>CM040968.1:35770581-36370581 GCA_022985045.1 Macadamia tetraphylla
TACAGAGTGTTGAGGGGCACCTCAAAATTATATTGTTTCATATGGTTGTAAGTTTCCTGGACAAAATGATTGAATTGATAGCCACCTGGACATATAGAATAAAGGCCGTTAATGAATTCGACAGTTGATTTCTGTGTAACGTCTGTTTCCTCAGCCTGGGTTCCATATATTAAGAAAAAGAGAATACAGTGCTCTGTCAGTTTACCTAATTTAAAGTGTTTAAATTAAATCAATTTGCATCATCATTTTATATGGCAACACGTTGTCTCAAAGTTTTTTTTCAGCAAGGGGGGCTTCCGCAGGACCAATGGGCGATAGTGGGGCATGTCAAGACCAGAGTTGTTAAATTCGCCGAATTATTCGCGAATAATTCGCGCGAACAGAATTTTTCCGAATTAAACGAATAATTCTGACCGAATCCGAATTATAAATAAAATTCTTTAAAAATCGCGCCTTTTTCTAATTAGATTTAAAATCGCGATTATATCGGACCGAACCGTTTTAAACCGAATAATTCGGTTCAAACACACTTCATTTAAAAAAAAAAAAAAACGAAATACAAAAGCCAAAAAGAGGGTTTCTGAAATCTGAACTTTCGCTTTTCTTTTTCTTCCCCAAACCCTCATCCTCTCCATCTCCGAGACTCGACAATCATCCGCGACTGTCTCTTCCAATCCATGTCTCCGTGACATGAAACCCTCTAGTTTCTCTAGCTTCCATCAAGATTCTCTCTCCTAAAGATCAACCAACGAAATTACTTATCCTTGTGATTGAACCTTCCCAACGACCTTGGGACTGTCTACTATTGCAACGACCTTGGGACCGTGAAACAAGAGAAGAGTAGAAGACTACTACTCAAGAGTCAAGATCAACTATTGAAACCCTCTAGTTTTCGTTTCTCCACTTTCACCAACGTAAACGCAATTCTCCTCGTGCAAATGTAAATATATCTTGCTTATACATTTACTCGCCTCTGGTGGGGATTAAATGGGTGGACTTTTACACCGGCGCTACAGCACTCCTTGTGGGGAAGGAAGTGTCTCCATGACTATGTAGCCTACATCTACAGCACGCGACATTCCTCTCCTCGTCGTTCCATTTTACGATTTCCACAGGTGTGAACATGAATGCCGACTCCATTTTTGTCTCATTTCCCCAATTATTAGTCTATCTTTAAGTAAAGACCGAGATCAAAGGGGTCTCTCTCTCTCTACTCATTCTTCACGGCCCGCCATGTCGGCTGCAGAATTTCCCCGGCGATTACTATGCTAAGCTCCGAGTAATCGATACTACTCAACCTGATGATCTTAGTGCCACACAAGTGTCCTTCGGAGTACTTGGTGTCATCTCTCAGGTGAGCATTGCAAAATTATAAGTCTTTGTTTGGGTACCAATATTGAGTTTCTTTGTTTGTTTTTTGTTTGTTTTTTCAACGAGTAGATGATCTGTAATTTTTCGCAGAACTTAACGCCATCTGTAGCATTTGTTCATCATTCCCGCCTCGTGAGGTAAGGGAGACAGGACTCGTAGGCGAGGTGCGGCGGACGGGTGCCGATTGCTATTTGAAAAATTCAACATTTTTCCTTCGAGAGGATCGGTTAGTGGCTTAGTGTGAACTCGTTATCCCAACTTTACTGTTGTTTGCACCTGTTGTTTTGAACCTGTTGTTTCTTCTATTGAATTTTCTATTAGATCTCCACTTTGATGAGCTTCGAAGAAAATTTTTTGCTTGTTCTAGGTTGTTTTTTAGTGTAAATGGGAAACACTTGGCCAAAAAGTTAGTACGAAGAAGTTTTCTCTCAAAAACTGGGGTTTTTGGGTTTTGGCAGCCTGTGTATCGAGAGTGTATCTGTACCATGTCTGTTCTGATTTTTTTTTATTGTATCAGTTTTGTATCCTATGGCCGTGGCTAATTTGATGCGGCTGATACATATGGATGCTAGATACCATGGCTTCCTCTGCTTAAGACTTCGACCACCTCATGACAATCTAGAATGAGAAGGAATAGCCTTCCTCCCACATGCGCATTGCAAATGGTGCAAGATTCCTCCTATCAATAAAGCAGGTTCACACCTTTCGTAAAAGCTCATAGTTAAGCTTCCAAAAGGGACATGTCGAGAAGGATTCCCTTTTTAACAAGCTTCGAGATCTCAAAAATGTTTGCTGGAATATTCAATGGCTGAGTAACCTTCTTTGCAAACACCTAGCATGAGTCATGCATTGTAAAAGGCTATGCATGTTAGTGGGACTTGAAAACTTGATTCTTTAATTATTCAGAGGCTATTTGCTTATGTAATGTAGTTATTAATATCGATGTATTTTTTGTTTATATGAAATGATTTATGTTGTTTTTTTTTTTTGTGTTTCAACTTTTAACAAATAGGAAAATGGGAAGACAAAAGAAAAGTTTTGGCAACATGTCGAGCAACTTGATAGTTCACATTTCAAATGCAAATTTTGTGAAAAACAAGTTTATGGAGGGTCACTCGACTCAAGTATCATTTAGCTAAGGTTAGTGGTCATGATGTTGCCTCTTGTGAGAAAGTATCGATGATGTCCAAGGAAGCTCTTCTTGCTATTAATTCGAATCAAGTAGCAAAAGCGGAAGAGTTGTACCATGGTGAGAGTATAGTTGGTTCTTCTCCTTTAGCTATAACTAGTCAAAGGCGTCCACAATGGAGGAAATGATCCCTAAGATGGACAAATCAACTTGGGAGAAATCTCTTCGTGATCTTTTTATTAAAATAACATTTCTTTCAATGTTGTTCAATCGGATGCTTTCATCAATTTTGTGAAGTGCACACCCGTTATGGTCCTAGTGTTCCTATTCCAAGTTATGGAACCCTTCGTGGAAGAATAATTCTAAGCAAGAAAGGACCTTGAAAAATATGTCAAGAAGTAAAATTTTCTTGAAGCAACCGGTTGTACATTCATGTCCGATTCATGGACCGACTTGAAGAAGCGGTCTTTTCTTAATGTGATTGCTTATTCCCGTGTGGTGCTCTCTTTTGAAGTCGAGGAGTGTTCTCATGCTAAATTGACTGCTTTATATATTTGATATTCTTGAGAAAGAGATTGAAAGTATTGGCCCAAATTTAGTGGTTCACTAATTTGGACAATGCATCCAATTATTCAAGTGCACTTGATATGCTTATCGGAAAGTATCGTTGGTTGTTTAAGACTCGATGTGCAGCCCATGGTATCAATCTAATGTTGAAGGATATCTATGAAAAGGTTTTTTGGGTTCAAGAAATTTTTGATGAGGCGAAAAGAATTATTGACTACTTGTACAAGTCAATAATTGTCTTACAGTTGATGAGGAGTTTCACAAAGAAGGATCTAAAATATCCTTGCAAAACTAGATTTGCTTCAAATTTTTTAATGCTTCAGTCAATTGTTGAAGTGGAAGAGAAGCTTAGACTCCTAGTTGCATCAGCTGAGTGGAGGAGTCTAAGAAATTCGAGATCTTTAGAAGCGAACAGTAGTGGACACCATTCAAAGGAGTCGTTTTGGAATGATTCAAAGAGATTTTGAGATTTATGGAACCAATCATTCGAGTTCTCCGTTTGGTTGATGGTGATGGAGCTACATCAGGGTATTTGTATGAAGCAATGGAAATAGCAAGAGAGGTATTGGAGAAGCATTATGAGGAAAACCACCGGTATGACCAAATTTTGAAAATCTTTGATAAGAGAAGAGATGAAAATATTTTGGGAATCATTCACTATGCAGCAGCTGTTTTCAACCCCACTTATTTTTTTAGTGAAAGATTCAAAAAGATTCCTCAAATGAAAGATGCAACAGATTTCATTGGTGAAACAAAGGTTCCACAAGATGAGAGGAGAGAATATTATGGACATGGCAAGATACCACATGAAGTCTAGCACTCTTTTTTCTCCCAAGTGCCAAGATGATGATGGAAACTAGTCATCCTCGTAAGTGTAATAATTATTTTCTTTTAAAATTTTTAGTTTATTGTTTCTTATGTAAAGATTACTTGTCTTTTAAAATTGTTTATTTATATATATATATATTTTTTTTTTGCCAATGAGGGGTTTGGTGGCATATACAAGGTGATGCTATTCCTATCTTACTGTATATGCCATTCAATATTGAGCCAACCATGTAGTTCTTCACTGAGAGAAATTGAGTGCCGGATGCAAAACAAACCAAAAGGAGGAATAGATTGTCAGAACAATGTTATATGATTTAGTCTATGTGAGAATGAATTCATTGATGATGGAAAAAGGTGAACTTGACAAAAAACATGTTACCCATTAATCTTGACAATATTAGTGTCAATGATTTTGATCACGATTGAGGACGTTGATAAAGAGTTAGAGAGATTGTTGGATGATGTGGATGATAGCATTGTCAAGACTTGATATTTGGTGCAAGTGCTAGTTTTATCGAGAGCGAGACTCAACCCCCAGATAGTATATAATGATTTAGTTGAGTACTTAAGTTATGGTGATGTAATAACTATTGTTATGCTTTTGTGGATGTTTTGCTTTATTTAGAATAGCTTTTCCTTTTAAGCATGAATGATGGAATTATGTGAGTCATGGACTCATGGATTGAATGAAGTCATTTTGAACTTTTATGTCCCTACAGGATAATTGGTAGAAGCATTAAAACATGCATTAGAAATTGAATTACTGTAACCATTGCTTTCATCACTCAATGACAACTTTTTTCTAGTTTTTTTACTGTATTGTATATTAGAATTACAATAATTTTCTCTTCTTAGGTGTACATATCAAGTTAATTACTTAATAAATAAAATAGATACAATAAATTAAAAAAAATAACATCCGAATTTTTTGCCCGACTTTTATTTTGGTACTCGAATAATTCTCGAATCCGAATCCGAATCCGATTTTTATTTTGTCCGCTTTTTTGACCGCTTTTTTGACCGAACCCTTAAATTAACCAAACGAATTATTCCGAATAATTCTTCGGCCGAATAATTCCCGAATCCGAATTTGCTAACTATGGTCAAGACTCAAACCCACAAACAGTCGACTTGAGCGGTGATGGGTTGAGGGCATTTTTACCACTACGCTACCAACCCCATTGGTTGTCTCAAAGTTATACCTTAAAATGTGATAGACAAGAGAGTAAATTGGAAGAGAATAATTTGGAATTAGATTGACAAAATCGTGGGTTATTATCTTAAACATTTGAATTTGAATTAATTCAAATTCAAATCATTATTATCTCTTCTATTATACCATTCATCCTTATCTCTCTAACTGTACTTATCTATTTTATCTCATTGTAAATTCTCTGTAAAGATTCTTATAAATACATTATTCAGGATTACCAAAGAGGTATCCTGAACATTCCAAAATCAAATCACAATTCTTTTATGGTATCTCAGCCTTGAATTTTTTTTTTTTTCTAGAGCTTTGATTCCATTTTTTTTTTCCCTCCTACTCTTCTCTAATGGCAACTACAACAACCCCAAACCCTTTTCCTATTACTAATCTTGCCAACCTTGTTGTTGTCAAACTTGATGGCAACAACTACCTACTTTGGAAGGAACAGCTTGAATCCATTTTCATCAGTTGTGATTTGATGGGACATGTGGATGGCTCAATCCTAGTTCCCTCCAAACTTGTTACAAACACCAACTCCACAACCCAGGAACAAACATCAACACCAAATCCTGAATACGCCTCTTGGTGAAAGATGAATCATTTTGTTCGAGCTTGTCTCAATGCTACTCTTAGTGAATCTCTATCTTCCCACATTCTTGGTTTGGAAACTGTCAAACAAGTGTGGGACTCTCTAGCAGAATTATTTCAACAACTGTCCACTACCCGCCGCACCTTCCTTCGACAAGAGCTTCAAACTCTTACTCGAGGTTCATCATCCATTACAGACTACCTCAACAAGATCAAACAGAATGTTGACAGTCTTGTTGCTATCAACGACAAACTCTCTGATTCGGATCTTGTTGGATACACCCTGAATGGATTAGGTTCAGAATATCTCACCTTCATTATTACCATTGAGAACATGACCCCTCCTGTGACATACACGGATTTGAACGCTAAGCTCCTCACCCATGAGCTGCGCTTACGTCGTGGATACACCACAAACCAACCCTTGCTTTCTGATCCCAATTCTTAGACTGCATTATATACCTACAACCAATACAAGCCAAACAAAAACCAAAACAAAACCAAAACAAAACCAACACCAACAATAGCTATAACTAATCCAACACCACTCCCAATCAAACACAAACCAACAACCAAAACACTTTAACCCCAACCAAACCCCAAACCCAAACACTAAATCCAATACCTCCAATACAAATTGCCAAATTTGTGCAAAATCTGGTCATACTACCAACATGTGCTTTTTCCGCTATCATGCTAGCCGAAACAGTACTAATTCTCCACCAAATTCAAACCCTCCTCAAACCCCCTTTGCTGGTCTTCATGCTTATCCACAACAATCAAACCCAAATAATGCTCAATGGATCCTCGAACGGTGCTTCATCTCACATGGTTTTGATCCGCCATCTTCAACAATCAACCAATTATTCCGAATCGATCTGTTACCGGTAATGGTATGAAAGATCTCATCTCACACTCTGGGTCTTCTATATTACCTACTTTGTCCAAACCATTAACTCTTAAAAATATTTTGGTTGTTCCAAGTCTTTACACTAATTTACTTTCAATTTCTCAACTGACTCGTGACAATCATTGCTCTATTGAATTTTTCCCATGGGGTTTCTGTGTTAAGGATCTGAAGTTGGGAACCATTCTTTTGAAGGGACCAGTCAAAGATAACTTATACACGTTGTCTCCTTCTGCAGCTCACTCAATGGCCCTCTTTAGCCAAAGAATTCCTACTGCAGTTTGGCATCGTCGGTTAGATCACCCATCTTAAATTCTCAATCAGTTGCGCAAAAAGAATTCAACAATTCTTTTTGACAAGACTCCTCTTAATAATGTTTGTGTTGCATGTCAACTGGGAAAGCATCATAAACTCCCCTTTTCCTCATCTTTCAGTAATTCTGTTATGCCATTATAGCTTGTTCATTGTGATCTTTGGGGTCCAACTAGACATCATTCAATCAGTGGATATCACTCTTATATAATTTTCATTGATGACTACAGTTGAAATACATGGTTTTATCCCCTGAAATCCAAGTTTGATGTTTTATCTTGTTTCAAGTTTTTTAAACAAATGGCTGAAAATATTTTCAACTCCAAAATTAAATATTTTCAAAGCGATGGCGCTCTTGAGCTTACAAAGGGGTTATTCAAATCTTTCCTTGTTGACTGTGGAATAGTTTCCCGCATCTCTTGTCCTCACACACCAGAACAAAATGGTGTTGCTGAACGCAAACACCGGCATATAACAGAATTGGGATTCTCTCTTGATTCAAGCTAGTATGCCAAAAACATATTGGCTTGAAGCGTTTACAACAGTTGTTCACATCATTAACAGGTTACCAACTCCAATTTTAGAGAATAAATCGCCTCATGAAATTCTTTTTCAATCATCTCCTGATTACTCAATTTTTTGGGTCTTTGGGTGTCAATGTTTTCCAAATCTAAAATCATACCGTGAGGATAAACTCTCTCCTAAATCTCTAGAGTGTGTGGTCCTTGGTTACAGTTCCAATCACAAGGGATACCGTTGTTTACATATTCCCACTGGTCGAGTTTGTATATCACACCATGTCACATTCAATGAGCATTATTTTCCATTTCAAAAACCGCTTCCCCCACAAAAGGAACCAACTAATGGTAACACCATCAGCCTACCTGTCCCATTACCAATTTCCTTTACACCACAACACACACAAACAGAAACAGAAATTCCACAAGCTAACCCAACACCTCAACCCAACCCCACACAACAACTAGATCCACCACAATAGCTCAGTCTAAGACAATCACAAGAACCACCGCCACAGCTCAGTCAACCCCAGCAACCACCACCATCTCACACAATGGTAACTATAGCAAAACAGGTTCCTTATGCCCAAAACCTAAATTTTCCATTCTCACAGTTTGCCATCCAATACCCAAAGCATTTCTTACCACCATAAACCCTACCCTCACCGAACCTACTTCATACAAGGTTGCTTCAAAAGAACTAAATGGGTTGCCGCAATGGATGCCGAATACCAAGCTATTGGAAGCAAATTGGTGTAATTAGGTCAAGACAAAGAGTGATGGCTCAATTGAAAAGTACAAAGCACGGCTTGTTGCTAAAGGGTTCAACCAGCAACCAGGACTTGACTTCAGTGAAACTTTCAGCCCAGTTGTGAAGGCAGCCACAATTCGCACTGTTCTGGCGATTGCAGTGTCACGCTTTTGGAAGGTACATCAATTAGATGTTAAAAACTTCTTCTTAAATGGTACCCTAGAGGAAAATGTTTATATGCACCAGCCACCCAGTTTTGTTGATACTAAGAAACCCTCTCATGTGTGCCATTTACAAAAAGCTCTTTATGGGTTACATCAAGCAATTCGTGTATGGTTTCAAAGATTCAAGAATTATTTGCTAAGCTGAAAGGTTCATTCAAAGCATAGCACACCTCCATATTTACTTTTCAGTTAACATCAAGGCCCATCATCTTGTTGCTATACATCGACGATATCATTTTAACAAGTGATAATAACGTCCTAAATTTCACATTCATACAGAAACTTAGCAAAGAGTTTGCTATGACTGATCTTGGCACCTTACACTATTTTTCAGGGATCGAGGCCAAATGTCAAAAAGAAGGACTGATGCTTAGACATACCAAATATGTTATTAACCTTCTGCAAAGCACCGGCATGACACACTGTAAATCGTGTACCACACCGGCAGCACCTGGGTCCAAGATTTCCGCAAATATTGGTGAAAAATTAACTGATCCTCATGATTATCGTCAAGTGGTTGGGGCTTTACAATATCTGACTATGACAAGGGTAGACCTATCATATGTAGTAAATCAAGTTTGTAAATTCACGCATAGCCCAACCACTGACCATTACAATGCTATCAAATGGATCTTAAGGTATGTCAAACATACTATAGGAGCTGGAACTACATTCAAGTCAAGTTCACTCAATCTCATTGGTGCTTATGCTGATGCAGATTGGGTTGGTTGCCCTGACACAAGACACTCCACTAGTGGATTCTGCACATATCTTGGTGACAACTTAATCTCTTGGTCATCCAAGAAGCAACCCACTGTGTCATGATCACACAAGGCACTACAAGTCTCGGTCATATCAGATTCGAACTACTATGGATATCCTATCTCTTAAAGGATTTGAAGGTGCCAATAACAAAACCATTACTAGTTTATTGTGACAACTTATCCGCTACTCAAATGGCAGGGAACCTAGTTCTTCATGCCAGAACAAAGCATATAGAGGCCGACAATCATTTTGTAAGGGATCTAGTGGTCACAAACAAGGTTCAAGTGAAGTTTGTCCTCTCAGAGACTCAAGTTGCAGATATGTTTACAAAAGGCCTCCCAACGGCCAAGTTCCATCAGCTACGCTCCAAACTACTGTGGCTACAGCCCCAAAGTTTGAGGGGGGATGATACACAAGAGAGTAAATTGGAAGAGAATAATTTGGGATTAGAAGAGAATAATTTGGAATTAGATTGACTAAATCATGGGTTATTATCTTAAACATTTGAATTTGAATTAATTCAAATTCAAATCATTCTTATCTCTTCTGTGGTACCATTCATCCTCATCTCTCTAACTTTACTTACCTATTTTATCTCATTGTAAATTCTCTGTAAAGATTCTTATAAATACAATACTCAGGATTACCAAAGAAGTATCCTGAACATTCCAAAATCAAATCACAATTCTTTCAAAAAGTGTTTGTAATTAGAGATAGAATTGGGTATTCTGTTGATAAGGTGATAACATTATATTGAAATGTGATTCCAAAATGTAGGTGATGGAATTCATATTGTATATATATCGAATTAGATCATTTGAGATTATATATATCAAACTAGATCGTTTTGAGAGTTTTGAAAACCTATGCCTTGTCTTGTCTTGTCTTGTCTTGTTTCATTTTGTTTTATTTATTTATTTAAATCACAAGAAAGAAATTCATTGAGAGGATCACACGAGTGAATATACATCATTGTAGGAGTGAGAATTAGAAAGAGATGTTCTCTTAGTGAGAGCACGAAAAGCTTAAGTGTTTCAGGAGCATTACCACATCATTAGTTGGTTTAAGACAAAAGCTAAGTTTAGTCAAAGTATAAACATTCAAAAAAAGAGGAATTTCTTTGAGCAGACCTCTGTTAGTTGTTTTAAGTAACGAGACACTCTTTGATAGTTATTTTGGTTTCCATACAAGAGGAGTTTTTATAGTTGCAGTTGCATTTGTGCATTTTGGCATAATATATGTTGTATGTTAAAGTGACCATAGGAGAAGTTGAGTGGAAGGACATGCATAGTCTAGTTCTTACCAAGTATGACCTCAAATAGACTCTATTGGAGAGCAAAGATACATGTAACTGACCCCATTTAGCTGAAATTCTCCTGACTTGTTGGATTGTGTCTCTTTCCTCTTACTTTCTTTTCTCATTTTTCAACTTTCATTTCTTATTCTTCATGTTCCATCTTTCATTTTTCTTTTCTCACCTTATTTCACATTCTTCATTCTCATTTTTACATTTCCCTTTTTGTTTAGACTTTCAGTTTTCCCTAATTGGTTTTATTTGGATCCATGTAGCCGATCTCATTATGTTGTAATAAAGCTGAGTTCGTTGTTGTACATCCTGTCTTTTCATTTGAGTCGTCCTATGCATAGTAAGTACTATAGCTCCAATCATGGCTACTAATGAAATAGGACTAGGAACCAAAAACCAGATGGAATAATACGTATAAAATAAATTATCTTTTATTTTGTTGGGTAAGATAAGTGATGAGCACATTTATGTGTGAAATCTAGTGTAGTAAAACATGCATTTTATATATTTAGAATGAAGCTACCTTGGGTTTTACTCTATTTTTGTAGGTTTTATATTTTCAAGGCCTTAAGGACTATCGAGCGCTATATCTCTAATTTTACACGTAAAGAGGTCCTATTTCTTTTCATGGTTGCGAAGAGGACAAAATTCTGAGCAAATGGAAGTGTTCAATTGCAAGTACACATTCGTTTGGTCAACTGTACAAGTGATTATTCTTTTCGGGTCAGAAAAAGAATAATGGATAGAACTGAACCGAGATGCAGAACTAGCCCATTTGCAGTTGTCCCAAGGGTATAAAGAATATTCTAAATACCAACAAAGATCGATGGACCACATTGTTAAGTGATTGAAGATTCGTTTTTGGTAACAACAACTACCTAGCGTAGTTGGTGAGTTGTGTGCAAAATCCCTTGCTTATTAAGAGGTCTCAAGTTCGAACCTCTTAGCTGTCATTTTGTTGAGGTTTTTTTTAGAAGATTTTCTCTCGCAAGTTTGAAGAAGAGAGAGAGAAAATAAAGAGAAAAAATAGGAAAGAAGAAAAAAAGAAAAAGAAAAGACAAGGGCATGGATGGAATTTTCCATTAAAATAGAATATTGTCCAAGAAAAATCGTAAAGGGAGGTTTCTTGTGCAAGAAGAGAGAGAAAAATAAAAAAAGGGAGAAAAAATCTTTAGCTTCCCTCCCCTTTATCTATATAATAGAATTAACACAAGGGGAGGAGGAACTTCATTCTTCTTCTAGGTTTTTTTTTTAGTTGCTCTTATCTCTTTCTCTAGCTCTAGTTCTAGGTTTATGCTTTAAACACTTTTGTAACTTCTTTTTATTCAATTAATGCAAACACTTTTGTTTTTGATTCAGTCTTTTTATTTTTATTGTATAAGCAATTGAAGTTGTAATTTTCAAGTTCTAGTTCTAGGCTTAGTTCTAGGTGACAAGAACAAGCTATGAAGCATGTCTTTCAAGTTCAATTTTTTTTTTTTTATTCAGATTTGTTTTCTCTAGTACTAGAAATTTCAGATTTGGTTAATTCCAGATCTGGTTCTTAGTACTGGTAGTATCTCAAATCGATCAAGTTTTCAGTTTAAGAGTTGAAGTTCAAGTAAGTAGGCTCCTTCAGTAGTCTTCTCTCCCCCCTCTCTTTCCCTCTTCTGACTACACTTTCTTTCTTAATTTAGGATTTTAATTTCAGTTGTTACATTATTGCTATCCCTTTCCCCCAAGGTTCATGGCTAGTGTATATGTTGGCTTTGCCCCTCCTAACCATAGAACCATCAATTTGTTGCTTTTATTTTAATCATCTCACTTTTCCTAAAGCCAAGTAGAGTAACCCTTATAAGAGTGACTCTCTGGTCAAGTAGGGAAGCTCAAATTATGATGCATCCCTCAGGCTAAGTAGAGAAACCTACTTGTGAGTCTCTCTCTAGCTTTATCCCCTTTCTTTTACTTTATTTTTATTTCAGTATTTTTTTTTTCCTTCATTGATTTTTAATTGCGTGGGGTGTTTATTTTAAGCTATTTATTCATTTAATTTTTATTGAATGGCTTGCGTGTTTAAATTCTTAGATGACGAATAGTTAGGATGTTATTTTAAATACATATGTTTAGGACAGTAATTAGAATTAGATCACAATCATTAATTGGTTCACTTTCGCATTATTAAAAGAAGCAAAAGAATAAAGTGGCTGCTCTCCCTGTGTTCGACCCGTAGCTACACTGATCCATACGTTTGCAGTTACATTTTAAAATCTTAAACAATAAGGAGGACCGCCCTTTGACACTTCTTTTGTTGTATAGCTCCTCCATCCTCGAAAATGGAAGAAAGGGTACTATATTTATCTATATATCTATATTTTATGGACATCTCCAATCCTTCTCTACTTGAATCCCATCTACAATGTTTAGGTCCGACATGGCTTCTTTCTTGTACATGTCTACACTAAGGGTGTTAATCGCTTCGGTTCCGATGTAGACGGTTTGCTACAATTTGGTGCAAGATTTTTTTAGGTAAAACTAAAACCGAATCATTTAATAAAGAGTTTTATATATTAAAACCGAAACCAATTATAAATGGTTTCGGTTTAAACAGTTTTAAATGGTTTTCTTATGTTTTCTAATTTTTTATCCAAACAACTTCTTTACCTTTAAAATTTTTAGTGAAATGGATTTAAATTGTAATATTGAATTGAATTTTTATTGTTATATACTTTTTTTAATAGTTCTTTAATATAAATTTAATTTTTTTTATTGAAATGTATGTAAACTTAACATTGAGTGACTTAAACTTACTATGTATATCCTACCAAAAAAAAAGAAGAAAAAAAACTTGCTATGCATATGTTAATCGGTTTAAAGGGTTTATTTAAACAGTTTAGGAATGGTTTAAACTTTAAAACCAAAACTAAATCATGGTTTCAATTTTAAAACCACAGCCGAACCATTTACTAAATGGTTTCATGGTTTCGGTGTAAACGATTCGGTTTGATTTTGATAAACAATTTTGGTTTTAAATTCACATCCTTAGTCTACATTATATATTGGTTGTGGGATTCACAATGTTCATCTGTGAATGAAAGATATGTTCAAATAACAACTTCCTAAATAGGTCAATATCCTGAAAGAATTATCTTACTTTGATCGGGTGAAATTTTGAGTTTGGTGGTAGTTTTGTAAATTGCTTATGTAAGAATCAAAAGCTGTTGGAATTGACAGATAAGGCATCAGTTTTCACACAAAGTTCAAGCATCATCCGGGATTAATATAGAAGGCGTCAGTTTTGCACAAGGTAAATATCCATAATTGGAAGAAAAAGCGTCAATTTCACATGTATGAATCAAGAAACTTTAAGGATTGTCATATATGGTGTCAATTTCGTACATAAAAATCAAAGATCATCCGAGATTGGCAGAGAAGGCATCAATTGAGCATGTAAGAATCAAGAAATGTTTGGCATTGAAAAGTAAGGAGCCGACTTTAGACGAAAGAAGCATCTGGGATTGGCAGTAAGGTATCAATTTCGTGAAAAGGAAATATCCAAGATTGACATGTAAGGCGTCAGTTTTGCAAGAAAGAAAGTGTTCAAGACTAACAAGTAAAAAGTCAGTTCCGCGTGAGGAAATATGTGGAATCACTAAGCAAGGTAAATGATTGTTTCCACGTGGTAGGGGTTATATATTTATAGCCGGGATATTCTTTGGTCACCAAGCAAGGCATATGATTGCTTCTATGTAAGGGTATGATCTCTTTCCTTGCTTAGAAAGAGATTTGGTCTATTTATAGAAAGTATATATTCCCATAAGGTGTAGGTAATTAGCACATTTGTCACATGTATTTTCTACAGTCTTCTACGTGTTCTGGGTCCATAGTGAGTGTCTAGGTATGTCCCTTGGGTGTCAAGGTACGAGATATGGTCGTGATTTGACAAAAAGATTGACCAAATCCCTACAAAAGCGCAAGACCCTCCATAAATTGTTCTCTGGCCAACATAGTTGGTAATTAGCCGACGTCGGCTAGTGCACAAATAGCGTCAACTAGAATACATCTTGCATCAGCTTTAAGTCAGTACAATTCTAGCTCGAGTTGGCTCAAGGGGTTTGGTCCAATTAGGTTTGTCACTCAATTTAGGATCGGTCTATGGTCTGTGTAGTAGTGTTGGCCAATTCTATATATGTCAAAGCTATCAACCATTTTAAAAACATTTTTGTTCACTTTATTAACTATCCTAAGCCAGAAAGGAAGCAATAGTATATTGCCCTGGGTGAGGATGTATCATCGACTATAAATACATGAACCATCCACCGGGGGATTCCCATCTCATTATTGCATAGCCCTTCCAGAGGTGACAAAATATGTAGTGTTTATAGCTAGATTCCTCGAGATAAATCGATTTTTATGCCAAAAAATCCCAAAATACCAACAAAAAAAAATACCAAAACCTCTAGGAAGCCTTCCCACATTATTGGAAAGTCTTATAAACCTCTAGATTTTCCAGATTTTTTTTTTCAGATTCCTTGAGATATTTAAAAATTCCCTTAAATTCTTAGAAGATGTGAAAAGTCTTAAGAAGTTTGAATCTTTCGAATAAGGAAAGCAGAAGGGCAAATCCACCTCTGCCTAAGTCGGGGGAAAAACTACCAAAGTTCGTGTTTTCACAAGTGGTGGCCTTCCATCTCAACTTGAAATAGGGGTCGAGCTCAGTTATAATCTCTCAACTCAGTAGACAAAATGTAGACTTTAATGTGTATGAGGTAGTGTAAAATAATAGTATAGCAATAACTTGGCCATACATGTAGTATAAGATTAATTAAAGAGAATATTCGTTCTTTGAGCATCTAATCGGAAGATTGGTTCAACCAAGCAGAGTAGGTGCCTAACACCCTCCCATCTCTGTAACTGACACTTACACTAATCTCTTAACTAAAACAATTCTTGAGCCCTTTCCTTAGGGATTTGTTTCACCATTTAGGTCATAGGCCCTTATCCAAGCTGCGACTCCAAATATTATGTTTCCATCCCCTATGTTGGCTAATAATGTGCCATAGTACATATCATACCTGTTAAAATGCCATCCTCCACAAAAGAGGGAGGGGAAAAAACCCTGCAAAATAGGCTCCCACGCATTTTCGTTTGACATACAGCTATGCGGGGCCCACTGTTGGCTATTATCCTTACAGTCTTTCATTAAGTAGAGTGGATGCCTAATAACTTTCCATTCGTGTTTGACCCTTACTCATACCTTTGGCTAGACCATGTGGAATCAAACTCGGCTCTTTCCCCTAACCAAGGATCAAGCCACTTTCTTTTGGGTCCTAGGCCCCATATTGTGGGTTATGAATCTTTTCATGCATATCCCCCTCCCATCACTAATTAGGTTATTGCATTTACATTGGCGACTCCACTAGGGGAACCTTTTGGTCAAGCTTTCAAAATTAGGCACTCAATTTTACTGCAAGAACATTCTCCCTTATATAATTTGTTTGATAACATATATGGCTAAGCTTTGATTGTACCATGATTGTACTAACTACATCATACATAGTGCTCAAACTGAAATCACCAAACGAGGAAGCTCCCTATTGTGCATCTACCCCTGGGGAAGTAGGGCACATCATACTAAGCACTCTGAGATATGTTGATAGCCACTTTCTATACTACATTTATGCACAAATCCATAATATGTCTGCTTGTTAAACCATGTGGCATAGTCATACATGCCCCCTATATAGATAGAGTAAGCCTACATGAAAGCACAACTCTTGATCATGTACTCTTGAAGCCTAGAATATAGCTCACCAAAGGCGATTATCACTAAGAGTGCCCCTAGGGTATTTCCCAATCAAGGGGCACTAATCGATCGTAATGAGTCCAACTGATCAAGTTTATTCCCTCGGAGGTATATTAGGGGGATGCATCAACATATTAGATATCAATAGTGAATTTTAGACCATTTTTCAAAGCTTTACAAGTATGGTTTAAGTGCACATATTATCGAATCAGGGATCTATCACCTTCGAAACCATTATGATATCAGTATAGAGTGGCCCAAATAGGCCCAGATTGGATGGCTTTGGCTTGGTTTTCATTTATACTGTTTTACACTTCGTCCATGTTGTTCCACCAATATAAGATCAACTAGGTATCGAGATCAGCCTGTGTGACACTCCGAAACCCGACCTAGGGTTTTTGGATATCAACGGTCCACAAGATCTGTAAGTTCTAGGTGATGATGAACCGAAGTAGCATCCACACAAACATAAGTGCAAGCAAGAGTTAACTAAACTAATATAATATTAAAATTCAAAGTTCAACTATCTATTTCAACTTTCAAACTTAAAAAACTTAAAGTAATGTTGAATTAAATTACGTCTTCAAAGTCTAACTCAAAGTCTATATCATCTAAAAATAAAAATCATTGTCTTCTTTGAATATATAAGCAATGTCATTCTCTTGATCAACAATAGGCTCAACATTTACATCCTCTCCATAATAATCCTCATTGATGTCATCTGCAAGTTATGAGGTTAAGTCTCTGGGAAGAAACTTAGAGCCCATTTGGTATCGTTCCAAAAAAACATTTCTACCATTTTTTTTTGTTTCAATAGAATGAAAAAAACATAAAAAACTGTTTGGCAACCATATGATGTATTTCAGTTTTTTTGAAACAAATGTTGAAAAAAAAATTGATTTGAAGGACGAAAGACGGAACAACAATTTGTCGTTCTATCCACGTAGTTTCATTCCAAAGTTGTAAAAAAGGAAAGATTTTACAACTTTCGTTCCCGATAAAATACACTCGCCCTCTTTCACCTCTGCCTTTCACCTTTGCACACACAAAGTTCGAGAAGAAGAAGACCGATCTCTGGAGAAGAAGAAGCACGATCAACCTTGAATCCTCGACACAGCAGGTACATCTTCGTTTCTTCTTCTTCTTCTTCTTTGCTCTTCTCTATTTCGCAAAGACTGTAACATTTTTTTGGATTTTTTACAAACTAGAAGGTTCTTGTATCGTTCTTCTCAAGTGAGAACTCCGCTGCTCATCTCTGCTTGTCTTTGCTCGTCGATCATGTCTTCTCAGATCTCATTTTTGAAGACTCAGATCTCTACAAGTTTTCAACCTAGCTCTCTGCTTGTTTTCGCTCAAACAGGTACGCCTATTTCTCTTCCTTTGTTGATGTAATGTTATGGTTCCTTTGCATCTTCTCTGATATGTTGATGATGGATCATGACCTCAATAAACTTTATAATACCCTGATCTACAACCCAAATCAAGATTGGAGAGTTCAGTATTGTTTACCTCTGAAGCCTCTGCAATTGTCTGCAATTTGTTTTTCTGTGAAATTGTGATGTTGAATGGTACTGTTATGGAGAACAACTAAACAATTAGGCAATTGGGGACTTGGGTTTTTCTAGGATTAGTGGTAAGCACCTCATTGTGAACCAGAGAGAACCGAAGAGGGTTAGTAATTGTAATAATCTCATTATATATACAGCCATTTTGATCCAAGAAAGATAATTTCTTACAGTTGGTTTCAAATCTGGTATATGTTTGGATCTCCTCTGCAAGTACAAACGAGAGAAAAAGTTGTGTTAACACCTCATTGTGAACCAGAGAGAACCAAAGAGAAAGGAATGCATCTCTTATACTGATGACCTGAACATAGTTGACCCCTGAGGGATTCCACCAAGCAGAACCTTGGCCATTAACAGTACCAGTTCCTTGAATGGTTAAGTTATGAACCCACTTGAAGTTTATTCATTGAAACAAGCTGGATTTTTCCCTAGAACCTCTCTTTCGAGGAGCTAAGACAGACCCATCTATCTGTTTTTTCAAAAAGAAAATAAAAATGAAACAGATGAGATATTCTGTTTCTCTTTCTCTACGTGAACAATAGTGAATAACATTTTGGGTAAGCTTGGTTTGGTGGGAAATAATTAATGTCAAAATGCATACTTTGGTCTTTCTATATCAAAATTTGAAGCCGTTGTTTGCCTTTGCATTGCCATCAAAGCCAATGTCTTGGGCATTAACTTGAATGTCCCTGTCTCCTTGAGCTCGCTCTTGAATTATTGTGGAAAGAAAGTCCCATCTGGATACCAATGTTCTTAGGCCTGTGAGCCACCTTATTATAGCTAGGCTCTCCATTTCTTTTCCTTTTACTTTGTCCCTTCTATACTTTCTTGTTGTGGTAAGCCTGGTAGGTCTTTATAGTGGTTATGATATGATTTGAGGATTTTTTGTTCCTTTAAGTTCTTCTAGAGCTTCATTATTCCCCTTGTAATGATAATAAGTATGTTGTGGTGTAACAAGTAAATAGAAGCAGCTTCTTAGATAATTGTTTTGTCTTGCTTCTTATTGATTCATACAGCTTCTTTGTTAGAGAACTATGAATGTTCTGACTCTTAGTTGAATGATTTTATTTTATTTTTTCTTGACAGATAGATCCATTTATTGCAAAGAGAAAAAAGAAAAAGTATTAAGGGAAGCCTTACATCACTCTCAAGGCCAATAACCAAGAATCAAAGAAGCCTCCAAGACAATAGCTAAGAAACAAAAAAGAGTGGGGGTGGGGGAGGGAATACAACAACCTCACACCCTCACCAACACATGTAGAGAGAACAGTTCAAAAGAAAAACCACATGCTCCACAAGAAAGGTGTTCCTAGCTACTGGTTTTAGGGCCTTTGGACATTGAAACCACACACAGGGAACTGCAATTTGATGGGTTAATTTGCATCAATCTTAGTCATCCATTTTTCAGCCCATACATAGTGCGATCTTTTTGTTTGGGTCTGGTACTAGTCTCTCAGGAATTTAGTGGCAACTTATACTAATAATTTGTATTTAGTGGCAACTTATACTAATAATTTGGATAGCTTGATTTCTTTGTTACTTTGCTATGCTAGATTTCTTTGTTATTTTCCTATGCTTGATTTCTTTGTTACTTTGCTTGGTTTTATTCGTCTTTCCATTATCTCTCCCCAAATCTGATTTTATTGGAGCTTTGTTACTTTGCTTGCGTATGATTCCAAATCTGATTTCCAGATTTCTTTGGTAATTTTTATTTGATAATTGTAATAAGACATTGTTGGTGGGATAAAAAAATTGATATATAACCCAGTATGCTAACTTTGGGGTTTTCATATAATGTTTAGTTATTATGTCTGGAAGTAGTATCCCCATCGTTAAGTGGTTAGAACTTGAGACCAATGTTTTCATTGATTTTTTTTTTTTAATTTGATAGATATCCTTATAGCATCCAATCACGTTAGAATTTTTTTAAGGACCAGTTCAATTTTTCAAAATTTTCTTGCAAACAAAAACAATAACTTGTATTGTTATTAGGCTTATAGCATCCAATCATGTCAATGCATTGGCACAAGAAAGGCCCTGAGATAGCAGCAAGTGGCTAGTCCCAACCATCCATCCTGCACATATGCCATGCATAACATCATATGTCAATGGTAGATCAGCTTCTACTGTTCATTTATCTGGCCAACACATACCTTAGCTTTCCTCTTTGCACAAGCTTACCTCAAGTTGATCTTGCAAATCTTTGGCTTGTTCTAGTTCCTGATGCAGCTGAGATGCCGTCAAAGGAGTAAGTAATTATTTTCAAGAATTATAAATCTGATTCAAAGAAAAAAAAATAAGACAGATTACACCATACCTTAATTCCCTTCCAAAGATATTTGATGTTGCTGTACTGCAAGTCAAGTATAAAAAGGTTCTCAAGATGAAAATTAGTAGGTTTGGACTTTGAAGAGAAACCATACCAACATAGCCATCTCAACTCCTTTGAAAAATATTTGTAGTTTCCAGTAAGGTTTACATGATTGATTTGGAGAAGTCTTACCCTCTGCATTTTTGCAAAGGCTTCAATACCGATATGATCTGCTGCTTTAATGTCATTCATGTTTAGAGTAATGCCTTCAAGTAATAGGGACACCCATTTTCTTTGTCCATCCCAATAAAGTAACATGCAATATCAAGGAATATATCCTTCTCCAGATCATCATTTAGTGCATCAAAACTTATTCTAAGTTTCCTTTGAATTCCATCATTAGGAATTCTTTTCAATTTCTCTAATGCACTCTTATAGTCAAGAATGCTTTTGTTAAATAGAAAAGAACCGATAACCTCAAGAGCTAAAGGAAGTCCATTGACATAACCAACTATACTCTTTAAGAGAGAAAAGTAAAGTACATATTAAGAGAAGAGGTAAATCACTCTCAAGGCCAATACCCAAGATTGAACCCTTTAGCTGGATGGATACCAAATTGGAAGATCTTTGTCTTATGTTGCTTATATTACTTTTTGTTTCTTTAGTACAAGAAATTGTTACTCTGGGAAATTTTCCAAAGCTGATTTTTCTGAATGCATGTAAGTTTTATTTACAAATTTTTGTATCATATTCAGAAGATGAGCTTTGTTATTTCTTTTTTTAGTATTCAGTCTTTATTATTCAAAATGAATTAGAAAAAAAAAACATTGTTGGTTAAGCTAACTGATGACAACTGAATTGAAGTTTGAGATACATATTAGGTTTTCTATCTCAAAATTACATTGATTTCTATAATCTTGTATTATTGAAGAATGTATAATAACCCAATATGCTAAATTTTTATGCTAACTTATAATGTCTGGAAGTAGTATCCCTGTCGTTAAGTGGTTAGAACTTGAGACCACTATTTTCATTGAGGCAATGAAAAAAGCTGTAAAAAATGGTCACAAATTTGGTAATTCATTTAACAAAACTGGATAGGAGGACATTACAAAGCAATTCTAAAAGGCTTTAAATCGTACAGTTGGGAGAGAACAATTACGCAACAAGATGAACAAGTTGAAATACGAGTACCAATAATTCAAGAGACTACTTGACACAACTGGATTTGGGTGGAACTCAATGACAAAATCAGTCATAGTTGATGATGAGTCCATATGGGATAAGGCAACACAGGTAAAATAGATCTCACTAGCTAGTTGAATTATTTCAAAATTAGATTGCAATGAGTAGTATATCTGAAATATACAATGACTTCTTATGCAGGAAAATCTAGGTTGGTTGAAATACAAGAAATATGGACTAAATAACTGGCCAGATTTGAGTATGATATTTGGGGATGCCTATGCTAGAGGAAACTTAGGGGTTGACAGCGCTCAAGATTTGGATGACATCGACGCTGATAATACTGTTGATATTGAGCAAGTCTTTGAATCTCCTAGTATCCCAGTGCATTTAGGCATGACTGATTCCTTTCATGAGGATACTCCTACTCCAACTTAGACCGCCACAAAGAGAAATCTTGATAGGACACCCATGAGACGAAAAAAAAGAGCGCCAATAAGCGACATAGCCACGTCAAGGACTTGTATGAGAAGTATTTATCCATCAAAATTGAGAAAGCATCCAGTACTTCCGTTACATCTCCTGTTCGTGGTGGGAAAGGTGTATCTTGTCCACAAGATTTTAGTGTGAGTGCATGTGAGGCGGTATTATCCTCTATACCGGATATGTCAAAGGAGACATACTTAAAGGCCACCAGTTGTATGTGTGCTGATCCTAGTTGGAGGGAGTTGTTTGTCTGCACAGAGCTTGTTAAGAGGACTTGGCTTTTAGATTCCTTGGAGTAGTTTAGGGGCAATGGGCCCTTTGTCTGATTCAATTATTGAGACTAATTATGACGGTTGTGTTTGAATGCTACTTTTGATAATTTTGGATTCAGGACAATACTTTTGATGATGGCTACTTGTGTTTTGTTTCTTTTGTTTTTTTTATTGATATATGTAATGTTAAACATATGTTTTGGGTTGAGATGATGTGTCAGATTATTATGTTTTACAGTTATTTGTTTGAAATTGATAAGTAGTTGTCAATTTATTACAGTTATGTCAAATGCATTATGTGAAACTTCTAGTGATGAAGAAGATATGATCATTCACATGGGAATGAAATTACAGAGTGAGGCTGTATATATTCGGGAAACATGTAGGGATAGTGTATTTTCAGGTATTGTTATGATGCATGAGGTATTGAATGTGCATGCCAACAGATGCTATGAAGAGTTTAGGATGGAACGTTATACATTCCTCAACCTATGTGATTATGTTAGACATAGGGGGGGTGGTGGAAAGACATAACCAACATTCGAGTGGATGAATAGCTTGGATTGTTCCTATGGATTGTTAGGAAGGGTTCAAGTAATAGGGACACCTAAAATCATTTCAACCACTCAGGAGAAATAGTTATTCGAACATTCAATGTTGTCTTGATAAAGAGAAAATTAGACCACCAGACATCAGTATGATACCGGCAGAGATTGCATAGAACCCGAAATACTGCCCTTTTTTCAAGGTAAATATGTTAATATGATACATGTTTGTAATTAAATATATGAATATTATATTCTTATATATAGTGACCATTTAATTGTCACTATATGCCATAGCATTGTATTGGTGCCATAGATGGTACTCACATTCATGCGGTAGTTCCAAGAGAGGATCAAGCTCGATATAGAAATTGGAAGGGGATCACAACTCAAAATGTGACGTGTGCATGTTCATTTAACATGTGATTCACATATGTGTATGTGGGATGGAAAGGTACTACAAATGATTGTCGAGTACTTGAACAGACAAGGAGTGATCCTCGATTGAGTTTTCCACATCCACCTCCAGGTATTAACTTTATTTTAGTATATTAGATTTTCATTTGAGTGTATACGTAATAACATATATCATTTTTAGTCTATAGGAAAGTATTATGTTGTCGACTCTAGGTATGCTAGCCAATTTGAATTTTTGACACCATCTAGGGGTGAGAGATACCATCTACCGGACTACAAAGGATGTAGAGATCCCCAAGAACAATAAAAGAGTTGTTTAATTATAGGCATTCATCACTTCGGAATGTCATTGAACGTACATTTGGGGTATTGAAGAACAAATTTCAAATTTTAAGGCTAATGCACCAGTTTCTAGTGAAAGTTTAGGCATCAATCGTACTGATATGTTGTGGGATACACAACTATATTCAAGAAGAGCACATTACTGATGTTGAATTCGTGGGGATGAGTGATGATTTAAAAGTTTCAGAAGATGACTTGAATCCACCATATGAAGATTTCGTTGATCATTCTACAGTACAATCAAGTCAACAAAATATGGCAAAAGAGATGAATACCACTAGGCTAAGAATTACAAATGCAATGGCTAGACAGCAAAGGATGCCTGAACTAGTTGAAAACTAAAATCGATAACTATTTTGACAAAATTGAAAACCTAAATTGATGTTTTAAGTGATGTAGTACTTGTTTTATGTTACATTTATGTATGTGATACAAGCTGATATATTATTATGAATTTCATATATTTGGATGCTATATTAACTTCTTTGGTATTTAAATTACTGTTACAGATGACTTCTTCTATGCCCCCACTCATAATAGCAAATTGTGAAATTTACGAGAAGAGTTGTGCTAAATATACAACTAAGTCAGGTAAAAATATTGGAAGAGAATTTTCCAAGTGTCAAGATTCATGTGACTTTTTTATGTGGGTGGACCAACTACATCTATGTAGATGTGGTAAAATTCAATGCAAAGTATGAATGCGACGAAAGGTTCAAACAAGGGACAGTATTTTCTATGTTGCCCAAATTCAACTGGGGTAATTTATTTCTACGATTGATCTATACCTATAAATAACTTTAGATTTTTTTTTAATTTGATGTTAAATTTCAACAACCTTAATCACATCTATTATTTGATATAGGCTCATAACCATGAATGTGGTATGTTTGTATGGTTGAAAGATAAAACACATCTTTCTACCATACAACATACATTATGTTTAGAAAGCTTAACATCAACATCATCCACACAACTGTCCACTTCGAACGAGTACATAAAAGGATATCTGGAAGAGACACTTAAAGAATTAGAGGACCAAACAAATAAGATGAAAGACATCCTCCATGCATACAAGTCTTTAGACTTGGACAAAAAGTGAATATTTAGGGAATTATGTAATAATTAATTTGGATAAGGCATTGTTAATTCTGTACTTTATTCGTCCTTTTGAAACCCATTTTTTTTTTTTTTGTATGTAATACTTTATTGTCCCAAAGGATTAGTAATTTCTAAACCTATTTTAATGTTATTTCTGTAATTACTGACTTAAAAAAAAAAAAAAAAAAGGTTTCCGAAACAAGCATTACCAAATGGCAGAACTGTCGATTTTCTATTCTGAAACTATTTCAGAAACAGATAAACCAAAAAACCTTAAATAGTTTAAAAATGGCGTTTTGACACAAAAACTGAAATTTTCGTTTTTGACACGAAATGGAGCTTTTGGAACAAAAACGATACCAAACAGGCCCTTAGTGAGTAGAACCACAACACTAAACAGGTTTGAAATCATGATCATACAACCAATAACAAGAAAGGCAAATATAGCATAATATAAAAAATTTCAAGAAAACAAAAGAACAAGCATACCACACATACTTTCATTTAACCTTAATCTAAGGTCAAGAATAAGTTTATTATTCATAAAATTCTCTTTTGGATAATACTATAAAAATAAGCAAGTTAGGTAGAGATTCCACTTACCTTGATGTCGTTCCCAAAATTCTGCCTTAACCTATTCTATCTACTACCATAAAAAAAATATAAACTAAATACCTCTGGAATTCCAACTAAGTTGAAATTAGATTCTATTAAAACCTAAATCATATATATATGTCTTATACGAAAATTGTTGGGAAACATGTCCACACTTCTTGCTATGTTTTGGTGTTAACAAACAAACATACATCATTAACTTGATTTGATAAAATGTGATTAGCTTGAAGAAAGTGTAATTAGTTTGAAGAAACACTTAGAAGGTCGAATCAAGACATCAAAGTTTGAACTCATGCAAACATGACCTTGAAGCTTAAAGATATCAAGACCCAAGATTATAAAGACATTCAAGACCGAAGATGAAGACATCAAGACCCAAGATGAAGACCATAGGATAGAGAATATATTTTGTAATTTATACACACATTGCATATGCACGCACCTCATGCATCATACTAGAATGACCTTAGGTGGTAGAGTGCAATATGTTCTAGTAAAACTCTGTAAAAACATATTAACCTGCCTCAAGGGCATTTTGAACAATCTTAAAGTCGGTATCAGAAGATGAAACCTCATAGAAGTTGCAGGAAATTGAGTCATGATTCCAACGCAACTAATCTCAAGTTAATCCAAAGTCGGACCAAAAAGTTATGGTCAAAACACTGACAACTGGTCAGTATGATAGTATTCTGTCAAAAACAGTCTGTCATGTTGGCGGTCGACCGACTGGAAGCCCCAATCGACTGGAACTATCTGAGACCATAGCCGGTCAACCGGTAGAAAGTCCCGATTGATCGATGCCTCCCTAGAAAAACTCCAACGGTTAGTTTTTGACCTTAATAGCTCTTTTGGATCGATCGACTACCGATGGCGGTCGACCGGTGGTCCCAGAATACGACCGTTAGAGCCTGATTTCCTGCCTAAAATTCTTCATTAAGTTCACCTATAAATACCCAAACCGCTTTTAATTAAATATCAATTAAGAAAGAGCTTTAAGAGCATTATTGCAAGCATTCAAGAGTTATTATGATTATTCTATTCTACTTAAGTTGTTCGATTACACCAATCCCAACAAAAGGCTCAAGTCTCAATCAAGTCCTCCACTCTCTCCTGTGCAAGTCAAAGCCATAAGAGAGGACTTTACAAAATGTGCATCATTCATCTCTCATTCTCATCATTTGCACCACACTTAAGGTATTCCTCCTATTCCACTATTTCCTATTTATTTCTGTTTTTATAATTCTAGACTGTACTTAGGATTGTAAGGATTCTTTTATCCTAAAAAGAGGAAGGTGTCTCTCTACCTCCAAAAGAGATTATAAAGGCGCTTCTCTGCCTGTAAAGGGGATTTGTAAGGATACTCTTATCCGTGAAAAAGATTGTAAAGGTTTTCTTCCCTACCTACCGTACTGAAAGGGAGAACTAGTGGAATACCTTGCAAGAGGATTCTTGTAGGGAGTGGACTAGACTCGGATTGAGTCGAACCACTATAAATCTTATGTTGTGTGATTGTGCTTGTTTTATTTATTCTGCATTGTTTTAACTTGCCGTCACACTTGTGACCTATACATCGAAAAGAGTTAAATTCCACTAGTATAATCTATTCACCCCCTCTAGGTCATTTCAATTAGTATCAGAGCAGGAGTTCAATTTATTTAAGACTATATCGTCTTAAAAGTGAGTCAAAGGCCATGGCCACATTCCAAGGACCACTAGAAGGCATGAACGCCTCGAGACACTCTTACTTTAATGGAGAGAACTTTTCCTTCTGGAAGTGCGATTCAAAAACTTTGTGTGTGGTCACAATATTCTTGTATGGAGAGCCATAGAGAATGGACCATACACCATCACCAAAATAGTTGATGGAAAGACAGTATCAAAAGATGAAGGGGAATGGATGGTTGAAGACATCACTCTCATCCAGTACAACTTTCGTGCAATCACGTTCCTTCAGTGTGCCCTCAATGAACAAGAGTTCAACCGATTCATAGCATGTGACATAACTAAAGAGATTTGGGATATGCTTCTTGTCAGATATGAAGGTACAACAGAGGTAAAGGAAAGAAAGGTAGACCAACTCGTTTCTGATTACGAATCCTTCTTTATGAAAGAAAATGAGTCAATAACTTCTATGTTTACAAGATTTACTGATATTGTGAACAGTCTCAAAGGTTTAGGCAAAACTTATACTAATGCTGAAAAAATCAAGAAAATCTTAAGAGCCTTACCTGCAGCTTGGAGACCCAAGAAAACAGTAATAGAAGAAGCCAAAGACTTAACGAAAATCTCTTTGGACTTCTTGCTTGGATCTCTACAAACTCATGAAGTAGAGTTGAACGCCGACAAACCAAATCCTGAGAACAAAAGGAGAACCATAGCTCTAAAGTCAACTCAAAATATCGAAGAAGTAAGCGATGATGAAGAAGATGAAGAATTCGATATGATAAAAGAAATTTCACTCATCACGAGGAAGTTCAACAAGTTCCTCAAAAAGAAAGGAAGATTTCAACACAAGAGCAAATCCTACGGAGACAAATCTTATGGGGAAAAAGGTAAATCAAAAATTAAACCAAAGGAAATTTCTTCTAAAGATATAGTCTGTTTAGAGTGCAAAAATCCTAGACACTTCAAAACCGAATGCCCAAATAAATTAAAGAAGAAGGCTTATGCAGCCACATGGGACTCAAGTGATGAAGAGGAGAACAGTGAATTTGGAGAAGAAGTCACCAACCTCGCCTTGATGGCCATCGGAGATGAAGAACAAGAGGTATGTCAAACTCGACCTGAATTTTTAATAAGAGACTCTAATGAGGAGCTTCAAGAAGCCTTCGAGGCCTTGTATGAAGAAATTATCAAATTAGAGTCTGATAAAAATGAACTTGAGAAAGAGGTTGACACACTAAATAAGAGAGTGGAGGCACTAACCTCAAAGGCACCACCCTCTGCACCTTTACCCAGGGGCAAAAGAACCTTGACAATCTTCTTGGATCTCAAAGGAAATGTCCAAATGAAAGAGAAGGACTGGGTTACAATGGACAAAATCCATCTAGAAATGAGAATCCAAGAAGGGGTGACCAAAGAAACCAACCATCCACCTCTTATATTAAATGTAGTTTTTGTAAAAAGACAGGACACTCCATAAACCAGTGTCACTCCAAAAAAAAGAAGAAACCCAATTCTTAAATTGAGAGACCAAGAGTTAGCCATGCCTACTACTACACGCCCCTAAGAAGGCAATATAGGTCTCAAGAAAACTCTAGGTCTATGCCTAGGTATAGAAAATACCAACCTCAAAGAGAATACTCTATTGAGAGGCCCCAAAGACAATACCAAAGTTATAAGAACTATCCTCGGGAGACTTATAGACCACAAGGGAAATATCAAAACCAAGGACTCTATAGATTTCAAAGATACTATACTCCTCAAAGATCAAATGGATCTTATGAACATCAGAGGACTCAAAGAAACCTAAAGCCATCTCAAAGGCAGAACCAAAGACCTGAAAAGTACAAAACCATTTGGGTTCCAGTCAGAAAGTTTGACACTAAAAATGATGGACCCATGAGATTATGGGGACCAATGTACGATTAAATTTTTGTTATAGGTTTGCTTGAAGAATAAGGTGGAAGCTGAATAGGTCATCGACAGTGGATGCTTCAAACACATGACATCCAACAAAGACCTATTCTCAAGCTTACGGGACTACAACGGAGGATGGGTCTCCTTTGGAAATGACAACAAAGGAAAAATTACTGGTATTAAAAAAATAAGACTTGGAGGTATTTCAATCTCAAATATTTACTTTGTGAAAAATCTGAATTATAATCTCCTAAGTGTAAGTCAGTTATGTAGCATTGGATACAAAGTAGAATTTAATGTCTCTCATTGTTGCATTAAAGATGCAAATGATAATCCAATACTAAAAGGGTCTAGGAAAAACAATATCTATGTTTGTATACTTGACGAATCAAGTTCCTTAAATGCATGCTTGGTTTCTAACCATAGTAAGTCATCATTATGGCATAGAAGACTTGGACATGTAAATGTCAAGTTGATTCAAACCATTGCATCAAAGGATCTTGTAAGGAACCTCCCTAAAATCAAGTATGAAATAGATAATTTTTGTGATGCTTGTCAAAAAGGCAAACAAACCAAGGTTTCCCACAAGTCGAAGAACATTGTCTTTTCCTCTAGACTATTGGACCTACTTCATTTAGACTTATTTGGACCAATCAATATATCTAGTACGAGTGGTAAAAATTATACCTTTGTAATTGTTGATGACTACTCTAGATACACTTGGACTGTTTTTCTAAAAAATAAAAATGATGCCTTCGATGAATTTGCAACTCTATGTAATAGACTGCAAAATCAGAAAGGGTATGTTGTAACCTCTGTGAGGAGTGGCCATGGAGGAGAATTTGACAATATAAGTCAATTTGACTTATATTGCAACAAGCATGATATTGACCATAACTTCTCCACTCGTAGAATGCCTCAATCTAATGGGGTAGTTGAAAGGAAAAATAGGTCATTACAAGAAACAGCTCGAACTATGTTTAATGAGTATTCTTTGCCTAAGTACTTTTGGGCTGAAGCTGTAAATACAGCTTGTTATGTACTAAATAGGATAATTCTCAGACCTTTACTTTATAAAACTCCTTATGAACTATACTTTGGTAAAATGCCAAAAGTAGACTATTTTAGAGTTTTTTGGTGTAAATGTTTCATCTTAAACACAAAAAATTATCTTGAAAAATTTGATGTAAAATCTGATAAAGGAATATTCTTAGGATACTCGCTCAACAGTAGGGCATATAGAGTTTTTAATAAAAAGTCATTAATGGTTGAAGAATCTATGAAGGTACGATTTGATGAATCATTACCTAATGACTTAAACAAATCTCCTATTGATGATGATGATATCATAGTTGATGAACTTAAGAACAAAACTAATGATATTTCTCTTGATGATACAAACGATGTTACCATAGAAAAATTAGAAACACTTCCTAAGGAAGTCATCCCACATAGGAATCATCCCTTAGAAAACATTATAGGGGATCTAGATGGAGAAATCCAGACTAGATCTAAAACCCAAGAGGTATGCACTCACACTGCATTTATCTTAAGGATCGAACCCAAGAACATAGAAGAAGCACTAAAAGACAGTGATTGGATTATCGCTATGCAAGAGGAGCTTCACCAGTTTGAAAGAAGCAAGGTATGGGAACTTATCCCAAGACCTGACCACCACACCATCATTGGTGCTAAGTGGGTCTTTCACAATAAACTGGATGAAGATGGGAACATAGTAAGAAACAAAACGAGACTAGTTGCCAAAGGGTATAATCAGCAAAAGGGAATAGACTATGATGAAACCTATGCACCAATAGCAAGGTTAGAGTCCATTAGAATACTACTAGCTTTTGCATGCCATAAGGAGTTTAAACTATGTCAAATGGATGTCAAAAGTGCCTTCTTGAATGGATACATTCAAGAAGAGATATATGTAGCTCAACCCCCTGATTTTGAAGACCCTAAGTTTCCAAACCATGTCTATAAACTTGAGAAAGCCTTGTATGACCTCAAACAAGCCCCTAGAGCTTGGTATGAGAGATTAAGTACTTTCTTGATAGAAAGTGGCTTCTCAAGGGGGAGGATTGACACAACCCTGTTCGTGAAGAACTTGAAGAATGACATACTCATTGTTCAAATCTGTTGCTCTATCTACCACCGAAGTTGAATATGTTGCAGCTGGTAGATGTTGTGCTCAAATCCTTTGGATGAAACAAACTCTCCAAGACCTTGGAGTGAGTTTCGAATCTTGCCCAATCATGTGCGATAACACCAGTGCCATAAACTTGAGTAAAAATCCCATTTTACACTCAAGGGAAAAGCACATTGATATTCGACACCACTTTCTACGAGACACCATTCAAAATGGCGATATCTCTCTAGAATACATTGAAACTGAGAAACAACTCATAGATATATTCACTAAACCACTAGGTGAAGAGTGTTTTAGCTTCCTAAGAAAGGAGCTTGGCATTTGCAACCCGTTTGGCTGAATGAATAAACATTCTTTCATGAATATTTTTTTCAAAAGCCTAGACTTGAAAAACCCTTTCCACGTCCATAATTTTCTAGGTTCTTAGGCAATTTTGGATTCTTCCGGTCGACCGCCCCAATCTACCGATCGACCGGCGCTGACCGAATGGATTACCAGTCGACCTCCTTAAACCTTCTGGTTGACCGGCGTCGTCAAAAATTCGATTCTGAACTCTTTTAAAATCGATTTTTTAGAACCATTTTGTCCATTTTTAAAACCCCGTTTGGCCTAAAACCCCATTTCGACTCTTCCTCTCAAAAATCCCTAGCTTAGAACTCCTCTCTAACCTAGATCTCTCAAGATCCTTTCCTATCCGTCTAAAAAACCCTTGCATCTCTTCTCCTCTTACGCCTCTAATCATCATGGACTCTCACCGCCCACACAAAGCCAAGAAGACGGTCGCTCAGAAGGGAAAAAGGAAGGCCTCTGACAAAGATATCTGGTTCTCCTCCTCCATTGCTTAAGAATCATGGGATCTCTACATCTATCGACACATAGAGCAAGGTAGAACCATCAATTCCGACTCTTTGTCCAGGTATGACATCAAAGACCTGTTTGATGCTTTGGGATGGGGCAACATTCTCAAACTCGAGTTCCACTGTTATCCCCATCTTGTCAAAATGTTCTTTTGTAACCTTACTTTCTCTGGTGAAGGTGACAACCTTCTAGTCCATTCCTATGTTAAGGGAGTTCCTATAGATATAAACATCATAATATTAGGAGAAATCCTAGACATCTCTGTGGCAGGGGAACTAAAATACTACCAACCCAAGATCTATATAGAACAATTCATGAATGTTGACTGTGTGTACTCTAGCATCATGAAGGAATATGCTAATACTTACAAAATTAAGGCTAAGGAACTCACTGATATAGGGCGGATTATAAATCTCATCATCTCCCATAACATCCTACCCAAGAGTGGTCATAGAGATGAAGTCTCCCCATTTCATGCTTATTTCACCTATTGTATTTGCAAGAATGTGAGCATCAACCTTCCTTACATTCTTCTAAAAACCATGATTATCCATGGTGATAGACTTCAAAAGGGAAATCTTCTCTATGGAAGGATGATTTGCCAAATCTTGGACCACTTTCATGTGGATTTTTCTGGTGAATCATTTGAACCTTTTCCTCAAGAGATCAATCTCTCCACTATTCGCAAGATGCACCTTCTTCCCAAGCAGACCACTGGCTCTAAAAAGACTGATGCTGGACCTAGCCAGCCACAGCAACAAGGAAGTGATGATACGTCAGCCTATACCACCGTTGCCGATCTTCAGAAGGTTAGGAACATCATCCTTGCCCAATTGGTGAAGATGGAAAGAAAGCAGAATGAGATTCTCAAGCTCCTACGCAAAGACGAGGAAGATGAAGATGACGGAGGAGAAGACGAAGAGGAGGACACGGAGGATGAGGATGCAGAGGATTAGGAGTCCTTACTCCTTTTATATAATATAACTAAACTCTTATTTTTTCTTGTGGAACTTCGTGTTTGTTTTAGTCGTTTATGTTACTTTTTGCTAAAATACTCTGCAATACGAAGTCGAACTTATGATAATTTTCTATGTGTTATATTTTTCTTTGGCACATACTTAGGGGGAATATTTTAATTTCTTGTGTCATTTTGATTCCCTTTTTGCTGTTGACAAAAGGGGGAGAACATCTATCTTTAATTGTTTACTCTTTCTGGAAATGACAGTATCTATCCTTGTTTACTATCCTGTGTTTATTTTTTTTTCTGGCACTGAATTAAATTATCTTATTGAACTTTATACAGTGTTACTATCATTTCTTGTATTTGGTTATATTGCCTGTGTTTGTTTGTCATCACCAAAAAGGGGGAGATTGTTGGGAAATATGTCCACACTCCTTGCTATGTTTTGGTGTTAATAAACAAACATGCATCTTTAACTTGATTTGATAAAATGTGATTATCTTGAAGAAAGTGTAATTAGTTTGAAGAAACACTTAGAAGGTCGAATCAAGACATCAAGGTTTGAACTCATGCAAACATGACCTTGAAGCTTAAAGATATCAAGACCCAAGATTATAAAGACATTCAAGATCGAAGATGAAGACATCAAGACCTAAGATGAAGATCATAGGATAGAGAATATATTTTGTAATTTGTACACACATTGCATATGCACGCACCTCATGCATCATACTAGAATGACCTTAGGTGGTAGAGTGCAATATGTTCTAGTAAAACTCTGTGAAAACAGATTAACCTGCATCAAGGGCATTTTGGGTAATCTTAAATTCGGTATCAGGAGATGAAACCTCATAGAAGTTATAGAAAATTGAGTCACGATTCCAACGCAACTAATATCAAGTCAATCTAAGGTTGGACCAAAAAGTTATGATCAAAACACTGACAACTAGTGTCATGTTGGTGGTCGACCGGGGCTTATCCGAGACCATAGCCGGTCGACCGGCAGAAAGTCCCGATCGATCGGTGCCTCCCTGGAAAACCTCCAACGGCTAGTTTTTGACCTCAATGGCTTTTTCTGGTCTATCAGCTATCGATAGCGGTCGACCAGTGGTCCCAGAATACGACCGTTAGAGCCTGATTTCCTGCCTAAAATGCTTCACTAAGTTCACCTATAAATATCCAAACCGCTCTTAATTAAATATCAATTAAGAAAGAACTTTAAGAGCATTATTGCAAGTATTCAAGAGTTATTAAGATTATTTTATTCTACTTGAGTTGTTCGATTATACCAATCCCAACAAAAGGCTCAAGTTTCAATCAAGTCCTCCACTCTCTCCTATGCAAGTCAAAGCCATAAGAGAGGACTTTACAAAAGGTGCATCATTCATCTCTCATTCTCATCATTTGTACCACACTTGAGGTATTTCTCCTATTCCACTATTTTCTATTTATTTCTGTTTTTACAATTCTAGACTGTACTTAGGATTGTAAGGATTCTCTTATCCTAAAAAGAGGAAGGTGTCTCTCTACCTCCAAAAGAGATTGTAAAGGTGTCTCTCTGCCTGTAAAGGGGATTTGTAAGGATACTCTTATCTATGAAAATGATTGTAAAGGTTTTCTTCCCTACCTACAGTACTGAAAGAGAGAACTAGTGGAATACCTTACAAGAGGATTCTTGTAGGGAATGGACTAGACTCGAATTGAGTCGAACCACTATAAATCTTGTGTTGTGTGATTGTGCTTGTTTTATTTATTCCGCATTGTTTTAACTTGCAATCATACTTATGACCTATACATTGAAAAGAGTTAAATTCTACTAGCATAACCTATTCACCCCCCTCTAGGTTATTTCAAAAATAATATCAAATAAAATTCTTAGGTGAGGTATCAGTCCCCCTAAAAAACGGTCTTTAGACTATAACCGATTCGAACCAATCAATTTGAAAAACTCATTAATCTACTTTTTTGAACTCAAATCACTTCTAATTTTTTTCAAGAATTTAAAAGACTCACGAAATGTCTTATAGTAAAAAAATGGATTAAAATTCGAAGTCTATATTCCTCCGTCGCTACCCCAATTCTCAGGTATAGAAAACTTCTCTGACAGTGACCTATCTGAGTACATGAATTTTTCGGTGTATCAAATAAACTCAGAATTTAATAAAAATTTTAACAGGTCACTGAAACACATGTATTTACTTTCAATAATTATTTTAGATCATAAAAATATTTCTAAATATATTCAATAATATGAACAATCTCGGACTACTGTTCTGTCTGACCCAGAAAATAATGTTAACATATCAAAATTTTATTTTCTCTCTCATCAAACTAATAATTCAAATCTCATACCTTTAAATCATGATCAATCCACCAAGTAGAACATAAAAAAGTAATTAAATCATGCTAAGAACTTTTAACTTGAAAATTGTTCGAAATCTTGATTTCTTTTCTCTTTCTTCTTCTTCTTCCTTCTCCTCTTTCTTCTCCACAATACATTTTTTTTTCCTTTTGATTTTTCTTAAATAAAGGGTGAGAGGCAATGAAATCACTTTTTTGGCTTCTCTTTCCCTCCTAATTCATCTCTAAGTCTATCTTTAACTTTCATACTTTATCTCCAATCTCTCTCTCTCTCTCTCTCTCTCTCTCTCTCTCTCTCTCTACTCTTCCTTTATTCTAGTCACAATTGATTTCTAACTCTTTCTTTCACTTTTCCTACTTTATCTCATTTACTTTAAATTCAAGGCTGTTTAAATTTCAAAAGAAAAGTTCCCAACTTTCTTAGAAAAACCTTCAATTGTTATTTATTAATTAGCAATAATTAGTTAGTTAATGTTGTTCGTTAGCTAGGTCTTATCCACTAGTTAGTTAATTGTCCATGTGGATAATAAGTATATATATTATTCTTAAATAAATAAGTCAATACTAGGGTTGAAATTAAAATCATATAATTAAAAGAAAGTCAAATTATGATCTAGTGGCAAAATGTTAAATCAGGGTTCAAGAGCAACATGGTAATTTTCAGGACAAAAACCCTAAAGTTATTCTACAGTGTAGTTACATCTAATGGATGAGTTTTAGCACTTACCAAGGAGTGATGCACCTTTAATGGTCTGGTATCCCCACTTTAAGTCACCCTGACCCTAAAATGGTTGAAAGATAAAAATACCCCTAACAACTGATCAACTTTAACCTCTTCCAGTCCTTTCTCCTTCGCATTTTGTTTCTTCAATTCCTTCTATCACTATTGAACATCAATAGGACCAATGGTGATGCAATTACTCAACATTAGGAATCCTTACAGCCAAATTGGCTGCAAAATTGTTAATTGACACTACTACTAATACTACTAATACTATTGGACCCTCAAAAAGGTGCTCTTGATTATATCTATGCTCACACTGGTGGCGCTTCTTATGAAAGATGCACATCCACCCCAAATTTAAGACTTTCTTTTGGAGAACTGCCCATGGTGGACTGCCGACAAGGGATTTGTTATAAAAAAGGGCTCCTATGGATGACCTCTATGTCCTATGAAATTCAAAGTAGGAAACCAAGTGGCATTTGTTCCTCTCATGCGATTTCACCAAACGCATTTGTGCCGCTTGCCCATTAGGACTTAACACTGCGGCTCTCTAGGTTCCTTCTTTCCAACATATTATTATGTATTTCTTTAATATTTTACACGGTGATCGAGAGTACTTTTTCTTTCATTTTGTCATTTTGTGTTATTATATTTGGAACCATAGGAATAGAATAATTTTCAAAAAGGCTGAACCCAATCCACATGACATACTAGGCCCACCTATGAAATGGATATACCGGACCACTGATCGATGGCAGACGATTCTGCCAAGGGATCACATGGCTGATCCAATCCCAACAAATTCTACCATTAGCCTATCAAACCCAATTAAAAAGGATTGCAATATCTTAATTTGTGTAGTGATCAATTGTCCTAATCTAGAATTGACAAGTTGGGTTGTCGGTTTAATGAATGGAAATGCAAAACATTTACTAATAACATGTTATTTAATGACAAGAAACCCTACTGAAGGAAGCGCCAAGGCCCTGCTGCTTGGAGTTCAATCGGCACTAGAACGTAGAATAACCTTGACGGAAATTTGGACTAACTCAGAGATCATTTGCAGCCTCTCTTTTGACCTAGAAAATTTTTGTGGCCATTAAGTACAGGTGCCATTTTTTCAGATGTATATAAACATATGGCTAACGTAACCTATAGGCTAAAACCTATTTTAGAACATGTGACTATTTTTGTGTCCATGGCTCAGGATATCCTGGCAAACGGTAGTATAACCGCTGCTTAGGATAAGATGGCAAACGGTGGTATAACCGCTACCCAAGGTGTAGGTACCTAACTTTGCTGTTGTTTTCCATTTTTCTTTCAATAAAAAAACACAATAAATTTCGTCCTCGAAATTTTCCAGGGTATTACATCCTGTATCGATATCTAGATCAATTGATATTGTTGATCCAATACCGATACCTCAAACTATGTTTACAAGTCCAATTCTTTGGTCTAGAACTTGAGAGAGTAGAGGTGCCTCAACATATTTTTACCCTCTCACACCTGTGCCCCCATTGGTGCAACCTCTTGCATGCAAGTAAGCGGGCAGCATGCCCATCCAGTGCCCGTTAGTAAATTAGGACCAAAACTCCATGTCTCAGATGCTTGGGCGTAGTTGCACCATATCTTGACTACGATTATGTTGGGAATCTTCAAGATTCTAGCTTTGGGGACTGCAACAGAGCTTGTGAGGAGCACGAATGGTTGTAGGTAATAGTGGGATCCAGCTCTTCTCCATAGAGGGCATCGCAGATAGTGCCCATAAGGGCCTATGCATGTGACATGTGTGCTTGGATGATCCAATGGTCCATATCTTCTCCCCCAAAAAACCCATCTATGAGAGGTTGTCAACCCAAACCTGAGCAATTCCAATTGGAAAAGTCCTCTTCTCCCCAAATGCTGACCCAATGGACCTGCAAGAGAAATGGTGAATGAATTAGCAGAAGAGGGGAATGAAGAGGAAGATGATAAAAGAAAAGTAGCAGAGATACAAAGAATATCGAAGTGGTATTGGATTTTAATAAAATCTGGTTTTTAGTAAATAGATTTTTTTTTGGTAGAAAATATGTCGATTTTTTTTTTTGTTTGTAAGAAATGTCTAATATCTTATAAGATATATTACTTTCCTACAATATCAAAGACAGAGATTGAGGAATTTTCCTTTTCAATAGAAAAGAGATAAGATTTTGTTTCTAATTTAGAGAGATTATATGAAAAAATTTGGTTTTATAAACAATAAGGATATAGAGAGTAGAGACGATATAGAGTAGTTCTAGTTGGGGGATAAGATTTGGAATTAGAATTTTTTGTGGCAAAAATATACGACCCCAATAACACGACATCTACCGAGTGTTGAGGGGATAGCCAAAACTTAGGACCAATGGGGTCGTCGATAGTTCACCCAACTTGGGGCAAACCCCCAAGATAGATGCCAATTGGCCGAAATTGTTAAGGGAGCATCAACAATGAATGGTGCAGTGCTAGGGTAGAAGGGACATCCCATGCGAACCACTCAATGGCTTGCCTGAATCATTGAATGGGCCCAATTGCACGGCCCTCGACTAAATGACATGATTCTAGGAACTCTATTCGCTAATGGCAGGCACACGATTAGTCAATCAAACCAAGTAGCTCAGCAACCATGCCACTCCTTGGTTACTTGGCCTGAGACTTCGATAGATCACCATCAAAGTATGTCCCAAAAAGGCAAGGATTGGAAAAACCTAAACGACAAGCTGAAATTACGAAGGATCCTAGTGGGACTCTCACTAGTTCGTCGAATCTCCCATCAAGGGAGTGAATCTTGCCATATTCTTCGAGATATGCCAATACGCCAATACGAGGAGTTTTCATAACGACAACGTCCTCCATATTCACTTTTCTACTAGAAGTTTTGTTAGATTCAAACTCTTACCTGTACCAGGAAGCTACCAAAGCAGGACTTTTAATCGATGGCTGCCACCTTCAGCTTTAAAAACACAGGTAACCTCTTTCCGTGAGATAGATCTTTTTTCATTCTTATTGGAATTATCTATTTGTGAAGAATCTGATTTAAGCATTGGAGAGTCACTACCGGATCAGCCCGATGCACACTCTCTCGTGTTTGTTCTTCTGTGCAGAATATGAAAATTGCCTAGCTGACGCAACAAAATTAAATTAGAAAACTATTTAGAAAAATTCTCTATAATAAAATAGGGATAGAAACGATGGAGAGATATTTTAGTTGGGGGGTAGATTGATGCCACCAAGAATGAGCTTGTGATATCGTATTGAAAGAAAATACAAAACAGCGGTAAATTACAGTGGCCTCCCTGCATTTCCTCCTAATATTATAGTCATCCCCCCGGTAGAATTGACAATTACAAGTAAAAAAACTTAAAAGACAGTTTTACCCTTTGCACTAAAACATTCTAATTACATCTTCTCCGCTCTTTATCGTTGAGAGGGTTTTGGAACAAAGTCCAATGGAGAACAATCTGCGGACTGTTCTGTTGATTCCGGTAATCAGAACGGCAGAGGGGTTGTTAGATTCCAGCGTCCCTTGTTGGTTTTTGGTGAGCTGAGCACCCTGATACTAGCATCATCTTTCTTTTCCTTTTGATTCATTTTTTTTTTCCTGAGAAAATCTTACAGATTTGATGAACCTCTATCTGCAATTCCTTTTGATTCCTCTTTTTAGTCTCAGAATATGGAAAATCTTTTTCTTCCTCTGGGTCTCCGAAAACATTTCAGGAGCTTCTCTGTAACGGCTTCATCTACTAATGGTCTCTCTCTCTTCCTCATTGTCTGTCCACGCTCAATCACTTATGGGTTTGAAGTGTTCTACCGACCTATAATTCTGAGGCTGTAATTATGGTAGGAGGGGAGAAAATGGAATAACTATAATGGTTTTTTCCAGAAATTCTGCAAAGAAAGGATAAGGACACCACTCATGTGTGCCAGAGCTAATGACCCAGCAAAGGTGAAGGACCTTATGGCGAGCATTCGAGAAACCCTCTTAAGGAAATAAAAATTTTCATTTTGACGATCCTCAGATTTTGCTTGCGATTCCTGCACCTATTTTCACAAACAGGACCGCTGCTACTCTGGAGATGTTCCCATCATGGCCATTGAGATTCCAGCAAACTTCAAGAGTATTTTCTTCTCCTTTGACCATGTCTCTTTTGTTTTCTGATATGGGTTCTTCTCGAATCTTGATTATAAGGAAACACACAGAAAGAAACCCTCCTTATTTCTTCTCCAATGTGCTTCTGAGTGGATTCTTCTTTGTGTTTTTTCTTTTCTTTTTTTCATTTTGATTCAGGGGAGTTCAAAGTCGGAGGAGATATTAGTGGTGATTCACTGTTTACGAAACTACCAACGGAGTAATCATACCTTCTATGTTTCTTGCTCATCGGATCGTCCCCTTCCTTCGCCACATAATCATAAAACTTCTCATTCTCCTGGTTATCATAGGAGACATTGACTTCCAGAGTTGAATTGCTTTAGGTTTGCCTTCCTTATTTATTTTTTATTTTTTATTGTGGAATGATCAAATTGCACAAAACCCTAAAATACTTGAACCCAATTTACTATTTTCTTCCGTTGATGTTTGTTGGGGATTCAGGAAACAAAGGCGGTAGATATCCTTGGTTCGCAGCAGAAGGTTGCAGGTCGAAGGAACTTCATTGGGTTGCAAGGGTATAATAGGAACTTCAGTGGTTTTCAAGGGTATTTTTGTCCTTACAAAATTATGTAAATGAGCCATGTCACATAGTAATAGATTAGAACACCGTTAACCGTAAAGGGCACATTGTAATTGTCAGTTCTATAAAATGATTATAGCATTAAGATAAACTGCAAGGGAGGTCACTATAATTAACTTAAAACAACGGTGATTTATATCAACCTCTCATGGCGTTTGCCTATGTTACATTTTTCCCTAAAATATTTTTTATTATATTTAAATCCAAAAAAGTAACACCGTTAAACTAGTGTTAGTTTTAGAATACAAAAGGACATAATTACCCCTTTTCCTGTTTGTCATAATCAATATGTGTGGGTTCTGGATTTTAGTTGATTGCCCTATTGACCTTTTGGCCCTTAGAATCTTCTCTCCTAGTCCCACACTCCCACTTACTCTTATCATAACCCAGGTGTTCACTTCTCAAATTCTTTAATACATAATTCAGTTTTTGATTATGGAGATCACAAAAAGCATAGGGTCAATGAAACTCTTGTTCTACCAAAAAAAAATGAAGCTCATGAAGTAGATAATCTAATTAAATCAGTGCCTAGGTATAAGACTGTTAATACAATGCACTTACTGGATATTTCATCAATTGATGTTATATTAATCTATAGCCCAATGGGTATTCTTGGGTTGCCATTTCTTACTTGAATGAGAATCTCTCTGCCAAGGTAAACAAAAGGTATAAAACCAATTTTGTTATTGGCTTTTTGATTTGATGTGTTTTAAATTGGTTGATTTTGGACAACTTATGATGGAAGATCTTGTTTCAATACGTATAAAATATAGGCAAATTTATGGGCCTGAGGAGGATAGGTTCCCTTGTTGGTTGAAATGGGAGGAGCTCGAAACGCTTTGTGTCTGGAGTTCATGAGGAAGCACAAGAAATTTATTACCGGCAATCCTAGGGCTCTCAGGAGGCTGAGAACATCACATGAGATGGCAAATAGAACTCTCTCATCCACTAGTCAAACCACCATTGAGATGGATTCCTTGTACGAGGTATTGACTTCTATACCACCATTACCCGTGCTAGGTTTGAGGAACTCAACATGGATCTCTTCAAGAAGTGTATGGAGCCAGTGGAGAAGTGTCTAAGGGATGCCAAGATGGACAAAAGTATTGTTCCATGATGTGTTTGTTGGTGGGTCTACCAGGATCCCCAAAGTGCAGCAGCTATTGCAAGACTTCTTCAATGGGAAGGAGTTTTGTAAGAGCATTAACCCTGATGAAGCCGTCGCTTAGAGAGTTGCAGTACAAGCTACTATTCTGAGTGGTGAAGGCAACGAGAAAGTGCAGGACCTTCTCTCCGCTTGAATGTTGACAAGGGGTAATTATGTCTTTTTGTATTCTAAAACTAACATTAATCTAATGGTATTATTTTTTTAAATTCAAATATAATAAACGATTTTTTAAGGGAATGATATAATATAGGCAAACACCAAGGGAGGTTGATGTAAATTACCCATAAAAAAACTACTTTTGATATGTCAACATAGATCGTGGCCTAGCTTTGTCACGGCCTCAAGGATTTGAGGGTACTTTCGCAAATGGATGGCACTTTCAATTACTAGTTACTAAGAAAATACCCTTCCAACGTAACGAGCCGGTTGGACAAAGTAACGACCATCCTTTGGACCTGCAAGACTGCTGATGGGTGCTCACTTGCGTATTCGCACGCCGTTTCTCTAACTTCCGTTTTCTGAATTTAAAGTGAAAGGGAATGAAGTTCTTCTTCTCTGGCAACATAGTTCCACACACGGGAGATGGTGCCCTCAGCTTGCTCTTTTAGTTCTCAAATGTCACTCAAGGTAGAATGGCCTTTGTTCTGCTCGTTAAAATTTCGTAGAGAGAAGGAGCTTGGATTTTGTTGCATTCTTTCTGGGTTGCGTTTTTTGTACTTATTCACAGCTGTTTGGATAGAATCTTGGATTGTTCTGAACGGGTATTTGGCAGATTCTTTTTTTCCATTTATTTTTTCTTGGCGTTTTGGGCGAAATCCTGCTTGCTTTGAAGTGGGTATTCGGCAGATTCTGTTGTTTTCATTATTTTTAAGTTTTAAGTAGAAATTTCACCTTCACTCTCTTCCATTTTGTTGTTTGATTACCTGAGCATTTGGACGCTTTTTTTTCTGCTTTCTCAGATATGATTGTTATTTTCATAGTTATATTCTAAATTCGATTATTGAGATCAGTGATTCCAAAATTCCTCATTTCATATTACTGTTTAGGATCCTCTTTCCCCACACAGATATCTATATGGGTTTCGGCTTGCATTCCAAACTTCATCTGGTAAGTTATACCAAATATATACAGTTTAATGCTTGCTTCTCAGTTTGCTTCAGTGGAATTTTTTTTTTTTTTTTGGGGGGGGGTGGGGTGGGGTGTGGTGTTGTCCGGTTAGGTATTGGTATCTTCATCCTTCGACTGTTCGTTCAACTAATCTTGTTGGAGTAATTTCCATGAATTGAGATCTTATCTTCTTCTTTGGTATACTTAGAGCAGTCATTCTATCTGGAGAGAGAAAATATTGTAGAGCAGTCATCATTATGTCTTGAGAAATAAACATCAATGGGATTGTAAGATAAACTCTACCTAAGGATGTGAGGCTTCGTGATTGAATTTGTATCTTTGATCCTCTGGTGCTTTGATAGAAGTTTCTCACCTTTCCTACTCCTCCCCTCTTCTTCGATTGGTATAATTTTCTCACAATTATGGGGTTATTCTACATAGATTCTGGCATTTTGAGAAACATTTTCATACTCTTAAGGCTGAGCAACTATATTAAATTTATTTCACCTGGATTGTGTTACATTGTGGTATTTCTGTAGAAATTTTTGTTATTTTTTCCTGCTTTTGATTGGTCCAATTTTCTTACTGCCATGTGTTATTCTGTTATAGGTTAACAGGATCTGGCATTTTAAGCAACATTGTGATAGATCTGGCTTTTCTATCAGAGGTATGGGTACTAAACTTGTTGGCCAACAAGGTGTAAGAATTGGAATTGCGAGAAGTAGTGGATGGAATTTTTTGAGGGGATCCAGAGTTGTCTTAAATCCAAAAGTTGCTGGATGTGTGCCTGACAGGAGAAATTATACAGTATCTGCTTCATGTAATTTTTTTGGTCTCACGTACTGCTTATTTTACCTTTATATCAACTTGCACTATCAAATGGCTTTCTTTCCCCCCTCCCCCCCTTCTTTTTTCTGCTTTACAAAATCATTTGTCCAAACTAAATCACAGGAGATTCTAATATCAATATTAGTACTGCTGATTAATTCAAGTTTTTTTTGGGTGATCAAGAGTCAAGACATGCTAAAAATTGAAACCTGCAATGAGCATGTGGTACTGCAACTATGGAAGTTGACAGTAGGTTTCAATCCTTCTCATCCGTTCAATATGAATGAAGTTTAAACCAAATTCACAGGGTAGTTATTATTTAAAGAACATTATTTCTGACATTGAAGTGTCTCTGGATCTCTGAAATTAGAGGTTGGTCATGGATATATCTATCATCCGGATGAAGTTTTCTGGTACACTAAATAGTCACTATTGTGTTTGGCACAAACTGACCTATTTTACAAGCTTATGACTTGATGTCCATAAAATGATTGACTCATGAGTATTAGAAGATTAAGAATATTCGTGAGCCATAATCACTAAATTCCTGGTTTGAAGGACAGCAAACACTGTATTAGGGATATCAAACATTTCTTTTTTTTGTAAAATCTATATACTTAATTATGGAAGTGTTTTAAGTCGAATTCTTAATGTTTGGAGCTACTAAGATGTGCATCTAATCTATTCTTCCTGTAATCCTGTAAGAATATTGTCGAGAATACCTTCAAAATTTTCACCTCTGCCTTCTTCATGTGGACATATCAGGTCGACTTGGTTTTCTAAAGCTAATCAAAAGGGTCTCACAGTCGCCTGTGAGAAGGAAAACCCAATGGAGAGTAAATCTCTGCTAAAAGAACTCAACTATTCAAAATGAGACCTTTTCCCATTAAGATTATTGATTGCTTCTTTACATGGATTCTAATACTAAACTATTAAAATTCAACTTGGAATTTGTGAACTCTCAAATGTATCTTGTGGAAAATCTGAACATGGTAAACCTTGACCAACACACTTTCTAATTTCATGCTTACCCAAATAAACATTTATAGGCAGAGTGACATCATTTAAAAGAAGTTTTAAACATCCGAACTAATGACATTGAAGTGGCTTATTGCTGGGTTTTACATTCTTACTTTATTTGGAATACCATGGATTGTCAAACTGGGATTATGTCTACCATTCTTTCTGCAAATAAGCAGACCCCATCCCCTTTTGCTCTCTGTTATTTCCTTCTAACTGAGAATCTCATCTTTTTCCTTTTAACTAGAAAATCTTGTTGCTTTTGTTGCCCCCACCCTCTCCCCCTATGCCTGCAACTGTGGTACGTTGAAATTTGAAAATCCCACTTTCTGTTAAACTTACTAGAAGCCTATGTCCAAGAGCTCCTTTTAATAAAATTCAACCAGTTGGTATTACAACTCCAATCCATTTTTTGATTCAGTTCGGGCATTGAAGTTGATTGCCAGCTTGCAATAGACACTTTCCTCTTTTTTCAATTGTTAAAGATCTAAATTGGCAAGGGCCTCACTTGATTGTGGATAACATTTAAGAGTCTCTCGAAAAATGTTATTGTTCAATTTCTTATTATTGTCTTTTTTAGCCTGTCTTCAATGCAGGGTTCAGCAAAGGAGAAATGTCTTCAAATGCCATTTTGATTATTGAATTCAACTTAACCAAAAATAATAACAATAAAAATAATAATAATAAGGGCCCAGGCTGGTTCCTCGTCGCCTAAGTGCTTAGGCAGCCCCTCCAACGCCATGGGTCTCCTAGGCACCTTGACAATTATGGTTATGTCAATAGCAGTGTCATGGGGATACTGCTCTTGACATGGTGGTACTCAGTGGTTGTAATGCCCAAGATTACAAGAAACACCCAATGTTCTGGTGCTTGAACTTGCAGAAGCTGAGAAGGAAGAAAGCCGATCTGCTAGGCCGGACGATAAAGGTTGGAGAGATGGGAAGTGGGAAGATGAGAGAGACAATTGGAGAGATGGGAAGGACAACAGTAGTTGAGGGCATGGGGGTGGGGTTGAAGCGAGGGTGCAGAGGGGGGGAATGAGAGAAATCAAAACCTGAGATTTTTTTTTTTTTTTTTTTTTTTTTTGGGTCATTCAAATAGTTTTTGAGAATACAAAATCAAATTTCATTTTGTTCTCTAGAACTGATTTCCCAAATCTGGTTCATTCCCAAATAACAAAAATAAACGAACCGATGGACCAAACAGTTGTAGGTGTTTTTTGTTCCCCCGGAACAGAAGAACACGAGGAATGTTCCATGGTAACAGTACCAAATAGAACCTAGGAAACTCTTTTGACATTATTTTTGTTTTGGTAAGACACTTTTCTCTTGCAGGGTTTACAAATTCTCAAATTGCCAGGAGTGTTTTCACCCTGGGAACAGCTGCTGTTCTCCCATTCTACACCCTCATGGTTCTTGCTCCTAAAACAGAGCTGGTGAGTGTTTGGTGAATGACTTGGTGTTTTTCATCATATCATACATTGGTTGCTTTTCCCCTGAGCAATGTGATGACTGATTCCCCATATATGTAGACCAGGAAGACCATGGAGAGCACCATTCCATATTTTGTACTTGGACTTTTGTATGCCTATCTTCTATATCTCTCCTGGACACCAGATACCATACGGTTAATGTTCGCAAGTAAATATTGGCTGCCAGAGGTGAGTATCCATCTTCAAATGGATTTTTCTAATCCTGCTATGTTTTTTATGAGTCATTGAATGTTCTACAAAGAAAAGAAAAAGAACCAAAAAATTTGGCAATCCTCTTGCCATTCTCTTTTTCTTTGGATAAGATCTTGTTATTCTCTCTTGAAATCTGCCTTTTAGCTATCTTTCTTTCCTTGTCTAACGAAGTCTAGGCCCGGTGCAGCTCTGCAGTATAGGAAAGATGTTCTCCAGTGAGATGACCTTAGCTTCTGCATGGATTCATCTGTTGTCTGTCGATCTCTTTGCAGCAAGGTCCTCTCTCTGTCTCTTTCTCTCCCTCACACACACACACACACACACACACTTTGATTTCTGACAGTCAGTTATTTTTTAAACCATCCAGGCAGGTGTATCAAGATGGACTGGAAAATGAGATTGAAATTCGGCATTCAGTTTCGCTGTGCCTACTCTTTTGCCCTATTGGAATTGTTACTCATATGTTCACAAAGTTACTGAGCAAAAACAGAAGGAATACGGAGTAGAGTGTAGAGTGGCAATATATTTGTGCAAAATAGTGAACAGAACACTGAAGTAGATCTTGAACAAACAATACCTTCGTCTGAGAATGCAATCAGTGTTTCTTGTAAAATTGCATTTACTTTTCTGAGGAGGTTCATTCTTTTTTAGATTATTAGTGGGTTATTGGCATGGCTTAACATGTATTTATTCTTCAAGCTGCATCTCAAATGTTGTGAGTTTAAGCATTTCCTGGGAAGTTGCACCCCCAGAATTGATATATAAATTTGCATACACATCATAAACCTTCACACAAACTGAAGCCTTTCAGCGGTGTGAAAATCGTCTATAGCCACTGCACCGGTGCCGTGAGGATCGGGTGGCTGGGAGCCCGCGTAGCTTTCTCAATCAGCTGTCCTGTGGAAATTCTCAAACTGGAAGGTTCATTGATATTGATCTTTCAAATTATAGCCAGAAATAGTCAATGTCATCACAAAGTAGAGACTGAGTCAGGAAGCCATATTAATCTTCAATTTTCCACCTTAGTAATTGCTTGGAAAATTTTTACACATCAGACTGTTGCTCGTTGGCGGGCATGCCAGAGCCTTGTAGACTCGAATGTTAAATGATTTATGACCTCTATCAAGACTGAAAGTCGAATTCTTCCTCACGCCTCAATCGCCCCAAGGATTTAAAATTTGTTAGGAGAGTCGAAATACTGGATCTACTCTAACCGTAACTGCTCCCACGACTTCCAATAGTATCGTGACCCAGCTCATCATGGATCATGTGTGAATCTTCCAATTGGCTTCTTCCATGACGTGTTCATTAATAATCTCCGATCTATTCCCATATTGCCTCTAACTAGGCTAATTGATCATCCTAACTCATTAATCAACATCAGGTCATCCTAACTTATTGGCCAACAGACAGAATTTAGGTGAAAAAATGGGATAGAATTTCTTTGTGGCGAAACAAGATGTTTGGCACGCATACAATGATCAGAAATGCTCAGACATGAAGCCCAAAATAGTCACACACAAAATAGTCACACACGATCCAAATAATTTCTGAGTATTAGATACACTTATACGCGCTGTTGTACCACAAAGGATGCAATTCCCAAAAGATGCTTCTCACAAACCTTCGCATGACGTTAATATTGGTTAACAGCTAATCCGATAAGGATTGTGAAATCGTTATTCTTACAATTTGGTGGGCCCCATAATTGTTTTTGGGATTTTAAAATTAGGGCGAGTGGTAGCAGCACGTACGTGTTGCAATCTTATTTTCAGTTTCTTTTAATATAAACCGTCCATTTAATAAGAATTAATCTAAACCATCAAATAATTTTTTATATTGTAATCGGTTCCCAGTTTTTAGGGTGGAAAAATCAGGTTATTGTTATATTTAACCTGCTGTGATGGTCACGGAATGGTGAGCGTAACTACCCCAACTTCTTCCCTTCCAAATAATAAGGAAGAGTGGGATAATGACAGTTGCTCTCTCTCTCTCTGCAACCTTTTTTTTTGTCTCTCCATCAATGGTTTCTCTCTAGAACTGGCCTCTTTTATGCATCCGTCTCCATCTCGCTAATTTTTTTAATTTCACAACACAATGCAGTTCACACAAATTGGGTCAAAGCAATCCATGGAAACAAAAGATAGAACATAGAAATCAGGTATTTACCTTCACTTGTTCTGAACTTACTTCTACAAAGACTGAATTTCAATTTTTTTATTTATTTATGGTGTACGTAATTAAAGAATGGAATAAAACCTCCCGGCCTGCTCCTTATTCCCGTCTTTCTCGTCTCCATTTTTTTTCTAAATACTACAGGAAACACCTTGGCATCAATAATAATAGAAAATCAGAACAGAAAAAGTTCAAAGACTTTGTAATGGCACCAACCGTGCGTGCTGCTACCACTCTCCCTTTGGGCCAGCGAGATATATATATAACTGGTGAGATACAACTCTCACTGGTGAGATTTTTATCTCACTGGCGAGATACAGATATCATCGGTGAGACTCTGTGATACAGTCCTAGACCATAACTGTCTGCCCTCTTGGAAGGGTTGTGGAGTCCCTTCAAGCAAGGCCTTGCGAGATGATATTATTGGCCGGTAATGAGATTCCCCAGTTTCCTTCAGGGAGTTGTTTGCTATGGCATTGCTTATCTTTATCTGTTCAGATAATAGGCCTGTACCACTACTCTCAATGGAAGCCTTTCATTTTTTGCAGCATGCACGCAAGCATCCATGGACAGCTTCTGACAGTCCCTGCCGGCAGAGCCTCTTTCTCTCATGTTCAGAGAGTGTTGGATGAGCCTGTGAGTTTATAAATAGAAATAAAATCCAATCAGAGAGAGAGAGAGAGAAAGAGAGAGAGAGATAAATGAACTTATCTGCCTATATATTGTGTGTATTTACATATATGTATGGTCATAATATGACTACCGGTTCTTCACATGAATTAGTATCTCTGTATCTGCTACCAAGAGCCCTATTCAATGAAATAGTAATGATAAGAGTACTATAATTTTTTGAATTCTGTTCTATCCAAATTATGGCATTGGTTTTCTATCATGTCAGCTTTTTTGTTTTGTAATTCTTCTGCTGTATACAAATCATTGCAATTGTTTTCCATCAGGTTAATTTGTTCGTTACGTCACTGATATCTGATATTGATGAATTCATGTTTATCATATGTTAATTTCATCATCAAATATTAATCAACTTACATAGGAGCAGAAAGGCTAAACCTTTGTAACAGGAGATAAGGAACTCAAGACTTGAATTACCTGAAGGTACATCCAAGAGAAAAAAGCAAACTGTACAGAAAAAGCAAAACCTTGAATTACCTTTAGATATGAATCAACTGCACGATAAAGTCCATCATCACAAGTTCTTAGTGATTCGGGTAAGGCCTCTGCTAGGACCTCGAACTTTGTCAAGGAAAGGTTTCTGTCTCTGGCAACTTCCAACCACCAATATGGAGGAACCTGCTGATTCGTATTGGGGCTTGATTCTTTCATCTCATTCCAGCTTGGACTAGAGACCTTTGTGGGTCTTCCTGTATAAGCCCACCTGATACCTCTTGGGTTGGCACGAGCCTTCCAAGCAATAGATTCGCTGCACGTATGTACTATCTGAAGGTTTTCTGCCCATGGAGAGAGTGGCTCACAACTCTTCAACACTAGAATGGAGTCTCTCCATGAAGACAAGACCACATAACTCAGAAAGGCTTCAGTTTTGAATATCAGTTTTCCTTCTTCAAAGTCCTTTGTCATCTCAAGATACTCTGCAGCACATCTAAGGCCTGAGATATTTGCAGCTGCGAGATAAACTGCAATTCCTTAACAGAATTTTGCAGCAAGCTCAAATGCATCAGCTCCACCTGGAAGATCATCCATTATTATCTTGTTCAGGTCTGCATCCCGCGAATCATATATGATCCTGTTCATCCTTCCACTCATAGAAAGCAGGGGATACTTCCAATAGGAAGGGGGAAAAATTATAAGCCCAAAAACGGAATCCATATATTTTACCAATTTTAAATTATAAAAATCCCCATCAGTTCATCTCCAATTTCAAATTATAAACAAACCTATCATTAAATCTATGATCTCAATTTCAGAAGCTTGGAAAAGTGTCTTGAGAGCAGAGAATCAATTACCTTGTGTAAGTGGAAACTAATATCTCCAATATGTACTAGAATGTCACTTGGAATATCAGTAGCAACATACCTATTTACAGAACAACACCATCTTGATTTAGGAACTTACAACCTCAAATCTTAGTATTGATTTCACAAGTAAAAACTAAATAAAAATGGTTTTTTTTTTTGTTACTGTGTTCTCTAAAAAATTGCATGTATCTATTCTATGTATTAATTAAAACTAATGGTAGTCTTTGAGTGCAACTTTAGAGAAGATAGATTTAAGAGAACTGACTCAATTCCCTCTTATACCTAACTTTATATTTTGTGAATGATGTGAAGACATTTGACTAACATTTTACTTGGTATATCAAGCTAAATGGTAAAAGAATGTTGTAGTTACACACAATTAGGGGTTATATAGGGTCCATAAAAACACACAATGGGAACAGTAGCAAAATAGACTTGGTTATAAATGGACAAAAACTTACATGCTACTGTTCTCTATGGAACTTTTTTTTTTTCTAACTGTAAATAAGGTCCTTTTGTTGCTACTATTTTTTGATTTTTTTTTATTTTTAGTTAGATCATTGGCTGTCTACACAAGCTTGCTTTAGTTCTTTGTTAAATCCTTGTCTTTTAACTTCTCAGGTTATTTTTCTTCACATCTCTTGCTCTCTTTCTAGATGCATCCATCTCTCTTCATATCTTCCGTTTTGTACCACTGGTTTAGTGTTCAACAGCTCAACAGAATAGGGCTCTACCAATATCCCGATTGAAGAAGTGGTTTTATTTCATTCTACAAGTAAGCATTACCTCCTTTAAAAAAGTTTATATTATCTTTTGTTCCTGAGTTGATTATTTGTTAAAATTGAATTTTTATTTTTCTGTTCAACCTCTGTTTTGAATTGAAACTTCATGATAGAACTGAAAGTTAAGGTGTATGATATAGGTAGAAAATGTGAGTTGTTTGATAAAAAAAAAAGTAGTGGTGTTGGTGCAAGGGATGGTTATAGCTATTATTGTTTTTAGCGAAGATTAGCATTGTTCAATTACTATGAAACAAATTTCTTTAATAGCCAAACTAGTTGTTAAATTATTAAGCTTATGAATTTACAAAATTAATTATTGCGATTTTTTCAGTATTAAATGATTTAGTCATATTTATTACAGGTTTCTGCAGTATAACTCAATTTTTTGGGAAATGGAAAGGAATTGGTTAGATGAGCAGTCATTAGCAGGTCATGTTCCTTTATCGAGTGGTACTACTCGTGTTTCAGATGCATGTGAAGTATTTGATTTGGAAAACAATCGAATGGACCATAATACAATTGGGCAGAGTGACGAATTGATTGTTGGGAGGGAGGACCATAGCACATCCAACGAAGAAGAAAATGATGTGCATGATGACAATTCTAGTCCCGAAGAGGAAGAAAATAGTTTTGTTCAAAGTGATGAAAATGGGGGTGGCAGCATATCTTCTGGGTCTATTGATGAGGAGGTTACCAACGATGAAGCCATCAATTTGGGCTTCGAAGGGGATGATCAGATCCCACTTTCAAGAACTTCCATTAATGAATTGGAACCATTTGTTGGCATGGAATTCGAGACTGAGGATGATGCATATAACCACTATAACAACTATGCAAGGCAGATGGGTTTTTCAAGACGAAAATTTAGGTGGAGCGCCAAGAGTTGATAATCATATCCTTGCTAGGTCATTTGTTTGTGCAAACCAAGGTGAAAAATGGTGTAATGATAAGCGGTGGAGGGGATTGAATTATACACCTCGTGCAACAAAGAAAACCAAATGTGAAGCCGTGATGATGATCAAGTCCAGGAATGGAAAATGGGTGGTGGATCTTTGTGAAACAGAGCACAACCATCCAACAGTGAATCCGAATGATGCATTTAGACTTCGGTCACACCAGAAAGTTACTAGAAGTACAATGCAACTACTGGAACACCTACAGAGGTGTGGGGTAAGACAATCACTAATAATGATAATTCTAAAAGAGTTGGCCGGTGGAGAGCAACATGTTGGTATAACTGAGGATCGTTGCAGGAATATGTTTAGGACCAAGCGTAGAAAGTCTATAGGGGTTGACTGTCAACAAGCCATCAATTATTTAGATAGAAAGCGTGCTACAGATGCAGGGTTCTTTTATGCAATCCGTGTCAACGAGGAGCAACAGTTGACAGGGATTTTTTGGATAGATAGTCGTGCACGAGAACAATATAAGAAGTTTAGTGATGTAATTGTGTTTGACACAACTTACAATAAAAATAAGTACAAGTTTCCATTTTCTCCATTTACTGGTGTTAACCATCACATGCAGTGTATATTGTTCGGTTGTGGCTTGATAGCCGATGAAACGAAGGATTCATTCATATGGCTTTTTCAGACGTGGCTTCAAGCAATGCACAACATTCATCCAAAGGCAATATTCACTGACGAAGATCCAGGGATAATGAGAGCTATCCAGCATGTATTTCCATCTACTGTCCATCGGCTATGTGGATGGCATTTGGAGAAGCATAGGATCATTCACATGAGGCCTTTATTTAAGAAATATACAGATTTGAAAGCAGTATATAAGAGCTGCATTAATGATTCAAAATCACCATTTGAATTTGAGACGAGATGGCTTAGTATGATTCAGAGGTATAATTTAAAGGAGCATAAGTGGTTGAGGAGGCAGTACAAAATACGCATGCATTGGGTGTCATGTCATTTTGTTGATACTTTTTTTGCTGGTATGAGCACGACACAAAGAGCGGAATCAATGAACAATTACTTTAAAGGTTTCTTCACACCTTCCACCCCAATTAATGAATTTGTGACACAATATGAAGAGGCTATTAAGAAAAGACGGGAAAAAGAAGCTAAGGCAGACTTTGGTTGCATCACCTCAACTCCTTCTTGTCGTACATCCCATAATATTGAGAAGCAAGCCGCAAATGTTTATACGGCAAAGGTGTTCAGGGTTTTCACGGAGGAGTGGTATGCATGTTTTGGTCTTGGGCTTAGGCAGTGTGATTGGGAAATCTCAGTTAAGAGGTACGAGGTGTTTTCGTTGGATAGGGATCAAGAGAATAACGTGAACTATGTGCTAGACAACCAAGAGGCCGAAATTACCACTTGTGATTGCAAGATGTTCGAGCAGAAAGGCTTACTCTGCAGGCATATACTTAAAGTGTATGTGAAAACTGATAGATCCCAGATTCCCCAACAATATGTTTTTCCTAGATGGTCAAAATCTGCTCTATATGATAGTAGTGGGAGTGGACATGTTGAGGGCTTATCTGAAGAACAACCCCTACCTGTGTGGAAACTTCATGACATTGCTAACCGGATAGCCACTGAAGGATCTCTTTCCCAAGAGAGATTTGATGTTGCACTAAAAGTTTTGAGTGAAGGTTTAGAGGAGGTGTTGAAATTGGAACCAGCTCTTGGGTCTTTTACTTTCAATTTGGGATCACATTGCGGCATTGACGTATCTTTGAATCGGGACTGTCCTTCTGCCATGGATCCGAGACAGTGCTCTACAACGAGAGGGAGGCTTAAAAATTCTCGTATGAGGTCAATCACGGAGAATATTTCTAACAGAAGGGCTTATCATTGCTCAGGTTGCAATGGTATAGGGCATAACGTGACTAGGTGTAGTTGGGTGAGAGTCTTTATCTTTCTTCCTCACATGTTATTGTTAAATAATTATAGTAATTTTTCAATTTCTTATTTGTCACTAACATTGAAAAAAAAAATCTCCTCTAAATCTGTTAGGTTAATGCAAATACCGAGGTTGCAAATACCCAGTTGCTCAATCAACCAATGCAAATAGATTTGAACAGTAATACTTTGTTTTTTCCCTTCTTTTTTATTTCTTTTAATTATATTGAGATGCCATATCTTAGTATCATAACAAGTCGTTGACTCTTTTGTAGATCCTCCCAATATTGAATGGTACCACTCGAGTCAATCTGCATAGACCGTTTACTAAGGTAATGCACATAATGTTGTTTTCTTGTTCTTTTATCTCATTAGTGGCTGACTCTAAAGATGTCCAATTTCTATTGTTCTGGTCTGCTTAAAAGATTGCATATACAACAAATTCTTGTTGCATTTCGAGTGGTGGTGGTGGTACTAGGTAGCCAATGGTATCCTTTCCCCTCCTCTCATTTTAGATTCCATTTTTCTTTTATCTTTACATTTGCTCTGCAAGTTGAGAACCTGATTAATGTATTCCAAACATTACTTCAACAAGGATACATTCAAACCCATAGCCTAGAAAATCCAGAAATGTAGTGGGTCATTTATATAGGAGGGATTGATTTGTAGAGTTCGGAAGACTTTGAGACCCTCAGGTTGAATTCCATTGAATGCCTAGGGTGGTCCAAGCACTCCAAACCTGCTGAAATTAGAAACTATTATATCTATCTATTATGTACTGGTTAATGATATGAGTACTGCACATTGATTTCCATTGACATTTTACTTGAATATATTTGCTGTTTAGTTTTCTTTTACTTAATTTTAGCCAAGTAATTAGCAGTTTACATAACATGAACAGGAACATGAAACAGCAGTAAAACTTGGGAGGGAGAGGAGGTGGTGGCATGTACGTGAGGACTGCAACAGATAGGTTATTGGAGAAGGTGACAGAGAGCGTAAAGGGTGCAGAGGAGGCGTGTGCTGGTGAACCAACAAGCAGGGAGTGTGCAGCGGTGTGGGATGAGGTGGAAGAGGTGAGTGCAGCAGCCATCTTTGGTAGACAAAAAAAGAAGAAAACCGACCCACTGGAGGCCTACTGCAAGGACAACCCCGCTACTGATGAATGCCTTACCTATGAGGATTGAGGCCCTCTTGGCCTTATCTCTTCTTCTTCCAGTTATTAATTCATAATCTACTTGAAAGTGCAAAATTCAATTATTCTGTAAAATTTTGTATTTGATTTTTGTCCAACTCCAAGGTACTTGATGGATTTCCATATTACTTCACAGTAAAAATATTAACTGGGATTTGGGATTCTACAAATAGGAGTTGAACACCAGAACAAGGGTCTGAACAGTGGATGTGGTAACTCCCTCCCTAACTCAAACCAGTCAATCAGCTCTTTTACTTACTGATGAATCTAGGAGACAGCACTGAGTTTAACAGTTTACTATTTAGGGCACAATGGGTTCACTTAGTCAGCCACTCCGTTACTGTTCATATTCTACTTGGACTCAACTCTTATAGTCTACACCTGATTGAAGCTTGAATTTTCATCACTGGCCATGAATATTTTGATCAATCTTGAAGAAATTTTCTATTTTGGGAAAGAATTCTTGTTATTTTGTATGGACTGGAAGAAGAGACAATCAATTAATGACCAGCAGGGTCCAATGAGTCAACCTACACATTATCCATTTATCTTGTGGGTCAGCAAACCCAATTTATGGCCACTCATGGCCATGGGTTCTTAAACCTAGCACAACCTGCAAATGAGAAGTGCACATCTTTTTCATCCTTGAAAAGATAAAATAGTTCTTGTCAAACAAAGATTGCATGTCATGAATCCATGATCCATCATTTAGTCTCTTGAAATCTAACATTTTTAGATTGTAGGTGAATCTTTAGCTCAAAAATGGAAGAGCACCTGGGACTTTTCCCAGGGTATGATGGTTCAAATACATCAAGATTCTTGGAATTCTACAGCTTGGTTGTGTGGTTTTATTATTGTGCTCATCCTTTATTTCTATGTATGTTTTTCCACAATGATGTGTTTGGTTCTTGCAGCCAATGTTTTCACAGGGTCAGTTTGTTGAATTGATACTGTACAATTAACTTTGTTCCAGGTGTAGAACCCTGCTATAATTTAAACTTAGCATCAATTTGTAGTCGCAAGCATAATTTGAAATTATACTGTATATCAAATATGTGGTGTGCTTAAATACAAATTAGTTTTCTTGGCTTTCAATTTATAATAAGACCATAACAAGTATTATAATATATAGACATTCATTCTTCCCAATGAATTCCACCGTAGTATATCTAATTGACCTGAGTTGTCATAATATATTAAGTGTTTCATTCTTGGTTCCTCTGACTTCTGCTATATGAGGTTATTTCACTCAATATGTAGCCCATAATTTTTAGAGTCAATAGAAAACAGGTAACAGCTTTCATATGAGAATGCCTAGCGGTAAGGTTCTTGAAACTGCATTACTGGTTGGGTTTGTTAAAGTTGTTCCCCACTCCTCTCCCCACATTTTTTTAAAATTTATCCAAGCCTTTCTTTCTTTATCATTTTCTCTTTTTTAATTATGATACTAGGGAGAGATGTGTGAAGTTTTTCACTATTGGTCTCTACTTTTATCTCTTGTTACTGTCTGTGTTTGTCACTAGTTCAATATGATATATTTGCTGAAGTTCCTTGATTCAATTACAGCTGGACTAAGTGTCAAAAAGGTAGCGAACTTTGAATTCTTGAGAGTTGATGAACAGGTAGCCCTACCAGCGGTCAAGCTGGAACATTGAGCAATATCTGGCCTATTCTTCATTGAATGCCTCTGTAGTTTCAAACTAGATGTCTTTGTTAAAGTCCTTAATGGTTTCAAAATAGTTGCCTTTGTTAGAGTCCTTGCCGGTTTGTGACCAGAAGCAGATGAAGGTTTTATATGAATAAAATTTTTTTCATTTGGACTCTTGGTAGGACTAGTTTGAGAACCTTGGGTGCTTACCTGTGATTGCTCCTTCCTTGCATCGGAACTGCTTGTGGGCTTCATATAATTGGGCAAGAAATATGTAGTCATGAGGCATTGGTGCCCTGGAGTAACAGCAGCACTGGATATATTGCCAGGTGATCCGTCACCAAATCTAAATGTCTAAGTGAGTCTTAATTTGTGAAATATGTTGAAAGTTAAAGCTATGGAATGTCTGACATGGCTTTTCGATGTTCATATGTTATTTGTGTTAATATTACCTTTTTTTGGTTGCAGATAATTCTATATTGAAAACAATTGGTGGAAGTTTGATAGATGATGGTTGGGAGTTGGTTGGCTTGTCTAATGATGTTAGAACTGTTGTTTTAGTTGGACGTACAGCCAATAGAATTCTTGGAAGGAAGGCTTTCAAGTCAATGAGAAATCCTGCTGGAATTACAAGCACTTGTGAACTGCAAAGAACTGTAATGAGTGATGGCCAAGTCATCAATGTTATTGACACTCCTGGTGGGTATATTTTGGTTTAATATGGCAACAATGTTGATTTTTTTTTTTTTTTTTTTTATAACTATTTTCTTTTTTAAACATAGAATATAAATCAATTGCTCGGTGAACATTCATATGGAGATTAGGCAGGAGAAGTAAAGAAACATGAAATTCAACTTCTTATGATATGTTTTAAAGTGCAAAACCTTACTGGTTGGGTTGTTGTTCATCAAGTTGTGGATCCATGCATGGGTATATTAAATTACATTACCTAATGCTATTTGTCATCTGTTATGGCCTTAAATAGAGGATCATAAAACAGGATTTGTTTGGCCAACCCCATTTAGTTGTGACAAGGCTCAGTTGGGTTGAGTTTATGATGATATTTATGACCTTTAATCATTTTTGTTTTTATTTCATGGGAAGGTGAGAAGTACTATTAGGAGTCTTTAACTGTCAAATAGAAGTTACAATCTAAAACAGGGAGGGTGGAAGGCGTGCAGTGAGGACTCTAACAAAGACACCCAGTCTCAAAGGAGGAGCAGAGTTAAAGAAGCAGATTAAGAGGTAAAGATCGATGAAGCTCTTGGGTTTGGAGACCTTAGAGCTGAAATAATGGAACAGACAAACTAGCTGGTTTCAAACTAGCTGTCTTTGTTGAAGTTTTTACTGCTTTGCGATCAGAAGCAGGGCATGGCTTTGTATTGCTAGGAATGGGACTATTCCAAGCAGAATTCCCTCCGCTTGGGGTTGAAGTGGGACATATGATATGAATTCCTTCCACTTGGGCAAGGACTGGCTCGCAATAGGAATTCCTTCCACTCGACTAGAACTTGAGCTTTTCCAATGGTGACTCCTTCCACTGAGCTAGGACTCGGCTGGTGCAGAGGGAAATCCTAAATGCAACTACCAAAATTGATACTTAGAATCATGCTGTAGCAGTTGCATTTCTTAGATTGAAAAACATGAAAGGAATGTCATTTAAGGTTTTGATTATGTTGAATTTCCTAATCCAAGACAGATTGATGATCCACTTGGATCTATCTCAACCAACCGATGAGTCAATCCTGGATTGGTCCCAGCTATATCGAGATATGCTAATTCTTACACCATAATATCATAACAATCTGGTTGTGCTTATAAAGCTTATCAAACCTGTGAGACTGCTTGAATCTAAATGGTGGTCCTTCATAGAAATTCACCAAAAAATCCTCGCTACACGTGACAATGCGAAATGGTCTTGTTGGCTTAAATGCGCAACTCAATACACGCTTTGATGCTGTACATTCCATCCACTAGATTATTGACAGTTGGAAGAACTGGTCTGGAAGTGGGAGTACTACTACCCCCCCGTTCCATTTTCCAGGCCACATATGAGCTGAAGTCATGTGCAGATTTGGTAATGACTTTTGTGGTACTCTTCTTCCTTCGGTCTGTGGGAGTTCTATCACGCTTCCGCTTTGTTGTAGAACGACTGACCACTTCATCAATATCTGTAGGCTCGATATCATCCAGACCTACTACATCTTCAGGGGAATCATGTGTATCATTCTCATCCTCACAATCAAGATCAATGTCGATGAACTTTTGCTTCCCAAAGAGATGTCGAGATACCCCCTATCTCCTCGAGCACTTGAGTCTGAGAAGACCTCTAACAACTCTGGCCACTATGGAAGTCCACTCTTTCGGAATTTGGTCCAACTTGGATTTGCCTATAATCCAAAATAATCGATATTATACACTGTTGGCAAAAAAAAAATAAAAAAAAATATATATATATATATATATTTATCCATTGACTATTGCTTCAAGGAATGGATTACCTTTATAGCATTTTCCCAAATGTAATCTGAACAGAGTCCTGGTATTTGAATCCCATCCAAATCCCGTAGTTTCGAGCAACCGCCTGAAACTATTATAGTCACCTCGTAGCTTATTCATCTTATTACGCAGCTGCTCTTTTCGAAATGGACGTTTGAAAGTTGCTTCTAGTCCCGCTTAATGTTATTCCACCCAACTTCATCGAATGTGGAGTTGGACTTGACCATTCCTTACATTATCAATCATTGTTGATGAATTTGTTCAATTCGTACATTCCAAATGATTGTGGTTGTGGTTGTGGTTGTGGTTGTGGTTGGAGCAGGAGTAGGGTTTCCACTATATGACATATTGTCTACATAAAGGAAACATTAATCATGTTAAAGTCAATAATCATCAGCTCACAATCGGATATGCATATTGAACATTCATACACTGGCATTCAACAATGACAAAAGGAAATCTCTCAAAAGAAATAACCAAAATTTCCAAAGTGACTGAAACAGTAGCAATAAAATGCATATTGAACATTCATAAACAGAAATAAGAATCCATTCCCCACGTGTGCAATGAAATCATTGTCCACAAGCAGAGTAGAGAAGAGTAATTTTCTAGAGATAAGAAGCCACAAACCCCTTTTACAACCTCTCGTACCCTGGCTATTACAATGGGTAGAAGAATCAAGAGAGTTTAAAAGCCCGGAAGTCTGAAATTGGAATGATCCTTGATTTTTGTTTGAGAAAATTGCATTGCCACCCCCTGAACTTTGGTCCTTATTCAACGCCACCCCCTGGACTTTTGGAAACGTCAAAGCCACCCCCTAAAAATTCAAAAAATTCTAAATTGGTCCCTGCCGTTAGTCGACTGTGTTAAATGAATGAAAACCTGTTAGTTTTTTTACAATATACCCAAAATACCCCCACCTATTGTGAGAGGACAATATTGCCCTCTCTTGTATTTGCTTCTTCTAAACCCATCTCCCATCTCCCATCTCCCATCTCACTCCTCACTCACTCGGTCGAACAAGAAGAAGAAGAAGATGCATAAGAATCGCAACTCGATCGTGCTCCTCCGCTGCTCGATTCTCGGTGGAAAGTGACCGGCTGAATCTCTTTCCTCCGGCGTGCAAACCTCTTCCCTCCGACGTGCGAACCTCTCCCTCCGGCGTTGAATAAGGACCAAAGTTCAAGACCTGCTAAGAATATTATCAAATTCGTGAACTCTAATGGATGCTCTCTGCAATCACCGGTAGATGGGCTTGCTTCTCCTAATCATCCAAACAACTAACAAGGTCTCTGTAAGGGCTAAGGATCTTATTCTTTCAACAGAGCAGTAGATAGCAATGGGCAGTTTAAATGGAGAACAAATCCCACTCAACCCTATTCAGACAATAACTCAAAGGGAGATTGGGTTTGACCATTCAGGTTGAAGTTCAGTTTCATTGACAGGGCACCTACATCACATATGTTTTACATAATACACAGAAAATGATGGATCAATATATCATTTTAGAATTTTTATATCCTGCCCTTCCAGAAACACTCCAAAAATGAAACGATTTAGCATGTCAAAGAACGAAAAAAAATTGTTTCCAAAACAACATCTCAGTCAACCAACAGTCTAACAGACTAAAACAAATAGGCATTCATTAACCATGAAAATAAAGTTCTCCTATACCCACATCAATTGAACCATAATTTTGACAATCCTTATTATCCAATACCAACTAATAATCCCAAATTGGAACTCATATTTTTTTCTTTATTTTTGCCAGGTATATGGTGTATCTGTGTTTCGGGGAAGGCTGAGACAGGGAACAGATGTCTATCTTCCATGTGTCCATAAGATGTTTCTTCCCCTGCCAAAATAAATCCAACAAAAATCCCTGCCTAACCAATTGCATCTAAAACAATAGCAAAAGAAAAGAGATGCTTTCAGCAAGCCCAAGAAGCCATTTACTTGTATTTTTGTGTACCCAGATCAACAGTGAATAAAAATTCCACCAAAAGGAGGAAATAAAATTTGGGGGGTGGGGTGAGGAAAATAAAAGGAAAACAAAAGGGAAATCTAAATAACATATTAGTGGTAACAATGGCCTTGAGAACCAGTTCTTTCTATTCACTGTAACTTACTCTGATGCAGAAGTTGAGTACCCAGAGGAACCTTTACTGCTAAACAAGGAGGGAGGGAGGGAGGGAGGGGGCGGGAAGGAAAAATAAAAAGGAATACAAAAGGGAAATCTAATTAACATATTAGTGGTAACAATGGCCATGAGAACCAGTTATTTCTATTAACTGTAACTTACTCTGCTGCAAAAGTTGAGTACCCAGAGGATCCTTTTTTGCTAAACAACCATATTGTTTCTTATCTACTGTGCAAAACTAAGATGATGAAGGATAACAATAATTCCCCTTTTGAACACAATGAGAGGGAGGGAAGGAGGGGTGTGAGAGAGATAGAATGCAGGTCGTCTTAGCAGAGGATCCTTTTCTGCTAAACAACCATATTGTTTCTTATCAAATTCAAGGTCGTCTCTCAATACTAGAGGGCCGAAACTACCCAGATTTCGATTGGGTCTTGACAGGAGACGAATGCAGGTTTTGCACAGCACATAGCACTCCTCGATTTGCAGATTCAAGAGGATCAGATAGAATTTCTTATTCAAACCCATCCAGTAGAACAGATAGAACACAAAAATGTGTTCTTGTAAAGTGGAAATTAAAATCATTCACAAACAAGATCTTATCCAATTGTGAATTTGTGAGGATTAAGTTGTGATTTCTGAGATGAAATCAATGTTTTTTTTTTTTCTTTAATCCGCAAATGTTCAATGGAAATCAAATAAAGAATCAGTACAATATTGCCATTGTGCTTTGTTCATTACTGCAATTTTTTGTCTTCTCCATCTTGGGTTCTTCTCAGTTCCCTCTGCTATGAGTATCTGGATAATGAGAATTTTTTTTTTTTTTGAGAGAAAGATAGACATTGATGGCTCTCAAGTCTCAATAAGAATGACAATTCTCATCTGCAATGAACGACAGAAAATGATGTGGCTCACGTGGGTTGGCTTGTAGGGTACACACCATTATTGTTGGGTCCATTATCTGTGATCAAATAAGCTACAAGAATTAGACTTTGAAAGGAAAACAAGACAAGAAGGACTACTGCAATATTTTACACCCCAAAAAGTGTACTCGAAAATGAAAAACAATAGGACTTCTCAAGATTCATTAAAAATAACTGGATTTAAAAGATAAGAAGTTCTTGCTCCTTGACTGCTACTTTAACAATAGCTCAGAGAAGTAATCTGTCGGTTGAGAGAAGAAAATTAAAAAAATATTAATAACAAATAACTGCAACATAAACTGCAGAATCTGACCTATACAATTGTACAGATTTTACATTTTCTTATATTCCATCCAATTAAAAAATAATAATAATAATAAATAAAAGAGATTTTTATGAGACAGTAACATATAGATAAACAATCAAAGTCTGGCTCGCAATGATGTATAAATTGTTAACCATCAACAATCAACAGAAAATGGGTTCCAAAACCTAGGAATCAAAACTCTATTCTGGATCCAAAACCATCACCTCCATCCACTATTGGTACACTTACCAAGCTTCCCATTAGAAGGCTCTCACAAGCTGAGATTCAACAAAAGAGGGAAAAGAGTTTGTGTTTCAATTGTGAGGAAAAATACCACCTTGGACATAAAATGTAAGAACCAAATGGCCTTGCTACTGTGAGAAGGGAAGGGCAATGAAGCATTACTACCTGCAGATGACATTGAAGAATCTATTGATTGTTATGATTTCAGTGACCCAATTTCTGCCATAAGCTTGCATGCTTTAATAGGTCATACTGCATCTAACGCCATGAGATTGCAAGGTATCATTGACAGAAAAATGGAGCAACTACTAATAGATGGGGGAAGTACCAATAATTTGATCCAAGAAAGAGTTGCAAGATTCCTTGGTCTCACTATTACCCCTTCTAGACATTTTAAGGTCCAAGTTGGAAATGTGCAACGATGTTACACTATCCTTGCAGCAGCAGACCTCTATAGATTTCTTTATCATATCTTTACAAGGAGCTGATCTGATTTTGGGAGTTCAACTAATTACAACAGATTATGCAAAGCTCACTATGGAATTTCAATGGCAAGGAAGAAAAGTTCTTTTGAGGGTATGATTAATTGTCATCCATCGATCCATCTAAGATTCTAATTTCTTGGAATTATACAGTCTTGTCATAATAAGATTCTGGACAGTACAGAGTACAGACTACAGGGTCCCCCAATAATCTTTAATTTGGATTACAATAATTGAAGCCAAATATTGGTAAAGGGAATGATGTGGTGACTGGTCAGAGTATTACATGAAGAACAGATGAGGAAGTTGAAACACTCAGATTTGATGAAACTGCAATGCACCATCCAAGAACACGATGGATCCAGTAGACATTGATCTGAACTACTCTGTGTCAGCTGCATTTCAAAGTTGTAGATAATATCGAAGTTTAGAAGATCTTAACTTCTGATTTGGAGATTAAATTTCAGCCAGATGAGACTGAAGACTGTGTATCATCCAATGTTAGGTGTCCAGTCGTCCAATCAGGGGATATACACAATAGTTAAACAACATGTTCACATTCCACTTGGATAAGAGTGGCCTGCTCAAAAATGATAGCCTCTCTCTCTCTCTCATGATCGTTGTGGACTCATGGGCACCACTAATATATACAAGGAGAGTGTAAAACGAGCTGAAAAAAGAAAGAGAAGCAAAGCAGGGAAAAAAGGTTGACAGACCATCATCAGACAAACCAATGGGCAATCAGTAAATTATTGAGTTTTGACAGACTGTTATGTGCTAACTTGCCCTGTAAGTCAGTCATAGAATTAGATTATAATATCCCCATCCCTTAACATATGGAGATTAAGATCACTTCAGATTTCAAACTAGAGAGAGAGGATCTTTGATATTTCTCAACTAATACCCACTTTAAATTTTCTAATCCTAAGTAATCCTTCTTAATTGGTTACAGAGGATTTGTTTAATGTTATCAAAGCCTTCATTTGTCTATACTTATCAGTAACTACTTAATTAGCTATCTCAGAATATCTCATCTCTCATGTGATAGTAAGAAGCAGAGATGAATAGTTAATTAATAATTACAGAACAAACTAAACTAATATAAATACAGTAATACATTAAGTAATGTTCCTTCTTTTTATAGCTACCCCTCTCAATTAGGAACAAGGGAACACCCGATTGAATTTCAAAATAGGAGGCCACTGGTGGTTCAAAGAGATTCTCAAAAGTAAACCAAGACAAAATTCAGAAACCAGAGCTACAAAGTACAAACACCTACAAATGGAAAGAAAAAAAAAATTGATTGCTTCTCATGAATAAAAACAACAGATATAGATCGGATTAGAAATGCTGATCAACACTTCAACCCTAACTGAATTTCAGGAAACTGAAACAGAGTTTCTCTAGAAGCATTTGTAAATATTTCTGATGTGAAACCTCAAAGATAATCATCAAATGGTGAATATGAAATTGTTCTTAATCCCCAAATTATATATAGACAGAAGTTAATACATATGAACACAACAGCAATTCTCACAACTCCAAGATTCAAACTCAAAAGAATCGAAATAATTTGTATTAAAAAAAAAAAAATCTGAAGAAGGAAACAGAAGAAACAGAGTGAGATCAAAGGAGTAAAAATCAGCAGCACAATGGGCATATAATCAATCCATTCTCATTGCACTCAGGGCATCTGAAGGGCAACCCTTCCTCCCCATCCCCCACTTTTGGAATGGTTTTCCGACTGCCGCTGCAATTGAAGTAGAGCACAAATCGTACTCCGGCTTCCCATCATTTTCCAGACACAAAAATTCAAAACATAACTGCAATGCAAATCCCTAACCGCATCCAATCCAGGTTCCATTCCATTACAGAGATGAAATCAGATCTGTGAATTAGTGCTCGAAATGATACCTGAGCTTGACGATCGAACTTGTAGCTGCAAGGAGAGTTGCAGTGAGATCGTTCCTTGACGAGACAGAGAGACAGAGAGACAGAGAGACGCCGAGCTTTGCGAGAGAAGAGAACTTCAAGCTTCGCAAGAGAGCAGAGAACGTTGAGCTTCGCAATAGAGTAGAGAACGTCGAGCTTCGCGAGAGAGCAGAGACAGTCGTCGAGCTTCGTGAGAGAGTTGCAACTTGTGGAGAGCTACGAGAAGATAGAGAGGGTAGGGCGTCGGGAGTCGGGAGTCGGGAGTCGGGAGTCGGAGTCGGAGTCGGAGTCGGGACTTGGGACGGATTTCACGATTTTTCTCCGTCACTTTTTGTTTTAAGAAACAGAAAAACTACTAATAGGTATTTCTTCATTCCTGTTTCTAGGAACAAAAATACATATAAATTTCAATTTTTATTTTATAAATAGGTGAAACAGAACCAAAAAATCAAACAAAAAATATGATGTTTTTTTGTTTCTGAGTACAGAAAAACGAAAAAAACCGTTTCTGGAAACAAAATCAAACGGCCCTAGGTGTAGTTGATTTTTTATTATCCAAATAACATCAAGAAAGTAATCTATTTAGAACCAGTGCAGCAATTTCAATACATCCCAAAATGCAAATTCAGGCTATATTTTCATTGGGAAAGTGTCTCCAATGGACTATATAACTTAGTCTTGGTGGATTTGAACCACCATAACCTGGGCATTAACCCAGGTGCTCTACCATTTTGAGCTAAAGACTCCTTACCTACAAACCTTACCTCAAACCAAACATATAAAGTTGGGAAATATAACTTAGTTCCATTACTTATTTGATGGTATGTTCTTTATAGCAAACCTTACCTCAAACCAAACAAGAAAAACCGACATAAACAATTAAGCATATAAAGAGCCATAAATATATGATGAACAGATCACAATTTAGAACAAAGGGAATGAAGCATCGACCACACAAACTCATCAAAATTGGGAGGAACCAAAAACAGATACTAAAAGGGGTAACAGAGACGTGTCAGTCAAACAGCTTTATGATCTTCAATGTCAAGCCAATAACCTCCAAACAGTGTAACGCAGCAAAAGAAGACTTACATATTAAAAATGCGACTAGAGCTTGAAAGCTCTATTTTGCCGATAGGCAAATTATATTTGGGCTGAAATTTTACGCATGAATATTAGACCTTATGGCCTATATATCCACAAAATGTGAGCCCTATCGGATAATGTCCAAATGATAGCTAAATGACTAATTTAACTTGATCAGATCAGATCACAAAATAAACCTGATAAGCTTATCAATGTGGCCTATTCAAAACTTTTACCAAGATTAGACCGAAATTGGAATGTTCATCCGGTCGCTTGTAACCCAGATATTAGTCTGATTGGATGATCCAGGCATCTGGTTCAGAGCTAGAATTGGTCGAACTAAACCAATTATTGATGTAAGTCCTTAATGAAAATATACTCAAAAGAGGCATAAATGTTAACTCTAGCATAAACTTGGAGCTCACCAAAGAGATGTTGAAGAAGAAGATGCCCACAATCTTTTCTCCTCAGCTTACAATTTAGTGACGTTCCTCCAGTCTTCAAAAACAAGTTTGAATTCATGGAAACTCATTTCAATGCCTTCACAGCAGTCTGCACGCATTGTGCAGACCTTGTTCATATCTTCACTTGCCTCACAAAATCCCCCAAAGTAGCTTGTGTCCAGATACTTAAACCCCAAACCTATCATCTCTGCATTGACCATATCATTTCTTATGATTTGTAAGACAGATTGATCGCTATACCCCGGATACAAAACCTTCTACATATGCCAAGATTCGAAGAACTCAATTGATATGGAGTCCGATCTAACATAGTTGAATTCTCCATTGATGTCATTCTTACCTCGTTGGATTGTCTATGTAATGGTCATAGGCAATGTGAAACACGTCGGTGAAGTGTAGAAATGGATTTCTTAACCACATCACATCCGATCCCGCATATAGTTCACTTTGAGTTCTCTCTGGTGATCAAAATTGAACCGTGAAGACTAAATCAGAGCCCAATTCAAGGACGGCTCAAGATCTCAATCCTCTTCTACTTGAGCTTGAAATAATCTCTAGTAATGAACTGCTTTCAACACTAAAATCAACCGGGTAGTGAGGTGGTAGTAGTGAGGATGTATAGCCTTGCACCTATCAATTTAGTTCCATCTCTATCAATACACTCATGTCTATTTCTTCCTTACCATCCTTCGAATCGCACGGGTCTTCCGCTTCAGCAATTTCCTCCTCCTTGCCTCTTCTCGATTTCCTGCTTCGGTTTCGCTCCATTGCAGCTCGACAAACGATAATAGTTACAAGAATCACGCCCAAGAACCTCCTCAAAGCAAAGGGCGTCAGGAATTATCATCTCTATCTCCTCTTCTTTCTTTGGAGAATCACCCGTCTCATGCCAACTGAGCCATCGGAATGTTGCACTGCAGGCCAATTTCATGAAAGTTATCGTCACACCGTCCGACTGAAAACGCTAGCTAACCCGAGGAACCAATCTGGAGTTGAATTCGTAGTGGTTAGGCTCTTTCAAGAAGATCAAGAGGAAGGTTTTGGTTGGGGATAAGGTGTTAGTAGGGTCCTTCAATGGGTGGACCTTATAGGATGATCGAAATGTTTACCATAGAAGTTCGAAAATCCTCGATCCTCCATGCCAGATCAAGCTTGAGGCATTCTCACTCCAAGGTTTTTGGTCGAGGCCGAGTTGGTTGGGATTCCTCTCACGCCGCTCGAACAAATTGGATCCGTCGATGAAGTTGGATCTGTGGAGATGAGGTTTGAGTTGACCCCTTTCAAGACCCGATTCGCCATGTTCCTTTAAGATTCGGACCTTTCCAAGAATCGATCGCTTTCTTCCTAACAATTCCTCCTAACTGCTTGAGAGAGGATCTGAACATTCACAATCTTACAATCTCTTAACTACAAGATCAGAACTTCCATATCTAAAGTTTTCAGGGACAATCAAAAATCTATTCACAAGAGGAGAGAGAAAAGTTTGGTCGAAATTTGAGGGGGTGCAGATTCACAGAGAGGAGAGAGAGGGAAGAATTAGGGATGACTTAGTTGTCACCGTCACAGCCGGTGTTCGATAAAAGGAGAGAGAAACGTTTCAATGGTTCAGATTATTTGTGGTTAAATCCACGGTTATACACGAAGAACGTTTTGAAAACATTATTTACACGTACGTTCTGCGACTTTTTTCCCTTTAAAATTAAACACTCTCAATTCAGGTAAAAATCCTAAAGCTAGATGCACGTCCCATCATGCTTTACTGCTTATGTCATCTGACCTTTCCAAGAAGCGGAACCATAATTAACCTTGTTAGAAGAGGGTTTAACGTTCAAAATTCCATCAAACTCTTCATCTTCTTCAGCTAAACCATTCTTTCCTTGGCAACCTTCGTCCTGTCCAAAAACAGACACCTTCCATCAGCATATGGGAACGAATACCCTTTTCTTATCATGTCGTAGGCCCTTATTCTCCCAATTCCATTGTTTCCTTTCCAAATTTTCCACGGGAAAAGGATGAAAAAAGTCATTTTTCGTTGTGGGGTCCCTCTTCCTTTTACTCAAAAGGCAAACATTGGTCTTTTTTCAGAAACTGGCTTATTATAAACAATTAATTTTGTTATCCTCTTTGGCTATGATGATTTACAGGATATGAATGTGATCTACACTTTTGATCGATAGAGGAGTCGGCCTTTTAGAGCAACTCAGACCCAACTTGAAAGCCTTGTCCCCATCCAAAAGTCCTAGACCTAAAGCCAAGCCCGAAGCCTAACCCGTACAAGTCCAATTTTAATTAGGAGGTTCAATTGTAACGCATTATACACTGAGAAATCGACTCTAAGCACTCTTCGAAAGTGAGGAAGTTGTCACACCCCGCCTCTGACAGGCTAAGGTATGTAGCACTGGATTTCTAAACTCAGTTAACTTACCTCCACTAGGATCACAAAAGTAGCCATTTACCTCACAAATGCCACAAGATCACTAATACAAAATCATAGTACACATAAAAAATCATAATAAATGTTGTAACCCGGCAGTCACTGAGAGGGGGGGTGAATCAGTGAGTTCAATTCGATACCTAAAAACCCGTCCGATGTCCGCCAAGAAAACCGATGTACCTGCCCTGTTGCACACAACAGATGCACACTCACTCTCATAGGCACTTCCAAGTATGCACACCCATTCCACATTCCACGACTTCAATATCAAATGCAAACAACAAACACCCACAACAGGGTTTTTACGAGGTTCGCAATTTGCCTACATCCCGAGTAGTGCTCAGAAAGGCTTCACTACTCAATACACTACTTTTGATCGCACCCACAATGGGAGCACCCACACCCAATTTTCTCAAGCCGAGCTGAGATGGCACTCGAGTGCCGATACAATGTGTAGCACCCACTACACGGAGCACCACTCCCGGCTTAGCACCCACTAAGCACACAATAAATAATACAATTAAATTGGGCTTATATCAATGCCCTATAGTGAAGCACTCATACATGCAAATTTCCCCAAATAGACTACAACTATCACTTAGGCATTTTATCAAACATCTTGCCTACAATGATTTATAATAATGGAAATTTGCAAAATTGAGGTTACCTTGGCAAGGAGTAACCGTCGGAGATGCAATAATGTCAATCTCCACTTGATGCGACCACAACCACGTTGTCTCGGTGCGCAATGCTTCAACCCGTTGGCACTTGGGTTTCTTGAGCAACTCACAAGAACCAAATTCTAGGTTCTTCTTCTTTCTTCTCCTTGTCTTTACTTTCATGGAGCAACAATGACATTCACATTCACATTCACACACACAAAGAGAGGAAAACTTCTCTCTATTTCCTCTTCTTCTCTTCTCTTCTCTTTCTTTTCTTTCTCTTGGCAACAACCAATAGGACTTGCTACCTTGGTTTCCAGCAGCTTCCTAAGCCTCTAATGGTGGCTATGGATGAAGTGCAAGAGGATGGAAGTCTTTCATTCAAACCTTTAGCCTTCCACGAGCTTCAACTCGTTTTTCCGACCACCTCAGCAAGCCCTCTGCCTGATTTCTTCCCTCTGATGTGTAGAGCTCGGAGAGATGAAGAATCCCCAACTTGAATCACTCAAATCCGACTTAAAATGAGGAAGATATGACCTTTTGAAGTTGGAGCAATGAGATAGCCTGAAATGGAATCTTCGTACGGGTGGCGTAGGCTACACCTGGCGGCGCGCGCAACAGGGCGAAATCTGACCGTAGATGTCATATAAGAGATCTTATAATCCAAACCGTCCGATTAAACTAACGGACAACAGATCCAAACCGTTAGATTTGAATCTCGATGACGTCATCATGACGTAGGCGCTGACATCGTCAGAAGTGTTGTCGATCTATGATTGGTTGCTTTTCCGGATTTTAGGAGCTTGTCTCCACTCACAAAAGTGAAAATGCATATTGACCGTTGATCCGAATCTTCCATGATGGCTTTAATCAGATTTCATGAGATCATTAAGATCGGAATCCTTTTATACCTTCGTACACGCCGAAACACAATAACATACCTTGATATAGTGTAGCGCCAGTGCATCAAGAATTATGCATCTAACCAATAAAATCCCACGCAAGCATCTATCTCGTCCATATCACACCAAAATCTCAGCAACCTTTGGATGGGCATCAAACATACGTGGTCGAATCTTGGCCGTCCATTTCACTTCCCTTGACTCCTCTTTATTACAATCAAGCCCCTGCTCCATATGTTTCAGTGCTTAAAGACCCTTGCAACTCAGACCTTCAAAATCTTTAAATTACACAAAAGCCCTTCGAATTTCAAAATTAAATTCCGAAAAACCCACCCAACACCGAGAGCAACTGATGGATTTTCGGTTTGGATTTTCGAACCGACTTTACGGAAACGCTTATAACTTCTTCATACGATATCCGATCGAGATGAAACGGGCGTTGAATCGTAATGGATGCTCTACGACTTTTCGAAGACTCAATCATCTGAATCATCCATGTAAAAAGACCAAAATGCCCCTACACCTTTCCAATGACGATCTTTCTCATACGGAATCGGAATGCGATGAAATCAGAACCGTTGGAAAGATTGTATTTTGTCGTATTGTTACATGCAGAACACTTCCTTTAAAAATTCATCTTCAATGCCGAAACGCCTCGACGCCATAAATGCCGTAACTTCTTCATACGGTATCGGGAAAATGACGAAATCAAATGCACTGGACTAGGAAAATTACAATCTATCTTTTTCATGAAGAACCGATCTTCCAAAATGTCATTTTCATTGCGAAAATGCCCTCGATCGTAAATAGGCCAATTTTGCCGTTTTGACCCGTAAACCCGCACCACCTATTAATGATGTATTAAACCACTCCATGCATACCAAGCTGCTCTTATCTCATCGGTGACACGGATACGCCATGTCATCATTTTCATCCACGTCACCCAAACCGCCACGCTATCACCGCTACGGGCGAGTTGCCAACAAGGACAACCATAAAACAACAATCTCCCTTTGGAGTTGTTGGCAACCACCTCATCACTAATACACTCTAAAGCTCGATGAGTAACTCTCTCCCTTTGACAACAAGTACAAAGGGTGGAACCAATGGACTCCCGAGTCCAATATGGGGTAGCAACATCAAGCAACTTGCTCCCCTCTCCCAATGCTACTAGTGTTTTGGAAGAATCACCACTCCCTTACTCGTCGAGGAACTCAAACTGATCTTTGGGAAGCGGTTTAGTGAAGATATCAGCCACCGCTTCTGTGGGAACAAACTCCATCCTTACTTCACCTTCCATCACCTTGTCTCTTAAGAAATGATACCGATAGCAATGTGCTTCGTTCTAGAATGCATCACCGGTTCTTGGAGATATTGATTGCACTAGTATTGTCACAATATAGTGGCACTGCCTCAACCTCCACACTCAAATCCTTCAACATTGCTTCATCCACAACACTTGTGTACAACAAGATGTAGTGCAATGTATTCTGCCTGCGTTGAAAGAGAGCCGACTCTTGCTTCTTACTATGCCATGCCACCAAGTTGCTCCCCAAATAGAATGCACCACCACCGGTGCTCTTCCCGTCATCTACACATCCGCCCAATCAGATCTAAAAAGTCGACAAACTAAAGCTCTTAACTTTCGGATACCATAACCCAAACTCACTAGTCCCTTTCAGATATCTGAAAATTCTCTTCACTCCGCCACATGTGTCTCTTTTGGTCCTGCTTGAAATGCTACCATGCACACAATTGTAAGATGTCGAGCCTACTAGCTGTCCGATATAATAGGCTACCAATCATTGACCTATACAAGGTGTGGTCAACTGATGGAGAGTCATCTTCCTTGCTCAACTTACACCTACCATCATAGGTGTACTAACCTGCTTGCAATCCTCCATGGTGAATCTCTTTAACATCTCCCTCACATATTTGGACCGAGATATGAAGATACCTTCTTTCTTTTGATTGATCCAAACCCAAGAAGAATGATAGGTCACCCAACATGGACATTTCAAACTCATCTTGCATCCTCATTGCAAAATCTTTACACAACTCATCTTTGTGACCCCAAAGATGATATCATCTACATACACAACCACCACAAGTCGATCGCTTTCTTGCTTCGATGTAGAGATTATCGTCCACTAAGCCTTTCTTGAAACCCAACTTGCACAAGTAAGAGTCCAACTGGAGTACCATGCCCTTGAGCTTGTTTCAAACCATACAATGCCTTCTTTAATCTGCACACAAGAGTGGGGTCCTCGCCACCGAAACCCATCAGTGCTCTATGTAAACCTCCTCTTCCAAGTTTCCATTTAGAAAAGCTGATTTGACATCCATTTGATAGACCTTGAACCCTTGTACACGACAAAGGCAAGAACATTCGATAGCCTCAAGTCTTGCCACTCGGAGCAAAAGTTTCCTCAAAATCAATGCCTTCCACTTGAGCATATCCTTTGCATACAAGTCTTGCTTTGTTCCTCACCACTTGACCATCTTCATTGAGTTTATTTCGAAAACCCATTTAGTACCAATCACATTCTTGTCAACTGGCCTAGGACTAGATCCCAAGTGTGATTCCTCTCTATCCGATCAAGTTCTTCATTCATGGCCTTCATCCAACTCTCATCATTGCTTGCCTCATCAACAGCTTTTGGTTCAATCTTCGAAGAAGAGAGTATGTGTTGGTCTTCATTCTTCTAGTCTGAACACCTACAATTGGGGTCACCAATGATTAACTCATCTGTTTCGTTGATCAACTCGTTGTGTCTCCTCCGCTCATCCGAATCTACCTCATCCTGCTCAACATCAACCTCATCTTTGCTTTTGAGTCTACTATCAACCAGATCATTCTCATCATCAAGATCTTCAAATTCTAGAAGTTCATTTCCGAGCCTCAAGGAATATCCTTTTTCATCAATGTGACATCAAGACTCTCTACAATTTTTCCAAGTCGTTGTTATAGCATCTATAGGCCTTACTTGAAGTAGAATAACCTAAAATATACCTTCATCAGCTCTATCATCAAACTTACCCAAATCTTGGGTTGTGTTCTTGATATAACACTTGCTACCAAAGACCTTGAAGTGTCTTGTCAGAGCCCTTCTTCCAAACCAGATTTCATATGGAGTCTTGCTTTCATGAGGTCTCAACATACATCTTATGGATGTACACCGCAGCTAGAACGCCTCCTTCCGAACTTTTTACCCATGTCATTCTCTGCCAACATTGTTCTAGCCATGTCTTCATCTTTCTATTCTTTCTCTCGCAACACCATTCTGCTAGGTGTTCTTGGAGCTGAAGTTTGTTTCGATACCATGCTCATAGCAGATTCTTCAAAATCATCCCAATGCATTCTCACCTCCTCTATCGATCTCGACACTTTATCTTCTTCCCTGTCGATTCTCAACTTGCTTCTTAAAGATCTTAAATCTTTCTAAAGCCTCGACTTATGTTTCAAGAACATCACCCACACCATTCTTGAATGATCATCAACAAACAACATGATGTATCTCTCTCCGAGGTGCTAGGTGTCCTCATAGGACCACATAGGTCTGTGAATCAACGCAATGGAGAACTGAATAATACTCCTTAGACTTGTAGGAGATTCGGTTTGCTTTCCTTTGACAAGATGCACATATAGGATTGAGAGCTTCTTCAACTCAGAACATCTCTCACCGCTTCTTTGAAGAAATCTTGGCAAGGTTCTTGAAACCAATATGCCCAAGTCTTCGTCACAACCATGTCTCCTCATCTATGCCGACCATGCAAGAATCTTTTCTAACTCTCAAGGTGTACAAATTCTGAAGTTCTCTCTCCAAAGAGCTACAACCTTTCCACTACTTGATCTTCTTATCTCACACCCTTTACTAGTGAAAGTTACTTCATGCCCTTTGTCACAAATTTTACTGATGAGAAGATTGTGTTTGAGTCCTTCAACATACAAGACATCAAGGGATTTCACCTTCCCATGGTTCAAACTTATGGACCCCTTCCGTAATTCGCACCATTGTTGTTGCCAAACTTCACGGATCCACCTTCAAAGTCATGTAATTGTTCAAACCTTTCCTTATCTCCGTCATGTGGCTTGAGCAACCACTATCAAGAATCCATGGATTAGAGTCTCCTTGAGCCTTAAAAGCTCTATGAATAACAAATGTCTGCATCTTCTTCATCTTCTACTCTATCTCTTAACCCAAACTTTCTTGATGATTTAGATTTCTTTGCTTTCTCTGTCTTGAGAATGTCTCTCCATCTCATCATCTTCTCGTGTTTCGAAAACTCTGCTTAACTCGTTCTCCTGCTCTTTGTGGGGAAACATGTTCTACAATTCCTTGCAATATGTCCAAGGTTGTTGCATCGTAATATTCAACTGCTTTCTCCATAAGGTGCAAAGGATTTCTCCACATAACTCCTTGGACCAATGTTGAACTTGCAATCTGAGATCTTGTGTCCAAAAGTGTTGCATTTGTAACAATAACCTTGAAATGTGTGCCTCGCATCAGGTTCCATCTGCCATCCTGTAATGAGCTCGAGTTGTCAAATGCTCTAGGCCTCTTGAGGACCTTGACTGTATCCATAGGTCTCGCTCTCCTGCTTGGCCTTGCCAACTGTGGTTGTCTAGCATGGTTAGTCTTATGGAATATAGATGGATTTCTCTTCTAGTTGGACCATCAGACTTTATCTTTTGTATCGCTTCTCTTGACATTGCCGCAGTAGTAACATGTGTCTTTCCTTTGAGCATTCCTATCATTGACTTTGATAGGATTATGTATGCCCTTACCATTTACCTTGGTATTTTGGAAGACTCAACAAATCCAAGTCCAAATTTGATGTAAGTCGATCTTTGAGCATTGATAATGTCATTGAGCTTCTATCCTAGGATGCTCTTTTGGAGTAGAGTCCTCTTCAACATCTTCATTTTCTAAGACTTCTTTCAATCTCGCCTCCCATATTCTTCAACCTTAGCCTTTAATAAGGCTAGCTCATCTGCATAACCATCAAATTGTGCAAGAATCTCATATTGCTCCTCTAGTTGTGCTTTCAAAGCCACTTTCTCTAACTCAAGAGTGTTGCGTCCAATGGTCTTCGAGAGTTGATACTCAAGGTCATCTAAGGTCTTCCTTGACTCATTGGCTTGATCTCTCAACTCAAGAACTAATTGTTCTTGTCCCTTAAGGTCTTGAGTGACCTTTTCACTTTCTTCCTTTCTTAAGCTCTCTAAGGGCAATGTGAGTTCAGTCTAGATGTGATTTTTCATCTTCCTCTTCTTCTTCTCGAAATCTTCCTTAGTAGAAGAATCTTCTTTGTTTTCTTCCATATCTATTGAGACCATGAACATAGCCTCATCATCTTCATCATTAGATGATTCTTCGACTCTTCATCGATGTGTCATGCATTTCTTAGAAACCAAACTTTTCTTCTTGTCCTTGCCTTTCTTGTATCTGCTTGAGAAGAATTTCTTCTTTCCCTTGAAATGAATTTTCTTTTTACTTTCATCTTCATCAATTCTATTTTTCTTTGGTTAGGACATTTGGCTATAAAATGTCCAACCCTTCCACAGTTGAAGCATTTGAAAGGCAACTTGTCCTTATATTTTCCCTGTCCCTTTTCAACTTCTCGTGAAATGAGTCAGAACCTCATCTTCACTCTCATCAAGATCCTCCATGCATCGCTTCTTCTTCTTCTCATTAATTTTCAAGTTTTTATTGCCTTGAAAGCACTTGTTTGTCGCTGGACTTGCCCTTTTTCCATCTCATTTCAAGAGTCGGAAAGTGCCATGCACTTGATCAAGAGTGATAGTGTCTAGGTCCTTTGCCTCTTCAATAGTGACACCTTGAGTCATACTTGGGCAACAAAGATCTCGTGATTTTTGACAAACAACTGAATCTTCTAGATTGGCTCCTGCACCCTAATGGAGTTGACCACTTCATTTACCCCGGTCATATAGGTGTCAATATTTTCTCCTTCTTGCATTAGTAGACTTTCAAACGCCTCAAGGTCCAAGCTTTGCTTTCCTTATCTTTTCATCTCCTTCATAAATGTTCTTCGCCTTCCCGATATCCTTGGCGAGTCACAATCCATTACCTTAGCCATCACACTTTTATCCAATGTCAGAATATTGCATTCACACCTTCGATTGTAACAATAAGCCTTTTTAGCTTCACTGCAACCGGACCTCCTTCAGCTCGGTATCCATTCGAATCGATACCCAAACATCATAACCTAGTGAACCTAGGTACGATGCATTCTCCTCTTCCACAAGATAAAATCAGATCCATCAAACTTTGGTGCATGTCCCGAATAACCTTCACCGCCATCATCACTCCGCCCGCCTCGGATCACTCGATTGTTGATCAAACTATCACCGAGTATCGGCTCGATACCAATTGTTGTAACCCGACATCAGAGGGGTGAATCATGAGTTCAATTCGATACCTAAAACCGTCCGATGTCCGCCAAGAAAAACTCGATGTACTGTCCCTGTTTGACACAGATGCACACTCACCTCTCATAGGCACTTCCAAGTATGCACACCCATTCCACATTCCACGCACTTCAATATCAAATGCAAACAACAAACACCCACAACATGGGTTTTTACGAGGTTCGCAATTTGCCTACATCCCGAGTAGTGCTCGAAAGGCTTCACCTACTCAATACACTACTTTTGACTGCACCCACAGGGAGCACCCACACCCAATTTTCTCAAGCCGGTCGAGATGGCACTCGAGTGCCGATACAATGTGTAGCACCCACTACACGGGAGCACCACCTCGGTGCTTAGCACCCACTAAGCACACAATAAATAATACAATTAAATTGGGCTTATATCAATGCCCTATAGTGAAGCACTCATACATGCAAATTTCCCCAAATAGACTACAACTATCACTTAGGCATTTTATCAAACATCTTGCCTACAATGATTTATAATAATGGAAATTTGCAAAATTGAGGTTACTTGGCAAGGAGTAACATCGGAGATGCAATAATGTCAATCTCCACTTGATGCGGACCACAACCACGTTGTCTCGGTGCGCCAATGCTTCAACCCGGTTGGCACTTGGGTTTCTTGAAGCAACTCACAAGAACCAAATTCTAGGTTCTTCTTCTTCTCTTCTCCTTGTCTTTACTTTCATGGAGCAACAATGACATTCACATTCACATTCACACACACAAAGAGAGGAAAAACTTCTTCTATTTCCCTTCTTCTTCTCTCTCTTTCTTTTCTTTTCTCTTGGCAACAACCAATAGGACTTGCTACCTTGGTTTCAGCAGCTTCCTAAGCCTCTAATGGTGGCTATGGATGAAGTGCAAGAGGATGGAAGTCTTTCATTCAAACCTTTAGCCTTCCACGAGCTTCAACTCGTTTTTCCGACCACCTCAGCAAGCCCTCTGCCTGATTTCTTCCCTCTGATGTGTAGAGCTCGGAGAGATGAAGAATCCCCAACTTGAATCACTCAAATCCGACTTAAAATGAGGAAGATATGACCTTTTGAAGTTGGAGCAATGAGATAGCCCGAAATGGAATCTTCGTACGGGTGGCGTAGGCTACACCGGCGCGCGAACAGGGCGAAATCTGACCGTAGATGTCATATAAGAGATCTTATAATCCAAACCGTCCGATTAAACCAACGGACAACAGATCCAAACCGTTAGATTTGAATCTCGATGACGTCATCATGACGTAGGCGCTGACATCGTCAGAAGTGTTGTCGATCTATGATTGGTTGCTTTTCCGGATTTTAAGGGAGCTTGTCTCCCACTCACAAAAGTGAAAATGCATATTGACCGTTGGATCCGAATCTTCCATGATGGCTTTAATCAGATTTCATGAGATCATTAAGATCGGAATCCTTTTTATACCTTCTGTACACGCGCGAAACACAATAACATACCTTGATATAGTGTAGCGCCAGTGCATCAAGAATTATGCATCTAACCAATAAAATCCCACGCGCAAGCATCTATCTCGTCCATATCACACCAAAATCTCAGCAACCTTTGGATGGGCATCAAACATACGTGGTCGAATCTTGGCCGTCCATTTCACTTCCCTTGACTCCTCTTTATTACAATCAAGCCCCTGTCTCCATATGTTTCAGTGCTTAAAGACCCCTTGCAACTCAGACCTTCAAAATCTTTAAATTACACAAAAGCCCTTCGAATTTCAAAAATAAATTCCGAAAAACCCACCCAACACCGAGAGCAACTGATGGATTTTCGGTTTGGATTTTCGAACCGACTTTACGGAAACGCTTATAACTTCTTCATACGATATCCGATCGAGATGAAACGAAGTGCGTTGGAATCAGTAATGGATGCTCTACGACTTTTCAGAAGACTCAATCATCTGAATCATCCATGTAAAAGACCAAAATGCCCCTACACCTTTCCAATGACGTATCTTTCTCATACGGAATCGGAATGCGATGAAATCAGAACCGTTGGAAAGATTGTATTTTTGTCGTATTGTTACATGCAGAACACTTCCTTTAAAAAATTCATCTTCAATGCGAAACGCCTCGACGCCATAAATGCCGTAACTTCTTCATACGGTATCGAATATGACGAAATCAAATGCACTGGACTAGGAAAATTACAATCTATCTTTTCATGAAGAACCGATCTTCCAAAATGTCATTTTCATTGCGAAAATGTCCTCGATCGTAATAGGCCAATTTTGCGTTTGACCCGAAACCCGCACCACCTATTAATGATGTATTAAACCACCCATGCATACCAAGCTGCTCTGTTATCTCATCGGTGACACCGGATACTGCCATGTCATCATTTTCATCCACGTCACCCAAACGCCACGCTATCACCGCACGTGGCGAGTTCAACAAGGACAACCATAAAACAACAATAAATACATATCATTGGTGATTCACTTAGACAATCATAACTGAAATAAATATTACATATATCCATTTCATTTCATCCCATTGCATCCCATTGGTTACAACAAATATTACATATATCAATCCATTTATATATACAATCGTAATTGAAATAAGAAGCGACGTCCATTAACATCCAAGTGTCTCAGACACAGTCCTCACAACCATTGTTGAAATCCTGTCATGCTTCAGCTCCAATTCCACCATCTAAAAATAGCAATCCACATGAGGTGAACTACATTGGCCTTGTAAGGGTGATCATGCAAGCACGCACATCCTTCTCATGATGCTAAATGCAATTCATTATCACAACCATACACAATATATGATGCAATATTGCACAACTACATGTTCCATTTTTCATTATACAAATAACCCTAATTACTAAGTTTGTATCTTGCTCTTAGTGCTATAAGCAACGTAGGTAGTATTCCCTCCTCAATACGTCAAGCTCCAGAGATATAATATAAATAAGAGTCATCCAGTCCGGAAAGAACCTCGGTCCCCCAATCAACTCCTATATAGTAACCCCGATTGAGATGTATACAGTATGTCATACCGCACCGTCTGATAGCCATGTGTTAGTCCGTCATACTATGCTATGCAAGTCTCATATACAATCCACCGTATCTCAAGTGTAGTAGTCTTGTCAGACCTACCACCAATTGGGATTAACCAATAATTCACCCCTATTAGCAAGGGTTTATAGCACTGGGATTGTGATCCTATCCCAATGTAATTTTTACATGCATACAATGCAGCCAATATCATCCATAGATCCACTGACCACTGGGCCCACGGTACCGAAACACACCTCGGCCATATCGTGTCTCAGACTATCATAACCACAGCCATATCCACAATATCCACATGTACACAATACACATCAAACCAATATCCACATGTGCTATAGTAGAATTATAGTATACAATATATAACACAAGTCATTCCATTACACATGTACAAGCAGAAGGAAACTATATAAACACTCCGTAAAACATGACAAATCACCCACTCACCTACATTTGGATCCAAAGCTTATCATTGAATTTTCATTATCACGTATCCTTGCCAAGTGAATTAGGTTCATATACATCAACCAAATTATCTTTTTTAGTTGTAGCCTATACTATCCATAGACAGTCTCTAATCCATAATTCAGTTGAATTCCCCTTATTGGGACTCAATAAGAGACCATTCAGAAGGGCATTGACTTGTGTCAGGTTCCTTCCCCCTACACACAAGCCATTGTCAGAGGCTACACATACCACACCCATCTGGCCCACCTTGCTGAGCCATACCCCCTATTCATTGACATGTGCCAGAACCCACTAATGGGTGGGCACTGGCTACCAAACCAGAGGCTAAAATCCCCCTGACAATACCAACCGGAAGGTCAACTGTAGGGGCACCGGCCAGCCACAGGAACCTCCTGGTTGAGGTGTTCCAGCAGCTCCTTGTAGCTGCTGAACTCCTCACTGGCCCGAGGTGTTCCAACCCTTCTATGACCCCAACTCACTACCCTTGGCTTCCTTCAATGTGTGTGGACATGTCCCACACCATAGGGACCATATCTAAGTGGGTTACCCCTTTCATATTCAAGAGGCAAAACCACCAAAACCCATTTAAGACGGCTTTTGCTGAAATTCAGCAGTGCACATGCAAGCACTACTGACTAATGATTTTCCAGCATAGATAGCCTCCACAATGGCTATAAGCAGTCCCATAATTGGAATTTGGGTAAGAACTTGAGAAAATAGACATACCCCAATTCAACTCTAATTCAATTCTCACTGCTAAACTAGAAAGTTTTCAGGGAGAAAATTGAAGCATTGAACCGAGTTCATCAGTGCATAGCTAAGGTCATATTTAGGGCAACCCCAAGCTGAAATTGGACAACCTAAAGGTGTTAGCTGTATTAATTTTCAAACCCAATTGAATTTCAATTGGTGACTTGGCAGGGGTTAGGGCAACATAGAGCTGAATTCTAGCTTCTGCTGCTCATATCCCAACTGGGTAGTTCACTTGGGCAAATTCGTTGGGTAGGAAGCCAAGTCTCAACTCAACTTGCATCATTTCAGCCTCGACTTATACAATCCCCAAATTTGGAGGTTCAAAGGGATGGTCAAAGATGGATGTGGGTCTCTGAATCACTCTATATTTCTTATTTCAGTTATGGGATGGAGGTCCCACTTTGAAATAGGTTTCCCTTTCATACCAAGTATGTGGATAGACACTGGGATGGTTTACAAACCCGCGCACAACCCCAGGCACATGACTAGCATGCCAACAATACCAAATTTAAAATTCAGCAAGGTTTTCGCCTCTGGGATAGAAATCCCGTACATGCAAGGTCTGAAACTCAGTTTGGGCGATTACAGAGATGGTTTACAGGTCCGTGTATTGTCCAAAATACATGGACGACAACCATGTGTTGCAACCTACCCTATGCAGCTAGATTTTCTCATTTTGGAAAGATGATCCCAAACATCTAAGCCCAGTTTTAGCTGTAGAATGTTACAGATAACACTCCCAGGGTCTTTACACTGTTCTAATTGCAAGTACCATAACCCAGTTTATATGAATAGAAAGAAATAAACCAACTCCCTTGCATGCAGCCCCAATTCCTTATTCTGGGTTAACAATTACATACCTACAGCTCACAATTTAGTTGCAGGAGGTTACAGAGACAATATACAACCTAAAACCTACCTAATATTCAAAAGTACAGCATACATGCATACAATTATTCATTCCCTGTAATTGAATTCAGTTCAAATCCAATGCATGCAGTCCAAGGTTCTTAGTTCTCTTCACAATTTGGCTCAAGTACACAAGCAGTTGAGGTGAACCATGCCCATTGTGTACACCTTCACTGGCCAAGTAGGCAACCCAATTGCTCTTTGTGCCTGCTATGACCAAGCACCTAAGGTATGCAACTGAATTTTTATACGAGTATCACATTCCTCCCTCCTGACAAAAAATTCATCTTCGAAATTGAATTGCTCATTACTATTGAGGATCTTACATGGCATAACACTTGCTTTGAAACTCGGACATACAGGAGGCATCATGTAATGTCTCCATGAAGGTACCTCTATATGCCCAGTTCCAACTGTGTATGTTGGAAATATTACCTGAGTTTTCTGTTGGGTGGTCTATCAATTTTGGTTATTCACTAGTTAACTTACCTACTAATGGTATCACAATCGATCCCACAGTATTTCGGTATCAGCGCCTTGGATTTGTTGGAGATCCTTTACCATATTAAACATATGAATAACCCTATAATGTTTAGAATACAAGAATTATCAACCAATCATAAAAGATTAATCATGGGTGTAGTCCCTAAACCAAGAACAATAAAGCACTCCCATCTTAAAATACATAACCATATAGATTTACCATATCTATAATAAACAATGGGACATCCATGACATGAACCATAAATGGAAATAGAGAAGTACCTGTGTAAGTTTAGAAGCCCCGTGAGCATAGATCATGAACCTCTGTCCCATGTGGTTAAACATTACTCCCATGAAGATGACAATGACGAACTATGCAAGTGGAGTCCTTCTACTGAAATCTTATGTAGCCTTACTCTAGGGTTTCCTCTCTTTCTGTGCACTTGCTCTAGTGAGAAAGCCGTGCTCCCAAAACTAATAAGGCATTAAGTAATGGCTGTAGGGACCGTCAGTATTCTATTTATAATAGAATCCCTAAAATCCTATTCCACTCTCACAATGGAAAGAGCTAGGAGTTTCCTAATTAGAGTGGGTCTATTATTGCTTGGGCCCAATAGATCAATCGGTATTAGTTAAGCCCACATAAAAATCCTAACAATCTCCCACTTGGGCTATACTGATACTGATGTCTTTCCATTGACACCTGGCCAAATAATCCCAAGACTGAACATCACTCAAACAAACTTTGATTCAATCAATAATCTCTACTGTTGAACAATAGTATAAAATACACCTCAATATACGGCATATAACTATCTAATTTACAAACAATAGAAAACTATCAATCCAAATTGCCTGGAAACATATATATATATATATATATATATATATAAAGAATTGATATCATACCTGTGATCACATGAAATATACATTTCCTTATAGGTCTTTTCTTGATATAAAGATCAGCCTACTTTGAAAACCTCACAGGTAGTAAACTTTGATATTAATCAACACTTAGGCAAACCATTATTTTCTTGAATTAATATCTTACTTTGGCATATAGCCATGGCTAACCACCATTTCCATAGATTTAGGTTAAATACCCGCATAAATCACAAACTTTGGCAAACTTCATGTGGTTAATCACCACTACCATGGGTTTATGTTAAATACCACCATAAATCATGAACTTTTGCTAAATGCTGTCATACATCACAAATTCTGACGAAATATCGTCAATTACCTTGACTTATCGCCAATTACTTTGGCTAAGCACTGCCAATAAATCTTAGCAGGCACAGCCTTTAAACTTTAGCTTTTGCCACTATGATATCTTTGGTTAAATGAGATCATAAAACTCCCACTAATCAAACATATCAAAAACCTTAATAATACCAATGTCAGAAAACATGGTTCTTGAGCACTTTGTAGATAAACTTGGATGACATTACCTTTGGGCAAATGTCACCTTTACCTTGGGAAACACACAATTGAACTGAATGTACCACTTTGGTGGGTTTCACTTATTCCTATCATGTTTTCCACATTTGAGATGAATATATGTACAGAAGTGTATGCTTTAATGTGTTTCTTATACAACCAGGGACAACACAAACAAATGAAGCATAAATGTACATAAATAATTTAGAGAATGAAATTTAAGATAAAATCAATCAAAATTACTCCAAAGTCATATAAACTTAATAGGGCAACAAAATTGTCCTATTTCCCTTCAGTTGTGCTTTGATCAACAACAACACCTGTTTGGGTTCCCTGAGAGCTAAAATCAGATCAAGTAACCCTAAAAATCTCAGGTATGAAACATACACACCAAATAATTGGGCTAAAAAATTTAATATGTACATCTAGCAGATAAACACACAAGAGTCACAACCATAATTACATTCCTATCCTTTGGGTTAAGAATGCACTGGTCCTCTTGTAAATCCAAATTTAGTGTGAAAATACAATTACTTTTATCACATATGGGCTTAGAAACCTCTAAGTTATAGTCCTTTCCATACATGTATTTTCTTTAACTTGGGTGACATTGCCTTTGGGCAAAAATGTCATCAACTTTGATGCGCTTGGAAAAACTATGAAAGAATAGGATGTGCCACTTTGGTGGATTCCACCAATCCTTTCATAGCTTCCTAGAAATATACTATGCAGCATAAAATGTGTGGAAGCTCACACACAGTTTAATTCTAACATATTTATCCATTATAGGGTGTTTCAAACAAAACATACAAGCACAAAATGACATCAATATAAATTTACTATATATTTCAGTTATAAATAATTTTTCAATATTATGATAATAATAAATCAATGCAAAACTTAAATAGTTCTTTTGCATGAAAAAAAATATAGTACACTAAATTTATTCTCCCACTAGCAACCTAGTATACTGACATTCTACTAGTAACATCTTCCTACTAGCAACCTAGTATACCGAATTTATCCTCCCACTGGTCGAGCCACATAAAACAGCTCAAGATCCATACTTCTATCCTCCCACTTGGTTCGACTAATCATAAATTAATCTATTTATTGGAGAACACAATTCGTTAAATGTGACATATATATAAACTTGTTCACATAAGCCCAAAAACAAAAGAAAACCAAACATTTATCAATTAATATTCATAAATAGGTTTTCCAAAAGAACAATGGCAGTGTTTGAGAACTTGGTATTGGATTGATCAAAATCGATACTAATCCAACCCAACCAATCTGAATTGATCCAATCGGAATACAAAAATAACACATTAAATAAACCTATAACCTATGGTCATAGTTATGAAACCCTCAACCACCCTATTGCCATTGATCAACTGTCCAATACCTTTTAGGGCAAAATCTTTACTTTAAAAGCGTAATACCAAACTATTGATTTCGTTTTCCTAGTATAGAAAACTAGGGCACCGTTTGATAACGTTTCTGCTGTTTCTATTTCAAGAAACGCCAGAAACAGAAATTTCCGTTTTTGGGAACAGAAACAAAATTTTGGGTGTTTGATAAACCTTGTTTCTTGAAACGTTTCTCTGTCTCTTCTTCTGCAAATAGGAAACCGACCCTCTAGACTCCATTTCCAACCGACCCTGGTTTGTAAAATCCAGTTTGATAATGAGTGTGCTAGTGTCCCTTGCGATGGATTGAACAAAAACTGAAATTTCAGACGTTCTAAGGTTCAGAAAGGGTAGAAATATCCCAAAGGATTTGATTGTTGAGATGAGTTTCACCAAAATAACTGAGACAATTTCAGTACCTTGATGATCTGAGAGACAAAAGAGATGGGAGAGCAGGGATTTCAACAAAAAGGTTCCAACTGAATGGATCTCTTCTGATGTTGAGAGGGGTTTTGCCAAAAGGGTTCCAGGGAAATCTGTTCTTCACCGCGATGTCAAACAAAAATCGAGTAGACCAGGTTGAGGAGAGACGGGATCAAACGCAGCCAAGGTTTTTTTGAGCCAGGATCTTTGCAGGAGAGAAGGGTTTTTTTATCTGATTCATTTTTTCAATTGTCGATAGCATCAAATTTCTACGGAAAAAAAAAATGCAACAATAGCAATAATGATTAAAATCGAATTCAAAACCTTAAGACGATCACCGATGGGACGTGAAAGAAATCAAACACACCAATATCTCACACTTTGCAACGAAGCGAGCGTGGCGGTGGGGCAAAACAGACGACACCTGAAACTCCCGAGCAACGGAAACGACGGCACCGTACTCAATTGAAGCCTCGAGCTCAGCCCTAGCGGCCTCTTCGGATGCCAAAACGACAAGTCTCTTGATAACCTCCCTCCTGGCAACCGCAAGCTTCCATTTTCGGATGGATGAAAAAGCCGAGGCCGAAGACTGGAACCACGGCGAAGAAGAAGAAGAAGAAGACCAGATCAGTCCGTAAACCCTATATTCAATGGCGAGAAGTGGTGATGGTAGTGATTCCAAACTCCGTTTTCAATATCGATTTTTTGTGCCCCATTTTTGTTTCGAGAAACGAGCGAAACAAGTAAAACTTGTTTCGTCATTCATGTTTCTTGAAGCATAAATTGTTATAAATTTTAATTTATGTTTCAAGAAACAAGTGGAACAGAACACTTTTACCAAATGGTATTTATGCCGTTTCTTTGTTTCTCAGAACAAGAAAACACAGAAACACGTTTCTGGTAACGTTATCAAACGGGTCCTAGGTCTTTGAGGCATATATAGACCTCCATATTCTCAAGCCACTTTTAAAGACATTCAGTTTAATGGTTCAACTCAAGGAAGAATATTTCATTCAATATTTAATTAATGCATGTAACGTCAATAAAATTAAAACCAATATTACATCACTAACCGTTAAACATAACCAGAGTGTCAACCGAACTACGTTCTCAACCTTTGGGTCTAGAATGCACTGGTCCACTCAAAAACATACAATGACCATGGGAGCTCTTCAACTTCGAAAATTACTGTCACTTTTGGATGAATAGCAACTACTAGGTTAAGGTCTGCGGAGAGTACACTTGCATTTATGCTTATCTTTGATAATGTCACATTTGGGCAAGCATTACCTAATTCCTACCAATAATTTTCTATCTCTTTGAAAATAAGACAAAATCTTTGAGTTGCAAACATATTGCAGTAATCTTAGATTTTACCACTTTGATGGGTTCCATCCATTCCACTGCAATAGCTTACAACTACACCTGACCGCTTAAATTTGTGGGTTATTTAAACATGAACTAAATATCATTTAAATGTAAAAGAATAAGTATGTAACTATTAGCAAAATAAACATTACAATGCTCAATTATCAATTACTTCAAGAGTGTCAATCGGAACTATATTCCTGATCTTTGAGTCTGAAACATACTGGTTCACTCAAGTTTCTGCTATTACTGCGAGACTTCTTCTAACTTTCGAAAAATACCACCATCTTTGGATGGACAACATCTTCTAGGTTGAGAAATCCCTATTATGTTTTTCACTTTCTTTAACTTTAACTTTTCTTTGATAATGTCACCTTTGGGTGAATCTTAGCAACCTTGCTATCAACCATTATTCTCTGTATTTTAAAACAAAGAAGACCTTTGATTTGTATTCTATTACAATAAGGTTGAACTTTACCACTTTGGTGGATTCCATCTAATCTTACTGCAATAGTCTACAAATTCATTCCGGCAGCTAAAAGTGGGATTGTTTAAGTATGAATAAAAAAAAAAATATTCATAAACAAAAGCATGAACTATCATTACTAAGAATAAACAAGTTCATATTCTGATATGCAACTAATGTATGAGTTGATTTTCTTTTATTTCTTCAAATTAATAAGAAAATTATGAAGAATCATTAAACATCCATACTTGTAACTTATACAAAATAGACTATAAAATTTGATCAAAACTAGGCTCATAATATATCAAAACGAAAAGCACAAAAAACTGAACTCAACGCAAAAAACCAAGGTGAAAAATTCTTTACCATTTGCCCGTACGAGCCATTTGAAGTTGCAGAAAAAAATGGATCAAAATCAATCTAGTTTCCCAAACCAACCGGTTCGGCCAATTGGTCTAATCCGGTTCGGGCATATTAGTCTTGGGTCAAAAAATCGGGTCAAACCCGGTTGTCTTCGGGTCGGTTATTTGGGTCAAAATTCGGGTCGAATGGTCAACCTCTGACCGAGTCAAACAGGTTGGTCATGAGTTGACCCACTACCTCCGGGTCAACTCGATAGGGTTTCCGAGTTGACCCGACGATGACTCACTTCCTTTTTTTTTTTAATATTTTTTTTTCTCTCCTTCTGTAGCCAGTTTTCGATGGTGCGTGCCGATGCATTTGGAGGATTCCAATGACGTGCGGCATACCGCCACGGCTGTCTTTTCGTTCTCTACAACTTTTATGAAGAAATTTTTTTCATCCGGAACCTTTAAGTTATGGTAAAATTATGATTTTCATGATTTGGAACCCAAACCCTATACGAAATCAATTTTTCTTTGATTTTTATTGATTCTAACACTATAAGGCTTGGCTCTAATACCAATTGTTGGAGATCCTTTACCATATTAAACATATGAATAACCCTATAGTGTTTAGAATACAGGAATCATCAACCAATCATAAAAGATTAATCATGAGTATAGTCCCTAAACCAAGAACAATAAAGTATTCCCATCTTAAAATACATAACCATATAGATTTACCATATCTATAATAAACAATGGGACATCCATGACATGAACCATAAATGGGAATAGAGAAGTACCTGTGTAAGTTTAGAAGCCCCATGTGGTTAAACATTACTCCCACGAAGATGACAATGACGAACTATGCAAGTGGAGTCCTTCTACTGAAATCTTCTGCAACCTCTTACTCTAGGGTTTCCTCTCTTTCTGTGCACTTGCTCTTGTGAGAAAGCCGTGCTCCCAAAACCAATAAGGCATTAAGTAATGGCTGCAGGGACCGTCAGTATTCTATTTATAATAGAATCCCTAAAACCCTATTCCACTCTCATAATGGAAAGAGCTAGGAGTTTCCTAATTAGAGTGGGTCTATTATTGCTTGGGCCCAATGGATCAGTCGGTATCAGTTAAGCCCACATAAAAATCCTAACAGGATTTACCTTCGTTTCTTTTGCACCGAATGCACGCATCATCGGGAATGCTATCCATAGGCTGTACTATTTAGGCATGATCTGGCCTAGACACAATTGACTCCACTCACATCTTACAAATTTAAATCATTTTCCCAAGACAAGTAGTTGTGTCCTGCCCGTTTAGCTTCGGGTGTTTTATTACTCAACATGCATGTTGCAGGCTTAAGTTCTATAGGTAGCATTGCATGTCAACTAATGTGACTTGATCATCGTAATATAAAAATAATGATGAATACGTCCAAAACGGATCATTAAGAATTCAAAATCTTAGATATAATGATTGGTAATTAAACAGGTTAATCTCTTCATCATATGAAATTTATATTAAATTAATAATATGTAAACTAATTTATATGGAGTAGTACTGCTCTCAAATATAAGAATGAAGCACCTTAAAAGTATAGCTACCATACAATATATTCAATTTGTTCTACTGGGGTGCTCTCTTCTTTACGGGCACAACCTCATTTTCAGGTAAAATTTTCTTCCTTTTTCTGATCAATCACTTGTTAGATCTGCAAGAAAGAAACTTATCCATTTAATTTTTGGTATCTATAGTGAGGTATGTAGACTATTATTTTTCATATCTAATTACCTTTTAATTCCATATCTAATTAATGGGTTTTTGAATATTGTTGATAGAATTGAAGGATGGACGAGGAGGGAGAAACCCATGCTCATTCTATAGACATTAATGATTGTATCAAAACAAAACTTTATGTGAGGAGGTCCAATCCATCGTTGGTAGTACCAATTTCTTGTATTTACAGAGTCCACAAAAGAATTCGCAAAATGAACGAAGATGCCTACACACCAGATATAGTCTCCATTGGTCGTTATCACCGTGGTATGGAAAACTTGCAAGCCATGGAAGATCTCAAGTTACAATACCTACAGACATTGCTAGATCGAACAAGAGAGAGAACCAGTTTGGAGGAATATGTGGAAGCTCTCAAGAAGTTAGAAGATGAAGCCCGTGGGTGTTACTCAGAACCCATCAAGTTAAGTAGTAATGAATTCATTGAAATGATGCTTTTTGATAGCTTCTTCATCATAGAATTATTTTGGAAAAATTTTAATTCACAATATTTCTGGATAGATGATAATGATCATATCTTCTATTCCAAATCAAGAAGTGCAATCATTGTGCGTGACTTGGTATTGCTTGAAAATCAAATACCCATGTCAATTCTTGAAAAATTATTCAATCTTAGTATGGATCCTAAACATGATTCTCTCCCACTCATCAAAATGGCTCTCTATTTCTTCAGTGGATTGATTCCTCAAGCTATGCACAAGTATCCTCAAAAAAAGGATAATATTGAAGTAGTAGTACATAACCATTTACTGGATCTGTTAGCCTACACACTTGATAGTTCCCTTAGAGTGGTCAAGATGCCAGACTTAAGAACAACAGTAGAATCTCTACCATTTGTGACAGAGCTCCTTTGTTCTGGGGTTAAGTTTAAGAAGAGCCCCAAATATAATGGTAGCTTGATCGATATAAAGTACAATGAAGGAGTCATTGAAATCCCTCAATTATGTGTTCATGACTTCACAGAATCCCTTTTTCGGAACCTTATGGCTTATGAGCAATACCGTTTTGGAGGTACTCCTTACATAACATCATATGCAACTTTGATGGATTACCTTATTAACTCTGTTGATGATGTAGCATTTCTCCGTGACTCTGGAATTATTGTCAATCAACTGGGTGATGATAATAAGGTCTTCTCTCTGTTTAGCAATCTCTGTAATGAAATCTCCAGTACTGATTTCTATTACAATGAATTGTGTGACAAAGTGAATGAATATTACAAAAGGAGAATTCACAGATGGAAAGCAACTTTGAAAAGGGATTATTGTGACAATCCATCGAAGATTATTTCGGTGGTTACAGCAATTCTATTACTCTTTCTCACTGCTTGGGGTACCATATTTACCACACTACCGTTCTTCAATGTTCATGCTTAAACCACTGTCTGCTAGGGCTGGTGTGGTGTGGGGAGCCATTCTCAAATTTAGCATCTTTCTTCTGTTGTAACTTTTGGAAGAGTTTCCTAACATAGTGTGAATTTTTTTTTTTTTTTTGTCACATGGAAGTTTAAATAGAGATTTAATGCAAGCTGGGTTAATGTAAGCTGTAGTTCTTAAAATTTTGTTGGTAATAATTAATATATTTATTTATTAGATTGTTGTGTTTCACATTTTGATACACTACACTAAAATGGAAAAAAGGAACTTGTATCTAACCATGTCAAAGCATCTTGGTCGATACAACCCAAGAAGGTAAATATTGATCAATATCATTCGAGAAACTTGATTTGCATGAAGCAAAACCAGCAAAAAATGGAGGTATTGAAACTCAGATCTATTTTGATTTGAGGTTTGAGCTAGCATGACTATGTTAAACGGAGGTCTTGAATAATCCATTACAGAGGAGGGATTTGATTTAGATTGAAGAACTAAAGCATATCTAAAATGATCATAGGAAGTTTCAGAGAAAACATGCATAGCTTAGTTAATTGATCAAGTATGACCTAATAGAGTTGATTGGAGGTAAGGATCATGGAGCCAACCCCATTTAAATTGGGATATGGGGTTTTTAAATTTGGGGTTGTATGAATAGTCAATATTCTATCTTATGGCTCAACGTCATCAAAGATAAGATGGAATCGAACTTGTTTAGTTATTAAAAGTCTATACTGTGGTTTAAATAGGCTTTAAAAAAATCCCCCAAAACAACATAGAATGATTATAAAGCCCATCTTAGAAAAAATTGGTTTAATGAGAAGGAAGATATTGATGATTGAGGAACCTTTTCTCTAGTATCGAAACAATCGTCAAATTTTGGTGTTGTGGCTTATTATGACTTAGGCTTTTTTAGTTTTATTTGTGTTTGTACTTATTTGACTTTCACAATTAGTTGTTGTAATATATAACACTAGGTTCTATTCATTATAGAGACACAATTTACAAACAACTTAAAGCTATTTGATTTGTGGCAACAAATCATTTATTTTGATTTTACTCTACCTTTTAATGAACATATGTTATACTACTCAAAACCAAGAGTAATTTAGTAACTTCCCCCTACCCACCTTCACATTTAGTTGGCTTCATGGATGAGTTTTATAATTGGTGTTGTATGAATAGTCAATATTCTATCTTATGGCTCAACGTCATCAAAGATGAGATGGAATTGAACTTGTTGAGTTATTAAAGGAGTCTATAACTTGTGGTTTAAATAGGCTTTAAAAAAGAAAAAAATCCCCAAGACAACATAGAATGATATAAAGCCCATCTTATGAAAAAAATGGTTTAATGAAAAGGAAGATATTGATGATTAAGGAACCTTTTCTCTAGTATCAGAAAAAACAAGGGCGCGTTGCACATTATGGTGTTGTTGGCTTATTATGACTTAGGCTTTCTTTAGTTTTATTTGTGTTTGTACTCATTTGACTTTCACAATTAGTTGTTGTAATATATAACACTAGGTCCTATTCATTATAGAGTCACAATTTACAAACAACTTAAAAGCTATTTGATTTGTGGCAACAAATCATTTATTTTGCTTTTTACTCTACCTTTTAATGAACATATGTTATAAACTACTCAAACCAAGAGTAATTTAGTAACTTCCACCTACCCACCTTCACACTGTTTCTGCTATGGCTTCCTGTGATAAGGGATCCGTTGAAGATAAGAGAACTCAGGGTCCCACCCAATAGGGACCACAATATGGGATCCCTAGAGCCAACACATCAACCCATTGATCATAAGAGCTCAAAGAAGACGAGTTGATCGAGTGATGAGTACGAGAGTTGCGGATCCTCAAGGTATTTTGGCATCCTTGATGCAACACAACCATGCATTTTTGCAATCAAGTGTGGAAACTTCAGGCCAGTGCATTAGCCTAGAGAAAAGCAAATTCTTCCTTGGGAGGATTGCTCCGGATCGAAAGTAGATCATTGTTGATACCCTTGGAATTCAGATCTGTAGCTTCCTGACTCGATACCTGGGTGTTGAAATATTTAAGGGAAGAGTGAAGAAAGAGGCCCGTCTGCCAGTGATGGACAAGGTGAAGGGGCGCCTAGCGGGTTGGAAAGGGAAACTATTGTCTTTGGCGGGAAGAACAGAACTGGTTAGATTGGTCATTGCAGGTATCCCTAACTATAGTTTTGCTATTTATTGGTAGCCATCTTCCTTGTTAGCAACAATGGAATGGTGGAAGAGAAATTTTATCTGGGCAGGTGAGAGAAAAATTACAGTAAAATGGGATGCCCTTTGTAAGCCTAAAGAGGAAGGAGGTTTAGGTATCAGGAGGTTCAGAGACACAAACAGAGCAAAACTATGCAAACTAGTATGGAGAATCAAGCATGAGAAGATGGCGGCCAGTTCTTTCCTTAAGGCTCAATTTATTAAAAATGATGGCAGCTTCAAAAATGCGTTTCGTCTTCCATTGCATCGGGGGTTAAGAAGGTCTGGAGCTTTGTGCAAGAAAATCAAATATATCGGGAATGGTAATCTTGCAAAATTTTGGAAGGACAAATGGTGGGAGCCAAAGTCAGTGCTTGAGGAGCTTTAGATAATGGATTTGATTGCTCTTAGATTTAATGCAAAGGTGGGCGACTATATTCGTGGTGGAGAATAGGCGATCCCTGAGGTGAGCTCGGTGGAGCTCATCAGAATATTTGACAAAATTAAGAAGATTAAAATCCCCTCAGGTGACTTAGTGGATACCTGCTGCAGGTCATTGTCGACTTTGGGGTCTTTCTCTGCCTCTTTGGCTTGGGAGGGTATCAGAAGGATGGCTAGCAAGGTCCCTTGGTACTCTCTGGTTTGGTAGAAAGGCCTACCTCCTAGGATCTCTACCTTAGGATGGCATCTAGCCCATGGAAAACTCCCAATGGATAAGAAGATCAGGCATAAGGGGATCCATCTCTCTTCCAGGTGCGCTCTCTGCAACCAAGCTGAAGAAAATATTAACCATATCTTCCTCAGGTGCCCTTTCGCGACCAAAGTTTGGAAAACATTTGTTGAGTGCTTTGAGGTTAAGTGGCAACAGCACAAGTTAGTTGACAACCTGGTTCGATGGTGGAAGACAAAGGCTAGAGTTGTAAACCTTAAAACTCCCTGGATGATGGTTTTTTCCATTATTGCAGCAAACATTTGGTGGGAAAGGAACAGACGTCGGCATGACAATGGTTACAGGGCTACGATGCAAATATTTGAATATAGTCATCAGGAGCTTGGCCCTTGCATAAGGAAGTTGAAGGGGGAGGTGAAAGCTGTCATGGAAGGTATTATGATGGCTAATGATGGGTTTTCAAGGGCATGTATAGAAGCATGTTGTGAGTTTCATCTAGAAGCCATATCCCATGGTTTGTCCTCCAAATGTTGGATGTTATCCTTCTGAATCAATCCTTGAAGATATCCCATTGCTTTGAGCACCGATTGTGATTTTTACAAGCTTCAAAATGTGGAACTATGTCGTGTCTTCCTATACATGTTTGATTATGTAGAAAATGATGTCTTAGAAGCATAGTTTTAGATTCTTCAGGAAGCTTTTCACTGATGGCCATGCCAAAGGTGAAGTTTGTTAGGCTCTAGGGTTTGCTCGGTCTGTTTTTTCCATGATGTAGTCCTTTCTTTTAATATATTCATCCAAAAAAAACCTAGAGGTAAAAATACTTCCCTTTCTCGATTTTAATTCCTATAATGTTACCCATTATGCACCTTATTAATTGCTCAATATTGTGCTTGAATGGGTTTATGTTTTTGCATTTTATGTTTTATGCTATATAATTTCAATTCAAATCGAGTTAGATCCAATTTCATGGTGAGTTTCCTAGACATTCATGCTCAATTGTGTAGCAAAAGGAGTAGTGGTAGCAAGGGTGCCCAATTTATGGATCTGTGATTCTCAGTGTGACTTGTATTAAACTAAAATATTCTATGGTGCTTTATGCAAAAGTGGTGTTCTTAGAAAGGATATTTGGATTCCATTTCATTGATGATCACTCATTGTTTAGATAAATCTAATCATAAGCCAAGCATGCAAGAAGTCCTAATACTTGGGATAACAAATTCATCATCTAATCTTGAATGGGACGGCAAAAATAGGCCTCATATCGCTTATGTAAATTTTTCTTTTTGAGCTTTAGTTTCCTTAATGGCCATGTTGAAGGTGGATTAATCCCAACGGATTTTTGAATCTCTGGTTTACTGATTTTAATATATATTTGTTGTCCTTTAAAAATTTCTATAGTCCAAGTTCCAAGTTTTTCAGATTCCATTTTTTCATGTATGCTTTTGTTTATAGCATATTGTCATTGGCATTTGGGTTATGTTTGGCTCATTGTAAGGAGTGCCTAATTTATGGATCGAATGTGATTCCCAGGCTGTGACTTGTATTAAAAACTAAAATATTCCATGGTGCTTTATGCAAAAGTGGTGGTCTTATAAAGGATATTTGGATTCTATTTCATGGATGATCACTCATTGTTTCTGAGAGATAAATCCAATGGCGGATAAGCTGGCCAAGCATGCAGCTGCTACGAGAAGTCCTAATACTTGGGATATTGCACCAACATTCATCATCTCTAATCTTGAATGGGACGGCCAGCATAGGCCTCATATCGCTTTATGTAAATTTTTCTTCTTTGAGCTTTAGTTTTCTGTTTTGCTAATGGCCATGTTGAAGGTGGATCAGAATCCCAACGGTCTTTTTGTAATCTCTCATTTTACTGATTTTAATATATACTTTGTTGTCCTTAAAAAAAAAATTTCTATAGTCCAAGTTCCAATGTCTTATACCATGGTTTGCCAGACTTTTTTTCTCATGTATAAGCTTCTTGTTTATAGCATATTGTCATTGGCATAGGTTGATGTTAGGCTCATTGTATGCCACTTTACATGTTCCTTCACATAGTGAGCTTATTACATGACCATTCATTGGCTTGATTTAGGCTTGTTGATTAATTTGAGCCTCCCCCACATGCCTTGCTTTGTATAAAAATCCATTTTCCATGGCCATAAGGGTGATGTTTTGATTTTGATTTTTTGATTTGATTTGATTTTATTTATTTATTTTTTTTTTATACCTCATTTGGCGATTAATGATGTTAACCTCCTATGCTTGAATGAGCATTGAGTTTATTGATTGGTGCAAGTTTATTCTTGGCAGCCTGAACTTGCCCTAAGCTAGAATAGGGCTTGGGTTGAGATACCATGGCGCTGAGGATAAGTCAAGGATTGAAAATTTCTGACCTTGAGTTAGGGCCAGGCTAGGTCAGGGTTGAGGTCTAATCTTGATTTTGCTAGAATTTTCTAAATATATGAGATTTTGAGTTTTTAATACATTGAGCTCTTCAAATTCCTCTTGTTTAGATCATGAGTGAATAAAACATTTTCTACTTCTCATTTATTTATTTATTCTTTGACTTTTTTCCTATGTTTGTGTCTGGGAATTTCAACCAATTTCTTAGCTGATATCTAGAGTATCATCAAGGGTATGTGGCTCGCGTGTGATATGAACATCAATCGTCTATGGATTGAGTCAGACTCTTCGGCAACGGTCTTCATTTTTCAGCATAGACTCATTTCCTGGGTCATCCTTCAGGAATGGTCTGCACTTACAGAGTACCTTAACTCCATTGAATGGAAGATATCTCATTGCTTCAGAAAAGCAAACCCTGTGGCTGATTTTTTGGCCAAGGATGCGGCAAAGGCAGGATTTGATAGCAATGATGTGCAGCTCCCCTCTCACGTGGCTAGAGAGCTGCAATTAGACATTGATGGTCACTCTAGATTTAGATTCCTAAACACTTTGAGATAGCGGGTCTGAGTCTCTGCTGATGGCATTGCCGAAGGTGGAGACTCTTAGCCTGCTCTTGTAATATATTTCTCTTTTTTTTCCTTTTAATATAATCTGATCTTTTAGCAAAAAAAAGTGCTGAACAAACTATAGATCTCAGAACTCCATTTGGAGGAGTCAATATTTTATAAAAATTTGATCTTAAAATTCATCTCTTCCTCCTTTCTCGACTTAAGAAAGTATTGAAGATCAACGCAAGATAGGGATAATTGGTACATGAGATTTTGATTCCCTTATAGAGTTTGATATTTATTTCCTTTTGAAGTGCTTGTGAGATATTAAAGGCGGTTGTGATAATTCCTATAGGCCCCGTTTGTTTGATGGGGTTTTTCTAGGTGGGATTCAAGTGGTGGGATTGTTGAAGAACTATTCCACCCCATGAGATTTAAGGGCGTTTGGTTATCAGGGGGTGGGAGTTTGATTAGATAACTAAAAAAATTGTGCCACACTTGTTGGCCGACGTGGCTGGCAATTTCTCCCACACAACCCCTTTGTAAAGTCTTGCCAATTTGGAGGGACTTTGCTGGTAAACACGAAGGAAATCTTCGAAAGGATCGAACTAGAGACCGTATCACTCTTTCCTTTCGATGCTTGTGCTTCCGTTGTCTTAAATATTTGTTGAATCCTCCATTCCTTTCCTCAAACATTCCCTAGGAACTCAAAATCCAATTCATCATGGTTTTCCTCAAAACATATCTCCATTTGACATCTAAAGCAAACCCACAAGTGAAATCAGGAAAAAAAAAAAAAAAACTAGAAAAAATATAACAAAAAAGAGCCCAGAAAAATGTCGATCAAAAACTCACATAAAATGCAACGACGATGCTGGCTGTGTAATCTGTTGGTAGCTTTATCAAAGCATTGAAGAATCCATGCAAGCAAAGGTCCTGAGAGACGAACCTAAACCTGTTTTCCACAGAGAAAATCAGAAAAAGAAGTGAAGAAACAAAGGAATAAAACATAGCAGAGCTGTGTAAGAAACAAAGAAAGAGAAGTGACCTGATATTTCATTTAAGAAAGGGAAGGTCGAAGAAGAAGAAGAAGATGGAGGTCTGCATGACTAGAAAAAAGAAAAAGAAAGGGAAGATCGAAAAAGATGGAGGTCCAAGATTAAAAAAAAAAAAAAAAAAAAAAGCTATGATCGAAGAAGAAGACGACATGCAATCCCAACAATGGTGCAAACCTCTCTCTGTTTCTCCCTCTCCCTTTGCTTTTTTTCATTCTCCAAAATCTTCCCCTAGGCGGACAAACACAGTGGTGGAATGGTAAAATGGAGAAAATGTGAAAGTAAAGTTCATTCTACTTTCCTATTAGTTACCCCATTACCATGTGGTACCGGTTTCATAATAATCCCACCCCGGACTCCTTGCTTAAACAAACGGGGCCATAGAGATTTCAACTTTCCCTTTATGTGACAATGATTCTAAGATATTTTCATTTGTTTGCATGTTACTTTGACTCATCAGGTAGAGGTTAGAGCTTAGTGAATTCATTTGAGGCCTGACGGCCAAGCTTTGGCTATCTTTTCAAGCAATGACAACCACTCCCATGGGTTTTCACTGGAAACCTAAGCTACTTCTCTATTGCAATGAAGCCTTAGGATGGGTGTTCGAGATATTTTCTAGGGTCTAACCCATAACCTATTGGTTGATGCATCTCCCTTCCCCCTCTCCATGGTTTTGGCCAATCAGGGTCAGCCCAGCCCAACTCAAGGCCAAGATTGAATTTTTTTGCATCCCAAGTCATAGCTGGGTCTGGGTCCATCTAAGGGTATTCAAGATTCGGCTAGGGTCTTAAGAATTCCAACCCAATCCAACTCTGTTGTAGGCCTAGGCACACAGTGACAAAGATATTTCTTTATTGTACTCCATGATATGTGTTTGTAAAAGTTCTAAGAGAAGTGGAAGTTGGGGTTGGGGATGAGGATGGTTAGGAATTCTTTGTTCAAATATGCTATAGATTGTATTGAAAATTTAGGGTTATATAATATGAGCAAGAGAATGCTAACTGGTCGTGTGGTTATTACACTAGCTTGTGAGCAATGGGAGAGCAAGTGGGCAGAGTGTGGCCCACTCGAGGGAATTTGGTCTTTTCACCAACTTGTGTTTGGCTGTAGAGGGAACAATCGGTCAACATTCTTTTCCTTATATAATATATTCTTTAAATAAACATATCATCCATATTTCTCATTATATTATCGTCATTATATCATCTATTATATAAATAATAACCAAACAAATATTATTTGTGGTCCATAATTTATTATCACAAAGGTAACTAGTAAAAATATAATATAAATCATACCAAAGAGAGCCTTAGTGTAGGAAACTCTCACTAAAGTTACAACAAAAGAAAGATGCCAACTTTGAGAAGGGCTCTCTTCACTGGTCCTAGCAGATCGTGGTGAGGTAGAGGTGATGTCGATTGATCTGATAGTGCTTGTCGGCAAAGAGAACGGATCTGCTATGAGTCAACGATCAACACCTATCCTTTTTGTCTCAGATATACCCCTTTTTATCCTTGTAAAGGAAAAAAGTAGGACAGGTGTTAGTCGTTGACTCTTAGGACCAGTGATCATACGAGCATCGGATTCTATCTCAAATGCCTAATTAGGTTTGTGCATAAACATTGAAGAACGGAAAGGTGGTAAATAGAGCACCCTAGGCTGTGGGAATGAGTAATAAAATTCCTCCAACCATTGAAATGATCTTCCATGGAGTGCTGCGATAATCCCTTATCAATATCACTTTCCATTTTTGACTGCGCCTATTACAATATTCTTTCATCCTTTTATGATACTCATTCATCTCACGGCAAAGTTCCCGTAATAGAAGTCATTATTGGAAATTTCTCTACAAAGATACTTAAACAGAACCAATACCTTCCTATCATCACCCAGTAGATTTATAATAATTCCACGTTCACGAAAAATTGCCACATCATCAGCAGATTTAATAAGGTAATCCATCAATATTGCATATGATGTTATGTAGTGTTTACCTCCAGAAAGATATTGCTCGTAAGCAATTAGGTTCCTGAAAAAGGATTCTGTGTAGATATCAACACATAGTGGAGGGATTTCAATTACTCCTTCATTGAACTTTATGTTGATCAAGGTACCATATTGGAGGCTCTTCTTGAACTCAACCTCTGAATGAAGTTGAGTCACAGATGGAAGATATTCTAGTGTTGTTCCTAATGCTGGCATCTTGACCTTAACAAGAGAACTACAAAGTGTGTTACGTAACAGATCAAGTAAATGGTTGTTTCTAATTGTCAAGTATCTTGAGGATATTTGCCAACAGCTTGTGGTATCAAATCATGGAAGAAAAGGAGAGCCATTTTGATTGAGTGATGGAGAATCATGGTTAGGATCCTCACTTAGATCGAATAACCATTGAAGAACTGACATGGGTAGTTGATTTTCAAGCAATACTAAATCTCGCACAACCCTTCCTCTCCTTGAATTGGAAAAGAATAGGGAATCATTATGGGACAAATCTTGCATTTTTCCGGAATAACTCAATGAGAAACAAGCCATCAAATAACATCCTTTCTATGAATTCCTTGTTCATTATTTCGATGGGCTCTGAGTAACACTCCTTGAGAGCTTCCACATAGTCCTCTAGATTGGTTCTCTCTCTTGTTCGATGAAGTAGTTCCTGTACATATTGCAACTTAAGGCCTTCCATGGCTTGAAATTTTTCCATACCATGGTGGTAAGGGCCGATGGAGAACATATCTGGCGCGTAGGAATCTTTGTCTATTTTTCTAATTCTTCGGTGGACTCTAAAAATACAAGAACATTGTCCCAAGGACGGATTGTAGTACACCCGTTCAAGCTTTTCTCTGATAGATTCATTATACATCTCTCTCATATATATAAAAAAATTGGTTTCTCTGGAGAATCTTGTGCACAACTCGCCTCAGTCTTCTTTCAATTCTATCTGCTTGATGGATATTTACAACATTAATAACCCATTGATCAGATACATGGAATTGACAAAAGAAATTAATATTAAGATAAGAATGCAAATCATCATTTTTTTGAGTGAATAAATAAATATATCAAAACTCAAGGGGAAGAAAAATACAAGGAGAGATGCCACCAAGAGTCACAAGCCCTAGACAAACAAAAAGAAATACAAAATGATCAAGAACATCTACTTAGATTTTTCAATACGTTAAGCGAAGAAAATAAGGGGTAAACCTAATACAGTGACTTCTTACGCAAAGCAAAGAATTTCTCAGACTGAAAATCATACTTTTCTTTCTTATTGAACACCCTCTCCCGCCCCAGCCCCCCAACCAACCTCTAAAAAAAAAACAACATGGTTTATGTAACCTAATTTGAAAAAAGCTAAATCTGGTAACGAAAACACCTAAACCTTCAAATTAAAAGAGAACCATAGAAGCTAGTGATATACAGAAAGCCTTAAGAAAAAGAATTGAGTAATGTACTCCTTCGATGTAAAAGCCCACGAGGCTGTCTTTTTGATGAGAAGGATTGGTATTGAATGTGTGTTGGTGTTTGTGATCATATCTCAAACATTATAATCATATAGTACCAATAATTTTGACGTTTTGTTTTAATTAATTTGAAAATAAAGCTTGTACTCTATTTGATGAAAGAAACTCGTAAGTATAACATTGATTAAAAAAAAATATATCTTGACAGAATAATAAAGTAATAAGTAAAAGACAAACAAACAGATGGATAATTTTGGAATTCAAAGCTTTTAAAATGGACCTACTAACTAATTTGGCAGGACTCATATGTATGTATGTATATATGTATATAAATGCATCCATTTACATTCTCAAAGGTTACGTACATAGTTTAAATGGGTCATCAAAATTTGATATGCGTTATATCCTAAGTGTTAGTATATGATGTTTTGTATTCCGTCACAATTTAATCCAGGAGTACTGGTGCAGCGCCTCGACAGGCAAGACGGCGATCCCACTAAATCTATGGAGCAGGATCTCATCTCACCGAGAATTTAGGCAATCTTGCCGAACCTCGTTAATCTGTGTGTACTACTTGTTCTTGTTTTTCCATTATCTTCTGCATCATTTTAGGGTTGCGTTTCTACACTTAGGATACTATGCACCCAATGAATGGTTTTTTGTAGAGGGCGACAATACCATATGGACAGATTTTACCAATGGTACCCACTACGTGTCCAATAAGGCTGCATTGGGAATGAATTCTCTATTCGATATAGGCATTCAAGGAAATCATCATATCAAACACATCATATATATGCAGAATGAGGAACAAAATTTAGTTGCTGTTTGGGTTGCAATGAAATACTGCTGGCTGCTAAAGAAATAAAATCTTAAAGGGTTTTTTGAAAATACAAAAACTTAGGAAGATATATATATATATATATATATTTGTGAACCTAAAGGAGAAGTGAAGTATGTATGCCTTCAGCAAAAAAAAAAAGAGAGAGAGAGAGAGAGAGGTGTCAAAACTTAAACCTATCGGATCGAACCAGAAATAGCCGGACCACACCAAACTAAATTAAGCCGTATTGAGCTGGTTTCAGTTTGTGGTATTGGGACTCCAAATCCAAACTGAACCAGATACCGAATGAACTTGAAAAAAAATCAGAACTGGTTCAAACCCAGACCAAAACAAAAACTGGTTACAAAACCAGACCAAAACCAAAACTGTTTCAAAATTAACATCAGACCGAAATCAAAACTAGTAAAATCCAAAAACATCCCAAAATTAATTAAAAAACCAATTCTTATATAGTTTTGTATAAGTTTGTACGGAAAATCAAACCCAAATTGGACAAAAATCGAAAGTAACCTAATTACAAATCGATAAAAGAAACTAAAGCCTAATTGAAATCAAACCGCACCAAATCCAAAATCAAACTGAAATCAAAATTTCCTTATTAATTTTGTTTCAATTTTATCATCCTCACATCGAAACCTGCTCAACCCTAACCAAAACTAGACCGAACGACCCATTGACACCGCTAGCGCTAGCTACTCCATCATTAAATACCCAATTATTAATGGTAATCGAGGCCAATTGGAATTTTTTTTTTTTTTTTTTTTGTGAGTGGGATGGGTGGCTGGGGGTGGTGGGAAATAAGAAATCATATAGAGTGGATTAACTTTGGGCTTTAAAAGTGAACTGACTTTGGGCTTTTCTTTAAAGGGGAATTTATTATCGCTCCCTTACATTTTTATTTTTACATCTCTTTCTCCCTTGTTCTTTTTAAATACTCAGATTATCGTTCCTTTTCATTTGTAACCTATTACACTTTTTTCAAATTGATTGGTTTAAGACATGGTTTGAACCAAACCACTTACCAGTTTTCTCTCATCCAATCATCAAGGATATTGACATAGCTGATGTGTCCTTAAAGATATTATTATTATTTTTTTATTTCGTCTTATTTAATCATTAGGGATGTTGTTTATTTATATATTTATTATTATTATTATTATATCATCTATCATCATAAATTTAGAAATCTATTTTTTTTATCGGTATTAGATTGGTATCGGTCTCAACCAATCAAAGGATTAAAAAAAATTAAAAAACGTGTGATACCCGATTGGAACATATGGTACCAATATAGATATAGATCAAATACAATTTTTTTTTTTTTTTTTTAAATTTACAATATACTTGAGGATTGGATGAGACAATTTACAATTTTTTAAATTTACAATTTCAGTTCTTCAAACATTATTCGATCTAAGTAAGGATCCTAAGTCTGATGGATTCTCACTCATTCAATTGGCTCTCAAATTCTTCAGTGGGTTGATTCCCGATGGTATTTGTAAGTATCTTTACAATCATGAAAACGAGGACATGACCATTACCCACAACCATTTACTGGGTCTGTTAAGCTTCACAATTGATAGTCGTTATTCTCATCGGAGGAGCAAGATGATATCTTTACATACATCACTAGAATCTTTGCCATGTGTGATGCAGCTCTAGCGTTTCGGTGTTAAGTTCAAGAGGAGTTGTACACTTGATAGCTTTACAGACATAAGGTTCAGAGAAGGAGTACTTGAAATCCCTCCATTATACATTGATAACTACACAGATTCCTTTTTTCGAAACCTTATTGCTTACGAGCAATACCGTATTGGAGGTAAACACTCGGTAACATCTTATGCCATCTTTATGGATCAGCTTATTAAATCTATTGATGACGTGATATTTCTCCGTGATCGTGGAATTATTATTAATCGTTTGGGTAAAGGAAATAAGGTCTTGTGTCTGTTTAACGATCTCTGCAGTGAAATTTTAGACAGTGACTTCGATTACAGTGAACTTTGTGAGAAGGTGAATGAATTTTGTTACAGTCGTCGTTTTTGGACATGGAAAGCGACTTTGGTCATTTCATCAGCATCTTTAGCACTTTTTCTTACTGCTTGGGCTACAGTATTTACCACCCTCCAGTTCTTTAATGTTCAATATAAATCTAATTAGGTATCAAGTTGCGGACGAGTTATTAGGTCAATCGACATCACAGATTCACAGTCCAGTACTAGGACTGGTGTGGAGAGTCATTCTCACATTTAGCATCTTTCTTTTCTTTTGTTGTTGTAACTTGGCACATTTAATGTAGGGTTGGCTGATGAATATAATTTGTATTTCTTATTTATGTGAAAATAAATAAAGAAATAAATTTATTTATAAGACTTTTTTTTTTTTTTTGGAGGAGGGGGCCGGGGGGTTTTGGGTCTCCTTGTTGGTTGGAAAAAAAAAAAAAACGATCAACAATTTCATTTCATTTGAGGAGTTTATCAATGTATGAAAAAATAATTAAATATTTAGAAAATCATAGCAGCATGGGTTGTTATTTTGAAAGCCCAATTTTGGCAGCATAGATAAGAAACATTTGAAATATTATTTATAGAAAACTTGACATTATGACCTATAAGAGGTGTCGCGCATATTTATAGGAGCCTTGACGATATGACTCCATGATAGCGATTTGACAATATGATGATGATTTTTTTTTCTAATACATCGATATAGATATATACATCTCGTGGCCCTCGTAATGCCATATCAGTTGGGGATGATACCAATTCAATGCCAATTTTTATCAATATTTTTTATTTATTTTTTAATCTTTATTGGGTTTGATTGGTATTAGCCCAGATTGATACTATTCTGCCAAATTTTAATGACAAATGAACATTAAATTAAAAATTAGAAGAAAAAAAAAATTGATACAACGGGATTGTGTGAGAGAGAGAGAGAGAGTCTCAGGACTTTGTTTGAATTATTCTCCATTATTAACAAGCCAGAACTTTGATTCTAGGCTGCATTTGGTAGTCATCTAACAAAATATTTATAGTATTTTTTTCATTTTACGAGAACAAGAAAACGAAAGATTCCATTTGGTGTCCATGGTTCCTTTTTTCGCTTTTTATTTAAACGAATCAAATGAAAAAGCAGGAAAAACAGGAAATACATGTTTCAAATTTTGAGAACATTCCATTTGGAAAAAACTCATATGTCCCCGATAATTTACCTAAGGTCAAAACCTTCTCTATCTCTTTGAAAATCTGAAGAATCGGTGAAGAACTCTTGCTCAATCCCTGTTCTCCTTCATCCTTGTCTCGGTGAAACCGTTTCTGAGACAAGTTTACCAAACACTATTTTTTAGGTAAAAATAATGATTTTTTAACATAGAAACAAAAAATTCTAGTTTTGATACGAAACGTTATTTATGGAATAAAAATATTACCAAAAGAATTACAGAACCTCCATTTGAATGTTTAATTTCTGATCGATTCTATCAATGGAATTTTGTTTTTCATTTTTTTTTTGTTTTGTTTTGTTTTTCATTTTTTTTTTTTTTTTTTGTTTTGTTTTGTTTTTTTTTTTTTTTTTTTTTTTTTTTTTTTTTTTTATGGGAAATGTACTTATATTAAAAGAGAAGAATTTACACAATGTGGAGAAACACCTCCAACCGTATCAAAAAGAAGAATGGATAGATGGCTGTGGGGGGAAGGGGAAGCAGAATCCCACGGAAGAAAAAACCTATTATAAACCCCAACAGATGCAAGTTTATTAGCAACATGATTCCCTTGTCTACAATCTTCAATAATATGAGCAATGCGCCAAGGCAGAGATGAACTTGTTGACCATAACAAGAGGATAATGCCAAGTTATCACTTTCCACAATAAGATTGGAATAGTATTTTGATAAGGCAATAACAAGGGCTTGTCGAACTGCAGGAGTTTTTGCAACATAAGAATAAGGAATGCCATAATGTTCCGGAAAATAGGAAAGGAAGTGACCTTAACAATCCGAAATACCCTTCCAATATCATATGGCCCAGATCTACAGACATAGACCGTCCACATGATTTAATTTGGTCAAGGAAAAAAAAGTACGATCAACAATTTCATTTCATTTGGGGAGTTTATCAATGTATGAAAAAATATTTAAATATTTGGAAAATCATAGCAGCATGGGTTGTTATTTTGAAAGCCCAATTTTGGCAGCATAGATAAGAAACATTTGAAATATTATTTATAGAAATATTATTTTGGCAGCATGGGTTGTTATTTCAATGTATTCTCCTGATTTCTTCAATTATAAATATTCCATCATCAATTTCATGTTGTAGTGCACATACATTAGCTTCTTTAGCTTTTCATAACTCAAACGATTCTGAGTTTTGTGTGTATCAATCTAAACGTATTCCAGTTATGTTCACAGCCACTTGAGGATACCGTGCATGATAATATTTTCATTGCGATTGGCGTCAAGTTTGAAGCACTCCATCCATAGTTCATCTACCAATCAGCTGTACAAAGATAGTTTCAACATTAGGAGTTTAAAATAAATTTGAAATACAAGGATAGCTGATTAAGTCTAAATTACTAGGGCGTTGTGTTCCTCTATCACAGATAGCTAAATGATCAGCAAACCTATGAGTGGCCTCCCGGAAGTATTTCACCTATAAATGTATAAACATATTAATATACCACTCAATGTATTAAATGTTAATCAATGATTCAATATGTAAGTTTAGTAGATTACTAACCTCTTCAACTGCATCTTTGGCCGAATCAATATTAGGAGCTAACTTATTAATAACATCCTTTAAAGATTCCATCAAATCTTTCTAAACCTTAAATTGTTCTTGTAGTGTAGATCCAGATTCAAATAATAAGCTACACATTGACATTGTTACATATTACTTATTGTTAACGATTAAGTATATTAAATTAATAATAAAGTCACTTATAAATTTAATTGAGAAAATACTTGACCGATGAAGGTCTTGAACCAAATTATTTTCCCATCGACGATTTATAATCTTCAAAAATGCCTTAAATAACTTTGGGTTTCTCTTCTATATTTTGTTTGACAACTTCCATATAATGCACTATATTTCTCATCGTCTGTGCCTTATCACCATCAACTACTTTAAGTATCACAAATAGTGGCTGCATAATCTTAGTAAATCGGTATATCCTTTCCCAAAACTTGGTTGAGGTGATTAGGTCTTGAATAACTTTTCCAATTTCAGTGGTTGCATATCTACTATTGAACCACTCATTAGAGGTGAATGACTTAACTAGCCCTTCCTTCCGTTTTTTAATACTATCAAGTGTAATATAATTTGTTACAAAGCTTGTTGTTGCGGGCCTCACCAAGTCACATTTTGTGTACTTTCTCATCAATTCCAACACCTAGTTGTGATTGTAGATGAAGTTGATGATCATCTTGGCATCATAAACTAATGTGTGAACTTTGTTCATTTCACCAATGTCCTTGAACATCAAATCAATACAATGGGTTGCACAAGATGTCAAGTATAGGGTGGGATAATTCACCATAAATAAAGTACCAGTCTTTTTAAAATTGGAGGCATTATCAGTCACAACCTAGACAACATTATCTGGCCCAACTTCCTGAACAACTTCATCCATTAATTTAGACAAATACATTGAATTCTTGATATCTGAGGATGCGTTGAAAGACTTATGGAATATTGTTTTTTCTATCATAATATATCAGAAAATTGATGATGGACATCCTCGTCGGTCCACTCCACCCATCACACATGATGGTCACTCCATATTCAGGCCACTTGTATTTAAACTCTTCAATGTATTCATCCACCTCTTTCACAATAGCATCTAAGTATGGCCCTGTAATTTCATGGGGTGTGGGTGGCTTCACATTTTTTCCACATGTTTGAATCTCCTTGGCCATAGCCTTGAAATACGGATCTTTAGCTTTGTGAGGTGGAATCATAGAATTGTGGAACCACCTAGAGATTGTTTTCCCAATTTTCTTACTCAATGTTTTTTGTTGCAAAGCCTCTTCATTCCTTTGTTACCCTTCATCATGATGTTTGTATGGTGCATCTCTCATATCTCTAATTTCTAGGCTCCTTTTCCCCTTACCTCTACCACTGGAGGCAAATTTGTCAAACCTGCCCTTCACAGTGCCTCCAATATCTACACTTGGACGGCTTCTAGAGCCATAACCTTGTTCATAAATTTTCAGGCCACCACACCTTGATTCTACAGATTGACTTCTTCTCAGCTGTTCTGCTATCCATTGTTTTACTTTTGCTTCCTCCCTTGAAATATGCAACGCTCGTGCAAGCTGTTGATCTTCATTCTCTGTCTCCATATTGGATCCTTCATAATCCTCATGATCTCTTAGATTCTCAGCCAATCTATCATCTTCTTTAATAGCTTTTTTTGCTTTATCTCTACTTCCCCTTAAGTGCTTCCTCATTGCTTTGCTTATTTCATCTGGGCACTTGGTACATTTGGCAACATTAGAAAATCTTCTAGCCAAATGTTGTTTATGTCTGATAATTCCACCTCCTAGGTGGATAGTATCACAGTAATTGCATGAAGTCCACAATCTATTGCCTTGTACTTTCTCGGTTATAGCCCATCCAATATCCCTAGACCGTTCTTTAGGTGACATCTTCCTATAAAGATACATAATGAAACTTAATATGCATATTTATTGATTTAGTATTTAGTAAATAATAACATTTTTTTAGAAACTAAAATGAGATGCATCCAAAGAAAAAAAAAAAAAAAATTTGTATTTTTCCTAATTTACATAAACTTGAAATGCACACTTTTTTTGAAAAAAAATTTGCATCTAATTTCACATCATGGTCATTGGCCAACTAAATTATGATTTTTTTTAAAAACTAAAATGAACTGAATTTTTTAAAAAAAATATTATTTTTTTTGTAATTTTCTTAATTTTTAATTAATTTTTGAAATAAAAAATATAAACTATTTAGAAAATTAAATTTTTTTTATAGAAGTTGAGATTAATTATTTTTAAAGAACATATAAAAAATCAACATAGTGTGGAGCAATATATTTGAGTAGATCTAAGAAATAAAAAAAAAAAAAAAAAAAATGGAAACCCTCACTTTTTTGGGGAGAAATGTGGGTTTCATTTGAAATCATGTATTTAGTAGTTATAAGTTATGAAATTATTTTTAAGAGTTGAATGAACTAAATGTTCTAAAAAAAAAAATTTAATTTTATGTATTTTTCTTTTTTTTTTTAAATTAATTTCGGAATAAAAAAATAAAAAATATATATTTTCTTGAGAAAAATCAAATTTTTCTATGAAAGTTGTAGAACACTTGTTTTTACATAACATATAAAAAATCTAAACATTTTTAACCATTGAGCATGAGTAGATCTAAGAAATTTGAAAAAAATTAAAACCGTCATTTTCTTTTGAAAAAAGTGTATGAATCTTTATGAATCCAATGATTTCATGTAATAATGATGCACAAAATGTGATTCTAAGTATAATGAACCTTATATTTGTAAAAAAAACTTGAAAATCTACGGTTAAAGTTGAAAAAAGTGAGTAAAAATTCAAGAACTTATTATTCAAGACTTTCAAGTTCAAGGTTCTTCTTGGACTATGCTTTTCTCCTTGCTTGAACCATTCACTTCCATAATGTCTCCTTCAATCTATCATTGGAGTCTCCAAAAAAGTGTATAAATCAAAGGGGAAGAAAGAAGAGAAATATAGAAAACTGTTGGTAAATGGTAAGAGAGTTTGAAGTGTTTGTTTTAAACAAAAAATGCCCATTCCACACTTAAGTAGCCGTATGGTACCATATTGGTACGTATCGATATGATACTATGCAATACAGTACGATAGGTACCGATGCTCAGCGATATTTTTATGTGTTTCAAAAGTTCGTATCGTGGAGTATCGTACGTATTGTACCGAAATGGTATGGTATGATACGATACGACTGATACACCGATACACACAGAGGGTCCAAAAATTCCCTGTAGTGTATCAGTTTGTATCGTGCCGATGGCTACCGATACAGATATGTATCGGTCGATATGGCATGATACACACCGATACTTAAAACCCTGATTGTAAGGAGAATTAAAGGGTAGGAAAGTGAAATTTTCATACTTAAAAAAGAAATATATGTAATCATTACCCATGTCACTTTAACATTAACTTCAAACCATTCCGTATTTGGTTATAAAATTTCACTTTACTTTGCATCCAAAACCCTTTGTTATAAGATGTAAAATAAAAAGTACAAGTAAAATATATCATTACTAAAATATGGTTAAAACATTAAATAATTTATACAATCATATGGGGTAATGATTATAAACATTTCTTTTTAAAGTATAAAAATTTCACTTCCCTTCCCTTCAAATTCTCATTGCAATCAAACGAAGCCTTTAAGAAAAGAGTGTTCAATACCTTTGGATGTGAAAGCTCGCGAGGATCCAGTTATATTAATCTTGAATCAACAATTACAGAGTGAACTCACTCGAAGTCCTTGTCCTTACCCCCCTTTTCAGGAATTCCGAGTCTGAATGGATCTTACCCACTTCCCCAATCGAAATTGTGATCCGACTGTTATGTGTCCTGTGACATGTATCAATGAGATGGTCTCTACCAGTATCCGTCAGTTCTCCTCCGTGCAGAGGATTTCCATCTCTTTTATGGTACCAATAATTTGACTTTTTATTTTAATTTGGAATTCCACTTGCAAGCTCTACGTATTTAAATAGAGACAGTATTTTTTCTTTTCTTTTTTTTTTTTATTTTTTAAAATTTTTTTATATTTTTCGACAGAACTATGGGATTGGGAGTTGCTCTTCATAATTTAATCACATACAATGGACATGTCTCCTTAACATGATCTGGGAAGAAGGTCAACGTATTAAAGAATTCTGTTTGGGAAAGGGAAAATCATTACATGGAATTGTAAATTATTAAGTTTCAGGTCTAAAATTTTACATATGGTTAATTTAGAGTTTAAGACTATTCCCTCCAACTATTGAAATTATAAGATCATCTTTTAACATGGCAGAAATATATGCACAAATTAAGAAGGTTTTCTACCCTATTAGCCCTCACATTTCCATCTGTCATCTCCATATCTGAAATGCCGGATGAATTTGAGTGCAGGAATGAGGCGGCGACGGCCTTGATCAGTTCATTGTACAGAGAAAGGAAAAGCGTGTTTGTTTTCAAAGGAAAAAGAAAAAAAGAAGAAATTGGAAGAAGGAAGATACATCCATGTCCCAAAAAAAATTTAAATCATTTGCCCAAGACAAGTAGCTGTGTCCTGCCCGGTTAGCTTTGGGTGTTTTACTACTCAACATGCATGTTGCAGGCTTAAGTTCTATAAGTAGCATTGCATGTCAACTGAGACATGCATGACAATATCGATCCGGTCTGACATTATCATTTCGATCCGACATTGTTGTTCCGATCCGACATTGTCGTTTGGACTTATGTGTTTTGAGTTCACTACGAGACCCAAGTATGGTCTACGGCACTGACTCATACACCTTTGCCACAAAGATTGATAGGTAGTATCCCATTGCGACAGCACGCATGCTTACTATGTACGACACCCGTTGTGATTTAGGGTTCACAATTTATACGTGGTGCGTCTCACGCATCCACATACATCTCGGAGTTAGTGGCATGGGTACAAACATGGGTTAATTTGTGATTTGACATCCTCTCCATGCACATGCACAATATTGAGGGCTCGAGAAACCTCCACAACCTTCCTCACTGATTAAGACAACAGGCCAATTGTCCATGGATTGTTCCGCAGAGGTTCTGGGTAAAATAACCCCCACTTGTAGGCCATCACTGGCAGGTCAGACATCCCAATTGGCCAACTGGTGGCTCTAATTTCTGGGTTTAAAACCCCAACCTGAGACCTCATTCTTTCACTTCTAACTAACAATACTAAGAGTGTTCTTCATTGGCGTTCCGCTCCAGCCCAGTGTTATCAATTCGGCCGAATAATTCATGAATTATTCGGCTGAATCGAATTTTTCTGAATTTTATCAAAAATTTTGATCGAATCCGAATTAAAAATAAAATTCCGTAAAATTCACAATTTTTTCAAAAGTGAATATAAAACGTGAATAATTCGGATCGAATCCGAATTAAACTGAATTATTCGGTCCACTTAAACAGTATTTTAAAAAAAAAAACCAAAAATAAAATAAAATAAATAAACAAAAAAAATAATAATAAATAATAAAAAAAACCCAATAAGCTTTTTTGACCGCTTTTTTGACCCAATCCTTAAATTAATCAACCGAATTATTTCGAATAATTCTCCGCCCGAATAATTCTCGAATCCGAATTTACTAACTATGCTCCAACCCAAAAGCAACCTCTATTGGTGATTCCCTCTTTGATTCTTCACCATACAAATCTCCAAGTAAGAGTTCTTCAGTAATTTCTCAATTTTTTTACACAAACCTCATTTTTGGGATGAATAATGACCTAGGGTAAATTTTGCTGAAATTGTTCAATCTATACCATGCATGTTGTTTATTTTCATTCTTTCTTGTCTATGCATGTAGTTTCACCGTGTCTACACACCGTATGACCCATAGCCGAGCCGCAATAGCTCCACAAGAACAAGCTACCCCAGATGTTTTTGATGCCACATGGTTCTGGTCGTGTATTGATCAAAACAAGTGGCCCTTAAGAGACCAATTGTTATGGTTGACCTTTACTCATTCAGGGTTCAACGGAGATTTTTTACCTAAGGAGGGAGGCTATGCTCAAACCTGAAGAGCAGTGTATCCCCATTGGTGTGTACTTTATATTGTAATCTTCATAGTGAGCATCTTGAGGATGGATAATTTCACATTACTAGTTGTATCAAGGGGTTGATATTTCATTCACCAATACGGAATTTGAGAAAATTATTGGAGTTTTCAGCAAAGGTGACAACGTCTATTGTGCACTGAAGACTGAGTCCAAGTACTTCTTAACCAGGGGTGAGCGGAGCCACATAAGCGGTGTTGTAACTGGTGGGGGTGAGGATTTGGCGCTTTTTTCCAATTGGTTTCCTTCACCAAACGTTATGTGCCAGATCGTGCAGTACAACCTTGTACCAGCCAGTGACCACTACAGTGAGGTCTCACTTCTCTAGGTACTCACAGCCTTATGCTTATATATTTGGGAACAAATCAGCCTTCCCTATATTATGATGAGGCACATGACATACCATGCCAATCATTCGACCAAGAGGGACTTGTTCTACGGAAGGACCTTGACTGAGGTATTCTGCAACTTTGGATTAACTAAGCAATTAATATCATAGTGGGGTCACTTCTACACCATTTGATCGGGTCACCTTGGACAAGATGGACTTAGGGCTACAGGAAGGAAGTGATGAAGAATAACTTGCAACCCTATAGCTAATGCACGAGCAGAATGTGAAGGAGCATAACGAATGGGAGGAAGATGGGTCTAAGTTTGATGAGAACTCATAACCCGAGGATATACTATAGTTGGGAATGCATGAGGTTGTCCCACATGAGGGGGTCCGTCAGGAGACCACTACACTACCTCAGAGTAGCATTCTTCAGCCTCCACAGCCAGTCATCCAGTTGCGTTTCCAGCTCCACCCACCTATTTCATTATGGTACCTTTCAAAGTGTCATCTTCTATAGGCGAGGTGAGTATGCGGGATGTGATGTCTTATATGGAGAGAGGCTTCTTGTACATACATTCCAACATTGCCTCCATGGATTTTTGGGTCAATGGGAGGATTAATGCTCTCAGTGAGCACGTGTCTACCCTAGAGATGACTATGCAGGGATGGGCAGCTACTTGGGTGTTCCTCCAGAGTTTCGAGTACCACAGTACAAGCCACCACCACCACCTCCTCAGCATTGATAGTAGCAGTGCAACCTTGACTTCTTTTCTTGAAAATACCATGTTTTTACTAAACTATGTTCAATGTTTCGGTTTATGTTCAGGTTATCCTTTTTAGTTTTTAGCTTGTACAAGGAGTAACTTGACTGATGAATCCTACCTTCTTTTGTCCTTACCTTTTCTATCTTATGTTTCTCTTTCCAGTTAGTATGTAAAATCTATTAAAAAGTTTATGTTCTTCAGTGAAATATATTTGGTTATCGGCTTGTGCACCTGTGCTAATCTCCTAGGTGGAGTACTTCATTTAATGTATTTATCTTACAACTTTTAATTATAACCCTAATAATCATCAGCACTACGAGCTTGTGTATGGGGAGTTAAGTGAGAGCTTCACGCTCTGACACCACTTTATCATACCCCACCTTTGATAGCCCAGGGTATATGGCACTAGATTTCCAAACCAAGTCAGCCTACCTCTACTAGGATCACAGAAGTAGTCACTTACCTCACAAATGCCACAAGATCACTAATATAAAATCAGAGTATGCATATAAAATCACAATCAATACATATCACTTGTGATTCATCAAGATGTTAGATACAAATAGAAATGACCTACTTCATTTCAGCCCACTGGTTATAATAAATATTACATATACCAATCCATTTACTTATACAATCATAATTGAAATAAGAAGTGACGTCCATCAACATCCTAGTGTCTTGTAGACATAGGCTCACAACCTTTGTGGAAATCTTGTCCTGCTTTAGCTCCAGTTCCACCATCCAAAAACAACAATCCACATGGGGTGAGCTACACTAGCCCAGTGAGGGGTGAGAAAGAAGGCACACTTATCCAACTTATGATGCTAAATGCAAAGCATGCTCACAACTATACACAATATATGATGCAATAGGGCTCAACCACGAGATTTTATTTTTTATTACACTAATAACCCTAATTACTAAGTCTGTATTTAAGTCTTAGCGCTATAAGCAGCATAGGTGGTATCCCCTTCCCAGTACTTCAGGCTCAAGAGATACAATCTAATCAAGAGTCAGTTGGTCCCGGAAAGAACCTCGGTCCCCCAGCCATCCCTTAAATGGTAACCCGACTGCCACAAGTACAATATGTCATTCCAGGCTGTCTAAAAACTATATGTACAGGATACCATGGTATGCAAACCTCAGATATAGTCTGTCGTATCTCAGGCATAGTAGTTTCATTAGACCTACCACCAATTGGAATTAACCAATACCTCACCCATATTAGCAAGGGATTATAGCACTAGGGTTGTGATCCTAGCCCAATGAAATTCTACATGCATACAATTCAACTAATATCATCCATACATCCATTGACCTTTAGGCACATGGTATTGAAACAAACCTTGGGCACACCGTGTCCTAAACCTTCATAACCATAGCTCCACACAATCCACATTAAACCATAAACACATATGCAATAGTAGAATTATAATGTATAACATATAACATAAGTTGTTCCATTACACATGTACAAAATAAAGGAAAATATATAAAGCACTCTGTAAATTAAGACAAACCACTTACTGACCTCGATATCTGATCTAAAGGTTATCGCTGAATTCCCATCACTGCATTGCTGAGTGAATTAGGTTCCTATACGTAAATCCAATCATCTTTATTAGTTACACCCTATAATATCCATCAATAATCTTTAATCCATAATTTAGTTAAATTCCTCTTACCAAGGCTCAACAATAGAAAATTCAGAGGGGGTCTGACCTATGTCAATTTCTTTCCCTATCATAGACCTATACAGGTCCAGACTAACCTGTACTAACCCACACACAAGCCATTTTCATAGCCCACACAAACCGCACCCCTCCGGCCCACCTTGCTGAGCCATACAGGGGTTCACTAACATGTGGCAGGCCCCACTAGTGGGTGGGCACTGGCTGCCAAACCAAAAGCCAAAACCCCCTGAAAATCTCCCACAAGCAGGTCAACTACAAGGGCACTGACTAGCAGCAGGCACCTACCGGCTAATGTGTTCCAAACCTTTTGTGCACCCAATTTACTACCCTTGGGTTCATTCAATGTGTGTGTGGACATGTCCTACACCATAGGAACCATTTTAAAGTGGGTTACCCCGTTCATATTCATGAGGCAAAACCACCAAAACCCATTTAACATGTTTTTTGCTGAAATTCAGTAGTGCACATGCAATCACAACTGACTTGTGATTTTTCATCACATACAAGCTCTACAATGGGCATGAACAGTCTAAAACTGGAATTTAGGTAACCTTGAGAAAATATATATACCCTAATTCAACTCTAATTCAATTCCCACTACTGATCTGGAGAGGGTTCAGGGAGAAAATTGAAGCATTGGTCCCAGTTCATTAGTGCATAGCTAAGGTTTGTGATTCTGGGTTTCCTATTAAGGGCAACCCTCAAGATGAAATTGGAAAACCTAAAGGTATTGACTGTATTAATTTTCAAACCCAATTGGATTCCAATTGGTGACTTGGATAGGGATTAGGGCAATATAGAGTTGAATTCCAGCTTTTATTGCTTATATCCCAACTGGGTAGTTCACTTGGGCAAATCGTTGGGTAGGAACCAAAGTCCCAACCCAACTTGCATCATTTCAGCCCCAACTTGTAAAATCCCCAAATTCGGAGGTTCACAAAGATGGGTCAGAGATGGATGTGGGTCTCTAAACCACTCTACATATCCTATTTCAGTTCTGCAATGGTGGTCCCAGCTCTGAAAGTTTTCCCTTTCATACCAAGTCTGTACCCAGACTGTGGGTAGCCACTACAGGCCTGTACACACCCCAAGCATATGCTTAGCATGCCAATACTACCAAATTTTAAAATTTAACAACTATTTTGCATAATCCTCATCCCTGTAGCTGGGTTTTCTGCTCTGGGATGGAAATCCCGTACATGCAAGGTCTAAAACCCAGTTCTATGTGATTACAGAGATGCTTATTGGTCCAGGTACTACCCAAAATACATGGACGGAAACCATTTGTTACAACTTACCATATCCAACTAGATTTCCTCATTCTGGGATGATAATCCTAGACATCCAAGCCTAGGTTCACTGGCAGAAGGTTATAGATAACACCAGGGTTTCAAGTATCAGTATCGTATCGGCTGAGATCGATCCCCGATCCTGACTAATCTGGATCGGTTACTCGTATTGTTTTAAGGGTAAAACAGTAAAAAAAGTGTACTTAAAAAAAAACAAAGGGCAAAATCGATCGATACTTGCCGATCTGGTACAATCTGAATCGGTATTGGTAGATACCGATACTAATATTGTCCCCTAAATCCATGGATACCAGTCCCAGGGTCTTGACACTGTTCTAATTGCATGAACAACACAAGTACTATAAACCCAATTTATAAGAACAATAAGAATCTAGATCATGTGCAACCCAATCAAATTCATTTTGGGAAAATACTTTGAACCCAGGCTGCATTTTGGTTTATTTCATCATATTATAGCTCTGTATTTTTGCAAAATGGAAATTCTTCCCCCTCCTTCATAAAATACCCGTTGAGAGTGGGATAGCAAGACACCACTATCTTTTGAGCCATTCTTAAAACCTTGCACTCGTTTCCCCATTTTGGGTTTATCCTCTTATATGACATCCAAAATTCAGAACTCCCTCAGTCATGAAGGTGGTGGTAATGAATTACAACTAGAAGTTAAAAGATAATGATCAGAATGGGTGGATGAGTGAAAGTGATGTACAGGTAGGGGAATTGACTTAGTTTAGGCATTGGGAAGGTGCCATCCATGATAGGATATCATGGGGTGAAGGTAGGACAGCAGGGAAGCCAGAAAGGGCTAACCAATAGGATAGGCCCCTACCAACCGGTCAGCCAGTTGCAGTGGCAGAATGCACAGAAATCTGCTTTTTACTCTATGGGTCCCACTATTTTGCAAGGTTGCTTTTCCCAATCCTACCATAGATTAGGGCATGTTGAAGGGTCTAAATGTAATTGGTTTCATGTCAAAACCTATTTTCTATAAAAAGATATTAGGTTTAAAGTTTGGGGGAAAATGGGTTTTTACAAAAGGGGTTTTGCCAAACATACCCTAAGGTCTGTTTAGCTTATAAAAGTGGGGAGAGTCGGTTGTGACTCATATTTGCTGCTATACATAAATAAAAATAGAGAAAGAGAAGAAGAAGGAAAGGAAGAAGGAAAGAAAGGAAGAAGAAAGGAAAGGAAGATGGAAGGAGAGAGAGAGAGAAGAGGGTTCGATAGCCCTCTGTTGTTGCTGCTGCTGCTAGGAGGCTGCGGCCATCCCCTGAAGCTGCTGATGGTACTATGGCTCCTATTGCTGCATGCACCCACATGCTGTTGTGATGCTGCCATAACCCAAGAGCTAGAACTCAGGCTGCACAACTGATGGTGGATCCTTCTACATATCCAAAACCTACTGGGAAGGTAAAAAACTTAACTTGTGAATTTAATTTCAATAGGAATCGGTTAGGGTAGGGGTAGTCTAAAAGTGAAATTTAAGGTTGGGAATTGCTTGTGGAGACCTAATATAGCCTCCCACAGCAAAAGCCCCATTTGTGAAACCCAAATTGGAACCCGAATGGCTGTTGGACTGTTCCAGAAACCCTAAAGCATAGGGCTTTACATAATTAAATGAAATTGGGTAAAACTAGTAATGGAAATTGATCACATATGGTTCCAATTTTTCCCAGGGATAGGCAATATAATCAGAGGTTATACCCACGGAGTGAATTGGGTTGAATTGAGACCCAATTAATCTAGCATGGTGCACAGAGACCCAACTTGGACTAGGAAATAGATTAGTAAGGTGCAAGAATTTTATTTGAACTGGGTAGAGTGCTCCACAGTAGTTACAAACTACCTAGTACAGTTCTGCCGGGAGGGGCAAAGCTAGTAGGCTACAAAAAGCCTATTCTACCAAGGGAACCGGCCAGCTGGTTGGGCTCTGACAGAACATGTGTAAATGAGATTATTCAGGGTATGAACTAGGGGTGTCAATTTGTGGCCCGAACCGGGTAAATCGATCGGGACCGACCGTTTAAAGACCGGCCCGGCCCGGACCGTTTATTAAACGTGTCGGGCTTGAGCCCGACCCGTTTATAAATGGTCGGTCTCGGTTTTGCTACTTGAACCGTTGGGTGCCCGACCGAGACCGACCGAATAACGCCCGACCGAGACCGGCCTATTGTGCACCGACTTGGCCCGACCCTTTAATGATTGTAGAATACCTATTTTACCCCCCAAATTAAAGAATAAAAACTAAAAAGTAAAGACATGTTCACATTTTAAATAATGGTTATATTTTGTATCATTTATTGATTTATTGTCATTTTTTTGGGCTTGCATAAGTGGGCCGGAACATAATAGCACATTTTAAAGAGGGCCCGTTTAAAAACCGGTTAAATCCCGTTTAACATTAAACATGTCCGTAGCCCGGTTAAGGCCCGACTAAAGCCCGATTAAGGTGGCCCGATTATAACCCGAGACCGACCGACCGAATATAAAGTGTACCATGCCCTCAATAACTAAGCCCGATTAGTTAAATGGGCGGACACGTGTAACCTTTGAAAGTCTTCAAGCCCGATTAAGCCCGACCAAACCGAACGCCCGACGGTTGACACCCCTAGTATGAACCCTGTGAGTAGTACAGGTGTACTCAACCCTACCCAGTAATGGTTTAATCATGTAAGAGTGAGCTCCATGACCCTAGGAAAGGATGAAAGGCCATGGAACCCAAAAGGTAGTGAAATGTCAATATTGTCCCTATTATGCTTGGGAACCTCAACCAAGTACATACATGCATCAAGGGCAGTATCGGCATACCCAGTAAATTTATAATAATGGACCACTTGCCTGTGAGCTTGTTCCTATGAATTATAATAAGTTCCACAACCCCATGAGATATATAAGGACTAACCCAGACCTAAGCTTGAAAGATGGGTGGTATGTTACTGGTTTAATCAGCAGGAAAGGAATACTGACTTGGAGTCAATATGCCACTTATCAAATGACTGTGGGTTTAAATACTAAAATCCAACCAAGGTTTAAAAGTAAATTTATGAATGTCTATTAAAAGTAATATTTATCTTAATGTGAATCTAATCACTAGGAAACTGAAATGCAATTGGTGAGGATACGCTTGATCGGGAATTCAGCAAAAGACACCAGAATTTAGGAATTTCAAGTGAGTGGGTGCTTGATTTCTTTTATGGAGTGTTTCTATCTTTTCAGTTTTGCATGCTCATATGATATGTGATGACTGTTATGTTATGACTGTATTTTATATAAACTATATAATTTCACATGATGCATGTTTTACAGACATGGATCTGATCATGGTTTTGTGGATGCCTAGTATGATAGCGGTGTGGTGTTGGATGTAATATTGATAATCTGTGGCATGGTGTGGCTGAGGTTTTATCCGATACCATGGGCTCAGAGGTCAGTCTTACAACTGAGACCGCAGATGTATATATGTGGAAATGGATGTAATATTGATAGTCTATGGCATAGTGTGGCTGAGGTTCTGTCCAGTATCGTGGGCTTAGAGGTCAGTCTTACAGCTATGGCCACAGTTGTATGTATGGATGTTATGGATGTATATAGATTGCATATGGTTAGGCTCACATCCCTAGTGCTATAACCCTTTGTAAATAGGGGGTAAGGTATTGGCTACTCCCACTCGGTGGTATGTCGTGTAGGACTACTACGCCTGGATACGATGTACTATATCCAGAGATGACAGACCATGGTATGACATACTATACGCATGGTTGTCGAACACATGGGGGACCGAGCCTCTGACCGGGACCATGATGTCAGGGGTTACTATTTAGGGGTTAGTCAATGGACCGAGGCTCTGACCGGGACTTGCGGCTCTTGCTTGCAACGAGCTTGTATTCCTGAGGCCTAACGTATAGGGTAGGGAATGTCACCTAAGTTGCTTATAACACTCATACCCATAGGCATTGAGACTTAGTAATTAGATGGAAAATTATAGATTAATAAATGAATTCCTGTGGATGTTGCATTGAGATATGTGGATTGATTCAGAGAGATAGTATGTGCATTCATAAATTGTATGCATGTGCTTGCATGCTCACCCCTCACTGAGCTGCGTTGTTCACCCCCATTGATATCTTCTATTTAGATAATAGAACTGGAGCTTTGGCACGGTAGAGATAGTTTGGATATGCAGGTGTAAAACTTGGACACTTGTTGGATAGATGATTCAAGCAATGTGTACAGAGTGTATTATTGCAGAATGTGTTGTAAGGTTGTAAATATTTATATTACTTATGAATGGATTTATGGGACTATAATTAAATTAGTTGATATCACAATTGTATGGTCACCACACTTATTTATGTTTTATGGATCTTATATGCATACTCTGATTTATTAGATGACTTGTGAAATGGGTTTGGTTATCGTATTGCATCTGTGATCTTAGGTATTGTCAGGCTGATTGGGTTGGGAATCAAGTGCCGCATACCTTAGCCATATTTGGGGCATGGTGTGTCATCTTACCATGATGTCGAGTGACATATCCAATCCTCCTTTACCCTGGCTTTCGACAATGTTTGGGAGTTTGGGTAAGCGTTGATGATATTTTTCAAGTCCCACCCCAAGGAAGTACTTCATGCTCTTCATCATGCCGCAAACAGGAGGGGTCCAGTTGCTTCATAGTTTGCTGGATATGCTCCTTGATTGCCTCCTTAGCAATAAAGGCATATTCATTTTTTATCTCAAACCACTGAGTCATACTTGTTTCTCTTAATCTTCTCATTTATCAATGTTGGCCAATGTGTTGACCAAGTCGGGGTCTCCTGAAATAGTTATCACTTTTCCCCCGTTCATGAACTTCACTTTTTTATGCAGACTAAACGAGACTATTTTTTCTTGATGTAACCAGGCCTCCCAAGAAGCACGTTGAATGAGGCTGAAATATCTATCACTTGAAAGTCAATATCAAACTTCACTTGGCTAGTTAAAATATAAATTGTGAAGATACAGAGGACTTACCTTCTTGTGTTATAATAAGGCCACACTGTCTAGCTTTATCGTCTCATCTTTTCCAAATTTAAGCTCATACCTGAAGCAGATCTTAGAGGTAGCATGTTTAAACCAGACCTATAACAAAACTTGTGGTACTAATCTTTCATTACATTCGATTGTTATGTGTAGGTCCCTATTGTGATTAATTTCTTCACTGGGTAGTTCAAAATTGGAGAACATCAAAGATTGTACTACGTATATTGCTCCCACAATCTGTGAAAGTTGCACAGGATCTATCTCGATGGGCACTTGCACATTGGTGAGTAATTTGAGTACTGCCTCACAATGTGAAGGTGAAGCCATCAATAACCCCCAAATTGAAATATTGGCCTAGTCCTTCTAGAGTTGACCTAACACCGGGTTCTTTGGCTCTAGGTGCATGTTGTTGCAACTTGTCTCCTTGGCACTTAGCTGCTCAACTACTAATGACTTAGTTTCTAATTCTTGCCCACTATGTGTCTCCATCACATTCAAGAGTTTTTTTTTTATGAGAATCTTTGTTGCATTTTGATCTCTTTCATCATCGCATTTAGTGATGGTAATGATGCCGAACATTGGGTCATCTTGTTATTTAGGACCATTTTCTGGTTCCTCTTCCTGATATGGAGTTGGGAGGGGGATGTCCTCCACAAATATCGAGAGCTCATGCCCTCAACATTTTCACCATATTAAAGAGTTGGTGCAATGCCTTTTCAAGGAGATCTTCTTTATTTGCCTTTGAAAGATATTCCATTCACTCCATATATTTACTTTCATTGATGGTGACAGTGCCTAACATCTCTTTATTTTCATGTAGATGGTATGACATCATGCTCAATTGTCGAGGGCATATCACGAGGTGTGAATCGAACTCTTCTTCTAAGGTCTTCTTCATTTTGAACTTCACTCTCATCTTCAACAAGGTCCTCATTTGAACTCGATTGCTCATAAACTATTCAGATGGGCAAAGCAGATTGGATGGCATTGGTGGGGTCCACTTCCAAATCATGATCAATAATTGCACATAGGGGGGTATCCAATGACTCTTCGCATAGGAAATATCTAGACTTATCTTCTTCATCGGTGCTTTAGGCCTCAAATTCATCACTACCCTCAATCACCCTCTTTGAGTTCTTCGTCCTCATTATCATCCTCTTCTTCACTGATTTCTTACTATCACTAAGTTCCCCATTATCACTAGCCCCTCCTACGTCTAACCAATCATATTATTCAAAACATACAAAGAGGATAATTTCGATTGGATTCAAATTTGAGTCACCCTAAAGTTTATTAATGACATTGTCAGACTCGTCTTCGGTGTCACTCCTTATGTGGCTAAACGAGCATTGTCCTTGATGTGCTCACCAATTGCTAGTGCCATCACTGCTCTTAGCAATTCATCAGTAACTTTCATTATAACTCGGACTGGTGGGCCACTCTCTTAGGATGAAGTAAGGTGAATCAATGATGTGGGGTCTGTTCCCAAACCCTCTTCTTCAAGAGCATCACTGATCCAGTTGAGGACGCTGCATCTAGAGACTTTGAAAATATAAGAATGTTATTCTAGTTGCACCCATCTATCCAATCTTGTTTCAGGCAATAAAAAGGGGGATACTCCACCACTCCTAAGACACATGATGAGTGGGAGTTAGGATAATATGGTGGTGATGATGGATATTGTGATACTCAAGTCTAACATAATTCTAATTCATACGGTTCAGGAAAGGAACTAGAAGTGACAAGTACTTCTGATGTTGGTTGGCACTTGGCAGTGGTGGAGTGCTTGGAAGCTAAAGATGACCCCATTTTCCAGTGCATTTCTGCCGAATATACAACCGAAGCAACCTGGAGCTTCCCTTCCTTTCTTTCCTCTTCTTCTCCTTCTTCTCCTTCATTTGCTCCTCCTTTCTCTCCCTTTCCCATGTTTTCTCGGGTGAGAACTGAGCTCCCAAGCTCATTTCCACCTTATATAGGTACTGGTCTTAAAGCCTGTTTGCATATGCACCGAGCTAGGTCCAAAATGGCATAAGCCGATGGTCGGGTCACGGGGACCCACCACCTTAGACTCACAAGGTGTATAAGTCAAGGGAATAGGTTCCTTGTGGAGTGGGAGTATGGGTGGAGTTGGTCATGATGTCCGTAGACGGTTTCACGAGAAATTAAAGCAGTTCAGTACAACAAGCCCACAGGCTAATGGCCACTGATAGGTGAATTTTCAACTTGTGAGGTGCTATCAATGGCCTACCCAGATGCTACACTTTTTAGTCTCCAGCCATGTTTTTCCAATCCTTAGGGAGTTTCCTCTTGTGCCATTTTACCATGTAAGGAGGGTCAAGCGAGGAGGTGTTAGGTCACTTACCACTTAAGCTTGGAAGGTTAAAAATCCTTTCCAATTCGATCGGCAAGCCCTGCACTAGCAAAAACGGTCATCCTTGCCCTCAAGACATGTGTGGCTATAGGGAATTCCTATATCATGATCACCACAGTGTGGATTACATCATGTGTTTGGATGTACATTAGCTTAGGCTTTGATATGGCATGCAATGTGACTGATGGGAATTCCAATACTATATGACAATCCTAACTATATGTATGCCAGTCTAAGCTTGGATATGGAATGCAGTGTGGTTGATGAGAATTCCAATATCGTATGACCATAATAATTGTATCAATATGAAAAGCATATATATTATGGTGGTTAAATATAATTATCTTGTGCTACGATCCCTTGCCAATAGGGGTTGAGGTGTTGGTCTTCCATGTTATTTTCGATGAACCCTTCCAGAATGCCACTTCCACGGTACAATATGATTGATGTCAGAGGAAAAAATTAGCTTGGCATGGCCAATGGTGATTCTGGTGTTGTGATTCATATTATATGCATGTTACTTTTACATGATGATGTAGGTATAGTAGTACCCATGAGTAGTGACTCATCCTCTTCCATGGTGGACTACAGTGGGGATTGGCCGACACTAGAGTCCGATGAGCATAGTTTAGACTATGCATGTGACATTTGTGACTACATGAAACCATGAGCCAAGGGTGAATGCTGCCCATTATCATCTCTCCCATATTTTTGGATGTTAGTCGATAGATATTTATATTATGACTACTTACAATTGACATAATTTTAGTTATTGTATAACTAACACTTAGAATCTCCCCTAGTAATTGAGATTGATATCTTTTTATTATTATTTTTGTTGTAATTTATTTAGTACTAGTTATGTTAGATGGTTGTGATGGTTGAAGTATTTTTATTAGAGATCTTGGTAGAGATATAGGATGGGTGAGCATCCTAGCCACACCACAGGTGTCCTAACGGGAGCGGAGTGTGATAACTTGGTATCAGAGCATAATGCCCTAACTTAATCACAATATGATTGAACCTTAGGATTTCTAGGGATTAGTAATAGAAGTTAAAGCTTTAAACAACTAACAAAGTAAATAGTTTACAAATATGAGATTATCATAGGTGTAAAAGTCATTTAATCAATAACTTCAATTGTATAATTTTTTACATTAATTTTAAGAAAGAAATAAATGAAAGTAGAACTACCTAACTAAAAGAGGAAAGCATAGCTGAAAAAGTAAATAAAAATAAAAACAGTCAGTACTGAGAAGTAAAACCTAAAACATCAAAACTAGAAACAAAATCTTACTATATAGGAATGCAAGGGTATATCCTGGGGCTAAAGGATATCCTGGTGCCACTACTCCTGAGGTGGTGCTGGCTATGCTAAAAATACCCCAAAGAACACGGACATTTCCCTCATCTGCCTCTCAAGGGACTCGACTCGTCCATCGAGGGTGTAATACCCCCCATCTATGCTCTCAAACCGATTGTTCATTCTCTGAAATAGGGTAGTCATGGTTTCCAAACAACCCACCACATCACCCCCCCCCCCATACTCTCGTGGCACCTGGGATGAATAGGCTCCAAACTCACCCATCGATGGTGGTGGTGGTGGTATTGTAAAACCCCTAGGAATAGGTGGGGAAACATCATCCTGACCGAGCATATCCTTGAGGTTTCCTCCCACATCCTTGGGCTCTTGATGTAATTGTTCCTCATCTTACTCATCAGCTGAGGCCTCCTCTAAGTTCACATTCATCTTCTTGATAGAGGAAGCATCAAAGTTCACAACATCGTGTCTAATAGTCAGTCTCCTCTTCTTCGAAGTTAACCCCGAAGTAGTTGAACACGATGGTCAATAATTTTTCATAGCATAGATTGCCTACCCGATTGTCTTCTCCGTAACCCCGACTATTGACTATGTTGCACATCAGGATGTAGGGTAGATTCAACTAGTTTTTCCATATAAACACAATAGTGCAAAGGATGTAGGGAGATAGGATTATATCCATCAAGTTTATTATGGAGAAAGAGGCTATTAATATAATTAGCGAATATGCACCACAAATAGGGTTGGATGAAGGCAGCAAGATACAATTTTTAGAAGACGTGGATGGATTAGTACAAAACTCTAGCCATAGTGAAAAAAATATCATAGGGGGTGACCTGAACAGACATGTTGGAAAGGATCGACGACGGGATGAAGATGTAGATGGAGGATATGGTATTGGGGAAAGGAATGAGGAGGGGATCTATGTTTTAAACTTTGTAATAGCATATGATCTACCTATGTTAACACTTCCTTTGGAGAGAGAGAGAGAGAGCACATTGTTGCTTATAGAAGCAGACTGTATAATAGCCAATCAACTTCTTCCTATCACAAGGTCCGATAGATTGTTATGTAAGGATTGTAAGGTTATACTTGGGAGAGCCTTACTGCTCAACATAGATTGGTGGTTTTGGATATGCCCCTATCTCCACAGACTCATAAGAAAGGAAAACTTCTTTGCCTTAAGGTCATATGTTGGAGATTAAAAGGAGACGCACAGGATGCATTTACTAATATAGTACTCGAACAAGGAAAGTGGGATAGTGATGGAGATTCTAATATAATGTGGACCAAGATGTAGGCTTGTATTAAAAGGGCTGCTAAAGAGGTCCTAGGGGATTAACAGGTACTTGTCGGGCCCATAGGAAGACTTCGTGGTGGGATGATGAGGTTCAAGCAGTCATCAAGTCTAAGAAATATTGTTTTAATACTTGGAAAATGACTAAAGACGTAGATGATAAAAAGATATACTATACTGCCATAAACTAAGATATAAAATTTATAGGAAAAGTGAGGGTGAAAAAATATGATGACCTCTATATTAACCTGAATATTAAGGCTAAGGAAAATTTTATATATAAGATACCTAAAATGAGGGATATGTTGAGCAGAGATTTTGAGCATGTCAGATGTATCAAAGATGAAATTTCCAGGGTGCTAGTAAATGATGTAGAGATTAAGAAGAGATGGGATAAGTATTTTTGTAAATTACTAAATGGAGATAGATCGTTAGTTTTAGTTCGAGAGAACTTATTTTGCATCAAGACACTATACGCCATACATATGTACATAAGATTGGTGTAGGTGAGCTTAAAGATGCCTTAAGAAAGATAAAATATAGAAAGATCCCCAGCCTAGAAGAAGTTCAATAAAAGTTTGGAAAAGCTTAGGACCTTCAGGGGTATCATAGTTAACCAACTTTTTTAACAAGATTATGAGTTCATGGAAAATTTCAGGTGACTGAAGGAGAAGCATTGTTGTCCCTATCTACGAAAAACAAAGGGAATATTCAAGATTGCAATAACTATAGAGGCATAAAACTTATGAGCCATACTATGAATCTTTGAGAGAAGGTTACTGAAACCCGCCTGAAAAGAGAATCTGATATCTTAGTGAACCAATTTGATTTTAGCCAGGGAGATCTACTACAAAAGCTATTTACCTCCTCAGAAAACATGAAAGTTATAGGACAACTAAGAAAGACTTACACATTTTATTTATTGACGTGAAAAGGCCTATGACAGAGTCCCTAGTGAGTTAATCTGACATGTTCTAGAGAAGAGAAGGGTATCAAGCAAATATGCGGATATAATTATAGATAGGTATGACGATATAGTGACTAGTGTGAAAACCACTAGTGGTTAAGGAAGCGAGTTCCCAATTACTATTGGGCTTCATCAAGGTTTAGCTTTAAGCCCTTACTTGTTTATCATTGCACTCGATTGTGCTTATACTAGATGAGTTGATCAAAAAACATTTAAGGAGGGGTTCCATAGTGTAGGCTATTCGTTGATGATATTTTATTATTAGATGACACAAAAATAAGGTTCAATACTAAACTAGAGTGATGGAGATTAACCTTGGAATCAAGAGGCTTTAAGATAAGCGGAGCAAAGATGAAATATATGATGTGTAATTATAGTCACACTACAATAGATAACAACATGATGACAATTGAGGGGGGAGAGATACCGCAGAGTGATTTTTTTTAGATATTTGGGATCTATCTAATCTAAATAAGGAAGGAGATATAGAGAATGATTTATCACGTATAATTAAAGTGAGATGGACAAAGTGGAGAAGTGCATCTAGAGTTTAATGCAATCGACATGTCCATATAAAGCTTAAGGGGAAATTCTATAGTACAATTATACGCTCATCTATGATGTATAGAGAGGAATGTTGGGCAGCTAAGAGGCAGTATATAAATAAGTTGTGTGTAACGGAGATGAGAATCTTACGATGGATGTATGAATAGACTAGGAAAGATAAAGTAAGGAATGAAAGCATTAGAGTGGACTTGGGAGTCACCCCAATTCATGATAAACTTTGGGAAAGTCATTTGAGATGATAAGGCCATGTTCAACAAAGGCCATCGGATTCACCACTAAGGAAGAGAGATCTGATCTAAATAGAATGATGTAAAAGAGCTAAGGGCAGAAAAAAATGATCATAGGAGAAGTGGTAAGGAAAGAGATATACAATTTAGGTCTTGCTCCAAGTATGGCATCACATAGAGTGGATTGGAGGGCCAAGATCCGAGTAGTAGACCTTAGGGCTACAATAGTTCCGGGTTGAGCTGAGCTTCTTAAAACCTTAGCGCAACCCTACAGGGCTCAGCCCAGCCTAGCCTAGGCCTGCCCTGATTGGTCATAATTGGATACGGTTGGGCCAGAATGTCCCTAATTGGCCCTGACCTTGATTTGCCATCTAGGGCTGGGTATACCCTGACCCTAATTTTTCATTAAGGGTCGAGTATAACCGACCCTGACCCTACAAAATATGAAATAACTAAAAGTCCATTTGACTTTGCATCTAAAGCCCTTGGAATTGAAAAGTAAAATAAAAATTAAATCTAAAAAACATCATGAGATAAAAAAAAATTAAGTAGTTAACCATGGTGGATAATGATACCAAACTTGCAAAATTGGCCATCCAACACTCAATAAATCATGGTAAAAATTAGGGTTGGGCATGGCCAAAAGTTAGGGTCGGGCTCAGGGCAGGCCAGGCGAGCCATAGACATCAACCCTTACCTTGACTCAGTGCAAAAAAATGTCAGGACAGGGCCTAGCCGGCGTTTAGGGCCAAAATTTTCGGATCTAACCCTATGCGGGGTTAGGGCGAGCCAAGGGAGGGTTCAGGCCGCCATGGCCAAACTTGCACCCCTAATAGACCCCATCTAGGTGTGTTCCACTTTGTTATAATTTTGGAATTTTTTTTTTCTCACTCCTTACTTGGATCGATGTAACCGACCCCATTAAGTTGGGATAAGGCTTTGTTGTTGTATCTTTCTTAGTTCGGTATGTTATCAATTTTTAAGACAAAATTGTTCAATATGTATCACATCATATCAGGATGCTAAAACTATATCAAATTCCAAAACTATACTGATTGACCGAATTACCGTCTACATATATGATATCTCTCGTAAAATGTAAAAAATAACAAAAGTATCGAATACAAACCATATTGAAATTGTGCATGTGCCAATAAAATACCATATTTACACAGAATAAAATTCGTATCAAACTGATACCATATTGATCTATCAATTGAATTATTTCTTTGTGATAACAGTCTTTATGAGTAAACTCTAATAAGAGTTGAACTCATGACCTTTTGATCGTTAGGTGTTAAATCCTTACTATCTCAGGATTATGAACTACCAACTACCTCCCCACGAATAGGAGTCTTACTAAACTACCTCCCATAGGATAGGAGTCTTTTTTGTCGTTTTCCCAAAGGTCTCGACTCAGTGATCATTCAACAGAGGAAGACTCAAGATTGCCTTGGACTTCAAGGAAAGTTAAAAAAAAAAAAAAAAAATAAATAAATAAATAAATAAATAAATATTGGAGCACACGTCAAATACCTTCCCAGGAAATTATTGATTTCCACCGTGATTTTCTCTTTGAAATTCTTGAATGTTTCAAAGTTTTCTAATCTTAGATAATAACGACAGCTAATTAAGAGATTCAAATCAGTTGCAATTATGGTAAATAAGCAGGGAATTAAAGCCAAATTTAGTAGTTGCACGTTTTAAAACAACCGATGGCTAGCTACTGACGTTTCCTCTTCGGAAACTGCATAAGGAATAGTTTTCCTACGAACTACTACTACTAGTCGGTATCCAAACTTATTTTGAACCGGTGATATCGAATCGAACCAATTAAACCGAATTGATGGATATGAATTTATTGGATCATGTGAGATCATGGTTTCAACTATCAGTATCGTATCAGTTGTATTGGCCGTATCGTGTCAATATTGGTTGAGACCAATCCCCAATGCTTGATCGATTCAGATCAATTACCCGTTATGGTTTCAGGGGAAAAACAATTAAAACAAAAAAATGACACCTTATAAAAAAAAAGGCAAAACCCATCGATACTCATTGATCTGATTTGATCTCATACGATCCATGTGTGAGATCGAAATGAATTATAAAACCAGCACACCTTTATTTCTTCATGTTTTGATTTCACTCATTCTCATATGAAAAGTAAAATCGATAAAATTGAACCAAAATCAGTTCAAACCATAGATTTAGTTCTCGTTATCAGTATTGGTATCGATGCATATCGATCACTTTTGCCTTTTGCTTTTCAAAAGAAATAAATTTATTTTACTGTCTTACCCGTAAAACAATACGAATAATCAATCCAAATCAGTTAGGAATCGGGGTTAAACCATGGTCCAAACCGACGGATTGAACCTATTCGTGGAGGGCCATATCATGAATTGAATGAGTTATGGTGGGAGCGTCATGCATCATACATGGATGACAACAATGCCAGCTCATCAGCATTCTTCTCCCTTATTGACTATTTTCTCCTCTATTTATATGCCATTGGTTACTAAATACCAATTTGACCGCTCATGAAAAGTTGAACGGCAAGAGCGAGAGTCAGACCGTGAATCAGAGAGAGAGAGAGAGAGAGAGAGAGAGAGGGACTGAGAGAGTTACAGAGACTGAAACACTGAAGGGGAAAGAAGAGTGATCAATCACTCTTCAGAGATTAGTTCCATAGAAAGGAGAACAATTGAGGTATTTAAATTTCCTTTTTTTTTTTGAATGGAAGATTTGTCTCTGGCAGTCTGGCTTGTCTATCTTGTTTTTTATCTCAAGTCTTTTTCACAAGTCTGCGCAAAATCGAAAACAACTCAAAACGATCTTTGTCATATTCTGGGTTTAAGAAATCGTAGCCATTGATTCGTAATCCTCTCCTGTAACTTTCTTTGATTTATCAATTCTTTTGGTCATCTGGGTATTCTTTCTTTTTTTTATAATCTTAGTGTTCCTTTTTTTTCAGGTTCTCTTTCTCAATCGGAAGAGCAAAAGAGTCATGTACTGAAACCATGTACTGAAACAAGGTTGGTTTGAGGATTTATGTCGGCTTGTTTTGGTCTTCTGTTTGGAGCTTCAGAGCAGTTCTGGCTTTCATCTTCTTCTTTTTCTTCTTCTCTATCTTATACTATCCTCAAGCTTTTTAACATCCTTCTATTGTTTCTGCTTTGGCCTCCAGAAAGTTTCCCAAATTTTTTCGATGCGTTTGAAAACAAAACGGTAGGTTCTGAATTGCTTCCTTGTAATGACTTTTTTTAGATCGGTTTTTAATGGGTTTTAGTATTTGTTGGTTTTTTGCAGGTTTTGCAGGTTTCGTTCTCGTATTATATGCTTTGGTGGTTTTCAATATAAAGTGTTTTTATATACCACTTCTTATTCGTCAGAGGGGTTCTTGAAAGACCCAGGAACTGGAACTGTGAGAGATTCTTTCTCTACAACGTTATTATTTTCCCCTGTTTTCCCCCTTCTTTTGTGTTGGCTGAGAAGAAATTTCAGTAATGCCGTTGCCACAGAGGCAACTATTGAATCAAGATAAGGTTTTTAAGCAAGGGAGGAAGAAATCAATCTCTAGAGAGGGATCCGAAATCAAGAACAAAACAATGAGAAAGATTCGAATTTTCTGTTACGATCCTAATGCTACAGATTCTTCTTCTAGCGAAGATGAAAAGATGACGACGATTTCTAGTAGAAGGAATCTTAAACGGATTGTTCAAGAATTTTACGTTCCAATTTCTCCATGTGGTTCGTCTGTTCATGAAAGCTCTTCTCAAGACAGTAATTATGGCAGCAAAAACCCTATTTCTAGAGTCTCCAAAAACCCTAGCAGAAGGGTTGTGAAGAGGAACCCCAGATCCACTTCCAAGTATAGAGGGGTTCGACAGAGGACTTGGGGAAAATGGGCTGCTGAGATTCGTGACCCTTTACGAGGTGTTCGAGTCTGGTTGGGTACTTATGATACTGCAGAGGAAGCTGCTGAAGCTTATCAAGCTGCCTCAAAGAGGTTTGAGTTAGAGCGTATTAGTCTCTCAAAGAAGAAGAACAACAATGTGTCTCAGTCACAGTCTCAGTCTCAGTCTCAGCCCTGCATCTCAGAAGAGACAGAGAGTCTATTTTCTTATTCATCTCCATCTTCTGTGCTTGATGTATCTACCTCTGCATCTCATTCTAAGAATACTATTGATCCAACTGTTCATCACCAGCATCAGCAGCAACAACAACAGCAACAACAACAGAAACAGGGTCCTTCTGTAGATATTGTGAAGGATCCAATGCCACCCATAACAGAGCAAAAGATGAACCTTGATTTTGATTCATTACTCATGGAGGACTTTGGGCTGGGGTTGTTTGATGATTTGGGTGGCTTTAATGATCTGGGTTGTTTGGATGATTTACCATTGTTTGGGTTTCGAGATAGTGGTGCTTCAAAAGATTTTACAGACTTCGACTTTGGGTGGCTTTAATGATCTGGGTTGTTTAGATGATTTATCATTGTTTGGGTTTCAAGATAGTGGTGCTTCAAAAGATTTTACAGACTTCGACTTTGATCTTGACTCAGTCATGGGCTTGGATTGATGAATCATTGAATATGGTCGGCCTTTAACAAATTATTACTATGCAGTTGCCCATATAAGTTTTGCAGATATAGGACTCCTAGTAGAGTAGTATATTTAGTTCCGGTATGTGGACAAGTCTCAAAAGCCTTGAGATAGTGATTTGAGTTTTTTCATTCCTTCAGAGAGGAGTATTTGGCAGAAGATTTGATTGAGTTCTTGGGTTTTCCTGTGCTACAGGAGCCGTCCAAGGATCAATTCCATAAATAATAGTGTAAATCTAAGGCATATATGCCTCAAATATCTATTAATTTTTAAATCTTTCTTTCTGGCTATTTCTCTATTTATCCCCCCATGGTCATGCTATTAACTGAAATTTCTGTTATTTTTTGTTGTGAATTCTCTTTAATGGGATGTCTCTACCCTGTGTTTGTGTTTGGTAGTTATTTTATTTCAGAAATTGCGTATAGTGTCGAAATCAGAATTTTCCGTTAAAAAACGAATCATGGACACCAAAAGGAAGATTCTATAAAAATACCAGAAACGAAGGCATAAACAATGCCTTCATCTACTCTCCCATTGGTGGTGCATACTGACACATTATGAGAATCAACTACTATCATACATTCCATTATCATGATCTGGAGAGACTGCTTGAGATAGTATATCACCTTTTTTCTCTTGCAAAATTTCCCTTCCTCCCCTGCTGGAGGACTCGTCATATAAATCTATTCATGGGTTTGATTTTGATTATTGAACAAATGACCACTTAAAGTTGTGAGATGGTTTCAATGGAAAAGAGAGATATCACTCAATTCATCCCTACTTAGTGTTGCAATTCGATCCAACATTAGGAAGGCATCACCAACGAAATTTTAATATTCTTATTATTCCCACCAATGAAGAATTCAATGGTGAGGATATACACGTTGGGAATATATAAGGGTTTTGAACTCGGAATCAGAAGTTAAATCATCCCTATTGGATTAGAAGACAATTTTGACATGCAGCAGCCAAAGCAGCCCACACAATAGGAGTTCTGACGCAAATTGTTTTAAACCTGATGTAGAACACTGATCAGGAATATCTCCATCACCCCTCTTCTAGCTCTAGTGCCCCTGAGCAAGCCGCAAGTAAGATTTTTCTCAACCCCTTCCTCCGATGATACAAATCGAAAGGAACTTTTGTTTGACTTAGCTTGTGCTTCTCATATCATCATGGTCTGTCATTCCTTAAAAATGGGGAATGTTAAATCTAAATGTAGGGGATACCTACACTCCACATTGGTTTTGATGATAACAAACAAGTGAGCATTCTAATAACTACTTGCTAAGTGTGATGTGAAGACCAATATACAAGTTGCTTGATCTCAAGGCAAAGGGCATCGAACCATTGAAGATCTTAGGATTACACAATGAAGCTCAAGACAGGATGAAAGAAGAAGACTGAAGACATAATGACCTCCTGAGAAGTTCTAGATTAGGTTGTAATCACACACATTGCACGCACTAAACTTATCATGCATGCATGTGTTAGAATGACCCTGGGAGGAATCTAAGACAATTCTAACACAGAAGACCTCAAGAGTATTGACCTGGCTAGACCAAACTTGAAGGGCATTTTAGTCATTCAAATTGGCACATTTAAGAAATGGACTTAACTGAAAATATGTGGACAATCAAGTTGTGAGCCCACCACAACTTGAATCAGGCCATTTGGACATCCCATGAAAAAGATATGATCAATTAAGTAACTACTAGACAGTTAGAACTGAAAACAGAGGCCATCCGATAACTACTGCCAGGAACCGGTAATTACCAGTTGGGCTCTATGTACAAAAGACATATCAGACACAAACTAACAGAAGCCATTTGGTAATTACCGGATTGAACCGGTAACTACCGATTGGGTTCTGTGATCAGAGGAACACTTCGGTTTTGGCAAACAGAGGCCATCCGGTAATTACCAGACTATACCAGTAACTACCGAATGTCTTCTAGATGACTTTTACCAAGCCCAATGGCTAGTTTTTTTGAATCCCAACGGATCTATTTTACCAATGGTCATCTGATCCGGTAATTACAGAATCCTACCAATAATTACCGGTAGAGGAAAATTTCCCCTTTAAGGCTAATTTTCTTCTTAAAATTGGTGATTTTCTTACCCAATTTGAAACCAACATTCACCAATATAAATACCCTACTAATGGTTTTATTAATTAAAAAATAAGTGAGCATTAGCAATCATAATCAAAAGCTATTTAGTGAGAAACAAGCCTTATAATATTGAGTTCAACTATTGTGGTCAAATCTACTTTTCAAGAACTCAAGATTGTGTGGAAGCCTCCATCACTATTCCATACCCAAAGAGAGACTACATAAGGTGCATTCTATTATTTTTCATTTCATATTCATTGCATGCACCGCACGAGATAACTTGAAAAACTTTATTCACTTTAATTCTGTTTTACACTTGTCTAGACTGTACTTTGGCTAATGTATGATTCTCTTGTCCTTATAAGAGTGTAAGGTGTCACTCTACCTGAAAAATAGATTATACAGATTCTCTTGTCCTTACAAGATTGTGTAAAATTTTTCCTTTCCTATCTATTATACTGAAAGGGAGAGTTAGTGGAATACCTTACAAAAGGATCTTGTAGGGAGTGGACTAGACTCAAGTTGAGTCGAACCACTATAAATCTTAGTGTAGTGTGATTGTAATTTTGTTTATTCCACAACTTTCGTTTTACAATCACATTTGGGGAACCCTTAATCGAAAAGATTATAATTTCCGCTAGCATAACCTATTCACCCCCTCGAAGTTATTTCACTAGAGCGGTTTATCATTGGGATAGATTTGTTTTGGTGATATTAGTTGGTATGAAAATATTCTATGAAATTAAAAAATATCAAATGCCTGTACGAAAAAATATGATAAAATGATGAAAATATCCCATAAAAAGTACATGAAAATGCAACATGGGGAAAATCTAGATGGTGTAATGTCTCAAATCTGAAATATTCTTATTTTTTTTTTTTTCTCTATATGGATTATATTTCCATTTAGGAAAAACGGTGGGTAAGCTAGCAGGCTATCCAAGAATAAAATGTGCTAGCATTTATTGGCCATTAGATTAGATAGATTAGATCTATGCCTCAAAAACCTATTACCGATTCTCCCTGCTTCTTCTCTTTTTCTTTTTTTATTATTATTTTCTTAATCAGACATATGGGACCCACTTTTCTCCTTTTCTTCTTCTTTTTCCTTCTTCTTCTTATGTCGAAGGAAGGAACCATCACCCAACCCTTATAATGCCACCGCCTTCTTCCTCATCTTCTTTATCTTCTTCTTTTGCAGAAGGTAGAGAACTATCCCCCGTCCCTTACCCCTATAACATTCCCTACCCCACCCCCACATACCCCTTCTTCCTCCCAAGCCCCTGCAACCACTCTCATCCCAGCCCCTATTGTCACACCCCACTCTATATAGATACCTATGGTGTGACTAGGATGCTTATCTCCATCCTAAAACACTATCAATATCTCTGAAGCAGTACCTTAATCGTCATAATCCACAATCAAAACCATTCTAAAATCATGTGCAACAAAAATAATATATGAATATACCAATCTCAATTACTGGGGAGAAAATAAAGTGTTGATTATATTATAATAGGTGTTTTTTTTTTTTTTTTTTTTTTTGGCTTCAAGAAAATGTAACATCAAGACATACGTCATAAATATCATAGAGATAACATTCAAAAAGTATATCGAAAGAAATGATGATGGCAGAAAGTCCTTGATCATAGTGCACTTTAGGTACAGTTATCATAGGCACAGTCCCTACTATGCTCCTCGGGTTCTGGTGTCACCAATGCCTGCCATACTCTATCATGGAAGATGACATATCACAATCCATTGGTACTTCCTACCTGCATCATCATCTAAAAAGTAACACGCACATGGTATGAGCTCCAACTAGCTCAGTGAGGGATGGAGTTTATGCAAGCAAACACATATAATTTATAATGCAAGATGATGTAGTTCATTTTATTATTATCCACCTACCATACAACTAAATCAAGTTAATGCTATTGTGACACATTAGGCAATATCCCTAGTCCCAAAATTGTCATCAGTCACTTAGCGATACAAACCCTAATCTTGGTTAGGAGCCTATTAGTCCTAAAATACACCATCAGTCACCAAAAAACCTTTGATAACTCCATCCTAGCAACCATGACATTGGAATTACCTTCGACAATGCCATGTTAGTTTTCCCCTCTGGCAATAATCACATCGTATCGCGGAAGTGACATCCCAAAAAATCTCATAGAACCTACCATAGCGGGTTATCCAACACTTCACCCCCTATTGATAAGGGGTCATACCATAGGGCAGTTATACCTAACCAGAATAATATGCATATCTTTTGCAATGATACAAGTAGTACAAAATACATGTGAGGGTAACGTTCGGGGTCCTGGGTCCTTGGGCCCTCTCTTTCATCTACAACGTAGGCCCCATGCTGCCGCATCCCCACTCTCAGACATATGTGGGCCTACTTTGCAAAAGGCCTTGGGCCCGATCTATAAGGAAAAGACCCAAAAATTGGTTTGATCCAGAGATGAGGGTAAGTGTCAAGTTATGGAGTTGAAAAGGTGTTAGGCAGACACTTTACCTGTTTGAATGGTCTTCCTGTTAGAGGCTTAAGAACAAACGTTCTCCCCTAATTAATCTTACACCGCATGCATGGCTAAGTTATTGCTATGCTACTATAAGAACTATCACATATGAGTTGAAAGGTCTACATTATAGCTATTTTAGTTGAGGACTCATACCTGTGCTCAACCCTAGTTTTGGATCAAAAGGGGTGAGCCCCTACTGTTGCAGTCGCAAACTTTAGTAGATGTCCCCTAGCTCAGGTGGAGGTGGATTTGACCGTTTACTTTCCTTCTTCGAAGACTTTGGCCTTCCTATAACCCTTCACAACTTTTGGGAATTTTAGAAGAATTTCGGGATCATTGGATAGTGCTGATGGAATTTGAAGGGATCTGGAGAAGATGGGCTGCTAAGAACTTTTTAAGACAATCTTAAAGGTTGGGGACTTTTTGGATTTTTTGGGTTTTGGCATGCAAACTATGGTGATGGGACTGGTGAGTATTTTGGGAAAACTTCACTAGACAGAGGTTAGGATGAGAAAAAGTGAGGACTAAAAGGATTTTCTCAGTAATTTGAGACGTTTGAAAAGGTAGGTAGCTCACAAGAAGATGGATAGGTGAAAGTGTAGACTGTTGTGTCTCTTAATGAATGAATAGTCCCCTATTTATAGAATTCAAACAAAAAGGGGCAAAATTTCATGGATTTCCGAAAAAGAAGCCACCATAAGTCATTAATTTTTTCAGGGCCATGGGATTTTTGCGGGGCCACGGGAAACGAATATTCCTTTCCAGATTCGTAGATGTTGATCCTATCCTTCTTAGAGCTCCTGACTTCCAAGAGTGGTCCCAAGAGATCCAGTGGTCCGATTTTGTGCACCATATATCGTCGAAATTGTCTTTCTGAGTACTATCCATTAGTACGAATGTCGAGCCTCTTCGGATCAAAATCATTTGGGACTTGCACAGAAGGATTTTTACCCTATTGCACCCTGGGGATGTCTGACAATCCTTTTTTCATGTCGCCCACACTGTCAGAGAGTAGTTAGATTCGGTTCGTAAGTGGTCAATGTGCTAGTATCGAGTACAAAAAACGACATGGCTTGGCCATGTATGGATTAGGGTTTTGGGTTGAATCTAGGTTGATTCGAAAGGCCGAATTCTCCTCCAATTAAAAGCATAGATTGCATCCACAACTTGTAAATCATCATCGCTAGAGGCGGGTGATAAAATTTGGTGTCTAAAGAATGTCCTCTTTGGTTGAGGTCTGTGCCACAGTCGAAGGGAAAAGTAAATAACTACCACATATTATCATTAAGAGCATGTACTGCCATCATCTTGGTCAAGGATGGTGGAGGTGCTATGAAAAAATTGGGCATATAAAGTCAATTGATAAAAATTCGAGAAATCCACCAATAAATGAAAAATATTGAAATTCGAAAAACCAATGAATTCAAGTAGTTAATTTTGTTTAACAAAGAAATTAATAAGACCATATCTAATGGAATTTACTGGGAGTTGAGATCTTACTTGAAACTGCGGTTACTAAGGGAAGGTATCTAATGGCTCTCAACGACTGATTCCTACGAAACATTAGTTATCATTTTGCTTTGATATATTTGGCCAAATGTGGCCATGCAGAGCCGCTCATAATAGAGTAAAGGTATTGTGGTCAAATTGGCCACTCTGGGCAACTATAAACCGAGTGAGGGTATTTAGTTCTTTTACACTCTAGGAAACTATAGACCAAGCAAATGGTTCTTTAGTCAAACTGACCATCCTAGGTATCTCTTAACCTAAGTAGGGCTATTTTAGATTTTTGAAATTCAGGTCAACCAGGGGTATATTGGTCATCCTAGACCTATACCCTGGCCCTTAATGGATTTTTAAAGTTTGGGCCAATCAAGGGTATTTTGGTCATTTTAGACTTATGCCCTTGCAATGGATTTTTAAACTTGGGCCAACCAATGGTATTTTATCATTCTAGACTCATACTCAAGGCTATGCATGTATTTTTCAAAGTTTGGGCCATCAGGGGTATGTTGGTCATTCTAGACTTACACAATGGACCATACCACTGTTAGGAGTTTTAAACGCGTTTCCATTTTTTACCGTTTAAAATATATTTTACTGTATGCTTCCCAAAGTTACTTAAAAAAAAACAATAAACTTCAAGCATTCCCGTTCTAAACACGTTTAATACATGTTCCATTTTTATGACATTTTTAAGACTTGATTTTTGAACATAATGTCTATTTAATTGACCATATATCTCTCTTCCAAACTCTAATCGACTTGATTTTTTCACCAACTTGAAGCTAACGCAATGGACTATATTTATCATGATATTACCTTTAACTCAAATTCAATTCACGGACCCCGAAATTAAGCTATAAACTAACATATTTGCTGAAAAATATTTCTAAAGTGATGACTCCTAACTCTGACTGAACATATATCACTTCAAGAGTGTGTTGACTATGTTGACAATAATAAACAACACCATAACCTAATCACATTGCTCAATAAGACTTTGGGCATGTGTGGTGTATGAATTTAGAATTGGTGTTGGATGATATTCAATGATATGTCTTGAAACTTATAATGAGACATGGGATATATGGCATTAATGTTAGATATTGTAGTTGTTTTGAACACTAGATGTAGATATTCATATAATAATTCCTTAATTTATATGAGTATACTACCATTTTTTAGTCCTATTTGTTTGAAATCTACACGTTTAAAACTCGTACTGTCTGTTTTTCGATTTTTACCGTTCTCTATTATTTTGATTGTATCATTCAAAAATTTACTGTTTAAAACACGTACCGTCTGTTTCTTTTTTTTTTTTGCCATTCCCGTTTTCGTTAACAATGGGCCATACAATGGGACTTTCAAAGTTTGGGCCATCTAGGGGTATATTGGTCATCCTATACTTATACCCAAGGATAAGCAATGCATTTTGGAAGTTTGGGCCAACCAGGGATTGTTGATCATTCTAGACTTATACCTTAGGCCATGCAATAAATCTTTGAAATTTGGGTTAACTGCTCATACTCAGGGATATGCATGTATTTTTCAACGTTTGGGCCATCAAGGGTATGTTGGTCATTCTAGACTAATACATTGGGCCATATAATGGACTTTCAAAGTTTGGGGCATCCAGGGGTATATTGGTCATCCTAGACTTATACCCTATGATAAGCAATGTATTTTGGAAGTTTGGGCCAACTAAGGGTTTTTGATCATTTTAGACTTATACCTTGGGCCATGCAATAAATCTTTGAAATTTGGGTTAACTGAGGGTATATTGGTCATTTAGACTTATATCCTAGGCTATACACCTTAAAATTGTTTTAACAAATTATTACTCAGAAATAATAGATAAAAAGAATTAAAAATTCTACCAAAGAGAGCCTTAGGTCTTCAAAATCTTACGTTTTGGTTGATTCTCTCCGAATGAGTTTAAAAACTCAAGAAATAAGTCTTTTTTGTAGGTTTTAAAATTGTAAGGGTGCAAGCAACAAGGGATATTTTAGCTCAGCTATTTTTTAATAAACAGTTTTAATCCAATAAATTTCGTAGGGTCCGAGGGGTTACTTGGGCTCTAAAAGTCTCTTTCCAATGTCAATGACATAGAAATCTGTATTACAGCCACCTAGAAGGAAATCTGTATTTATATTTATGCTAAAACCTACTTAATTTATTATTGGTGAGTTGTAACCTTTGTCCACTAAACCGGATGATGCCTCACAGTAGTGGCCCCTATGCTAGTGTAGGATCAATGAGGTGGTACACATGAGCATCACCATAACAAGGCTTTTTGGATTTCACAGGGTGAGCATCATACCTTTTGTTTTTGGGCGCAAGGGCTATGCATTCATTTCTCCTTAATTTTTTTTTTTTGCTAACGATAGGTATCCAAGCCTTCGGCCTGACTAATCCCACGGGCCCATACTGACCCCACAACCTCATTGATCAGGTTGAATGAGAACCATTCAATTTTTACTGAAAGCAGTGAAGAGCACTAAACACCCCAGGTGTCAGTGGCCCAAAGTGTCCCTAGTGGGAGTCAAACTTAGACATCCGGGTTTATGGTCCATACCATTTCTCCTTAATTAAAATGCTTCTAATGTTGGAATAAATGCAGTTAAGTCATTTATGATATTTATTGAAGAAATTAATAATTTTAGGGAAATTTGCATCACCCTCCCCTATACATTAGTCCAATTACACCTACCCTGGATTTTAATTATTACATTTCCCCCATGAACCACAACTGTGTTAGTGAGGTTTGAGTTTTAAACCATTAACTGCCATGTTTTCATTAATGCCCATATTACTCTTAACTAATGTCTTTTTACTCTTTTATACTTTCAATACAAAACCTCATCTTCCATCTCAACTTTTTCTTCTCCAGCAACCAGCATATATGAACCTGTCATCTCCAGTGAACTACGAGGAGTCCCTATCTAATATAGGGATCTTCGAGCTGCAAAACCAACTCCCAACTCCAACGAATCTCCAACACTAAGTTGTTCATCCAATTGCTTTGATTTTGTGGTGAAAAAAAATATATATATATATATATACATATTAGGCTCAATGAATATCCCTTTAAAGAGCTCTATCAAATCTTTTGTTGTTCACTTAGTTTGACAATAACAAGCTACCGCCATTATTTTTTTTTTGCTAACGATGGGTATCCAGGCCTTTGGCCTGACTAATCCCATCGGCCCATATTGACCTCACAACTGCATGGACCGGGTTATACCGAGGTTAAATGAGAACCATTCAACTTTCATTGAAAGCAATGAAAAGCACTAAACACCCCCGTATGAGTGACCCAATGTGTGCCTAGTGGAAGTCAAACTCAGGACGTTCGTTACTCACAAACTGCACTACCCAGTAAGGAAGAGTAATAAGAACAGAATACGGTAAGGGAGGGAGAAGCTTAGAAGAGGAGAAGAAGAGGGTGATGCGAAAGAGAATTCCATGGAGAACGTTGTGTGTCATCACCTCCCACCTATCCTACACATTCGCTCAAGCCTGTCATTGCAAAGCTATAGTCAAGGTGCACAGGGTCTTACCGTCTAGCCATTGGTACTCCACATCTTCACGGAGAATTCCATTTCACTGGGTCCATGTCAGAGACAACGGGGCAATCGTTACACCATTCGCGCAGGTCGCTACATATGCAAAGGAATTCCGCTACCTGAGGACAATTAGAGTTACTGCCTCCGTTTATCGGGGCTTCTATTCAAAGCTTATAAAACTTCTCCTTCTGACCTTCTAGCACCAGGCAGGTGTTAGACTCTATACATCGCCACGGAATTCTCTCTCACATCACCCTCTTCTCCTCTTCTAAGCTTCTCCCTCCCTTACCATATTCTGTTCTTATTACTCTTCCTTACTGGTGGTAGCCTATTACTATCGAACTAAGTGAACAACAAGAGATTTGATAGAGCTCTTCAAAGGGATATTCATTGGGTCTAATATTTTATTTTTTTCACCCTAAAATCAAAGCAATCTGTAATAAAAATATAAAATAAAAATAATAATAATAAAAACAAATTTGCTATTTTTTTTTAGAAGTTGATTGATTACCAAATCAATAGAAACAAAATAGAATAGACCCTAATTTGTAGTATTATTATATATACAAAAGATTTCAGACTATCCACTTTGGAGGAAGTTTTCCTGAGCCTTTTGGGTGAACGCGAATATTTACAGCCACTTTCTTTGTGTACAGCTAGATAAGGATCAATAGATATGAGCCATTAATACTAAGACGATGTACATCGAGACAATATAATTATATGTAATATATACAGTTATACGTAAAGAAAATATTAAATGAAAATAATAGCTTGTAATTACGGTTAGAAATACAGTTTGAAGGGATATATTCTGAAATTTGAGACGGAATTGTACGATAGGGAGAGTTCATCGCCAGTAGACTTCGTCCGAAATAATGGCTCATATCTATTGTATTTCTGAGTATATCTCTTTAGACGTTATCCTCGGATAGGGTGTGTTCATTGCCAGTGGACTTCGTCGAAAATAATGGCTCATATCTATTGTATTTCTGAGTATATCCCTTCAGACGTTATCCTAAGATAGGAAGATCAGTTCATCACCTGTGGACCTTGTTGTTAGAAAATCTGAAATGTGAAATGCTAACCAGGGATAGAGAGAGTTAATCGTCGAGAAGAAATTTGTCAGAAATATGAAATGTAAGACGGTAACCTAGCTAGGGGTAAGGAGAGTACCTTCATAGACGGAGAAGAATGTCTTAATAAAAGGAGATCCTTGAAAGACCAGAAAAGAAGAAAGGTAGGGGATAAGGATTCGAAAGAGAAGTGACTTACCGTATGCTACCATGTGACAATATAGCGCTCAATCTGTGACAATATACCCTTTACCATTTCTAACCCATTGCCCATCTTTTAATTTAATTGGGAAAACCTCGCAGAATCTATTTGTGAATCATCCAAACCCACAGAGTCTAACCAGTTGATACGGCTTGGGGTGTTTCCTTTTTAATTGATGTGTAGTTGGGCATCATAATGAAGACATATATGAAAAAAAAACCGCTGGCCACGTGGCCTCGCAATGTGCTCCTAAGAAGGTGTGGGCTGATGGGGGGAGGGAGGGGTACCATCTAGGCCGTCTCCTTGTTCAGCCACTAGTGCAAGAAAACTGTGGAAGAAGCAATCATTATGTATCTTTAAATTTTAACATCTCCAATTTATCTCATCGTGTTCTGTATGGTTGGCCATCAATGGACATAGACAAGAGGTGCAACATGACCATCGTGCCCCTTCTACTCGATGCCCAAGTGACCGCTCTCATTGGATGGTACGTGGGACTGTCCAAGAGTCATACACCAATTTGGTACATTGACCATTCTGAAAAGAGTTAAGGACCATATTTTACAAGTTGGAAGATAGAATGAAAGAAGAAAATATATACTGAAATTATTTAGAATATGTTCATGACAAAAAGGATGGAGATAGTAATAGGTATGAAAATTGAGAAATAATCTACATCATATATAGTTAAATAGTACAAGGACCATAGTAATTAATATTCAGAAAACACAATCAAAAGACGTAGATTAGGGCTAAAACATGAACCAATAAACTAACCTGAAAAACACAATGGTATCGGTTCCTTCCACTTGATTATTTTTTTATGGGACAAACTTTTTAGTTTGAGAGCCGACCATAATCTACAAGCTAAGGATGCACAATTACAACCTTATGTCTAGTCATACGGGCCACTCTCAGAAAAAAACACTTGGGCACCGTTTGATAACATTTCTGGAAACAAAAACGGATTTTTTGGTGTTTGATAAACTTGTTTCTCAAAACGTTATTTGCAGACATAATGCCACAAAAAAACCTAATAGTATCATCGGATGCCCAAAAGGGAAAGAGGGTTCAGTTGCCTCTTTTTAGGTTTAAATAGTTGAGAGATTTATCGGGCGGTACAACTTTTTTTTCTCTCAAATTCGTTTCTAGAAACGATGAAACAAGTCCGACTTGTTTCGTCAGAGTCAACTCTAGAATTGTAAATAGGCAAAATTTTTTATTTATGTTTCTAGAAACGGGTGAAACGGAACATCTTTATCAAATGTTTTTTAAGCTATTTCTCCATTTCTGGGAACAATAAAATGCAGAAACGGAAGAAACAGAACGTTGTCAAATGGTGCCTTGTTCATATGCTATATAAGAATGCTACAGTATATGGAAATCCAAAAAAAAAAATTGAATAAAAATAAATTACAACATCATAGTTGATATTTAGTAGAATGTAATCATATTGACAAAATTAAAATATGAATCTGGTAGTTAAATGAGATATGAACAATATAAAATCTGAAAATATAGAGAAATTGGAGGTAATACATCAGCCAACCATCAATTACATAAATGTTTCAAACATTAAAACCCAAATCTAAGAGTTAAAATATACACCCAACTGACATCGTAGATGAGATCGAAACATAATCCCTCAGCCAACTATCAATTTTTTTTTTTATCAAACTTGGGAAAAAAAAAAAACGCAAAGCATTTAAATTTTCATATGTAAGATTTCCAATTAAGTGGGCTAGCATAGTTCAAGGTTTGTTTCCAAAATCAGTTTAGTGGTGTTGACTACAAATGGAGTAAGCAGAAAAGATCTAATAATGGTAAGTGATCTCTATGGAGATATTTGATTTTTATGGCCACACCTTAATGGTATGAAATATATATTACTATGTATGGAACTAAGGTATTATTTCCTTAATGGAAGGAAACCCTAATTTTCTTACAGGTTGATCTCTACCCTCACCCCTATATATAGTTATCATTGACCCATTAAGTGAGGCTATTGACCTAAAACAGAAGGGAAAGAGGGTAGACCAGACCAACAACAGTATTCATGTTACAAAGATGGATCATTCTACTTCAGCCATGCATGAATACAGGTACACTGTTCTTGTCTCTGTAATAATGGTATTATATGCCTATTTGATCTTCATGCGATGTATTGTAGATATGTTTTTCTATCAATGGTATCAAAGCGGTTCATGGAGACAATGGGATGCAAATTTTTTATTTTATTACATGAATTGGACCTTGTGGCCATCAGTAATGGTGTTTTCTTATACCCTTATATCGAGAATTTATGTTGCTTTGGCCACTTTTCACCTGATTTTTTTTTAGTGTTATTTTTTTTTTCCGCCGTTGTGATTGTCGGCATCAGAGCTCACTGCACTGGGAGTATTAGGCTCGAGAGCCATCTAGTTTGTGGGCTATGTATATTTTTTTTGGGAGTCGACGGTTACCGGCAAGGTCGATGCGCTCCCCATTTTATAAGTTGCAAGCTAATGGATTTTCATCTTTTTGATTACCTTTTTCCATGTCTAATAATAATAATAATTATTATATAACAAAGGAAAGTCAAAAGTAAGGAACAAGTGCCCGAAACACAAGTAGTCGAGCCAGAACAAATGACTTTGCTGAAAAACAAGTGTCATCAAGAATGACTAGTGCAAGAAAGAAGGATCAGTACGAGAGAAAGATTTATTGACAGAAACAAGTACAAGAAAAAGATGCACCAATGCCCTGAAAGACATTGAACTAAACGAGTGATGGAAAGAGAGTGACTAGAGTCAGAAGGAATCGATCTGACCACAATCCCCTCCAGATCCCATTCCTAACTAAACGAGCCAAAAGACAGTAAGTGAAGGTAGAGGAAGAGGAAAGCTATGTTGACAACTTTTAGATACAAGCCCAACTAAAAAAAAAAAAAGTGGGGGAAAGTTACTTTTACTAATTCTGTTTGTCTTTTGGAGAAACTGCACAAGTTTTTTTTTTTAACTAAGATACAATTGGCAAACATTATGTACGTATTTTCAATAATAAATAAAAAAAAAATCCAGCATTATGTTCATCTTTTCAAGGTGGGGTCATGAGGTTTAATTGGTTGTTCATAATAGAACCATTAAAGCATAATTATTTATGGTTTTACTCCTCATGACATTTGGTTTAGTCACTAGCACATTATATGATTTTATTATTTCATATTTTTTCTTGTGCTAATTTGTTCAGTCACAATAAGGAATTATTATGCAACTTGTGTTATTTTAATTACTTTCATAGAAATGATTATTCTTCCTAGTGTTGTTTGTAATTGTCACGATAAGAATACTTAACGGATGCCAACACTAAAAATTTTTTGTGCTTTTCGCTTTTTGTGTTCCATATTATTGTACAATTTCTTAATGGAAAACTATTGAAAAATAATGGGTATATGGTTTTTTTTTTTTTTTTTTTGTAATTTCAGAAATTGGGCTTCCACGTAGTGGGCTAATATTGCTGAAGATGGAAAATTACTATAGACCATCCGGATGCACTGCAGTCAAGGAAGCCATATGGCAAATGATGTGCTCTTGCCACCACAGGTGAGTCTTCGTTTGGTCGGTTTCGCTTGATGGTGTAAGGGTGACGTTTTGGGCTTCACAACTTTGGAGGTTTTTGTCTTGCCACCACAGTTGACAAAATTTTCAGAATGGTGTTGTTTCAGGCTTCTCGCCTTGCACGTGAAAGATTCCACTGCATATTGGGCGATCTTGCCACCACAGGTGTGACCACGACAATGCGGATCTTTTCACAGTTTGTATTTTCATACAGTTATTAAAAATGATATTGGGATAAATCTGATTAAAAAGCCCAAATTAGTCAGTTTTCATTATCTTATTGGTATATAGATATGCTTTTGGTTATTGCATATTGTATGTTTTAGTAAAATTTGGGTAATTATTGTTGCTAGCTATAACTTCTCAATTGTCTTCCATCAAAGTCTTGAATGGTTTCAATTTTGAGGAATGGAAAGATTCCCTTATTGGGTCTCTTGCAATCATGAGACTTGATTTGCCCTCGGAAATGATGAGCTCTCCAAACTCACAACTAAGAGTAATACCTTGCAAAAGCACTTTATGAAAAGTGGAGGAGTCCAATAGATTGTGCTTGATGATTATACAGCATACCATAGACAAGACCATTAAGAATAGTGTGCCTTCCAAAGAAAAAACTAAGGATTTCCTTGCAGTTATTAATACCAAGTTTACCAAACTTGATAAGGCTAAAAAGGACATATTTGGAGTGGTTCTCATCCACTCGATATGATGGCACAAGTGGAGTACTTGATCACATTATGAAAATGACCAACTATGCTATCAAGTTGGGTGAGATAGAAGTGAAGATATCTGATTCTTCCCTTGTGGCAAATCATGCAATCACTTCCATCACAGTTTGATGCTCTTAAGACCTCCTATAATGCACAAAAATTAGAGTGGAATCTTGAGGACATGACTTCCGTATTAGTACAAGAAGAGAAAAGAAAGAAAAGAATAAACCTAATTCAGCTTATTTTGTTTCCAATATTCTTGGTAAAACGGAATTCAAGAAAAATTAGAAAAACAAGAAGATAGGCAACAAGCAAGAGAAATAAAAAAAAAATTAGAACTGAAAACCGATCAAAATCAAACCAAAGAGTGAAGCTTTCAAGGGAAAGTGTTTTTTCTGCAAGAAGGATGGACATAAGAAGACAAATTACTATGACTTTAAGAAATGGCTTGAAAAGAAAGGTACATCTTTAGCTCTAGTGTGTCTTGAATCAAATCTAGTAGATATTTTCCTTTATTCGTGGTGGATTGATACTGGGGCCACTACTCATATCACTAAGTGTTTGCAATAATTTAGAAGCAGGAGGAAATCAAGTGAGGGAGAAATGATGATCTGCATAGGGAATGGAGGGAAGACCAAAGCTGAATTCATAAAAGTAGTTAGATTAATTTTATCTACTGATTTTGTTTTGGATTTGAATAATGTGGTTTATGTACCATTGTTGAGACGAAAACTTGTTTCTAATCGAGGTGGAGAGTTCTATGATAGATATAATGTAACTGGGCGTAACCCTAGACCATTTGCCATATTCTTACAAGAATGTGGTATTGACGCTCAGTACACTATGCCTGGTTCACCTGAGCAGAATGGGGTGGTTAAAAGGCGAAACTACCCTTATGGATATGGTGAGAAGCATGATAAATAATTCAACTTCACCTGATTTCTTATGGGGTGATGCTTTGAAAATGGCAACGATATTGTGAATAAAGTGCCTAGCAAGTTTGTTCCCAAAACTCCCTATGAATTGTGGACTAATAAGAAACTAAATTTATCTCATTTTCATGTCTGGGGATGTGCTGCAGAGATGAGACCTTATAATCCTCAGATGACGAAGCTTGATCCTAGGACCATTGGTGGTCATTTTAGCAGTTATTCCGAAAGATCAAGAGGATATAAATTTTATTGTCCTACACATTCTATTAGAGTAGTGGAATCAAATTGTGCAATTTTCTTTGAGGATGATATGGATTTTCAGCCTACTCAACCATGTAACTTTGTTTTTTAGGAGAAATGTGTTTTTGTACCTATGCCTGTGACGCTGCCATCTACAGTAATACAGCTTCACATTGAACAAGAGAATGTTTCCACTTAAGAACTTGTGCAACCTATAGTGGCTGAACTTGCACCCCCTGTTGTCGATGAGATTCAGGACCATATTGCAGTTGATGTTCCCTTGAGGAAATCATAAAGAACTCATAGGCCTGCTATATTTGATGACTATGTTATTTATTTACAAGACCATGAATTTGATATTACTTTGGATTCCGATCCAATCACTTTTGATCAGGCTGCCAATGGTCCCAATTCATCAAAGTGAATGCTTGCCATGCAAAATGAATTGAATTCTATGTTTATTAATGAAGTTTGGGATTTAATTGAATTACCAAAAGGATGCAGATCGATTGGTTGTAAATGGATTTTTGAGACCAAACGAACTCTAAAGGTGAAATTGAGCGTTACAAGGCCAGACTTATAACAAAAGGATTCAGCTAGAGAGAGGACATAGATTATAAGGAAACATTCTCACCAGTCTCAAAAAAAGATTCTTTTAGAATCATAATGGCTTTAGTAGCACATTTTAATTTGGAACTTCATCAGATGGATGTCAAAACAACTTTTTTAAATTAAGATCTTGAAGAGTATGTTTATATGCATCAACCCCTTGGTATCAGGCAGGCTGATACAAAGCACATTGTGTGTAAACTTAGGAAATCTATTTATGGTTTGAAAAAGGCATCCGGATAGTGGTACCTTAAGTTCAATGAAATTGTAACTTCTTGTGGTTTCAAAGAGAATCTTGTGGACTAGTAAATTTATCTGATGATCAGTAGGAGTAAGTTCATTTTCCTTGTGTTTTTATGTTGATGATATTCTTCTTGTTAGTAATAATGTTGACTTTTTACATGAGACAAAATTATTATTATCAAGTCACTTTGATATGAAGGACCTTTGTGAGGCCTCTTATATTTTGGGTATTGAGATTCATCTTGGTAGGTCTTGCGACATTCTAAGTTTGTCTCAGAAATGTTATATTGAGAGGGTATTAAAAAGATTTAATATGTCAGTCTGTTCCCTTAGGAAGGCTCTAGTTGTGAAAGGGGATAAATTTGTTAAGTATCAATATCCACAGGCATAATTGGAGTGCAATCAGATCAAGAATATACCTTTTGCATCTATTATTGGTAGTTTAATATATGCTCAAGTTTGTACACGGCTAGACATTACCTATGTTATTAGTGTACTTGGGAGATACTTAAGTAACCCTGGTGAAGAGTATTGGATACCAGCTGAGAAAGTCATGAGATATTTATCGGGCACTAGATTGGCTGTCTAGGTGCTGCACCAGTACTCCCTGGATTAAACTGCGACGAAATACAAGACATCAAACACCAACAATCTCCACCTTGGCTTGAATTCGCCGAGCCCTTGTAAAGATAACTTGTAGACGTTTTCATCATTGTACCTCATTAGAGGTACAAACCCGCACCTTTTGGCGCCCTCATCTTCAACAATGAGTAATATTAATCAAGTCCAAACAGACTCGAACTTCTCGTAGTAACGGCTTTGTAAACATATCCGCAGGATTGAGATCGTATGAATTTTCTTAAGTGAATACGCCGACACAAACTCCCGATCTTGTGAAATCTCACATCAATATGCTTTGTCCTTGCATGAAACACCTGATTCTTTGCAAGATGTATGGCACTGACCGTCACAAGGTAGCACTGCACCTCCTTGCTCCAACCCCAACTCACGAACCATCCACCCAACTGATCCTTCCTTGGCAGCCTCAATCGCTGCCATGTACTCCTCGAGTGGACAATGCAATTGTAGACTAAAGCATCGCCTCCATGATATAGGTCCACCAGCCAATGTAAACACATACCTAGTAGACCTCCTCTTATCTAAATCACCAAGATAGTCGAATCAACATAACCTACCAATTCAGAGAACTTCCCTTGCCACCAACATAACACCTATATCTTTAGTCTTGCTCAAATATCTCAAGATCCACTTAATTGCATTCCAATGCTCCTTCCCGGATTACTCATATATTTGCTAACAACACCGATCGCATGAGATAAATCCGCATGCTACAAACCATAGCATACATGAGACTCCAACCGCGCTTAGCATAAGGGACTTGAGACATCTGCCCACCTCCTCATGTGTTGTAGGGCATTCCTTTCGATAACTTGAAGTGACCACTAACGAGTGCTAACTGCTTAGCTTTTTCCATATTGAAACGCCTAGCACCTTTTCAATATACCTCTTCGAGTTACCCAAAGTTTACCCGCATTTCTATCTCTAAGGATTTCCATGCCAAGGATCTTCTTAGCGGCACCAAGATCCTTCATCTCAAATTCAGCACTCAACAAAGACTTCAAAGAGACTATATCATGTTTGTTCTTTGCAGAATGAGCATGTCATCAACATAAAGCATCAACAAAATAATGGAATTATCACTTGACACTTTATAATAAACACAACTATCATACTCACTTCTTATGTAGCCAATCTTCATCATGTGGGAATCAAAGCGCTTGTACCATCGCTTAGGAGATTGCTTAAGGCCATAAAGCGACCTCTTAAGGCACAAACATAGTCTTCCTTTCCCCGCACCTTGAAACCTTCAGTCGCTCCATGTAAATCGTTCTCCAAGTCACCATGAAGAAATGCGTTTCACATCAAGTTGTTCAAGCTCTAAATCATACATGGCCACCAAAGCAAGTAGTACCCTGATCGAAGTGTGTTTCACCACCGGAGAGAATATTTCATTGTAGTCTATCCCCTCCTTCTGTGCATAGCCTTTGGCTACAAGTCCGCCTTATACCTTTCACGCTCCTTCCAGATGCTGCCTCTTTCTTACGAAAGACCCATTTACACCCAATGATTTTTCTTCCCTTGGGTTTTTCCACAATCTCCCAAGTCTTGTTCTTCTGCAGAGATTCCATTTCCTCCATCATAGTTGTCATCCATTTATCATGCTGTCATCACTCAAAGCATCATGGTAGGAAGATGGATCACCTGACTACAAAGGAGGGCATAGGCAACTATATCCTCAAACCCGTATCTCATAGGTGCTTTGTGAGTACGCTTCCTTTACCCTTTGCCACAGATAGGAACTTCACCGCTTCATGTTGTCCTCGTAAGTCACTTGATGACTCATTCTCTTGTTATTTCTAACTCACCTAACTCCACCTCGCACATTAGAACCTTCTTTATTTTCATCAATCGCTAGAATTGTGATTTGACTTCACTATATGAGACTCATCAAACACAACATCTCTCGCTAACCACAACTTTCTCGTGAACTTGGATCCCACAACTTGAATCCTTTACGCCTTTCTTAAAACCAAGAAAGATACATTGCCTAGACTTTGAGTCTAACTTAGAACGCTGCTCACCCCAACATGCGCATAGGTGGACAACCAAATATTTTTAGAATAAAATAATCTATCGGTTTTCCTGCCCATACCTCTTCGGAATTTTACAATCAATCACCTTTGATGGAGACCTATTAATGAGGAAACATGCCATGTTCACTGCTTCTGCCCAAAATCTCTTGCTCAACCCTGCATTCAGCCTCATACTTGAGCTCTTTCTAGAAGTGTTCTGTTCATCCTTTCAGCTACACCATTTTGTTGTGGTGTCTTTGGAACTGTGAAGTGACGTGTAATCCCTTCAGCTTTGTACAATTCTAGAAACGGCTTGTATGTGTACTCTCCTCCATTGTCTGTTCTCAAGTATTTAATTTTCTTTCCTGTCTTCCTTTCTACCTCAGCCTTCCATTCCTTAAATTTAGTGAACACCTCACTTTTATGCTTCATGAAGTAGATCCAGACTTTCCTTGAGTAATCATCAACAAAAGTCACGAAGTATTCTGCCCCACCTTTAGATTTTGTTGTTGAAGGACCCCATACATCGCTGTGTACATAATCAAGCACCCTTTTACTCTTATGTTTTGCAGTTTTGAAGCTAACCTTGCACGCTTTTCCAACACACAATACTTGCTAAGTTCAATTTACAAGTTTTTACTCCTTCAACATTTTTCTTTTATGAAGCTCCATCAATCCTCTTTCTCCCATATGCCCTAACTGCATATGCCATGTATAAGTATCATCTCAGATCAACATCGACTGTAGTCACAGATGCTCCACCTATAACTGTGCTCCCTATGAGTCTCAGATAGGTTTCTCGCTAGTCGTCCCTTCATAACAACCATTACACCCTTAATAACTTTGAGAACTCCACCTTCTGCTATGTACTTACAGCCATTTGAGTCAAGTGCCCCCAAAGATATTAAGTTTTTCCTTAATTCTGGTACATGTCTCACATCTGCTAAGGTTCTTACTATCCCATCAAACATCTTGATTTTGATAGTGCTTATCCCAATGGTCTTGCATACGGCATCATTCCCCATTAGGACAGACCCACCATTATATGGTTGATATGTATCAAACCAATCCTTATGCGGACACATGTGATATGAACATCCAGAATCTAAAATCCAAGAATCAGAAGGTTGATTCTACCGATGATATAGAGTACATCTCCATCATCTCCATCTCGAACTGTCACCACGCTAGCTTCCTCGATGCCTTATCTACACCTTTCTTCTTTAAGTCCGCCTTCCTCTTCAAGCAATCTCTTCATATGACCTTCCTTCTTGCAATAGTAACAAGAGACCTTTGTCTTTGCCCTTTTGATTTCGATCGACTCTTCCCTGATCCCTTCGATTTGATCTCCTCTTCCCGCTCCTTGTCACCTCCGAAAAACCTTCTCCTTGAGATTTCGTACATCGGCCTTCTTCCTTGTATCATTGGACATGAGGGCGGCGCGACTTCATCCATCTCAAGGGTTTCCTTCCCGACAAGAGAGTCGTTACTAGATGATCATATGATTCGGGAGCGACGACAAGAATAGTAACGCCTTGTCTTCATCCTTGATCTTAACCTCCAGGTTTGCAAGTTTACTTACGATCTGATTGAACATGTTAAGATGCTCTAATAGATCCGCACTTCCTCCATCCGTAGAGAGTACAATTGCTTCTTCGAACAACTTGTTCGTAAGGACTTCGCCATGTAGATGCTTTCAAGTTTCGCCATAATCTGGGTGCGTAATCGATACCCACAACATATTGTAGGGCATCATCGAAAGATTAAATCGAATAGCACTTACCGCCTTTTCCTCCATCTCTTCCCAATCTTCGCAGTAATTTTTTCAGGTTTCTTCGACTTCCCCAACAACGTTGCCAAACCTCGTATCGAAGATCCTTCATCCTTTGACGCCGAGGGTGAAATTGTTCTTCCCATTAAACCTCTCGATGTCATACTTGACATTCGATCCCTTCTCTGCCATCGTGATAGTAAACCTAGAACGGAAACCTAGAGCTCGATACCAATTTGTAGAAACGCAACCCTAAAACGATGCGTAAGATAATGGAAAAATAAAACAAACAATGCACACGGATTTTACGAGGTTGCAAGGTTGCTACGCCCCGTGAGATGAGATCCTGCTTCACTATCAATGGAGAATAGGGTTACAGCTGTCCTCACACCTCTCAGATTGCTTGCATTACGAGAAGAAACCTCGCTACATATATATAGCGAAAAACCTAATCCGGATTAAACTACAATTGCCACCCTAATCCGGATTAAATTACAATTGCCCTCAAATGTGGGATTGAGCGGTGAGCCGCGCCTACACCTCTAGAGTGGGGCCTCCCTTGCAACCCCAGACCCGCTAACCAGGGACCGCCGTCTTGGCTGTCTAGGTGCTGCACCAGTACTCCCTGGATTAAACTGCGACGAAATACAAGACATCAAACACCAACAGAGTATGTGGCGTGTTATAAAGCCACTGTTCAAGCTTTATAGTTAACGAATTTTATTTCGGGGCTACAAATTGTTGACTCTATATCTAAACCATTAAGGATGTTTTGTGACAACTCAGTTGTGGTTCATTTCTCTCATAACAGTAAAAGTATTTCAAGCTCTAAGCACATTGGCATTAAACATTTTCTGGTTAGAGAGAAAATTCAAGAGACACAAATTACAATAGAGCAGATTGCTATAGAAAACATGATTGCAGATCCTCTTACTAAGGGCTTGACTCTAAAAGTTTTTCAAGAACATGTCAATAATATGGGACTTGGTAGTTCTTTTAATGCATTTTATTAGTGGGAGTTTTGCTCAGTATGTTCAGATGCATTTTACTTTTAGTTTATTTTATATTCATGATGTGTTATTATTGTTTTCAAGAAATATATGCATCTTTTATTATGACCATTTGTTTATGTGTATACACTTATTTATTTAGCTCAGGCTTTAAAACACGTTGTGTCATATTAAGAAGGCTAGAGTTTGTTAAGTAGCCTACTAATATTTCCTAAGCGATGTGGGACTAAAGTTTGCACACCTCACGGATCTCCCAAATCTCCTGGTACTTCCCCCACTGTGGCCCCATACACTGTCGAGGTCTGCTCTGATACTATTTGTAATGCCCCGGCCCCATTAACCTTGCACAATATTATTCTCTTTAGTCAATAGGTATCAAGGCTTTAAAATATGTTGTGCCATGTTAAGAAGGCTAGAGGTTATTAACTAGCCCAGTAATCTCTCCCTAGGTGATGTGGGACTCAAGTTTGCACACTTCACCGATTTTTTAAACCCCTTGGTACTTACCGTATTCTTGGTGGAAACGCCTCACCGATCTCCCAGGCGATTCTGATATTTACCGTATTCTTGGGTGTCACAAAAATAGATATGATGATCACTATTGCATGTAATTTTCATACCACGCTTTCATGTTGATTAGCCGAAGTTGGTGAGATTATGAGCACTTTAACATGTTTGGTCCCATATCGCTTTAGATGTGATGATTAATATGGTTGGGTGTCTGTAATTCTCATTCGGACCAAGGCATTTGGTTGAATGTGCACTCCATTCAACACTATTTTGTTGTGGCCACATTCAATTTGTCTAAACTAGAAAGTCGTTTTAAATAAATTTTAAAATCGAAAACTTGTGACATATGCTACCCAAGTGGGAGATTGTAAGATTTCCAATTAGGCAGGCTAGCATGGTCCAAGGTTTGTTTCCAAAACTGGTCTAATGGTGTTGACTACAGATGGAGTAAGCCAAAAGGATCCAATAATGATAAGTGACCTCTATGGAGATATTGGATTTCTATTAACACACATTTATGGTATGAATTATATATTACTATGTAGGGGTGAAACAGGGCCGGGTTGGGTCGAGTTTCTTAAAACCCTTAACCCAATCCTAGGTCCTCAAAATTCAACTCAGGCCCAACCCTACCGAGTTCATACCAACCCAACCCAGCCCGGATAATTGACCCTATCCGGGTTGGGTTGGGTTGACCTTGGCTTCTATAATGGTTGGATTAACCTTGATTGACATGTTTTTTCCATTCATATCTCATATATTATAAAATTATAGAAAAATAAAATACCTATTGGAGCCGTAATTTCTATTATAAAGATGCAATGTTAAATTATTTCGGCCCGGGTTGGGTAGCCGGGTTGAGGTTTTCAACCCTTACCCACCCTTCAGGGTAAAAAAACTTAGCCCAAACCATATTCAGACTCAAGGCGGGCTAGTTCGGGTTCGGGTTGTCAAGGCTAAAATTTCATCCCTATTATTATGTGTGGACCTAAGGTATTGTTTCCTTAATGGGAATGAAACCCTAATTTCCTTGCAGGGTTGGTCCTATCCTCACCCTTATATATAGTTATCACTGACCCATTAAGTAAATCTATTAACCTAAAACAGAAGGGAAAGAGTGTAGACTAGACCAACAACGGTGTTCATGTTATAAAGAGGGATCATTTTGTTTCAGCCATGGATACAAGTACACCGTTCTTGTCTCTGCAATAATGGTATTGTATGCCTATTTGATCTCTATGTGATGTATTGTGGATATGTTTTTCTATCACCATATTCATAAAAGAGAGGATAAAAACTATTCCCAAAAGAGAAGTTCACAAATGCAATATGAACTTTTGTGAATTCAGGAATAGAACTGACACGAGAGAACATGATGCATCTCAATATTCAGCTATTCGATTCTGATTAATATCATGAACAGTTTTACAGAGATGGAAAATCTGAATTCCTTAATACTCCAAGGCATTGAAATAAGGTACAAAGCTTGAACAAATCTGAATCCCTTAATACTCATAGTTTATTATCAAAAACCAAAACTCCCAAAGCTAGCTTCTGGATAGCCCGTTACCTACATATTTACATCAACCATAACCCCCAATATCAAGCCAGAGAATTGTAAAAAATCGTGGTCATTATCCCATTTTTAATATAATTTAATAGACAACTATTATAGTTAGGGGTGTCAATTCCTAAACCGAACCGGTAAAACCGGTCGGATCAAACTGATAACAACACGGATCGAACCAAACCGAACCGAAGCCTTATTGGTTTGGTTCAGTTTGATTTGGAGTATTGCAACCCCAAAACCAAATCGAACCGCACCGGAAACCGGATGAACCCGAAACCAAACCGAAACCTGCTCAAAACCCGGATCGAAACTGAAACCAAACTGGTAAGAAACCGAAACACTCCAAAATTCATTAAAAAAATCAAAATTTGCATAGTTTTGTATACATTTGTATGGAAAGTCGAATCCAAATTGGACCAAAAACCAAAACCAACCCGGTTACAAATTGATTTAAGAAATCGAAGACAAACCGAAACCAAACCGCACCGAAACTGAAACCAAACTGAAACCAGAATTTCTTATTGGTTCGATTTTGATTTCAGCTTTTCCACACTGAAACCAACTCAACCTAGACCGAAACCGAGCTGGACCGACCGATTGACACCCCTAATTATAGTGGTCGCAAACTCGCAACCCTCAAGAATATTCCCAGCTATAGTTCCCAAAAGCCACTGAGACATGGCGGCGAGTGATGATGAAGGCTGTGAAGCTCCATTATTATCATCAATAGCAGATGACACCATCGTCCATGGTGTCGTCGAATACAAAGGCCATCATCCTATTAACAGATCCAACTCTGGAGGATGGAGATCCGCCGGCTTCATCATCGGTAGGCCTTTCGTTGGCTTTAGTTTTAGTTTTCGTTTCCTTTTGAGTTTTGAGGTCAATTCCATTATTAATCATATTTGAAGGGGTGGGGGTGTTTCAGGAATGGAGATTACGGAGAGTTTTGCGTTAATCTCATAAGCTACGTGACGGGGCTGCTGCAGCAGCCATGGCCATGGCCATGGCCGCGAAGAACGTCAACACATGGTCGGGAGCTGCATCTATGCTTCCTCTGTTGGGAGCTTTTGTCGCCGACGCTTGGCTTGGACGCTATCGCACCATCCTCTTCTCTTCTCTCCTCTATATCCTTTTTTTTTCCTTTCTCTCAAAGCTAGCTTCTTCTTATCGTCCCCAACATAACCATGGTCAATATCCGGAGAACTCAACCTAGAAGAAAGCACCAATAGGTTCTTTGACAACCCTTTAATCTACTTCAGCTTCTTCTTAATCGTCGCAGTCTAAGGTATCTCCTTCTTTCATACCTTGCTACACGTCGTTGGCAATGCATAATAATTCAAATGCCTATTATCAAGAGACCCAGGAACAAACGACTCTGAATGCTTACTGGGCTTTAGAGATCAAAGAATCACGACAACCCAGAAGTCGAATCTCCCTGGAAAACCATTTTCCGGCATCTATTGAAACACCACAAACAGAGGATTTGAATGAATTTTTATCAAATCCACCATAGGAGTAGCTATGAAGGGATGAATAAGAGAACCAGATGCTTCCTTTGCTTTTGAAGGTAAAGTAGAGAGTTTAGCTCTGAAAGTTACGCAACCGCCAAACCAGAGGTGTTTTGTATATAAAATATAGAGAGTGAGAATGAATTTCAGTGTCAAAGAAGGCAACCTGATCAACCGCGACAAAGAAAACCTTAAGAAAGTAACAGGATACAGAAGAAGAAGAGAACAAAGAAGATTAGAAGAAGAAGAACAGCACAGAGAAGATTAAAAGAAGAATAAGAAGAAGAAAGAAGACGCTCAGTGCCTGAAAACATGAGAGTCCATTTTGTCGGGGAAGAACTTAATCTTTTCCAAGCTTGTTTTCTGCCCATTTTAGTGGTAAAATTTTCAGCAATTTTTCTGGTAAACGTCAAGATTTTGGCAAAATTTTACTTGATGAAAATTTTCCAAATTATAAAAAAAAAACAATAGAAAATAAAATTTTATAGGAAAATTTTTTCACATCGAAACAAACGGAGCTAAGTGAAAAACAACCTGCTCAGCGGAAAAATGGGCGAGCATAGGAGAAAAAAAAATTATAAATGTATGGAGAAATAGGGCCGTCCAAACTGTTATGTACCCTTATGCGTAATGTTCCATGTAGACCAAGTGGAACAGAGTGTCTGATTAAAACATAATTGATGGCACCCTAACATAATTCTATCGTCACTTATGCTAGTTGATCCACTTCTATCTTTTAGGAGTTCCATTAGATATTAATCTTATCTTTCTGTTAGGACTCCTACATCATTGGAGTTACATGTCTTATCAACCTCTATCACCCTAGGAGTTTGTATTCATGTTTACAAACTATCAAATGTGATAATAGATTCTTAATGCAACTCTCTCCTATTATATCTCCTTAGCAGATAAAGTTTTCAATTATGTAAATTCCTATCTAAGCTCTATATATATAGGCCACTAGGTTGCAATCTTCTCAAGTCAATCAATAATATAGTTCCATTACTTAACACATTAATAACAGTTGATATCCATCTGTTTGGTGAACCATAATTGTGTGAAACCGTAATTATAATGGGAGAATAATTTAGGACAAGGCTGAGGTACACGTCATCAATTGAAAAGTATACAGTAAAGGGTTGGGATATGGTATCATCCATGCACACAAAACAATACAATGTCCAAAATGTATATGACCTATGTTTTCCTTTCACAATTGATGAATCATTCTCACCGGCCATTTTGAGCTATGGCCATCCTTTGTCTTTAATCATATCCTGCTCCTCATAGACTAATTCCTTATCGGTCTCTAATTGCTCATTAAGTTTCCTATCTGGCTGATATAACCTTAATGTCGGCCTTCTCCTGTGCCTTGTATCTGAGGTGCTCTTTTCAAGACATACGATATTCTTCAAACCTTCAACCATTAACAACAGCTCATTGTACTGGAACCTAACAACCTGCTATATCAATACAGAAAATGAGTTTTGATGTATAATCGAGACCAAGTAATTGCCCGTAATTGGTGGGAACCCTGCAAGCTCATCTGCATTTGGAATCTATATGGTCCTCCCTCTGTACCCATCCCAAAAAGTCCATCCTGAGAATCCATGCAGGGGTGTGTTAGGTGGTTACAAAAATGGCACAACATCACTATCAGAAGGACCGAGGATAGACTGTCACACCCAGCCTCCACTAGGCTAAGGCATGTTGCCTAAATACCTTATGGTATCAAGTCAACCAAGACCACCAGGATCTCAAGCCCGTAGGGTAACATACAATTGCACCAGAATCACTAGTAATCAACTTACGTATTACAAAATAATAAGTAAATTGGTGTTACACTACATGGTACTGTTTCACATATTTATAAAAGAGTTTATAAACAATATATCTCCCAAGATCTTACAATTCTTCAAAACATATATATACACAAAATAATTAAAATATAGCCACTGAGGTCACTCAATAGCCTGGAGTCCCATAGGCATAGTCATCGCGTCCACAATCTAGACATTGCTCCATCTCAGCTTTCGAAAACCATCAAGTGTCATTGGCAGCCCTGGGGGTCTCCATTTGATTGCACTACTTTCCCTAAATCCATTACTAAGTCCATATGTGAGTTTTAGTACTACAACAACATAGGTGGTATCTCCTCCCCCAAAACGAACCTCGGGCCTTGATGATACAAGCTAGTTGCATGCAGGATTTAGTCAATCTCAAAAAGAACCTCAGTCCCATAGCCAACTACTAGGTTAATAATCCCAGCAGCCACACGTGCAGTATATCGTACCGTGTTGTGTCTACTCCTGGGTACAGTATGTCGTACTGTGGACATTCATTGAGGATTAGGCAACCACATAATGGGATTAGCCAACACATCACCACTACTGGCAAGGGGTTGTAGCACCTAGGTTTGTGATGTCCTAACCTAATTGTAAGTGGGAAGGGTGGGATAGGATGGAGAGAGAAAGAGAGGGGTTACCCTCCCCCCTTTTCTCCATCATTCCATTTAGGGTTCCTTTGGAATATTTCCTTTTGTCATTTTTACTTATTTCCTCTCACTTATCTGCCTTGCAAGGTGATGTCTCCAAACATGTCTGGCGACTATTGGGGATGGGGAAAGCATGATTTTGGAGTCACCATCTAGGATTCAAAGCCTAGAACCCTATTGTGGTGCCCAATTCCGATCGAGGGATCAAGCTCAAGTAGGGGGTTGGATTCCTGTGAAAGGATGGAACCCCCAAATTTGACTTCCTATTTTGATCTGTTCCAAAGATAGGGGTTTGTGTCATGTTACGAGTTTGAGAAGATGTTAGGCACCCACCTTGCCTGGAATTTTCGGTCTTTCTACCAAAAGCTTAGATTTTAAATATTCTCCCTTGAGAATTTTAATAGCCTAAGCCAACATGAAAGCTTTATCACATGAGATAATGCAACACATGTATATAATTGCATGAAATGATTCCAAAAACTATTAAAATATGACATGGAATAATACAAAATCTATATTAAAATCACATAAAATGATAGAGAATGCAACTAACTTATTTACATATACTTGGGATCCCTCGTGAAATGATGATTATGATTGTTATTTTATGTAAGGAACACATATGATAACATATGCATAAAAAATCATTATTTTATGTGGTGAACACATAAAATAATGCATAGAGATGGGGTATGTATCATGCACACAAGTGAAAATACTATCTAAGGTTTATATGAAACAAATGATAACAATAATGAAATTTCTAGTAATTCTCCCCAACTCAAGGGTAAAGACTTGACTCTCTTCTCACTTTCTTAGAGAAATTAAAACTTCTGGCACTTGGGCAAGAAATCTGACAGGAATTCTATGCTATGGTTTAGAAATGGATTTTGGTTTTGGGAATTTGGGTAGCACTTTCGCACTATATCCCTATAATAGGAATCAGCTGTGGAAATATAGGCAGAGCTTTCGCGCTATATTCCTAGAATATGAATCAGCTTTGGGAATAAGGGCAGGGTTTCCACTATATCATGAAAATAAACAAGAACACAAATATTTAAGCAATACTTCTGTACTATAATAAAAATAAGCAAAATTAACCACAAAAATTTGAGTAGCACTTCTGCACTAACTTGAAATGGATGACACAGGCTTCCAAAACTAGAGCAAGGATTTTGTACTAAGGCGTCGAATTCAGCGAGCTTTGGATGATCGGCTTTGAAATTTTCAAGACTTTTGCATTTCTCTCTCTCTCTCTCTCTTTCTCTCTCTCTTTTTTTTGGCAGGGGTTTTTGAAATAGGGATGTCTCTCTCTTGGGATTTTTTCACCTCTCTACACGGTGACCTGGGTCACCTATTTATAGAAAAATCCAAAGCATCCGTGAAAATCCTTATAGGGAGATGGTATGCCTTCCCTCTCCATGGAAGCAATATTTTGCAAAGATAGCTATCCGTGGACTACCTTAAGGTGTGCGGCTACCTAGTAGCTTGGGTGGCTATAGGCTTAGGCGGTTGATTCCAATTAGCTGAGGGGAAGGCAGGTAGGTTTGGTTTGGTTTGGTTCGGGTTGGATTGATTTGGTTTGGGTTCTATTTGGTTTGAGCTTGTTTTGATTTAATGGGTTCAAAGTTTAGGTAGGCTATGACACATCTGGGAATCCGTTCTTTTGTGCAATATATCAATAGGACCATATTTTGAATACTCTCCAATGATACGAGAATCGAGTACATGCTAGCCTTGATTGTCGTATTCTGGCAAAAGGTATCAATAACCACTTTCGACCATCCTCCCCGCATCATTTAACAATATTACGCTAAACTCTTGACCGGTCTTACACTCAATTGTACTCTGCAAGTTCTTGCATAATGACTTTAGGTTGGGATAACTAGGATAGTCTGGATTTGTGCCAAAAATTTGACTTCTTTGTGAAAGAGAGAGTACATGTTTCATCATTGCCTATAAATCATCATTGTCAAGGGGGGACAAAATTTGGTTTCTACACCAATGCATTCTATATTATGTAGGTACAACCACCATACATCACACACAGTGACCACACACATCGGGCACACGGTGCCGGAATCCCCCTTCAGCCTCCCCGTGTCTCGCCACTCACATCCATATCCACTTCCACATTTCCGTAACAAATTCATAACAAAGATAACAATTAAAAGAAATATATAATAGATATTCATATCATATGAGCATATAAAATATAATTCTAACTTAAAAACACTCCATAAATAAATTTTGTCACCCACTCACCTTAAAACCTGAAATCACTATGTTCGATAGATTCCCTTGCTTGTGTACCCTTGTCATGTCGATTAATTTCCTACCAATGCTGTGTACTACAATTAGTTAAAAGTACATATAAACCCTTAAGCAAAACCCCTCCATACAACCTTATACAGACCCCATACACAGACCCCCTTATTGAGCTCTGTAGAGGTCATCGGTAGGTTACAGTACCCTACCGATGGGTGGGCACCATTGCAAAAGCATAGGCTAAAAAGAATTATCAAGCTTTCACCAGTAGGTGGCCACGGAAAATAGCAAGGGCACCTTCCAGTGGGCAGTTCTTGTAGGTTCCCAAACAAGCTTCTGAACTCCACCTATTGTGGATTCCTTTTGTTTCACTGGGCTCCTACCTTTCTTCTTTTATTCGCAACAACATAGTAGGAGTCTAATTCATCCTTTAGGGGTATAATTAAGTTACATTTCTCCTTCAATTTCAGAAAGGTAATCCCACTCTACTTCACACACACACACACACTGTCCAACTAGAATTCAGCAGCTTGCTTATGGTATGCTGCTGATTTGAGTTTCCCAACAAGATCAACCTCTTAATTAGAGCTGGACAAATCTGGGAAACATGGTTGGACCATATTCCATCTCCAATTGAGTCTCAATTTGGGGATTAGAAGTGAATTATAGAGAATTGAGAAAATTACACCACTTTCAGGTCCAAAACCATAAATTCACAAATTAATTGATCCAATTTAAAAAATAACTGGGTAGGAACCTAATTCCTATCTCAAATCACTTAACCCCAACTTTGCATGGTGAAATCCCTAATTTTAAGTGCCATCAAAGATGGGTCAACGTGGGTTTGGGTCATTGGATTCACTCTAAACAGTCAAATTTCAGCACCAGAGTTGATTGCCAACTCTTAGAACACATTCCTACCTAAGAATCCCACAAGAAGTACCCTTATCATACTTCTACCCCAATTCAGCAACCTCCTACAAAAATTAAACTAGAAGACCTTACCTATTGGGTAGACTATATCAAATGATCCCAAAAGGCATGGGTTTCCTCCCTTTCCCTTTCCTTTTCCTTTTCCTTTTCCTTTTCCTTCTTCTTCTTCTTCTCTCTCCATGATTTTCACACCCCCACCTTCAATAGGCCAAGGTATGCGCCACTGGCTCAAACCCAATCAGCCTACCTCGATCAGGATCATAGAAGTAGGCACTTACCTCACAAATGCCATAAGATCACACTATAGATCAGAATACATATAAAATCATACATATAGAACTACTGATAGTAATTTTCTACAATGATAATACAATCATATAAGCCCAATTATGAATAATCCATAGGTAAATAATATAAACATCTTATATACAACTGTATTTAAATAAAACACAAATAAGAAGACATATCTGTCCACATCCACAGTGTCTCACAGATATAGCCTCACAACCGTTGCCGAAATCTTGTCTCATTTCAACTCCGATTCCACCATCTAAAAATAAATATCCACATGGATGAGCTACACTAGCTTAGTGAGGGGTGAGCAAGCAAGCACACACCTCCATCTCATATGCTAAATACAGTGCATGCTTACAACCATCCACAATATATGATGCATTAGTGCTCATGCACATGATTCTATTTCCATTGCACTAATAACCCTAATTACTAAGTCTATATTTGGGTTTTAGTGCTATAAGCAACATAGATGGTATTCCCTCCTCAGTCCGTTAATCTCTAGAGATACAAGCTAGCTACAAGTAATCAACTAATCCTGAAAAGAACCTCGGTACCCTAGCCAACTCCCAAATAGTAACCCCAACTGTCACAATTATAGTACATTGAATTATACTGTCGATAACCATGTGTAGATTCCGTTGTACCATGTTGTGTCCGCTTCGGATATAGTCTATTGTACCCCGGGTGTAATAGTCTAATTAGACCTACCACCGATTGGGATTAGCCAATACATCACCCCATATTGGCAAAGGGTTATAGCATACAATTCAGCCAATATCATTCATACATCTACAAACCCGGGCACACCATACTGGAACACACCTCGGACACACCGCGTCCTAGCCCATCACAACCACATCCAAATCCATATTGTCCACATACACATCCTCAATCACAATCTCATATGCAATAATAAAAGAGTAGTAAATACAAAAAATATATATCAATCCATTACAAATGAGCAAGCATGAAAAAAAAATCCAAAAACACTCCGTAAAGAAGGTCACTATCACCCACTCACCTCAATATCCGAATCCAATGATTTTCACTGAATCCCCATCATCGCGTATCTTTGCAAATGAATTAGGTTCATATATATTCATCAATATATATTGTCAATTTATAACCTACATTGTCCACATATAGTTCCTAATTAAACCCTATGCAATGGGCCTAGAGATTGCAATAACCATAGGCATTAGAAGGCTCGAATTATTCAGCGACTTCTCCCTATTAATATGTCAAATGTTATGGAAGTGGAAAACTTAGGAATATGCATACCATATCAGGAGGACATTGAATGACTAACACAACATTTTGAAGAAATCTCATTTGACTACCTTCAAAGAGATCATAACCGGTTTGCCTATGCATTGGCTACCTTAGTATCCATGATCAATATCCAAACAGAAGTAAAAATAAAACCTTTTGCTGTTTAAGAAAAAAAAGTACTAGCCTATCATATAATTTGTAAATTAACTGCAGATGGACGACTATAGTACACTAACATTACTAATTTCATCCGAGATGAAAAATATCCAAAGGATGCAACCGACAAGGAAAAATGATTCATGAGGAGATAATCTACCCAGTTCATACTCTATGAGGGCATCCTATACAAAAGATAATATGGCGGAGTTCAATTGGTGTGTATAGATGAAGAACAAGCAGAAAAAATCATAGACCGCATTCACCAAGACATATGCGAACCTCACATGAATGCTAGGATATTGACTAAGGAAATCCTAAGACCAGGTGTAATACTCTGTCCAAGTACAACTGCTTAATATAGGTGCCAAATAAGAATTGCACAACTAAGGGCAGCTAGGCTGGTCAGTTTCCACTTAAGGTGTACATAGATGACAAGGATGACCCCATCTGTCAGTGCACATCATGCCAAATCTATTGGAAGGCTTTTCGTGATCAAAGGAACCAAAGAGAATTAGCCAATGTACACTGACCACTGTGTACAAACACAAGGAGTAGTCAACCTAGCCAATTTAGTAAGAGCGCAGGCAGGTCCTCACAGGTCGGCAGGTGGGCACCCACTAGTGGAGCTGCTATGGAAAATGCATTGAACCTTTGTGGGGCAACTGCCTTATAGCAATACACCCCAACCTTACCCAGTGAATTGGGGTTTCCAAGTTGAACATACGGAACCCAACATGTATGGGTATAGTGGGGCCATAAGCTAGAAATTGTGCATTAATGTAATTTTTCATTTTCCTTAACCCAACCTAACAGCCTTAAAGGTTTATATGTCCTGAGTATTATAAGCTCGTTACCATGTACTGCTCAGTCAATGTACACATTGCATGTTTCTATAGAAATGAGATAAGGAAGAGAAGAGGGAGAAGGAGAAGGAAAAGCTAAGGAGGGAAGCTCATGCCTTCTGGGATTCATTAATATAGTCCATGTTATACCCGCGCCTAAAATTTCCTATTTTAAATGTATAGATGAGGCACCGGAGGACACCAGTACCAATGAATACTAGGTAGCAGCAATATTTTTTCGAGAAGGGAAGGATGACCCCACTTGCACCTGCTACCCATGCCTTAATAATTAGAAGGGGTTCTGAACATGGAAGAGAAGGTCAGTCCCATCCCTCACACCTTACGGAAAATCTTGAGTTTTAATAGTAAAATATATCAAGAGGTGGGGCCCACACACTGGAACCACCTTGGGAAGGCCCCATTCAACTTAAGGAATACATTTCCACGCAATGGGGAGCAATTCATCCTTCACCGTTGAACACCTCCGGTGTTTATATAGGTCAAAATTGGGTTATTTGGTCGGGCCCAACTCCTCGCACCCATACAACTCAAACCCAATCCCAAGGATGGAGCAACATAATTAGAAGTGGATTAATGTGTTGAAATACCCCGAGGTGGGCCCATTACCCCAATTTATAATTTAAACTGGTAATGGGTGAAAGCCATTATTTTGCCAAATAACCCTTAGTTAACTTAAGTGATTATAAATAAAAGCCTTGCTATTCATTCTCTCTACCTACCAAGTTAGAGCAAGAGAAGGAGAAGGAGGAAGAGAACAAGGGAGGAGTAAGGGGTTCCTACCAAGTAAGGTAAGACCATTCTCTCCATCTCTCCCACACACTCACACACTCTCTCTATCTTCCATTTTTCCACCTCCATTAAAGCTAATGGAGACCACCCCAATTGGTTCTCACATACCCACATACCCCATATGCAAATCGATTTGGGGATTTGGTGTGGGGAACCTAGTTAGTGAGGTTAGTCACTCACATGGAGTGTATAGACCTCCTCCATGGAAAGCCCCATCTAATACCCCCCCAATTTGGGCAACACAAGACCTAGAAATGAAGAAATTGCCCAAGTCTCCTAAAATCCACATTTCCACTTGTCAATAATACCAATTGGGAGAGGGCTTTAGTGTAGGAGACTTATCCTAGCAAGATTGATGGGTCAATTTGAGTCTATGAATTCTCTTTTGTGAAATTTCCACTTAAAATCCCCAAATTGGATAACTAAACCCTAAAATGGTGAGTTTTGCCAAAATCCTTTAAAATCCACCATTCAAACCGAAATTTGGGTTGGGAAAAATAAAATTAAAAATGGGTATAATGGATTTGGGGTGACCACATAAGCCATTGGTGGTCACCAGATAAACCCTCAACTGAAATTCCCTAATTTAGCTTAGTTGCGACTTGAACTTTAGGGAAAGTTGGGTGCATTGTATAAACCTACCTTAACTAATCCATTAATTATACTTAAACTAAGCTAATTGAGGTAGGTGAATATTCTCCACATATAAATTAGCCTTTATTCATAAAACCCCCAATTTGAGAACGATTTCAAAAAAAAAAAAAAAGGAAAATAGGAAATGAACTAGAACGTGTACCTTAAGTCTTACTTTTCCATGGATGACTAAATTGTTTAAGAACCATATGTATTATAGGAGAAGAACTAAGAAGAGATGGGAGCAAAAGGCACGAGACCATTGACTATCTATCTTCACCTAAGACTCGAGGTGAGGGGATTTGTGTGATTTTTATGGAATGTTTATGTCATGTTGCATATGTGGATGATCATATCACTTTGTATATTATAATCTTGTTTCTTCTGGAGAATGTTGATGTGGCATGATGATATGAATTGTGGATGTGCATATGTGTGTGATTGGGATGCAAGGTAGCCGAAGGTTAGGTTCAGATACTGTATACCCATGGTGAGTGTGTGTTGTGGAGATTGGGGTGCAGGGTGGCCGAAGGTTGGTTCCGACAATGTATACCCATAGTGTGTGAGTCTAGGGTACAAGGTAGCCGAAAGTTGGGTTCTGGCATTGTACACCCACGGGGTGTGAGTTTATTTATGAAGTGATATGAATCATGCTAGATTGCATTGGGCTAGGAAAAATAACCTTAGTGATACAACCCTTGCCAATAAGGGTTTAAGTATTGGCTAATCCTATCGTTCGACGGTCCAAGGTTGGAGACGATTTCCGGTGACTGAAGTGGTGGGTATGTCAGCGTTGTGAAAAACCCTCATGCGATGTTGGATTCGGTAATGGGTATGCCCTACATGCGATGTTGGATTCGATGTAGTGGTATTATAGGGGATTATTAATAGAGGCTTACCGGGTATCGAAGATTGCCATGTAGGGACCGGTATGCTCCTGACTCGCAACTAGCTTATATCCTTGGGGATCGATAATGAACATTCATGACTGGGGATATCACCTATGTTGTAGTAGCACTAATACTTACTTTGGATTTAGAATCTGTTGATTAGATTGTTTGCTAATAATCTGGTTCATGTCATTGCATTTATTTAAATGCATTCCTATTGATTTGGTTGGGCATTTGTATACTTGTTGCATTTCATGAATTGTTGTGCATGTTTGTGTGTATCCCTCACTGGGCTTTGTGGAAGCTCACCCCATTCGTTGCACCTTTTTTAGATGTTGATCCAGGTTACCATCTGGAGTTTGTGTCCGAGGAATTGGCTCTCTATGGAGGCAACCTTTGGGATGAGCTGCTAGCTTTGCACGAGGATGGTTGCATTTGTGACGACTGTGCGTTCGGATGGGAGCCCTAGTGGCATAACTGAAATTATGTTCCGCTGTGAAAACATTACCTTTTGGAAAATACAGTAAATATCATTAGACACCTCCAGTTATGTATATCTTGACTAATATTATCTATGTGATCATAGATTCATTTCATAGTTTATGAACTTAAAGTACTGCATCGTGGATCCTGCATGGATTGTGGATACATGTGCATGTCCATGTCGCCAACCTTCAGCTCAATGGGAGGTTGGGTGTGACAGTCCACCTAGTGCGTACGACCTTCTTCTTAGGTTACTTTAGTGTAGGTAGCTACTGATATGGGTAGGGCATGTTAGGATTGTTTGAATTTGGGAATTGGGTTTCAACAATGGGTTCCTAGAGTTAGGCATCAACTTTGTTGATCATTGGTCGGATCTCCTAAAATCAGCTGCAAAAAATCATTGAAAAAGTCAACAACATTGCACCCCACTAGGCCCACCTTTTTTAATCCACAAAAAACTGCCACATGGTAGTCCTTTGGGCTACTCCTTCTGAGGTTTGGAGGAGCCGCCAAAGGGTTTGGGTGGCTCCTCCAAGCCGTTGCATTTAGTAATATTTCTGTTACAAAAGTGACATTTCGTGTCAAACCAAAAATTTCCGTTTCTGTGATAAAAATTTGTTTTTTTAATCCAAAAAATGGTGTTTGGTAACTTGTTTCAGAATCGGTTTCATCGAGACAAGGATGAGGGAGAGAGAGGGAATCAAAGGAGATTTTTTCTTGATGGAAAGGGTTTCTTGGTCTGATTCCACCGAGAAAGGGATGAGGAGACCAGTGGTCAACATTGTTGAAATAGAGTAGGGATCGAGCAAGAGTTCTTCACAGATTCTTCACCACTCAAGTTCTTTAGAGTTTCAAGGAGACAGAAAAGGTTTTGGTTCTTTAGAGTCGCAAGGAGATAGATGGCATTGGGAAAATTATCGACATATGATTTTTTTTTCCAAATGGAACATTTCTCAAATGTTAACCATGTTTCAACATTTTTCGTTTTTCGTTTTTCGTTTTCCTTTTTTTTTACCCGATTCATTTAAAAAAAAAAACTGAACACCAAACGGAAGATTCCTTTTTTGTTTTTATAAGACGAACAAACGTCAGAAACATTTTTTTGGATGACTACCGAACACAACAAGGCCCTCTCCGTTCTCCCTCTCCCTTTGCTCTCGTCTCCCTATGTGGTTTTCCTCCTTCTTCCTTCCACCTGCCCCACCCCCAAAACCACTCTCCATTGTCCCCTTACTTTGGTTTCTAGTTCCCCCTTCATCTCCATTGGTTTTTCGTAAAATTTTTTGAAGATGTCACAATGGTTAAGTTGCACTATTTGCAAAGTGTTGGTCATACATTCAAAACTTGAAAACAGCCTATTCTGTGAAAAAGGGGGTAAGGTTGGGTTGCTCTTCGGGAAGATTCCACAGAGCCATCATGCTTTCCATGGAATTGGGGCAAAGCGACTAGTACCGATCAAATCCCAATTCCCACCCCGGGGCCCAATTACAAAAGTGGAATCATATCAATATTATTCCGAACCGAGCCGGAATCGGCATCAAATAGAACCACATGGACAATATAGAGTATTATAGACAATGGATCAATCCAATGCCTGTTAGCAATTATTTACCTTTCCGTTTTTGCGTCTCTTTCTCTTTCTCTTTCTCTCTCTACTGCTCTGTGTTTTGACTGGTAACGACGATGGAGAGTTCACTGACAACTTTGGGTCGCGGCAAACGTGAACGCCCTTCACTCATAGAGCAGACCCATCAGACCCATAGTAGGAAGAGGCGAAGAGTAGTTACTGTAGAATCTGAAATCCATGTTCATGAGAAAAGATATGAAATCTCAAGTTCAAACAGCAGACGTGGGGGTTCCTCGTCTCCCTGGATCGATGAGAGGCAGAGGACAAAGAATAAGAGGAGGCAGAGAAGTAAAAAGGAATTTGTAGACGGTTATCGCAAATGGGTTTTCTCTCCCCATGATTTCTCCCGTTACAAAGGTAATTACGTGGTTCTATTCTTCCTTCTTGTTTGCAGTCGCTGAAATGAAGTGGAATGAACAATTATGGAGAACTAGTTACAGTTAACATTGAATTATCAATGACGAATGTTCTTTAACCTTTGTCTTTTTGGAATTAGAAGTTACTTTCCCCTTTGGGTTTCAAATTTCAATTGCTTGTTGCAAATAGTGTTTCTAGTGTAAGAACCTATGCTGGTTTGGTAAGTTTGAGGTGAGAGATTTTCTGTTTGTTTTTATTTCATCATGGGCGTTTTTATGAATTTGTTTGAATTATCGAATAAATAGACTTTACTATGTATCTTCCTCTAATTTGCAACTGAATAAAGATGATGGAAATTAAGTTGAGTTTCCAGACTACAGTCTGCACAATGCAGACTTTACTAACGAAATGATTTCATGAGACTACTTTATGCTTATGGGTTTCTTTGACAACTTGATGTACAGACTGTCAAACCTTTGTTCTAACTTGAAAATTTCTTTTACAGACAGGGTTTGCATTGTCTCGTATAATATCCTAGGTGTTGAAAATGCATTGAAGCATCCATATCTATATCCTCAAGTCCGACCCCAATTTTTAAATTGGGACTGGAGGAAAAAGCTCATTCTCAAGGAGCTTAATCATTACGAACCTGGCATTTTATGTTTCCAGGCAAGTTCAAGAGGAATCTGTTAGGTTTTCATGTGCTTTATTTGTTTATAAATATGTTAGGTGCTTTATTTGTTCCTAAATCTGTTAGAGCATAGGTATGATTAGGATTTTTGGCATTTGAGCATCAATATTGGAAGACAAGTTTGGAGATATTTCATTTGGTTCTTCAATGTGAAAATTGTTTATATTTGAATAAATAATAAAAAAAAAAATGAAAAGAGAAAAAAGTGTAACTTTATTTGGTTTTAGATGTTAGCAGATCGATTGTGCTTGTCTTGTATGAGCTTCTTTAACAGTTAATCCTTTTTATTTTCTGTCACAGTTCAGACTTATGACTGTACAAGCGTTGAAATTTTTTGCTTGAAGGATCCAATGTTATACACTTATATTGTTTATTTTTATATAATATGACTATTGCACAGAATAGAAATTGAATTTATGGATTGCTCTACTTAATGAAATTGAAAGGAAAAAAAGTTCCACTTAGAATTTTAGGTTCTCTGAATCTGAAAAACTGTTTGGGATACTTCTCGTATTTTGAAAAATCCATGCAATTGGATTATAATGGGTGGAGAAAGTCATAGTTTGATTGACTGATTCGCATGGAAGAATTGATGCAGAAGTGATTCTTTGAACCGGGCTGAACCCATTCAAGTGCTCCGACTGAGAACCGGATCTAATTGATTTCTGGAGTCTAGTAAGATTTTAGGAAGGTTTTTTTATTTTGGGAATAATATTGTAGTCTTTCTTTTATTTGGGTAGATTATGTAGGATAGGATAATGGGTTACCATTTTGAGTTTATTTTAGTTTCCTTATTTAACTCAATTTTAGTTTCCTAAATTGATAGTACTTGCTTAGTGTAGGAGTTTTATTTTCTTTAAATACCGGTAACCACCAATTGAGAAGACAGATAGAGAATGAATTGAGTTTGTGTTTGTGAAGGGCCTGCATGACTGTTGTGCGGGCTTCCTTCTCCCCCCTCCCCTCTCTTTTATGTGAACTATCCCTGTGACCTCTCTCCATTCCTCTTCTTCTGTTATTCTTCTTTTCCTTTACTGTCTGCTATAGTATTGAGTTGGGAAAATTTGTTAAAAAGAAATCAAAGAAGTCTTCATGGTTTGATCTGAAACTGGGAGCATGAGTTCTCCTGTCCAAGGGGATCCTAAATCCCAGGTCTTCATCTTCCATTCAACGCCTGTTGTGAGTTCCTTAAACCAGTCACAGGTCTGACATTCTCTCTCCACCAGACTCAGGTTGAGACCCACCCATCTCTCTTATTGCAGGTTTTGTCGACTTGATTTGTAGTACTTCTGGGACAGATGGTAGTTGCGATTCACTGCCTGAAAACCCACATCAATTGAGCACCTTAAGAGGGAGATCCCATATCAAATCACATTCCTCTTTCCGCTGGTTTTCTGGTTTTGATGGAAGGTTGAAGAACGATTCTCTTTCCTCTTCAGTTATCCCTTGTATTTCCCATGTTGCCCCCACCCTTTTCCCTTTAAATATGCGTTGTCCCTTTATATGTGTTTGTTCCAAGTATGCCCCATATCATTCATGTTGAATTACCCAATTGGCTCGACCAATTTCTGACTTATTACAAGTTTGCCACTCCTCTTTAAGAGCTTGTGATATTTTACAAATTTTCATTCTTTCTTTGTAATTTGGGTATTTGATTTGGATGGGCCCATAAGTGAACCAAATAGGGTTTTCGAAACCTGTTTCCGCGTCAAGTGCATTATTTCTCAAATGCTTAGTTTGGTGTGAGGTAGGCCACTTATATTTGAAATATTCTCAAGTCATGGAAAAAATAAAAAATAACCAGAGATGCATTAAAGAGGGATGAATAATTAAATTAAATACAAGGGAAAATAGGGGGGAGGGATATGCAAAGCCAAAGGTAGGGGGAGTATAACCCTAAAGGGCGTAGGGAGGGGACGCTAGAATAGCCGGAGACCCCAAGACATAACAATAAGCATGATCCTTGGGGAGTCAACAACCGGGGAACCAAGTTTGGAGGAGACGTCAAAGTAGATAGTCTTCCAAATCGTATCAAAAGCTTAAGAGTTGGAGGTCCATCTATGGAAGTTGTGCTCCATCTAAATATGGTTGATAGAAGCCTAGAATGCGAATTTCCCAGCTGTGTCATAGATAGTAGAACTAGAATAAGTCATATCAATCCAAACCCACTCTCTCTAAAGGGGAGGGTGTTCTCGGCATGCCAACATTTGGAAAGGACAAGCTTCAAGATGTGGGAGGAGAAAGGGCAGTCGAAGAAGGGGTGGTTATTGTCTTCCTAGCCATTCAAGCATGATAATAGGCAATGGAGATAGGAATATGGTGGTAAATGAGGAAGGCTTGGATGGGGAGGCAGTTGGAGAGAGCTCTCCAAACAGTGAAGCTGGGGCGAGGGATGTGGGCTTTGAACAACCGAATTTGTGCCAGGGAATGGAGGGGGAGGAAGAGTGGACAAGGTTCCAAGCTGAGGTAGAGGAGAAGCTACCCGAAGAGGAGGGGGACAGAATGGTTTGGTCAGCCATATGGCATCAAGAGAGGGGATGTTGGGAGGGGGGACTATGAGCAGAGGGAGATGATCGAGGAGACCATAGAAGACTGAGGGAGACCTGAGGAGTAAACTGATCGATTGCCTTGAATTAGGGAAAGAACGCTAGCTGGATGCCAGTTATCGAGCCAGAAGGAGGTCTCAAGCCCTCAACTCTGTTGCTAATATGTGATCCAATGGCAGTCAAGGCAAGTGGCCTAGCATAAAGAATCTTGCACTAAGCCCCAGGAGGAATTAGGGTTAATAGTGGTAGTCTATAGAGAGTCTTTGCGGAGGAGAGAAGAGTAGACCTTGCTGACTCATATTTGGGCAAGGTTCGAAATCTCGTTTCGTTTTGGGGTTTCGGTGGGTTCAGAAATTGAAGTTTTGTTTCGTTTCGGCGAAATTTCGGCCGAAATGGTGTATTTTTTTGTTTGTTTCGGTTGACTATTTCGGTGGTCAAACGGCCATATTTTGACCTGAAACTTGGTGGGTAACTTATTTTAAGGTTAATAAACATGCTTAGAACATAAAAATGCAAAAATATTAGGACATGACATTATTTTAGAGTTGCACCTTTGTTTGGCAGAAACCGTCGAACTGTTCTGAAAATTTTACCTGGTTTTGGAGAAAGAACTTTACCTTTCCTAAACTTTGAATGTGTAGATCTTGTAGGAGTCTAATAAAATTCAAAATGTGTGATGATGTGGCTAATTAAAGGCTTGTTGGAGACTTGGGAGTGTTTTTCCTTTAAAATATGCAAATGGAACCAAAACCACCGAGATAGGCGAGACAGAGTCGAAATTTCAAATGAAATACCGAAATTTCGACCGAGATATGGTATTTATAACACATGGAATGTATTGAGATAGGCGAAATACCGAAACGATACCAAAATTTTGTACAAATGTTATTTCAGGCCTTATTTCGTTCGAAAAAAAAAAAAAAAATCTAAATTTTGCAAAAATTTTGCGAAAACTTTGACAAGATTTCGAACCATGATGTCAGGCTGTTTGGAAACCAGTTTCCATACTAGCTTAAGGATTTCAGTCAAGGCAAGTGGCCTAGCATGAAGAATCTTGCGCCAAGCCCAGGAGGAATTAGGGTTAATGGTGGTAGTCCATAGAGAGTCTTTGCGGAGGAGAGAAGAGTAGACCCTACTGACCCATATGCCGGGCTGTTTGAAAACCAGTTTCTATACCAACAAAGTTGGTGCCTTTGATTCTTCTTAACCCAAGGCCTCCTTCCAACTTAGGAAAGAAAACAGAGGCCCATCGGATGGGATGGAGGAATTTGGGAGAATTAAAACTTTTCCATAGAAATGAGAAAAGAGTGATTCAATTGATTTGATGGTGGATTTGGGGAGCTAGAAAACTCTCGACCAGTAAATGTAGGAAGATTGTAGGACTGATCGGATGAAAACCAGACAACCTGTATATGACAAGAGCTTCCCTTTCCATGGTTGAAGCCTTTTGCAAATTTGGCTAAGTATGGGAGCGCAGTGATGGGTGGTGAGCCTAGAGTAGATGAGGGGAAGGCCTAGGTACTTGACAGGCAAAGAGCCAAGAGAGAACCGAGTGAGCTCAAGAAGGTGAGTTTTGCAGGTGTTAGAGATGCCAACAAAGAAGAGACAGGATTTAAGCAGATTGATGTGGAGGCAAAAAAGAGACTCGAAGAGATGAAGGGAGGACATGATGGTTTGGATGGAAACCTCATTTGCCTTTAAGAAAATCATGAGATCATTGGCAGAAGCATGATGAGAGAGTTTGTAGGCTTTGCATTTAGGGATGATAGAGATAAGGAGGTTGTTGGTGTGGGATTGGGTGGATCTTGGGAGGACCTTAAGGATGAGACAAAAAAGGAGAGGAGAGAGGGGGCAACCTTGCCGGATACCAAGAGTGGAGAAGTAGCCAGTTGGGGAACCATTCACGAGAACAGAAAACTTGGGAGAGGAAATGCAACAATGGATCTAGTCAATAAAGGAGGGGGAAAGACATGGTTAGAAGGACTTGAGAGATGAAGTCCCATCTGATGGAGTGGAAAGCCTTATGGATGTTAATTTTGAGAAGGCCTGGAGAATGGGATTTCCTATCAAAGCTACAGACAATCTTATGACAAAGGATGATGTTGTCAGCTATAGTCCTGCCGACAATGAATGTAGATTGATTGGTACTAACAAGAGAGACTATGACAGTCTGAATATGGTTGGCCAGGACTTTGGCAATGAACTTGTATAGGAGGTTGCTGTTAGGATTTAAAATGTAACCGCAAGCGTACGGATCAGTGTAGCTGCGGGTCCAACACAGGGAGAGCAGCCACTTTATTTTTTTTGTTTCTTTTAATAATGCGAAAGTGAACCAATTAATGGTTGTGATCTAATTCTAATTACCATCCTAAACATATGTATCTAAAATAACGTCCTAACCATTCGTCATCTAAGAATTTAAAGACGCAAGCCACGCAATTAAAATTAAATAAATAAATAACTGAAAATAAACAACCCACGCAATTAAAAACAACAATAAAGGAAAAAAATGCTGAAATAAAAATAAAGTAAAAGAAAGGAGATAAAGTTAAAGAGAGACTCACAAGTATGTTTCTCTACTTAGCCCGAGGGATGCATCATAATATGAGCTTCCCTACTTGACCAGAGAATCACTCTTACAATGATTACTCTACTTGGCTTTAGGGAAAGGGAGACAATTAAAATAAAAGCAATAAATTGATAGTTCTATGGCTAGGAGGGGCAAAACCAACACATACACTAGCCATGAACCTTGGGGGAAAGGGATAGCAATAATGTAATGACTGAAATTAAAATCCTAAATTAAGAAATAAAGGGTAGTCAGAAGAGGGAATGAGAGGGGGGAGAGAAGACTACTGAAGGAGCCTACTTACTTGAACTTCAACTCTTGAACTGAAAACTTGATCGATTTGAGATACTACCAGTACTAAAAACCAGATCTGGAATAAACCAAATCTGAAATTTCTAGTACTAGAGAAAACAAATCTAAAGAAATGCTTGCATTAATTGAATAAAAAGAACTTACAAAAGTGTTTAAAGCATAAACCTAAAACTAGAGCTAGAGAAAGAGAAAACTAGAGAAAGAGATAGAGCAACTAAAAAAAAAAACCTAGAAAAAGAATGAAGTGCCTCCTCCCCTTGTGTTAATTCTATTATATAGAGAATGGGGGAGGGAAGCTGAAGATTTTAGCTTCTAAAAAAAAAGATTTTTTTTTTTTTTTTATCTTGTTGATGAGGTGGAGAGAGAAGATAGAGAATTGTAGGAAGTAGGGAATCTCCAACGATTTTGCTTCCTTTTTCCTTATTTTTATTTTTATTTTTATTTTTTTTCTCTCCTTCAAACGTGGGTAGCATCTTGGATGATTTTTTTTAATTATTTTTTTCTTTCTTATTTTTCTCCCTTTTTTCTATTTTTCTCTTTATTTCCTTATTTCTCTCTCCTCTTGCGTAAGAAACCCTTTGGCCGACCTCCTTTGAGTGATGAGTAGCAGAGAGAAAATCTTCTAAAATAAAAACCTCAACAAAATGGTAGTTAAGAGGTTCGAATTTAAGACCTCCTAATAAGCAAGGGATTTTGCACACCACAACTCACCAACTACGTTAGGTAGTTGTTACCAAAAACGAATCTTCAATCACTTAAGGATGTGGTCTATTGATCCTTGTTGGCATTTGGAATATTCCTTGTACTTCTGGGACAACTGCAAACTGGCTGGTTTAGCATCTCGGTTCAGTTTTGATCCATTATTCTTTTTCTGGCCTGAAAAGAATAATCACTTGTACGGTTGACCAAACGAATGTGTACTTGCAATTGAACACGTCCATCTTGCTCAAAATTTTGTCCTCTTCGCACCCATGAAAAGAAATAGGATCTCTTTACGTGTAAAATTGGAGATATAGCGCCCGATAGTCTTAAGGCCTTGAAGTTATAAAACCTGCAAAAAGAGAGTAAAACCCAAGGTAGCTCCATTCTAAATATGTAAAATGCATATTTTACTACCCTAGGTTTCACACATAAATGTGCTCATCAGTTGCATAAGGAGATAGGTCAACCATGGAGGAAGCGCCATCAATCTTGGGGATGAGACAGAGGAAGGTGTGGTTGATGCTTTGGATTTGGGAGAGGTTGAAGAATCTTTTGATGGCTTTGGTGAGGTCTTCTCCAATGATATCCCAGAAAGAGGAGAAGAAGCCCATACTAAAGCCATCGGGACCCGGGGGGTTTGTTGGATTTGTGGGTGTAGATGGCAATTGAATTTCCTGGTCAGAGGGGATGGCCTGGAGTAAGGGTAATAAGGTGTCTAGGGATGAATTTGTTGAGGAGGAGATGGGAGAATGGGTGGGGAAGGAGAGGGGGAGGGGCATAAGATATCAATAAAGGAGGACACAACTTTTGCCATGATTGCAGCTTGGTCCTTGAGGGTGGAGCCATCATGAGCCAAGAGCTGGGGATGGAGTTGGAGTTGGTCCTTATTTTCAGGGATTTGTGGAATTAAGAGGAGTTAGAGTCACCAAGATCAAGCCATTTAATACGGATTTCTGCTTGAGAAAACTCTCTTTTTGGCCAAAAGGGAAGTAAGCTCCACAGAGCATGGTCTAAAGTATCTCCAGTACCGATCGATACCCTATGATACGTATCTTAAATTTAGCCGACCGATACTGATACTTTAATCCTTGATCTTTAGCATATCTTAGTGTATCTCCGATACAGTATGATACCCTCCGATACGTATCTTAAATTTAGCCAACCAATATGGCGACCGATACCGATACTATAATCATTGCCAGAGAGGCCTCCTCATCGAGGGCAAGGGAGGTGATGTAGATACGCACCCATGGAGTGATCCATACCTATCTGGGTATCCAATGAGAGATGAATCAGATCCATATCGAGTTTTGGCTAGTAGGATATTTTAGGATCTTATTTCTATCTTCATGCAATCTTTTATTTTTGGTAACTTAGGTAGGAGATAGCTACTAGGATTTAGTTTCCATTTAATTTGAGTTTCCAATTTAGAGTAGGTTTCCTTTTAATATTGGTTTTCTTTTACTATTTAAATGCATGTAATGCTCAATGAGAGAATAGAGAATAGAAAATATGAATTAAGTGTTTGATAGCCTGCGGGCGTGTGTGCGATTCTCCCCCCTTCTTTATGCGATTGTTCCCTCTTCCCTGCAACTCTGAGACCCATCTCAGGGAATTCTTCCCTTTCCTTACTGGCCCTCCATCAATTGGTATCAAAGCCAAAGGATCCCCATCCCCATCTCTCTTTCTTCCTTGACCGTTCTCTTCTCTGGTTTCCTATAGAGACTGAGAACAGTTTAAAAAAAAAATCGATTCTGCCTAGAGACAGAATCAACCCCTCTGTCTCAACCCCCTTCTTTTCTCCCGACCCCTTCGATTAAAACCCTTCTTCTAGGGTTCTAGATAGTGAAAAAAAAAAGAAGCAGAAAGGCGAGAAGAGAAGAACCGAACAAAAGAAAAAAAAGAGAGAGAATAAGCAGTAAGGCGAGAAGAGAAGAAAGAAGAAGCAGCAGAAGAAAAGAAGCATAAAAGTAAGAAAAAAAAGAGACAACAGAATCAGAGAGAACAGAAGATAGAAGCAGAAGAAAAGAGAAGATAAAAAAAAAAATCCGAGAAGGAGAAACAGAAAACAGAGGAAGAAGACTGAGAAGAGACAACAGACAGAAGAAGAAGAAGAGATAGAGTGAAACAAAGACTCATACTTGGAGTTTCCATCGCAAGTCAACCTCGATCCCCTCCTGGTTTTCTGCCAAGTTCCTAGAGTATCGTTTCTGTCTTCCTTGACTCCCGCTACTCTCCATCGCAGGTTTTGTCTCCAAGAAGGAGAAGGAGGAGTAAGAGAACCCCTTTGTAGTTAAGTACCCTCTCAACCCATGATTCTGTTCTTTATTTTCTCCTAATCCCTTTTTCTGAATTTCCAGAATTACCCTCCTCTTTATCTTTTAATTCTTTCATCTCAAATTTTCTTTTCACTTCCAATTATACCCCTGCCCACATGTAATATCCCTTTGTGACTTAAAGTGCACTTTCAATATTTACAGTCTTGCCAACCCTGCAAAAAAAAAAAACCATTCTGCCATTGCTCTTTAAACCTCCTTATTTACCATTCTGCCACTCACTCCTTACTTTGAATATCCATCCATAGTGATTCCAACAACCTAGGCGATGGATCTAGACCTTTTATTGGATATCTGTCAAAAAAAGCAATTGATCATAGAGAAGCTCACAGACATCAAAACCCAAGTACACTCTACCTTCAACTATGTGATCTCAGCTGTTGAACAACAGGTAGACGAACCAGAAGATAAATCACCAGTGGTAGAAGATGAGATGGCACCGTTGGGAGTAATAGATCAACTTGTGAAAAAAATTTAAATCGGTTAATCTCTTCAATGAACCGATCGATTTTATTTTCCCAAGTCACTACTTCATCAATGAACTTCGCGTCGTGGATTTCATATCATTCGATCTTGGTTTCAATGGTGACTTCATACAGGCAAGGATGAATGCTAATCGATTGTTGTTGATTCTCCCGTTCTACAAAACTCGTGGACGAGTTTTTCTCAACATTGGGGGAATTGATGTAGATACGTACCCATGGAGCGATATATACCCATCTGGGTATCCAATGAGTGATGAACCGGGTCCATATCGAGTTTTGGCTAGTAGGATATTTTAGGATCTTATTTCTATCTTCATGCATTCTTTTATTTTTGGTAACTTAGGTAGGAGATAGCTACTAGGATTTAGTTTCCAATTAATTTGAGTTTCCAATTTAGAGTAGGTTTCCTTTTAATGTTTGATAGCCTGCGGGCGTGTGTGCGATTCTCCCCTCCTTCTTTGTGCGATTGTTCCCTCTCCCCTGCAACTCTGAGACCCATCTCAGGGAATTCTTCCCTTCCCATACCGGCCCTCCATCAGGAGGGGTTATGGAGATTAGCTTGGAGATGGTTTTCGATGGAGTTGTGATTGTTCCTACAAGCAATGACCGTAGCATCAAGGATGCCAAAAGTAGACTAGTTCCAGACTTTGAGATCAGCTTTGACATTCTTAAGCTTGTTAATAAAGGAGATGAGGGGGGAGGACAAATGGACAGGCTTCTCCCATGCAGATTTGACAATAGGGATGAAATTAGAGTGAAGGGACCACATATCAAAGAATTTGAAAGTGTTGGGACCAAAGAAGATGAGAGGGCGAATAAATAGGGAGATGGGGCTATGGTCGGAGATACTGGGGGGGTCAAAAGTGGCATGGGAGGAAGGGAAGGAACAGAGACATACTTCATTAACTGGGACATGGTCAAGCTTGCAGGCAATGCGATTGGGACCTGAACGCTTGTCATGCCAAGAGAGCTTGATGCCAGAGCAGCGAAGGTCATCTAAGCTAGAGTCCTCAATGTAGGAGTTGAAGGCCTCAACTGAAGCGGGGTCAATGCAGAACCTCCACTCTTCTCATGGGCATAGCAGAGCACATTGAAATCACCTCCCCAGCCCCAAGGATGGGAGGCAACCTGGTTGGCTAGGAGCTTAAGGTCTTCCTAGAGGGTGGCCTGTTAAGGGGATCTATTAAGCCCATAGATGACAGTGAAGAAGAGGGGAATGCCATTAGAAGGATTTGAGATCTAGAGGTGGATAAATTGGGAGGAAGAAGAAATGATGGAAGTTTGGATTTTGGAGGGGTTCCATAAGATCCATATTCTCCCATTAGGGCTGGAAGAGTAGTTTGAAAGGAAGGACCAGAAGGGGGCAATGGAGGAAGCTATGCAGGCAGCATTGGCTTCAGGCACACGGGTTTCAAAAAGACAGTATAGGACAGACCGAGAGGACTTGATGCAAGAGCGGATTTCAGATTGCTTGTCAAGGGAGTTGAGACCCCTGACATTTTAAATGGACAAACAATTCATGAGGGGAGGAAGGCAAAAAAGCCTTAGAGGAGCTGAGGGTGGAAAAGGGAGGGCAAGAAGCTGGCTGACTGCGGTGACGTCTACGGTAGCTGATTTTGGGGGGCCTAAAGGATAGGACACACCTGCCAGAGGAGGGGACAAAGCAACAGAGAGAGTGGGGAGGGTGTCACGCGTTGAAGAGGAGCTGCTGAAGGTTGGGGCCCGACTGAAGGGAGATGTTGGAGAAGCTGTGGCATGGCTCTGACCCTGCTTGAAGAGCAGTGTAGGGGAGGTGTGCTCGTGGGGGTGAGACTTGGCTGATGTGGACGATGACCGAGCATGCGAAGGAGATTGCATAGCACCTTGGGGGTGACTGAAGGCGTATTGGGCCCCTGCCCTCGCTGGAAGAGTCGGGTAGGGGGAGCAGTAGGAGTAACGGAGGAGAGATGAATGTTTGGGGAGGACGCGGCATGTCCCTGCCCCTACTGGAAGAGCAGGACAGGGGGAGCCTTGTTGCAAGGAGGTGAAGTTGACTTGGCAAAGACCTGGGGAGCCTCGTTGCAGAGAGGCGAAGATGTTGTGGCATTGTCCTGCCCCTGCTGGAAGAGCAGGGCAGGGGGAGGGTCCTCAAAGCAAGGAGGCGGAGGAGGGTGGACCTGCAAAGACAGTTCATCGATTGAAGAAGAAGCAGGAGAGCAGGTGACCAGAGCTGATTGGTCAGAGATAGGGGTCGAGAGGATGGTTGTCAAAGAGGAGGAGATGGGAGGTGAAGCGGATATGCCAAAAAGAGGTGTAGGTGGAGGGGGTAGCGAGGTGGGCGGTAGTGGGTAGAGAAGAAGACCATGAAAGATGAAAGGAGGTCAGGTTGGAGGATCCAGGCCAGGGGCAAGAGGGATGGTGGGCCGGTATCAGCATGGGTAGGATGATTGGCCAAGAGGCCAAGATGGGCTGCATGAGAGTAGTAAGAGGTGAGATGGGTATTAGTGGTCTGAGGTAATAGAAGAGTGTTAATGGGCTGAGGTAATGGATGGGCTTAGGAAAAGGAGGAGGTAGGGGGTGGGCCGTGGAAGAGGGAGTCATAGATGAAGAGGAGGGCAAGATAGGGATTAACGAAGAAGGGAGGGGCAGTAAAGGAGGGAGGCTCGACAAAAGGGGAGAGTGGCGTGAAGGGTGGATAGGCAGAGGGTCTTTTCCAGATGATTCCAGAAAAGGCAAGGTCTCAGAAGGAGGAGGGAGGTTAGGGTGAAGGATCGAGGAGGGTTGGGGAACAGTAGTAGGCGACAAAAACTGGCAGGGTTCAGCAGCAGCAGCAGCAGGACTAGGACACCTCAGGGGGCTTAAAGCATTCTGAGTATTGCAGCTTCTGGTATTGACCGCAGGGCAACGGGAACATCCAGCAGACGAGCAGGTATGACCAACAAGGGCTGACCGAGGTAGGCGTAGGATTTTTCAAGGTGCGCCTGAACCTACTCCTCCGTCCACGGCTGGGATGGTGGGAACTGTCAATTGCGTTGCTAGAAGCGGGGTACAGGGTGGTGATCTGCTGAGGAGTGTCAGTGGAGATGGAGGTGGTAGATGGAGGGAGGGAGATGGAGATGGAGGTGGAAGTGGCGGCCATGGTATTGTGGGAGATGTTGGTTGTGTAAAAGTTGGTGGAGGGTTTGGACTGGACACTGGTTCAGGATCAGCCATGGAGGGGAGGGCCATCATTTTTTCTGGAGCCGGATGGGATTGCTTATCGCAGTTCAGAGAGTGGTGGCCAGAAATCTTGCAATTTGAGCCGTGAGGGAATTCCAGTCAATACTATTTCTTAGTGGAAGGCCCTCATCATCCATTACAATGACAGAAGTTGGAGGCGGCACTTCAGCAGCGACTTCAACACATATGTGAGCATAAGAGAGCTGCTGCATTCTTCTAGTTCGATGTCTGTAAAGAGAGGTTTGCCTACAATGGAGCCGATGATGCTATGTCCTTTTTCACACCAGAAATGAATAGGAATATTAGCGGTGGGGGGTGATCCACAGAGGTATAGAACAGTGATTGTCTTGTGGAGTTGCATGTATTGATTCCATTGCTGAAGAAAGATGGGACTGTTACTAACGTGCCAAGGACCTCCTTCAGTGGCTTTAAACATATCTTGTTCCAAAGCAAAGTTGAAGAGAAAGGCTCCGTTGTCAAGGAGAAAATTTGCTAGGAGGCCTTGAGGTTTCCATTGCTTTGTGAGGGAACTTTTGACAATGGGGAAGGGAGGCTGGCTGCCTGGAAAGTGTCCAACAAGGCAGAATCTCGATTTGGAGATTTCAGAGGAGAAAAAGGCTGCCAAGAAGCTGCTGATTTTTTGCCGCCAAGAGGGGGGCAAAATGAAGTGGGAGGTCATCTTTAGGGGTGGAAGCCAAGGGGTTTAAACAAGAGGACCAGGATTTGGAAGCAGGGAGAGAAGGTGAAGGGTTGGAAGAGGGGGAGGGGGGAGGATGAGGGAGGAGGGAGGAGGGGGGTGGTGGCCATGGCCCCCGGGGGTGAGAAAGTAGTGGGGAGGGGGGCTAGCTTTAAGATCTACAAAATTTATTATCTTAAAAGGAAATGCATGTTAATTGCTATGCCCCTTTAAACAAATTCAAGGTTAAAAATTGGAACAATACATATTAATTCTGCAAAGTATATCAACATTAAGTAAAAATGGTTCTAAGCAGCTCCATTTTGTGGTTTGCTGATTTCTGGGACTGGAAATGGGTATGGTGTTATCAGGTTCTTTCAGAAAAATTAGTTAGTTGTATACAAATTTTATTTGCCCACAGTTTGGAATGGAGAAATAACATCACAGAAACATACAATGAAGTGTTGATACTGTAGCAGCCTAGCAGGTATGAAGACATGTATGATATATTGCATAGTGATTATTCTTATAAAGAAGTATACAATTGTTTGTTCATGTTATGTATATTTTTCATCAATTGCCCTGTGGTATTAAAAAAAGAAGCTCTGTCATTTATTTTTTCATTGCTCAAGTTATTTTAGTTCATTAATAACGAAATTGCCTTTGGGAATGTTCATCATAAGGCTTCACACATCTGAGTATCTGACAGTATGCAAGCATAAAACTCATTTCTAATTTTGCCTTTTTTTTTTTTTTGGGGGTGGCATTGAATCTTTCTTGTATCCTCCTAAGCACCTATGCTTTATGTTCATGTACTTCTGGAGATAAAGTAGCAGCCAGAAGCGATGAGATATAGTTTTTTTTCGTGTGCGTCTTCTGAGAATTTAAGAATGTATCTATTGTGAAGGAGCCATCTGTCTCGGTTGGTTGTCATTGGCGGTGTTTGTGATGCAGAATTGCAACAGGAAGAGAAGATGGGCCTGTTGTTTTGGGTTTGGTTTAGTTTTTTGGTCCAACTTAACCAGTGGTTCAAGTTTGGTTTAATTTAGGCTTAATCTGTGTAGCCAACTGGTTATATGGGCCGTGGGCCAATATTTTTGGATTTACTACTGTAATGGGCCAATTCTATCAACCCAAATATTTGGGATTTTAAGCCCTATATGAGATTAAGTAGTTAGTTTTTATTTTTTAATGTTCTAGAATAACTTTTATTTTGGTGAGAGACTTAAGTTGTAAAGGATCCCCTCTTACTATACTTTGGGGTAAGGATTAAGGTGTCGGTATGGTCGGCTAAATTTAAAATATGTATCGGAGGGTATCGTATCGTATCAGAGATACGCTAAGATATGCTAAAGATCAAGGATTAAAGTAATAGTATCAATGGCCATATTGGTTGGGTAAATTTAAGATACGTATTGGAGGGTATCCTATCGTATCGGAGATACGCTTTGGGGTAGGATCCAATAATCTACTAATCGTGGTCTATTCCCATAGTATATATTATATTAGAAAGCCTACATAGAGTAGGAAACCTGTTAAGAGTCTAATTACAACTTAATATAAAAGTAACCATGGTTTAAATTTTCCACCGATATCGTCGAAATTTCTTACATTTCCACGGTATCCTAGGACTCCGATACCAAATATCATGTGACTTTTAAAAGTCAGTGGGTTTCGACTAGTATCGACCAAAATTTCCACATTTCAACTGAAATGTGGGAATTTTCGAGTGGATAAATGGGCTAGCCTTTATAAAACCTTCTTAAATGGGAAACTAAGCCTTCTTATTTCAAAATTTTGACCCTCTCCCTATTTCTTCTCTATGAAGTGGGAAACTTGGTAAAACACTCAAGATTTTTCCCTTGTGCCATCAAATCTTCATTTTAAGCTTGAATTTTGCACACTCATAGCAAATCTACTTAAAGAAGGGAGCTTGGACAAAAAAGGTAAATCCCATCTTTTCCAAACCTTGTGTGCCATCCTTCGAGAGCACCGGTTCATTTGGATATGGTGGTGGGTAGGGGTGTCAATTTCAAGCCCGCACCGGTAGGCCCGACTGAGCCCGACACGTTTATGGCCCTACATAGACCGGCCCGATTAATAAACGTGTTGGGCCTAAGCCTGGTCTGTTTATAAATAGGTAGTACACAGTGCAAGTGGTAAGCCTGATGTGCCTCCTGACCAGCCTGGCTCGTTTACAAGCCCGACTCGGATTGACACGTTTAGCCCGACCTTTTATATAGGTATTTTGTTTTTTTTGGGATAGAATAGGGTATATATTGATATTTTATCAATTATTGATTGTAATTAAGTGTAATATATTTTCAAAATTGTTGATGATTAAGATAAGAAAAGTAAAGACCGTTTAAGGTCCGTTTAAAGCTTTATTGGTACATAACCCATTTAAGGCCGATTATAGCCCGATTAGGAGAAGCCCGATTAAATCCTGTAGCCCGACCGAGCCCGACACGGCACCGATCGAGACCGATTCATTCCTTAAATAGGTAGGTCATGGTCCGAGGACATAGGCCCGACTGAGACCGGCCCGGCCCTACCGATTGACACCCCTAGTGGTGGGTATGGACAATATGGTGGATCTTCTATAGGAGTGTAGCTTAGGGGGTGTGTCATCTTTTGTTGACAATATCTTTGGGTATTCATCCCAACCTTGTGTGCCACATCCATATCCTATTACTATGACTGAGCCATTTCCTAGGCTGAGATGCCTAGCTGATGTTGACGGACTACCAAAACAATTGGGCCCAAAACATGTCATGGGACTCATATATGGTGCATTTAGAGGAGCGGCTACGATATCCTCAGTGGATTGGAACCACCTAGACACTCTACTTGGAATTGGCTGTTGAGTGTTGAGTGTTGAGTGTTGAGTGTTGGCTGTTGAGACTTGATACTTAAGAGATAAATCACAATTATGTAATTTTATTATTTATTTTGGATCCTTTACATTATGTTTTTTTGTTTGTTTTAAATTTTTAATAATGTATCACATTTTTAGTTAGTAACTTATATATGTACTTATGTAGTATAGTTTCAGTCAACGACTAAACATACATTAGCAAACTTTGGTCAACACCACAAGTATGACTTCAGGTGTTTTTTCTATGAAACTAATTATGTGCATGTGTTAGAAATGTCTAAAATAGGATGTACACAAAAAGCAGGAAAAAAAAAAAAAAACACATTTTGCTGGTCGAAACCAAAGTTTCCACCAAATCGGGAAAATTTCCCTGGTTTCCTTGAAATTTCCCAAATTTCCTCCGAAATTTTGGTCTCCCTAAGGGTCGAAACCAGGTCAAAACCCGATATTTTGAACCTTGAAAGTAACATAACACCAAACTCCTACACCTTAGTGTACGTTTTGGTTGCCATGTTGGTGTCGCCATACGTCATGGGCCCCTCCAACACCTTGGTTTGCCTTGACGCCATGTGATGTAGTACTAGGTTGACAAGTCAAGCCTAATCCCAAACTGCTTGATACTTATCAAAGAACAACCAGCCATCAAAGTACCAATAGTAGAGATCAAATCAGATTATGATAAGGTAGCAGATCTGGAAACTGAGTCTATCAATCTCAATAACTTAGGGATTCTGAAGTCAGATTATGACGAACTATGAAAGGGTATATTAGGTACTGAAGTAGTCTTGAAACAGATCCATAAACATGAAGAAATATCACAGGTAATAATAGAGGTCAGAACTGCTCTACCGGTTTCAGGTTTAGATCTGAAAAGCCACTATACGACAAAAACAAGGAGATTTCTTGTATCTCACCAATCCCAGGTCAGAATTCTTGTATCTCACCAATCCCAGGTCAGAATGACCAGATTTTTGGATCGAAGGAGGCTCTTGTGGGTGGATGGATCGACCAAAATCTCAGCCCAAGCGGATGGCTGAAAGTGTGTCGGGTGTTGGGGAATTGATTAGGAAACTAACAGGAAAACAACTTTGAAACTTTGAGAACTTGTAGAACTGTGTACCTGAGTGGATTGAGAATGGAGTTGCAGTCCTTGAACACCTTGAGAACTGCAAAGAAGAAGAAGATGATAAAGGAGAAAAAAACCCTCAGGCTTCCCATTGCAGAGGGTCAGTTGGATCAAACACCAACTCCACCAACTATGATCAAACACAAAGCAATTCCCAGCGAGGAGAAGCATCAGCAGAAGCCATGGTTTAATTCTTCAAATCGTTGGTTTTATGGAGCCTCGCATTATATTTATAGTGATAACGGGGAAGGGAATTACATCCGACAGCAGGTTCCAAAAAAGGAAACAAAATATTCTCATAGTACAATAGTTTCTAAAACTAAAAAAGAAACTTCTAAAAAGTATATTGACAACTAATGACTTGTGCCCTAAGAATAAGACCCTACTATGACAACATAAATTGGACAACTTGGTTCAACTAATGAACCAAACCAAAGCAAAAGAGAATAAAACAAATAGTAATAAGCTAGCTTATCCCTTATGCAACCTTAATGACCCCAATTTAAGCCGATAAAAGTGACCCATTACACTCCAAACTATATGGACTGAAGGCCCAACACATTGACTACCCAACCCTAGACTTATTCTTCAGACAACAAGCCTAGTTTGGTGAAGAATCTTCATCACCATGACAACCATGTTAATCGGATTACCCCTAACCAGGTTCTTGAAGCATCTCTTTATTTGAGTTAATCTTGATCTATGGTTCTAGATCACTACTAGTTTTCTAATCTCAGCCTTGGGCATTAGATAGCCACCAGTTTGCCAAGACCTGCAATCGAACCCCACCTTCACCTTTGTGCACGATGTGCATCCTTTCTTGTGTTGTGTGATGTGCACTCTGATGTGGATCTGACTTTCAAAACCAGAATTGGATCGCTTAGGACCCACTTAATTAATAAATAATACAAATTTCATGACCAAATATCAAAAGAGAATGGCAATTCTGTAAATAAGTTGAAGCTTCTAATAAAGAATGCCAGAATTATAATTTATAAAACTTTACTTCATAAAAAAAAGAAGGGAAAGTGGACTGTAACGTGAATGGACAAGGGGTAGATTTGGAATGGAAATAGAATAAAAGAAAGTGGAGAATAAAAGCATAAGATCACTGTATGAGGTGGTCTTCAACCTCACGAAACAAACAGTAGCCCAGCAGCAAAAGGGAAAGCTTGCGGTGGTGAAAACTCCCTCCAAGTTCATCAATTCAGCCCAACATTTTAGACAAAGCTTGGACACCTTCTGGCCTGTAGATTTCGACAGGAAAATACCTCAAATGGCAAGCAAAGATGAACAGTAGTCCCTTTTATTCAGATCTGGCGGTGATAGGGGAACCAGGAGCTGCAATCGGTTGACCTGCTCAGAACAGAGGAGGGCTTAGGAAAGAAACTCCAGGGTTCTGTTAGCCTATGAGAGACACTCAATCCAAACCTCAGGGTCAATCGGGTGATAATAAAGGTTCAAGGAAGATTTCTTTTGGTTCTGGTAGTATCGCCCAGAACAGGGTGTGGAAAGAAAAACCAGAAAAATAATGAGGATGAAGAAGAAGAAATAAGGAGGAAGTAGGAGAATGGAAGGGAGGAGATGAGAGAATTTCAGAGAGGGAGAAAGAAGGGTTCGGCCATAGTTCCAGCCAAAGAAAACTTGCTCATTCAATTTCAATTCAGTTCTTCAAATCCCCCTAAGTCGTTGGGTACAAGCTGATATGTAAAGGTTAAAACTAAACCTACTTTTGTAATTTGAAACTGAAACCAATATTGCATCTAATCTAAAATAGAAATAAAATCTCATTCAAATAAGAATAAAAATTTGACTACCAAACTAAGTTCTAAGAATGGAGAAATAGCCCTAAATCCAACGTGCAACTGCATCACCTTCCTTTTCCTCTCACACTGCACCACACTGGTTGCTATAATGGTTAATAAAATTTTTATTTATATTTGAGAAATATCAATGCAATGAATTGCAACCTTAATCTAATTGCTTTTTTTGAATAGTCTCCCATCAGAACGAGATTCATTTGATTGATATATGTACTGTACCAATACGACATAAATTCAAAAAAATTCATTGAATTGTGTGATGAAGAAATTCGATTCGTGCCTTGAACCGATAAATTCTTATCTTATAGATAGAAAAAATTGGATTACTTTACTTGTTGATCCAATCTCAGATTTCTAAGTATTACATTGCTTAATTTTCGTATATTTTCTGCTAGAGTTATTACATTGCGCTTTCAGTCTCACCTTCAACTAATATGGTCTGCAGGAGGTCGACCGTTACAGTGATTTAGCTGATCTTCTACAAAAGGATGGTTTCAAAGGTGTTTATAAGGTATTTTAGATCTTATATTTCAACACTTGAGTTAATAACGGTATTCTAGATTAATTATGTAGTATGAAGTATAAATCAAATCAGTGAGATCCATTTCACCTAGGTTCGCACAGGAAAAGCAAATGATGGGTGTGCTGTATTCTGGAAAGAAGAACTGTAAGCTTTCTTGTTCTCACACTCTTTTTGTCCACTTGGATTTTTTCACTGCTATTGTTTTATGGTTGAAATGGTTTTGTCTGTAGTTTGGTCTTGATTTCATTTTGAATTGGTTTGAAGAACCTATTCATCTCAATTATTAAATGGCCCTACTTGGAAATGGATTAATGGAGCAGTAATTAAGTGGTGTAATGTCTTACTCACGATAGTGTCAGTGTCCCTATCGTCTCCTTCTGATGGTGGAAAACTGTCCAGCGATAAGTTCATAATCTGAATCTGTCACAGTTCAGCATTTTCTCTCTTCTCTATTGTCTCCTCTTCTCTGTCTTCTTCTCCTTCTTCTCCTTCTTTACTTTGTTGTTTGGGTGGTTGATTCTTAGTTCTCTACCAAGTTCCAATAATAACTTGGTAACTTTACTATGCTGGATTCAGAACATTTGGAGCACATTGTTTCTAATCAGTTGACCTTTGATTCTTTGTCTACTTTCTCAATTTGGAGCATGTGATAGTTAATAATATCTCAATCACAGTTTTACACTTCTGCATCAAGAGAGCATAGAATTCCAGAAGTTTGGCCTTCGTGACAATGTTGCCCAGCTTTGTGTTTTAAAGGTATGTTGGATGGTTGATTTAAGATGGTTCTTTTGTCGTGGTTTTGTGCTAAAATGCATTGAATATATGAAAAAAAAATATGAATTTTCAGCACTGTTGGATTCAAATTCACAAGATAAACGAAATTGGTAATCCTTTGGTTCTTGATAGCACCCTAAGAGTTTTGCTTCTCCTTTGATGTATGAAGTGGTAAGGCTAGATGTCATCATTGTGGCTTCTGCAAATGATAATACCATGTGTACATCCAAGGTTTGCATTGTTTGTCAAGAGTAGTCATTAAAGTTGCTTATTTCTAGTTATGTAATATCTGATACTGTAATTTATCGGACAGCCAATTGCTTTCTTCATCTCATTTTCAGCTGAAATCATTTGATGCTACACATTCTATTGCCTAAAGTTTTTGTTCTTCTACTTCTGAATGAGGGCATAAAATTTTTGTTGTTTTATCTCTTGGGAATCGCAACATCATGAGAAGGGAATAAAATTTCTCTGCTTGGGCCATTTCTGTAGCTGGGTTAGTATTTTCTAGTCCAGGCAGAAATTTCTGCTATGAAACTCATCTGTTAGTATTTTCATCCTTAGATAGCATCAGGATCCTTTGTTATTCTGAACTGCATATGTACATACCAATTCCTTGATTGGACGAGGGATGGGCAATTGGGCATACAAATTTTCTTCAAGCTATATGGCATTCATCATCATCATTTCATCATGGTTTATGATTATTATGTGTTGTTGATCTCAGGACAGGGTGATGAAACATTCTCCCTTACATGACGTTCTCAACAAATATTTTCTTGTTTTGGGTACAGATGATTAGAAGTCATTCAGATTCAAATCAATGTGTGAATTCTCAAAATTCACAGTGAGTATCCTCGACTGTCTCAATACCCCAAATTACATTCTTGCGAATATAGATTTATAGAGTATATATCCGTAATTCTCATCAATGGAAAGAATAAATAAATAAGTTAAAAGAAACTTCTAGTGTTTACTATGCTTTTTAGATGTATGGATCAAAGGCGTGTGTGCATGCATGCATCGTCTCTTGGACTATAAAATCTTAAATACAGATAGTCTTGCGATATTTAAGGGAACAAAGTTTTCTGGGTTTCTGCCCTTGTTTTTAATTGTGGGAGTTATTTATTCATTTCTTCTGTTCAATTATTGATATATTCTGAGCAAACATAGGAATACACCTTCTCGGAGTTTACTTCTTGTAAATATACATGTACTGTTCAACCCAAATCGTGGAGATATCAAGCTGGGCCAGGTACAAAGTTTTCTTATCGGTTACACCTAGGAAAATATGCTTTTGTTGTGATTCTGTGTTCAACGACTTAAGCCACAATATGAAATTCTATTGTATTGGTGAGTGATGAATCTGTCCTTGCACTTTGGTTTGGGAGCTAGTGCATTAAAGTTTTAAGGCAAATATTTATGGACTGTTTCTGAGTGTTACCAATCAGATTCAGAATGGATTGGCTGATCCAGTCTGCAACTAATATTGCCCGTGTACAATTCAAATTGGGATAAGCTGATCCTTGAACCCTTGGTTGAAGGATGTTTAAATCCTTGTCTGTCTGTTAAAAGATTCAAAATTAATGCTTGTGCTACTTCACCATAAATGTGGCACATCAGTATTGACTTCAGAATAATACTTGAACCTCAATAGTTATTTTCACGTATGTCTGTATTGACTCATTTTAGTTTATTGATTTCATATATGATGGCTGCATGCCTGGACCATACTGCAAATGATTCCATAAATTAGTTTCCTTTCATTTTATCCTTTTTTCTTTTGGATTAACACCAAAATAGCTGGACATAAAGTGAGCTGTACAAATTGAGAAGGAAAGGAAGAAAAGAGAGGGAGGGGTGGAGAAGATTCCTTTAATAAAATTGTATCCCCATCCATAATGGTTGCCATTTCCCTATTTCAACAGAACCATCCCGCACCCACACTCCAGATTTAAGCCCCCAAAAGGAGAGCATCAGGAAATAAAAAATAAAATAAAATAAAATAAAATATAAAAACATAAATGAAACCATAGTTTTTAAGGCGCTAGTAAGGCGATGCCTAAGCAGCGCCTTGCTGCTGATATGGTCTAGAGATGGTAAGGTAGTGCTCCGCCTTACGTGAAGTGGCGCCTTATGGTTTTTTTTTTTTTTTAACACATTTTAAAATTACTTGATGAAGATTCCAAATATATATTTTTTATTGGTTGGTGTATGGTTTTGTCAACACTTGTGATGTATGGGATTAGCTTTACTCCACCAAAAATAACCAAAACAAACAAAACAAAAACACGATTCACAAATAGGGTTTGGATTTTGTCAAGGGTTTTAAGAAAGGGCTTTGAGAAGGAATCAAGGAATAAGGAAGAACCACTGATCCATGCGACCATTATGCTCTGGCAGCGGTGAGCTTCATTCTTCTTTGACAGGAGTAGAAATATAGTGGATGACCTTAGGGCTTAGGCACTCATTTTGGCATCATAGAGGTAAGTATAATAAATACTTGTATTTTTTGTCTTCTTTTCTTTATATTTATAATTTTATTTCATAATTATGTATTTATATTATATGTTAATGTGTTATGATGATTGATGGTTGATGATTAATGATTGATGATTGATGATTGATGAAGATGAACTTAGTTTATTCACTTTATTGATTTGTTTTCTTGATGAATATCTTACATTGGTATGAATATGAATCTTTAATATTTATTTAATATATGAGTAATAAGATTTAACTAGGATTTGAGCCAAATAGATTAGTTTTATAAAAAAATTACACAGGGACGCTTTAGTCGATAAGGCGACACTTTATGCCCCCGCCTTATCGCTAAGGCGCTCCGAAAGACCCTCAAATGCCTCCGTCGCCTTACCGCCTTAAAAACTATGAATGAAACCAAAACACACATACATGATCATTGAAGCAGGTTGTAACTCCTTTTCCCTTTGTGCTTGTGATGCAATTGTACGTTGGATTATTTAGGGTTAGTTTTGTAATTTTATTTTATTCTTTATTTTTAGAGCTAGATGTCGGTCATGTTAGTTGGGAGATTCAAATTTTATTTCTATCTTAGAGTTAGGTTCCAAATTTATTGCAGTTTCAGAATAGGAATAGGGTTATTTTGAGTCTTTAAATAGTATTCTCCTCAATTCACAATCTCCTTTCCCTCTTCTTCTTCCCATCTGTTTCTTTACATTACTGTTCCTTCTTTTCTGTTTGGCCGATTGATGTAGATCCCCACTTTGGGCTGAGCTATCGCAGGGAGAAAGCCCAGCCCCAAAGAGGGCCATCGATTTCCTCTTAAGTGTTAATTTATTTCCGTAGTGAATAAGGGTCCAATGGGCCCATCGATTTCTGTCAATAAGGCTCATTAGTGGCCATCGATTTACTTGTAATAAAGCCCATAAGTGGCTATTAGTTAGTAAACACTTAGTTACCTAATTTGTATAGGTTTCTAATGTTAGTCCTAGTGGGATTACAACTCCTAGTTATAATGTGACTGCTATTAGTGTAGTTTCTGCCCTCTATCATAGAGGAGCTGTTGTACTCAGAATTTCAGATTTGAATAAACCAGAATTGCAGTCAATTGCTTCTAAACAGCCGAGATAGTTGTGGGTGAGATGCCCGGGCTGAGATAGCCACTCCCACCCACGATTCTCTTGGTTGGTTACTTTTCTTCTTTTTCTGTTTTAATTTACTTTATCAGTCCTTGTTTACTGTGATCATCGACCTAAGTAAATTCAGAACTGTTTAGAGCCTTGAAGACCAGAATTGACCAGCAAGTTTGTCACGTTCTTGAAGGCCATCGATCCCCATACTTCCACCTCTGAGTTCTGATTTACAAACCCTTTTAAGGGTGTGTTCTATGCTGCCAAAGTATCACTCGATTCTCATCTGAAGACTGTTCAAGAAGTCCAGCTGCGGTTCTTGAAGGTTTCTCCATATTTCTCTCTCCAAGGTCTGTTTTCAAGAAACTGAATAACTTCCTCTCCAGCCAATAGAATCTGTTCAACTTTGTAGGTTTTGCTCTCCACCCTAAGGCCTCCAAACACCTTAGTTGGAGTTCCATCAGAGCCCTACAGCTCGAGCCACAGGTACCCTACTTTAACCCTAACCGCAGGACTTTCTCTCTCCTGGTTTGAGTCTTTGGCTGGGTTTTGCTGTTACATTGTTCTTTATTCTTTGGGGGTTTATTTCTGGTCCTAGTTCCTTTGTTTCCCTATTGTTACTTCTGGTTTTTGTCAAGTTAACTCAAGAGTTCTATCTGATTTGGGTTTGGGGCTGTAATACATTGGGGGTAGTTACTTTGTAATCTACTTCTACATTACCGATACTTGCAGCCCTCTACTGTTGAATTGAGCTCACTCAATCCTTAATTTTTGTTGCTGATATTTGGTATGTATATGTTAACAACAAAACTAGGGTAGAATGCTTGAGTGATCAATGGGACCTCACAAGTCTTCATTTAGAATAAGCAAAAGAGAAGAAAAATTACAAGTATGCCCCCCTTTCACCGACCCTTATTAATTATGGGTGTTGGAAGAGGGAAAAAGCAGGAAATGCCCCTATGGCACCCATATATTTCAACACTCCTCCTCCTCAAGTTGGTGCATAGATATCGCACATGCTCAACTTGACTAAACAAGGATGAAACACCTTCATGCTCATCCCTCGTGAATTGTTAACAGTGTGAGTAGGGTAGAATGCTTGAATGATTTGAGTGACCACACAAGCCCTTTATTTGTAATAAGCGAAGAAGAGCCAAAATTACAAGTATGCCTCCCTTCAGCCAACCCTCATTAAATAGGGTCGGTGGAAGGGGGAAAAAGGCCAATGTCCCCTTGCGGCACCTAATTACATATTCCTCAAGTGGGTGCATAGATGTCACACATGACCAACTTGACTAAACAAGGATGAAACACCTTCCCGACTAACCCCTTAGTGAACACTCAGCTATCTGATCACCAGGCTTCACAGAGGGACACAAATTAAACCAACATCCAACTTTTCTTTGATAAAGTGTATGTTGATTTCCACATGTTTGGTATGGCTATGCTGTACTTGATTATGAGCGATACTGATAATAGCCTTGTTATCACAATAAAGCATCATTGGAAGACAAATAGGTACACCAATATCATCTAATGGTTTGTGTAACCACAACAACTCACAGTTCCCCTATGCCATAGCACGAAATGCTGCTTTAGCATTGGATCTAGCCATCACATTCTACTTCTTGCAGCGCCAAGTGACAAGATTTCCACCCACGAAGGTACAATAACTTGAGATGGATTTTCTGTTAGGTGAACCAGACCAATCAACATCTATATAGGCTTCAACTCTGAGACAATCATGAGCATAGTTTTTAAGGCGGTAAGGCGACGGAGGCGTTTAAGGGTCTTTCAGAGCGTCTTAGCGATAAGGCGGGCATAAAGCGTTGCCTTATTGACTAAAGCATTCTTGTGTAATTTTTTTATAAAACCAATCTATTTGGCTCAAATCCTAGTTGAATCCCATTACTTATATGTTAAATAAATATTAAAGGTTCATATTCATACCAATATAAGGTATTCATCAAGAAAACAAATCAATAAAGCGAATAAACTAAGTTCATCTTCATCAATCATCATAAAATATTAACATATAATATAAATACATAATTATGAAATAAAATTATAAATATAAAGAAAAGAAGACAAAAAATACAAGTTTTATTATACTTACCTCTATGATGCCAAAATGAGTGCTTAAGCCGTAAGGTCATCCATTATATTTCTACTCATGTCAAAGAAGAATGAAGCTCACCGCTGCCGGAGCAAAATGGTCGCCTGGATCAGTGGTTCTTCCTTGTTCCTTGATTCCTTCTCAAAGCCCTTTCTTAAAACCCTTGACAAAATCCAAATCCTGTTTGTGAATCGTGTTTTCGTTTTGTTTGTTTTGATTATTTTTGGTGGAGTAAAGTTGATCCCATACATCTCAAGTGTTGATAAAACCATACACCTACCTAAAAAATCTATATTTGGAATCTTCATCAAGTAATTTTAAAATGTGTTTAAAAAAAAAAAACCATAAGGCGCCACTTCACGTAAGGCAGAGCACTGCCTTACCATCTCTAGACCGCATCAGCGCCTTAAAAACTATGATCATGAGGAGATAAAAGGATCCCTTTTCCAGGAGTTGGCTTCAAGTATCTCAAGATATGCAAAATTGCCTCCATGCGGGAGGAATAGAGATCATGCCTAAACTCACTTGCCAAGCTAACGCCTACAGTAATATCGGGCCGTGTATGAGAGAGATAGATCAGTTTTCTTACCAACCATTGGTAATGACCTTTGTCAACCGGTTCAGCCCCCCCTTTTTTTTAGCCGGGTACTTGCTTCCATAGGCGTATTAAAAGGATGACAACCCTATACACCAGTCTCAGATAACAACTCAAGGATGTACTTCCTCTGAGAAAGGAAGATGCCTTTAGAAGACCAAGCAACTTTAATCCCAAGAAAATACCTTAGTGTTCCAAGATCCTTTATTTTAAACTCTCAGCCAAAAAAAGCCCATGAAACGACTAATCTCAGCACTATCATTTTCTGTTAGCATGATGTCATCCACATAGACAAAAGTATAGTATTTCTATCTCCAAACCTTTTTATGAATAATGTATGGTTACCATTACTCTGCTTATAACCCACAGAGGTCATTGTCTTATGAAATCTCCCAAACCATTTAACCCATAGAGAGTACGCATCAATTTACAGACCTTTCTCTGTTTTCCCTCACTGGAGAATCTTGGTGGAATATCCATGGACACTTCCTCATCAAACTCTGCATGGAGGAAAGCATTTTTTACATCAAGTTGTTGGAGATCCTATCACAAATTTACAGCACACGAGAGCAATACTCGCATAGAAGTCAGTTTGGCAAGTGGTGCAAATGTCTCTTATTAGTTGATTCCGTATGTCTGAGTGAACCCTTTAGCCACAAGCCGAGCATTGTACCTGTCCACTGACCCATCTATTTTTCGCTTTGCCACGAACACCCACTACACCCAATTGGTATTTTTCTAGGAGGAAAACCCACAAATTCCTATGTATCATTCTTTTTTAGGCTCTCATTTCTTCCACCATTGCTGCCTTCCATTTTCTATATCCAAAAGCTTCCTGCCAGTTTTGGGGAACACAAACAGAAGAAAGAGAGGACACAAAAGCACGATAGCAGGGAAAAAGGGAATCATAAAAGACAACATGAGATATGGGGTGTTGAGTATAATTCCTAGTTCCTTTCCTAAGAGCAATAGGCTGGTCAGAAGAAATTATACCTGATGAAGTGTTAGGCTCAATAGGCTTTGGATCCAGGGCTGGCGAGGGGATGTGCAAAGGTGCTATAGTGGTGGTGATCTAAAGTTGCTTATTTTTTGTGTAGCCTTTATGATGAACTTGAAGGGTTGAATCATCAATTTGTCTTTGAAATTTCACCAATAATTCTCTGAACTAGAGTCATCTCCCCCTTAGTTGGAACAGTAGTCTTTGTCCCTCCACTCTCTTTCTAAACATGAGGACATTCAGAAGAGGATGGTGGATACACTTGTGGAGCAAGTAGTTTCGGAGTCACCTCTTCACTATCAATACCAGGCTCTCCTTAAAGTGGCGAGTAATAACCAACATATCCATGAAACACAACATCCATGGTTACCATATTACTTCGAGTAAGAGGATGGTAATATTTGTATCCTATATGTGTAGGAGAATAACCCAGAAAGATACACTTTATCCGACGAGATTCCAATTTCCCTAGTGAGTGATGATCCCTAGCATAACAGGCACACCCAAAAGTCCTTGGAGGAACTAGAAACGATGAATTCTCAAGAACATCAATAGGAATTTGAGAATCTAGAACACGAGTAGGCATGCTTTGACTCTTTGCTCTCTATGTTTATTTATTTTTATTTATTTATTTATTTTTTTAATTCGTTACCAAGCAGCAAAAAGAATATACAAAGGAAGAGGGGTGGGGGAAGATAGAACCCAAAGGCACTAACCCACAAGGGGAGGGAGCTAAAGCTAGTAGCTAAACAAGGGAACAACAAAAAGGGACGGGGGGTGGCTAAGACAATATAGTGAGAGGGAGGCCTCAGGATACAATAATAAGCCTATTCCTTGGGGAGTCCTAAAAATTAATGGTTTAAAGTATCTCCGATATGATACAATACCCTCCGATATGGTTTAAAGTCCCTGACAATTAATGCATGTCTTAACCCAATCCATTGCCAGTCTTTAATTAATTCCTTCTTGTTCCTCATTCTGTCCCTTAAGTTGTTGACGTTGTTAGCATGTTCTTCACAATTTTGTGGCAATGGATGTCTCGGAGTCACTTCTATGGTTTCTTTTATTGTTTTTATTAAATGCCTTTGGTTTCTTTACCCCCTATGTTGTCTTGAGTGTAGTGGGAATCATTGATCTTACAATTTGTTAATATAGCTTGTTCCTGTTAATGCTTGTAGGTGAGGTTGCTACTTGAGAGGGCACATGCTATATCACAAGAATGGGGGAACATCCCTGTTGTAATTGCTGGGGATCTAAATAGTATGCCAAAGGTGGTATTTTGCAATGTTTTGATTCATAGAAAAGTTTCAGATTGAACAACTAACTGTAAAATGTGGAATAACTTTTCGGTGCCGCTTTATAATTCAAGTTATTCTTCTCATTTGTCAGAGTCCGATTTATCAGTTTCTTGCTTCATCTTCGGTGAGTTCTGGTTGTTTTACTCTGTCTAACCTGTAGTTATCATCTCATCAATGTTTCCGAGGAGATACTCAGAATTTCTCCTTAATATGTTACGTTTGGAATTCAAAGTTGAAATATAAAATGTGTTATTTCTTGCAGTTGGATATACTACTACATGACCGCCGAAAAATTTCTGGCCAGATTGAAAATGAAATAAGTTCAAGACCCTTAACAGCTCAACTTGAGGATGCACACAGGTCTGCGTCATTGTTTTCTTGCAATCTTCCTGCCCATATGCTGTTAATTAAATGGATCAATGGAAGAAAAGTACAGGCCAAAAGTTCTTAATTTTCAAACATATTTTGTTATTATTTTATGTTGGTTCAGTTATTAAGTGTCCATCTCCAGGCTGTTGGCGTATAGATGGAGTGAAGAAGAATTACGGCTTGCTGCTGGGTGTGATGGAGTTACTCAACTTCAGCACCATTTAAAACTTTGCAGTGCATATACAGGAATTCCTGTGAGATTTCTCTCTCTCTCTCTCTCTATATATATATATATATATATTGCATCTTCCTTTTTATCTGCCCATGAAGTTGATTCTGAGATCTAACTGTTGTCATCTTAGCTTATAATTGCCCAGTTCCATTTTTTCTGTCAACATCTGTCACTTCATCCTATATATATATTCTTTGGACAGGGAAGTTATCGCACTAGAGATAACTGTGGAGAACCTTTAGCAACATCATATCACTCCAAGTTTATGGGAACTGTGGATTATATTTGGTGATCTCATAGAACCATTGAAAACTTAACTATGATTGGTGGCACTTAGAATTTACTCTATCTCTGACTTCATGATTTATTCAGGCATTCTCAGGGACTTGTTCCTGTAGGAGTTGTTGAAACCTTACCAGTTGATATTTTGAGAAAAATAAGAGGCCTTCCGAATGAGGTACTTTTATTTCCTTAAATACAGATGCTTCGTTGAGCATTCTTTCCATTGATTATTTGGTGATTTTTCCATTATAACGTAATCTAAATTCTTTAAATTGTCTATAAGCATCTTCCCAGACATACATTCGATACTTCAATAATTACATAAACTAGTTGCTGCAAAAAAAAGCTATCCCAATTTATAGTTGGATCACCCAGCATTCTTCTAATATTTTTAGTTTGAACTTTCTTTTTCAAGCTTATATAAAATTAAAAAGAGAGAGGCTTAGTAGTTGAGCCCAGATAGCAATAAGAGGGATGCTGCACTTGACTACAACATGATGCAGGAGCAATTCTTTGGACCTGGCTGAACCCATTTGTGTGCTCCGACCAAGAATGGGTCCAAGATTGGTTCAGTAGGAAATTTAGGATTTATTTTATTTGGGAAAAAGATGTAATCTTTTTATTTGGGGTAGCTATTAGACAAGTAGGGAATTTTCCAATTTTAGTTTTGTTGAGTTTCTATTTATGTTACTCAGTTCTAGGAAGTAATTATAAGTCTTGTTTTTTGGGTTTTATAGATGTGTAACCAACAATTTTGGACGGATTGAAGATGGAATGAAAAGATGAGTTGAGTTGTTTGCGTTGAAGCCTGCGTGGCTTTGTGTGATTCCTCCCCTTCTTCTTCTTCTTCTTCTTCTTCTTCTTCTGTGCGAATACCTGCTTTCTCCTTTATTCTTTTTTTCCTATTATTGCCTTTCTATTTCAACTTCATCGGGAGTTATTCCATTGTGCTCTGTTCTGGGCAGTTGTCTGCTTCCCATCAGTTCTGGATTAAACTCCATTGATCCTTCTCCGTTCTTCATAAATTTGGTCAAAGGTTCTACACCTGGGCGACTTACCCATCTGAGTTTCAGCTCCAAACAACCTTCCTGTTGAGAGGAATCAAACCAACAAGCAAACTGTTTCTGGGTTTTCCATCTACAAATATTCATAGCACCATTCCAGCCCATTAAAATAATATTTTCTGGACTGGTTTTGCTCATCAGGGTTAAGCAAGTCCACCCTTGAAGTTCCAGGTCGATTGATGCCCAAGCGAATTTTCTTCCTGTGAAGGCTTCTGTTCTACCGCCCTGGTGTTTCCATCGGGAAGTGCTATTCTTCTTATTGCTATTAAAACGCTATTTTAATTTATTTTCAAGGAAGCCCCTTATTTAAGTTATATTCATTTACTCCCCTTATGTTTTTGGCATTCCAGGTTCCTCCTCCTTTGAAATCAATTACTATTCTGCTGGTTTGTTTACTCTTCCTTAAAGGGCTTTTGATTTCAGATTATTTACAGTTTTGTGACTAACTTGCTTGCTTGAGTTGTGTTTGTGTTGGGTGGGCCCATAAGCAAACCCAATAGGGTTATTCCGACCCGCATCACAACATCAGAAGTCACAGCTTATAGTTAAATACCCAAGATTTCTTTCCTCACATGATGCCAAGCATAAGCACATGGTGGAATCTTCAACAGAGTCCTGTCGTTTTGTTCCTAAACTGGTGTCTCGCTTAAGGGAAGATTTTACAACTGTAAAGGAAATACTTGGTTGAGACCAAATAGCTTTAGCAATTGAACGAAATCATTCTTGAGAACAGGGGGCAGGTGAGGATGTGATGGATCGACCGAGACTCCTATCTTCAAAGCTCTATTGCCAGAGCAAACAACTTTGCAGAAACTTCGCATTTTTTTTTTTTGGGTGAATTAATAAATGCATTAAAAGAAGGGGGAGAATATATCCCCTAAGGGAGATTACAAACCCTATAAGGGTAACCAAAGTCCAAAAAAGACAGCATCCAAAGCCCCGTGGGCTTGAGGAGTAGGAGACATGTCCATTACAACACAAAGCCCACATGGGCTTAAAATAAAAAGAGCCAAGGAGCCTAACAACTTAAAATTCTAAAGTCCACATGGGCTGAACAAGAACCCAGAAGCCCAAAGAAGGAGGAGGGGCAAACAAGGAAATTTCAAGTAGGGTTCCACCAAACCCTACCAACATATCTCATCACTTCAACTTCTAGCCGTCAAGACATGAATCGAAGTTCCTGTAGCAAAAAAAGCAGGCACGGCGGCAAGGTGGGCCTTGCGGAGGGCCACGACCAAGAAAGAAGCTGGTTTCATGGAAGAGACAGCCGCAAAGATGGGGCACTGGCCTTACGGAGGGCATCGGTGAGGCACCTGTTGGCCGAGCATGGCTGGTAACCTTGCGGGTTGCAAGCCTTGCAAAGAGCTTGCTAAGAAATCACCATGACAAACGATTTAATCACGGAGGAAACGTTTGATCAGTAAAGGATCCAGAAGAGAGCATGGCTAGGTGAGCGGCACAATGGCACACTCTAATTGTGTAGCGACTTAAGGATGAGCGGCTATAGGCCCAAAGAGCTTTGGCGGAGGGGGGGAGCAGGTTGGAGCTGCTGATGGCGGCTGCATAGCCATACCCGATCAAAGTAGCAACTCGAGGATGAGCAGTGGCAAGCCCAGAGAACGTCGGCGGAAGAAGGAGCCAACGAGTTAATCAAGAGGATCAGGAGGATCCCGGCAAGACCATCACCAGATCTGAGTTAAGATGGGAGTGGAAGGATTGGGGAGACGGCAAGGGGTGGATCACGACCTCCCGGACGTGTGAAACCGGAGAAGAAGAAAGGTTCAGAGGAAGAGGGTGAAGAAAAGAAAGGAGAGCAGAGGACAAGAGGAAGAGGGAGAGGACGAGAGAAGAAGAAGAAGAAGAAGAAGAAAGCATGGGTTGGGGGAGGGGGGGAGCAGCCCAACGTGAGGCTAGGCTGCTCCAAGCGGCAGCACTTTAGGGTTCTCCTGGAGTTGCAAAATCAACTCAGCTAGTTACTCTACCCACATTCAGCTATAACTCTAGTTTGGAACGAGACACACCTATTGAATGCCTGCCCAAATAGTTTCTCCATAACTAGAGCTGACCTCTTTATTGCTTTTCCATATGGCGGGTCATTTTTTGGCTATCATTGGACTGTCATTCAATCACAATTGATCTCTCCACCTTTCTTCATGAAGAACATTGGGGACGGCTTCAAATGACACTTGCATAATTTACTTTTGTAAATTAGTCGGTGCTTCCCATTAAACAACCTTCGTAACCTTGAGCAAATGTATACTTATCTATTAGGGATAGAATGTCTTATATTCTGTTGCTTGGGTTTCTGGGGTGATTCCTCCAGGCCATTGAAAGCTCATAGGGCCCAAAAGATGTCTTATACTCTGTTGCATGGGTTTGTTCCGACTCCGAAGGGCTGTTAAAGCCCGAGGGCTTGAGGCCTGGAGGAATTAGCCCACCTGTGTGTTATCTTCGTTATTGGGGCCTCGACGAACTAGGGGTCAATTTGGAGGTTTGGGATGGTAGCCCCCCAGGAAATTTTCTTAAGGTTATATGGGTATTTTTTGGTAAACTGTACATATATATGTTTCTGTATGAATGTTTAGTGATTGAATTCTATAAACGAGAGGAGGCGTGAGGATGAGTGGCTGTAACCTTATTTTCCATCATTGGTGAAGCAGGTCTCATCTCACCGTGAACTTAGGCACTCTTTCCATAGCACATAAACTTTGTGTTGCGTGTGTGATTTTTTGTTTGCTATTTCCATTCGTTTTATGCATCGTTATAGTTTCCCAGTTTCTACATTATCTTGGTAAGTGATTTGATAAATATTTTTCTGCTCTTTTCCTTCATCTCCTCCTTTCTTCTAGTCCATCTAAAGTGGGCTGTATTATTACTATAAGAAAATGTTTGGGTAGAGGCTTCAAATTGCCCAGAAAACTCGAATTATTTTGAGTTGAACAAATCATGGCTTGTGCATATTGGAGCTTGTAATCCGTTTCATCTGGTGTGTGCAAGGTTTTAAAACATGGAATCGGACAGAATTGGTCCCAAGAACCCTAGAATTGGCCCTCAGATCAAAGAACACAGCAATTCTAGGGGTTTAAGGCATGAGTTGGCCGTATCGGATTGGCCAGAACAGGGAACGATCGTGGCCGATTCACCATTCCGATTCCCCAATTCCTGAAACCATGGATGTGTGTACTCTCTCTGTTCAAAAAGCCAAAGATTGTCCTCTTTGAAAAAATCTAGAATTTTTAGGGACTATTATTATTAGTGCATCAACCTCTAGCTTGTCCAAATTCATTTCAAAATATTCTCTATAATTTATTCGTTCAAAATATTCTCTACAATTTATTCGTGAAATACATGCAACGTTGGTGAAAGAAGAATAGATAAAAGTTCGAATTAACATTGTGGCAAGGTTTTGAAAAAAAATCCATGCCTTAGTTTCTAATATGGACAGACATTATGGACAGTGAAATGAAGGAGCCAATCTTCGTTGGGCGGAGGGAGTATGAGATAATCTAGTCATACATACATAATTGATTCCCAGTTAGTTCATGGTTGAGTCTTTTTTCAATTGAAAATTTCTTATTCTTGATGTAAAGCTTTGACATTATTCTCTGCAGAAGTGGGGCAGCGATCATCTTGCTCTGGTATGTGAACTGGCTTTTGTGGATGAGAGCAGAGTGACTTGACTGGCAACTCTATGCAAGTTACCTAACAGAAGAGGCATGGACTGGACACATCTAACAATTTAGGCAGCTTGGAGCCCCCAATGGTCATGCAACATGTAGGTATGTATGGACAAGAAATTTCAGTGGTCACAGCTGTCAATTGAATTATCAGAGCCAATTCACTTGGAGACTCAACTCCTCGGTCAATATTCAGCTACAAAGTCTCTGAACCTGTCAAATGCTTTGCCAATTAAACAAAGTTAACTGAAGTTTTGAACTTGTATTCTCTACTCAAATTTTTGTGAGACCTATTTTGTTTCTGATGCCTTTCTGAGGTCACATTCAAACATTGTACAATAAAACTAGACCAAATCAATGCCTCTTGGAACTTTATGTACAGTGGACCAGTAGGGAGGAATGAAAGGTATCAAAGGATTGTAATGTTCACCATTGAATAGATGCTTAGAAACTAATTATCAAATCTCCTTGTTTGTTAACTTAATATTTGGATGAAATTATTTCTCCGTTGGATTACAGAGTTTACTGAGCTTTTCACTATCATTCGGGAGTATATTAGCTGGGAGTAGGTTGTATAGGATGTTCTTTGTTGCTTGTCCATTGCCTCATAATCCAATGGTTCATATTGGCATGCCAAACAGATACAGTAAGAGAAACATAAACAGTTTTTACTGAGTTCTTCCGTCGGCAGAGAAGGTCCTGGTAAATGACAAGTGATTCACATTGCTCTTTTCTTTTTCAGTAGGTGGGAAGAAAATTGGTAAAATGTCCTTGAATCCAGACCATTTTGGTCATTATAAGGAACCTCCTGATCTGACCATTCAATCAGAATCTTTTTCACTTATTCTACTTCCATCGTGGGTCATTGCAGAACAAAGGTTAAAGACCTTCGGATCATACTCTCCAATGGTGCTATAAAACACAGGTTTTTTCCCATTGACCCGCCCATTAGATTTGGAGCACAATAGATCTTAAAAATGAATGATAAAGATATATATGAGGGATGGTTTCTAAGAAAAATTAACTTTTCCTTTTTTTGTAGAAAAGAACAAATAACTGAAAGCTGTAATAACTGGTAATGGGGAGGGTGTCTTGGCTAATCCAATGTATTTGGTTTGGGGTAGATTTTACCAGCGCGTAGGTAGTCTAAGTTCCTATGACCGAGTCTTTCTGGCCCTATGAACATCTTTTCTTAATGTATTAAAGAGGGGTTCTCAAACCAGTGAAAAGTGGTGGGTGTTCACTAACGGCTGTTCTTGGCTCGGCTCTGAGAATGCAATTCTGGGAGGAGTTGGTATAAGGGCATTGGATCCCTTCGGACCTGGAGAATGTGTGATGCTGGGTCGAGGTTTGGTTTTCGAAGTTTGAATCTTCCACAATCTCAAGTAATCTCAAGTACGACAGTGTGGATTGAAAACAATTAATTGTGTTTTCTTGGAAACACTAATTGCATATATAGTGGTATTGGACCCTACTCCTTGATACCATGTTTGCTTTTGACAAAAACTGAAAGTAATGTTTGATTGTCAATGACAGAAACGCAAACAGAGATTTTTTTTTTTTTTTTTTGAAATGAAAGATGTAACTCTCTATTTAATTAAACGTCTAGGTATCCCAGTAATGCCAGTCCACTAGGAGTAGGGGTGTTAATCGATCGGGCCATGTTGGTCTCGGTGGGGCTGGAAGGCCTATACCCTTGGACTTTCACCTACCTATTCTTAGAAAATGAGTCAGTCTTGGTCTGTCTTATGTCAGGCTCGTCGGATTTTGGACTCTAACCGATCTTCTCCTAATCGGGTTATAATCACTACTAGTCAAACACCGTTTCAAACTCGTTTAAAATGCGATTGGTGTTTGTAACCGTTTAAAACGTGTTTTGCCGTATGCTTCTATATAATGTAGGAAAAAATGGAAACGGCCAAAAAACCATTTAAAACACATATGTTTTAAATGCATATTCGTATTTTAAGGGTAAAATAGGAATTTTACTATAATCATTAAAAAAAAATACATACATACATACATGTGATAGGGTTTTGGAATTTGGACAGTTTCCCCCAACTAGGGAGCCGTCTCCCCTAAAATCTCTCTCTCTCTCTCTCTCTCTCTCTCTCTCTCTCTCTCTCTCTCTCTCTCTCTTTAATTTTTTCACATTCTTTCTTTCTCTGATTCACTATGTGACAGTTGATTTTTCTTAACTATCTATGATAATGCTTTTTCAGCTATTACCATTAGACACTATATTAACATTGGAAGATGGAGGTAAAAGACAACCAAACTTGTTACAGAGTACACTAATATTTCTCCAAATCATAACACTTGATTAAAATTACATTTAAAACTACAAAGTAGAATTTATTCCAGTGGGTGTGAACATATTATAATAACAGTAGTTTGGTTACCGTGGTGGATTATCCACCATTTCAGCTCTATTGAATTTCAGAACAGGTGTTTCCTTCATTTATTTAATTAATTAATGGGTATATCTGTTCTGTAATCTGAATTACATGAGGATACTGTCCTTTTTTTTTTTTTTGTTTCATTTTTTTGAAAACTCCGCGTTTAATACTTGTACAGTTGTTTTCATCCGTTTGCCATTCCTTGTTTTTTTTTATCCCTTTTTTATCCTATCGTTCATCATTTTTATCTATTTAAAACCCATACCGTACGTCTTTTTTTTTTGCCATTCCCGTTTAAGCTAACACTGGTTATAATTGGGCCTGAAATGAGGTAATGTACCAATAAAACTTTAAACCGTCCTTAATTGTCTTAGATTTAAGATACTTTGATATCTTTTATTAAATCATCAACAATTTAGAAAGATATTTCAATAATTGATAAAAATATCAATATATACCCTATTCTATCAAAAAAATCAAAATATACATATAAACTATCAGGCTAAATATATTGGCTGAGTTGGGCTTCTAAACGAACCGGACTGGTTGGGCTCCCGTCGTGCTTACGCCTTGCACCGTGTACTACCTGTTTATAAACAGGCCATACTTGAACCCGGCAGGTTTTCTAATCGGTGCAAGTCGAGCTGGTCTTTAGACGGTTAGGCACAGTTGGTCTTACCGGTCCAGGATTGGGATTGACACCCCTAACTGTAGGAGTGTCAACCTCCTTCCTGTTTGGTTTCAGTTGGGCCTAATCAATCCCCATCAATTTAAGCCCATGAACTTTTACCACACCATGTAACTAATTAGACCTTGTAAGTCAGGCATGGATACTTTTGTATTCTCAGTTCGTTATCAGTCCATAATCGGGCCATAATCGAGTTATAAACAATCTAATTAGGCTATAAAACATTGGTTACCAATGCCGATCGGATTACAATCAAGCACCAAGAGTGGCCGAATATTAATCGGTTAAGGCCCAGCATCGAGCTGTTTACTAACAGTTGCGTCTGGTTTCAAGTTTCAACTGGTTAGGCCTTCCAATGTGGACTAGCTATTGACACCTCTCTCAAAATAAAAGCTGACCTTAAAAACGTCACATATCCATCGTCTCTCTTTGTTGGGTTAATGAGGTGTACATGTGGTAACATGGTATAGAAGTGACCTACGTGATGCATGATGAGGTGATGCATGTATGGGAGATGACATGCATGATGAGGTGATGGGGCATGAAATGAGCTTATGATGACATGGCATGTGTCAAGTTCTGACGGCACATAAGGTGGCGCCATAAACTGAGGTGGCAGTGACAATATTTTACAGGATTGAGGCACATAAGGTGGCACCATAAACGAACAAATACGACAATACAATGATGAATCTAATCTACACATACCTGAATCCATATTGTGTTGTAGGCGATTCCACAAACTTCAGTTTATCCCTCCTGTTCAATCTTGTTCTGCAAAGCTTAATCTCCTTGTCAGTCTTGTCTACTCTCTTTTTTATGTAAATTTTCAATTAGTTGCAACTAATAAGTGTCGCTTCCTTTATATAGATGGGGATTGTTTCCTTGATATGGAAATGGAGCAAGGACTAAGCCTGGAATAAAGTACAATGGGGCCCTCCCATAATAGGACTCAATTGTAAAGAGGTCTACTGGTCTTAACACTTTAGGGCAGTTAACTAAAGACCTGAATTCTCATTAGGGGATCATTCCTGAATTGGTCTTGGTCCAGCCCATGTTGTCAATCAACATTCAACCACTAATTTAGTCCCAAACAATGACTGATACTAGTCCATACACAGAAAAACATCACATTCTCCCACTTAGGCAGTAACATGTCATTGCTTTAACCTTGGATTAGATAATTTATGAAAAAAAAAAAAAAGGAATTGTTAAATGTAGCTCACCTTGAAATATTACATCCTTGGACCAAGCAAGAACACAAACACCCAATCGTAAGTGTCATCACATCTTAGGTCCACTTGGGACATTACATGTTAAAATGTTTGCACCCTCACCCACTTTTGGGTTGCACACGTGAAAACATTAGTATAAAAATTACATGTCACAGTGATTGAACATGTCAAATCCAAATTAGTCGTAACAGTCAATTGAAGTCACTAGTTACTCCAACATTGGGAGCTCACTGGAATCATTCTTCACATGGCAAACTACCGTGGAAACTGCCAAAATTGTATAAACTCACTATATTTCTTATCAAGAAGCTCCTTTGGAATGGATCCAAAAGTCCCTATACACTAGCTCAAGCCCTCAAACCGAGTAATTCTTCTAGCTCGCGTAAAAAGTGTATCCTCTAAGTAATCCTTGGAACAAGAGGAGGATAGCACTATGCACCTGGACAAATAAAAGAAATAATATGGCCACAAACTATGAACAATAATAACAATGCATAAGAGAAAGTACTATTAAACCATCAAGGAATAAATATTATTTGTATCAATAAAACTGCACTCCCACTATTAAAGTACATCTAAGGATTCAAATAATCCCATACTAGTAAATGCTCCCGAAAAGCCTTCAGAGCCAATCCTTTAGTTAGTGGGTCTGCTATCATAGCATCTGTAGAAATGTGCTCAATAGTGATATGTGAATATCAAAATTTCTCTCTGACTGGGAGATAGTTGATGCCAATGTGCTTTGAACCAGGAGAACTTTTATTATTACGTGAGAAATGCACCACAACAGAGTTGTCACAAAACATCCTTAATGGGCAATAGAATCAACCACTTGAAGCCCTGAGGTGAAATTCCTCTACCAAAGAGCTTGAATCATGACTCATAACATGTCACAACTATGCATGTATAGTAGAAGAAGCATTAAACGGCTACTTCACACTCATCAATGATACAACACCTCCCGCCATTATAAAAATATAATTTGATGTCGACTTCAGATAATGAGAACATCTTGTATAGTCAGAATCTGAATATCCGATCACCTCAAGTGCATTTGTCCTCTTATAAGTAAGAATAAGGTCCCTAGTACCTTGAAGATACCTCATGACCTTCTTCTCTGCTATCCAATATGCCCAATCAGGATCACTCAAGTACCACCCAAGCACGGTAAAGGCAAATGCAATGTTAGGTCAAGTGCAAATCTGAGCATATATAAGACTACAAAATCCATAAGCATATGGTATGTCTTTCATCTAAGCATTGTAGGCACCTAATTTTTTTCCTTGACAAGGATGATTTATGGACGAAGGTAAAGCTAGTACGCTCCTTTTTGCTAAGGTATTAGAATTCTGGCATAAACCTAGTCCAATTCAATCAATCCCAGTTATACTAATGTAAACCTATTGTGTGTGAGTTCATGGAATATGGCTAAACATAAAAGAAGTCGGGAATCCACCTTGATATTGTTTAATGATATTGCGAAGGTGACCGCAAGTGTTTGTTGATGTCTTTTGCCAAAATGTGATAATTGATGTAGTCATGCCCTAAACCTGCCTTATGTGACTGAATGCAGATGAACCATAAGGGAAAGACAATATAAAAAATTATTGGGTAGTAGTAGTCTTTTGTCGAAGAGGGAGGGATGACCCCACATGCACATGGTACTCATGTTCTAAAAACAGGAAAGGTTTCAAGCCAAAAAAGAAGTCAGTGAAAGTCCTATGCCATTAAAGGGAATTACCTAAACCCCAGCAGTGAAATGCACTAAGGACTGGCCCACATACCTATAAACACTTAAGGAACCATCCATACAGCCAGTTGGCCATGTCCCACACAAAGTGGACACAAACATCCCACACCAGTTGATGGTCACGGGTGGTTCCTCATTAGCCTGTGAGCACCCACCAGTGAGGGTGTTGGTCAGAAGTGAGTTATTTGGCCATGGGGCTCAAGACCTTGCACCCGTGCACCTCAGAGCACCACCAATAGTTAGTACAACCTACCAATGAATGGATTAAAGTATTATGCCACCCTGAGGTGGGCCTACTAGTGCCAATTGTGGAATTAACCTTGTAATGGGTGAAAACTCATTTATTTCCAAACAACCCTTAGTTCACTTAAGTTACTATAAATAAAGCTATTAGTTCATTCATTTCATTACCTACCAAAATTAAGACAAGAGAAGGAGAGAAGGGAGAAAGAAGAATAAGGAGAAGTGGGAAAGAAGGAAGGAAGGCAAGGAAAGATAGGAAGGTTGGAGCAAGTGAGGAGATCAACTCCACTCACCTACACCATTAAAGGTGAGTTCTCTCTCTCTCTCTCTCTCTCTCTCTCTCTCTCTCTCTCACCTTATTTCTCCACCTAAGCTAATTGGGCAAACCTAATCGAAATCCCCATCTGCCAACCTACTTGATTTACAAATTAAGTTTTCTATGTAGGAGACCTAATCTAGCTAATTGAACTACTCACAATTGAGTGTGGAGACCCAATATAGAAAAATCCCAATTTAAAACCCAGATTTAGCTACTTAAACCCTAACTTTGGGAATTTGACCAAATCCTATGACCTACCACCCTAACCGAACTATAACTAGGGAAATGATGTAATACACCTAGAGTAGGGGAATGGGGTGACCATAAGTTAAATTGGAGACCATTACATGAAGCCCTACTGAAACTCCCAAGATTTGGAGAACGTAAACCCTAAATTAGGGGAGAATGACAATATATGTAATCTAAACTAGGGGTGTCAATTCTAGGCTAGAACCGACATGCTCGACCGAGACCGACAATTTTATAGCTGACCTAGACCGGCCCGATTAATAAACGTGTCGGGTTCAAGCCTGACACATTTATAAACAGGTAGTACACAGTGCAGCTACCTAGCCTGATGGGTGCCCGACTGGCCCAATACATTCACAAGTCCAACTTGAATCGATTCATTTAAGCCCGACCCCTTTAATACTACTTGTATTTTTTTTAATACTATTTGTATTTAGTGCTAAGGCTATGTGATATGTACAGTTGAGATGGTGGTGATTGTTATCTGAACATTCATCTTTTTCAAGCATAGTTTAATTGATTTAAACTTGCTCAACTTGGGTTGTGTAGGCATAGTTTAATTGATTTGAGTTCCGCTAGGTTAAACATCGAGTACCTTAGTAATTTAGCTGCTTTGCCCATCTTTGGCTTAATCCATTTTAACTATGGGATCTTTCTTTGCTATGCCCATCTTTGTTTTATTTTATTGCTATCCCTTTAAAGCATATTTACAAGACCAAGTTTAAAGAGGACTCGTTTAAAGCCCGTTTAAAGTTAAATAGGTCTATAGCCCGGTTAAGATTCGTTTAAGGCCCATTTATGGCAGCTCGATTAAAGCCTGAGATCGATCGGCCCGATTATCAATCATACCATGCCCGCACTAGCTAAGCCCGTGTAGCTAAACGGGCATTCACGGTGCAACCTTAGAAATTGGTTGAGCCTGATTAGGCCCGATCGATTGACACCCCTAATCTAAACTACTAATCACATCATTCCTAAACTAATTAATGTAATGTTTACTACATACATTAAATATTACCGTAGAACTCCAAACCCTAACTTGTAAACTAACCTATAGTGGGTAAAACAAGAAGTGGGAGTAGAACCATCACCCGAATTGGAATTTAGGACATAACATTCACTCAAAAGGACCCCCATGACCTAAGGAGCAAATTTGAGTAGAGAAGTCCTGAATTTGGCTCCACCAGCTGATGGTCACTGGTGGGTGGACACCAACTGGTGAGCATCCACCGATGGACCTCCTATAGTTTTTTTACCCCCTTTGTAACCCCTCAGATCCATCAACTAGTGGGTTCACTGATGGGTCACCACCAATCGGTGAGCATCCACCGATGAATTGTCTGAAACTCTATACTGACCTTCTTTTTGAATGGTTAGTTGACCCATAGTAAGACCTTCATGCTTGATCATTGACTTTAAAACACTATGTTTCCAATGGATAGTGTCGTCAAGCAGTGAGGCTACACGGCGTGGAGCCATCGACTGTACACAACTAGTAGGGTCAAAATGTGAGTAGGTGTTGTGATTTATTTTGAGGAATATTTCTATTTTTCTATTTTTACGTGTGATCATGAAAATGTGCATTATGAACCCTATTAATATTTGAGGATTTAAATGTGCATATTGGTATGTGATGTGGAATGTTAGTGTTGGGGAATTGTGGAAAGTTGGTATTGGTGTTGGTGAATTATGAGACATTGTAGGTGGTGTTCTTAGATGAGATGTAGTGTGACCGAGGTAGTGGCCGGTACAGCATGCCCATAAAGTGAGGGAGTATGTGGTTATGGTTATGGGCACATTGTGGCTGAGGTAAGTTTTTGGTACAACAAGAATACCCCTTGCTAATAGGGAATTAGGTATTGACTAATCCCACCCATTTGATGTGTCCAAGGTTGTTTTCGATGTCGTGGCAAACCCTTCGTTGCCGAATTAGTTTTCGGTGTTATGGTTTACTTGTGATTATTAAGAGGGGATTATCGAGTACTGAAGTACACATGTTGGGACTGGTATGCTCCTAACTTATAATTAGCTTGTATCAGCTGGGTGACTAATGGCAAAATTCCAAGACAATGGATACCACCTATATTGCAGTAGCACTAAAACCCCTTCTATACTTAGAAATGTTGACTAAGCCTGTGTGATAATAATCTGGATCATGTCATTGAATTCATTTAATCTTATTGAGTATTCTTGTTGTATTCATACTTGTTTGTGCTTGCTTACGTGTCCAACCTTCACTGTGTTTCATGGAAGCTTACTTTATATGTGATACCCTATTTTCTAAACCCGATCTAATTGTCCGGTTGTTCAGTTTGGTATTACAGGATCTGAACCGGAGCAAGTTGAGTCGATTACCTTATGGAGCATAGTGGCAAGGGTGATTCCAAACTCTGGTTGGCCAAATGAGTTGGAGTCAGTGCCTAGTGAAGTCCGCGTACCCAAACCGTGCACTTGCACATATCACGAGGTCATGTACACACAATAACGGTACATAACCATATTTTATGTTAAGTACGCGTATTAATTAATTATCGAGAGCGAAATATGTATTGGGGCCAAGCCCCATCGAAAATCTCAATGTTGAGGCCAAGTCCTGGCTGACTGGTGGATAGTCATAGGTGGGTTAGACCCACCAGTGAGACCTACCACTCTGGTCATTAGATAGTTTGAACCCACTATAAATGAAATTTATTACCTTTCTTTCACCTCATTTATTGTTTTACATGGTGGGTGAGAAAAGTAAAGAAGAGAGAGAAAAAGAAGAAAGAGGAGAGGAAGAAGAAGGAAATGGGAAAGAAGATGATCGTTGTACATCGTCGGGGTTAGATCTCTTGAATCTGACACCGGATTAATGATCCTCATCTCGAGATCTATGATTTGAGGTGAGTAAAGTCTATATTCCTAAAATCCTTATAAAACCCTGAGTGAAACCCTTCGATTTGGGTAGCAATCATTTGGATCTTATTATGATCTATTGAGAATGTGAATCTAATGTTTAATAAAGGTTCTATATGTTATTTACGAAGGATTTAAAGGAAGACTTGCAAGATTTGTGCAGCATTTGTTGATCTCTAGAGATAAAGAGAAAGATTTGGGGGTTTAAGGTGTTCTTGAGCAAAGAGGTAAGATCCACGCTTGAGACTTTGGGTCGACCTTAGATCTATGTTGGAATCATGATTTGGAGCCTTAGATTTGTGAAAAATGTGGTCGAATCAATCCGTGGTGATTTTCCTAAGGTGGGGGTGAAGAATGGGAGAGAACAGTAAAATCCTGGTTCTGACTGGTGGGTGCCTGGGATCGGACCCACTAATCCAACGCCCACCTGTCCTGGGTAGGCTGCTGGCTCGACTGATGAGCAAGATCGGTGGGTGACCTGGCCCGTCGCTCTTGGCCCGTCGGTCCAAGCAGAGCTGTTGGCTCAACATTGAGCAAGATAGGTGGGTGACCTGGCCTGCCGGTCCAGACAGAATCCCTGGGTTGAGTGGCGAGCAAGGACTGATGAGTGTCTAGCCCGTTGGTTGACCCACCAATCTAACTTTTCGGATTCCAATTGGGCTCGAATTTGTTGGGCAACCTACTCTAGTGATTCCAAACACATTGGGATCATCATACCTTATTGGTTATGACCCTAAAGTGAGACATATTAAATCCAACTCTTTTATGATAAGTTGTTCTAAGAACTCACGTCATCGCACGGGTCTTCCTCGTACCAAGGGTGATCTTCATACATAACTAAGTGGGAAGAGGACATTGCATCATGTCATTCTGGTTGTATACTAGCCATATCATCATATTATTATTGTGTAGACTAACCATCTACGAATGCCATTGCATGCATTGATGTGTGCATTATGAAATTCAATTATGATTTGACATGCTAGTATCTTTAATTGCTAAATGCCTATTCTTGCTTGTGATATGAGATGGATTACTTTAAACTATGGAACATAATGCTTTGCTAGACTAGATGCCGTAGTTGGATTGGACACGAATGCATTGGTGGCCTGTGGAATAGGATGTAGTGACACTATGCAGTCATACTATCTCACATAGGAGCATACGGTTAAGAATGACATATCCTTATGCTACGACCCTTCCCAAAAGGGGTTTAGGTATTGGGTATTTCACAGGGGGGAAACCCAAGGTTGCGTACCAATAGTGGTGGTTAAAAGTACGCCCGACTGATCATTAGGATTGTTGACAACTTTAGTGATATAATAAGAAGGTCAATCGTACTGCTTTTAAATTAATATAGAGTAAGACCCATTTTACTTTCTGGTACCCACGGATGGCCTTCTCTGGTAACCCTATGGGCGTATCATGGGATGGGGTTCATGGCTCGTACCTAGGGCATACGCTCATTGTGGTTGTGAGTATCACATGACCTATAACTTAGAATTGTTATCTAGGTAGACTAAGACAATAAAATAAACTGCACGCATATAGGTTATTTGTATTGCACATACTTGTGTGGTCTTTCTTTTCACATACTGGGCTAGTGAGCTCATCCCACGTGCACACCATTTTTAGATGATCTTACAGGTTATCCGGTCGAAGAGCTAGAGCCAGGATCCACTATGGAGTTTCTAGTCGAAGATTGATGGGTCCCTGAAGATCTTGGGCACTAGGCTGAGTGCTCGTACGAGAGTTGTGTTACGGGATAGCAACGTTGATACCATATGGGGATTCTTTTGGTTATTCTTGAAATGTTACCTCTTTTGTGATCTAGATATTTAAATTGTAATTCTTGTGGATATATTATGCCTATAGGCCCACATGTATACATATTATGTATTACAATTTGGGTATCAAGAGTACTAGGGTATTTACAGGTATGTATATGTAAGACTTTCACTGAAATATAAGATTTGCTTGACTTAGAGTGTGTGTATGTTGTGCTTTGTTTACTGTATCAGATGACCTTGGCAGGTTTTGGGTTAACAGGTGTTAACTCGATCATTGGTCGGGTTCTATATGGAACGGGGTGTGACATTATATGTTGTATGCTTTTTAGATGCTGACCTAGGTACTCCATCAGAGGCTATTGTGGAGACTCCAGCTCTTTATGGAAAGGAGTTGTGCGTGGAGGAGTTGGTCAAGCATGAATCATGATGCGTATATGAGGATTGTGCCTATAGGGCATCTTGAAGATGATGTTATCTTTTCTTCTTTTGATTCTTTATGGTATATAATGATGTAAACCTAATAGGTAATTACTTGTAGTTATGATCCGCAAGTTTGAACATTTTTGTGTGAATATATTAAGTATCAATAGAGGATCACGAGTTACTATCTATTAAAATACTTTTGAATTTTAGTTCATTTCATAAATTTGCGATCTTAAAGTACTGCATCAAAGATCCTGGTTGGATTGTTGGATATGAGATCGTGTCCAAGTCACCGACCTTTAGATAAGTGAATGTGGGGTGTGACAGGTGTGGTATCAGAGCATGATGCTCTACTCTAAGTCACAAACTTATGAAATGTTAGGAAGTTAGTGATTAGGTTGTAAATAAAATCTTAAATATAACATCATAAATTATAGCACACACATAGTAGACTAGTTAGGTGTTAAAGGTGATAAAATTGATAACTCCATTCAAGAGCATAAGCTTTTAGAAAATAATAGAAGAAAAGATATAATAATAAGTTCATTAGATTTAAGAATTGACAAGTTTAAAGTGAAGTAGATACATAAGCAAAATAATATGGAGCCCTAGGAAGTCTACTCCTAAGGAGGAGGAGGTGGTGGTGTAGAAGTAGCTAGGATGCTCTCAGCAAGTCCGAAGTAGGCATTCCATTGTTGGACCCATTTCTCTATATTAGTAACTCTACCATCTAAGTTGTCAAAGTGGGTATTTAAACCCTGAAAGACTTGCTCTATAACTTCTATCACCGGCTTTATTGGCTTCATCACTAGGTTCTGTAGAAGTAGAAGCCCCACCACTATAATGAGATGAAGTGCAAAGAGGTGGAGGAGTGGTCTTCCTGCGACCCTACCTTAGAAGGGCCTCATCATCTTCAAAGTCTTCTCCATCTTCCTCACTTTCCTCATCTTCTTCATCTTCCTCATCCTTAGTACCGTCACCCCCTGCAACATCCTGAAGAACCTCCTCGATATCACTACCAGTATAGGGATTGATCTTCATTTTCACAAGAGTAAGCTCACCAAATGGGTGCTTCTTATGCCCACTGTAGGTTCCCCAATGTAGCGGATACCAAAATGAATGAAGATGCTAGTAAGGATCTGGCCATAGTCATCCTTTGGGTAGTTGGACCGCACATCATATGCCTCATCATCAAGTATGGAAGGTTGATCTGAACTCCCATGTAGACACAGAAAGTGACGTAGGCCTACAATAAAGATACCTTATTGTAGTGCCCACCAGTTGGCACTACATTAAACATAACAATCCTACATAATACCTTTAGGGTAGTCCGGAGGTTCTTGAACTTGGCCCATCCCCACACCTCCCCAGTCAAGGTCAAGCTCATCTCAGTCAAGTCTTCACAGTCATGAAAGCTCTAGATTAGGTCTTGGGAGCATAATACACACTTTCAACTACATTGGAGATACCAGTGATTGCTCCAAACTCAATTGTGGTGAAAGAGATGTCTATTCTCATTACCCTACTCGTGAGGCGGTAGTCATCCTCACCAATATTCTCACCTCTGAGATTGCAGTTAGAAGTTATGAACCAATCTTGGGTAGGACTTACTGTAATACCCTACTTCTTAAACCCGGTCTGATTACACGGTTGACCCGGTTTAACTATACAGGACCCAACGGAGAGAGTTAGAGCGGGCTCCTTATGGACTATGATGGCAAGGGTGACCTTAAACACCGGCTGGCCCGACAAGTCTGAGCCAATGCCAGAAGAGACGGGAGTACCCAAGCCGTGTACATGCACCTATCATAAGGCCATGTACGGATAAAGTAGGTATTGTAGCCGTATATTAAGGTATATACGTATATTACATCGTATGCCAGGGGTGGGGTCACACCAGGGCCCGAACTCTGTCAAAATCCCAAGTTGTGGGCGGACAGGTGGGTGGACAGGTGGGCGCACCCACCCACCTGAGTGACCCATCCATGTGAACTATTTAGTTATTTAAGAAGTATATATATAGCATTTATGATTTTCTTTTCTTTTCATTTATGACACTCGTACATTGGTGAGGATAGTAAAGAGGAGAGAGAAAAGAAAGGGAAGAAGAAGGAAGAGAAGGAAGAGGAAGAAGAGAAGGATTTCAGCGGCGCCGAAGCTTGATCTTCCCATTCCGGCGCCGGAAGAGTGATCTTCAACTCTAGATCTACATTTAGAGGTAAGCAAAGTTGGGTTCCTTAAACATTCACCATACCCAAGTAAAACCCTTGATTCGAGTAGGGTTTCTTGAGATCTTGTAAATCCCTTTTGAAATGATGAATCTAAGGTTTAATAGATGATTTATGTGTTGATATTGAAGGATTTGAAGAGATATTGATAAGGTTGGATAAGCATTGTGGGTTTGAAGTGATTTTGAGGGTTTGAAGGTGTTCTTGAGCAAAGAAGGTAAGATGGCTTCCCATCACTTGAATCTAACCTAGATCTAGGTTAGAACCATCCTATAAGACATTGAAAGTGTGAAGAATGGGTTTGAAAAAGCCCCCATTTGAATCCCCAAAGAATGGAGGAAGTTAGGAAGAAACAACAGTTTTCCCGCCAAGACCGGTGGGAAAGACCGGTGGGCCATCTGGCCGCTATGGGCACCCTTTGAGAGGCGGGCCTTGGGCATAACCAGCGGGCAGGCGCGAGCTAACCGGCGGGCCACCCTACCCGCCGGTCTTAACAGCCCCCTTGGCCCAACCGATGGGCTAGACCAACGGGCCAACCTGAGCCAACACCGCCTGGTCAGGACCGATGGGCGACAGTGGGTGTCGACCCACTTGTGAGGCCCCGAATGTGATTTTTACGTCCGATTGGACCCAAATCTGACGTGCGACCTTCTTTTAACGTTCTAAACATGATTTTGTCATCGGTTCTCGTTAATTTTGATCCTAAGATGGTGAAATACTAACCCCGCTCACTCATGTTAGGTTCACCAAATCCTATGCTTCTCGCACCGGATCTCACCCGTACCGAGCGGGAATCTTTGTACACTACAGGTAAGTGGGGAGAGGACATTTGGATTTGTTTCAAGGCATTATTTGGCATTCATTTAATTGTATCTAGTCTAGCCATGCCATCATGAATATGCTGTGTAGATTAGTCATCCTCACATTGTTATGCATGTGTGCTATGTTTACTTTCTAAATGCCAAGTGATGAGATGCTTATGTGATTGAATGTTGACATCATTGTGCATGATGCATTAATAGACTAGATACCGTAGTCGGCTTGAAAACGAGTGCATTGGTGGCCCGTGGTATGGGATGCGGTGGTACTGTGCAATCGTACTATTGTCATATAGGAGCATGCAGTTTAGGATTTTCACCATCCCGTGCTACGACCCTTCCCAACAGGGGTTAAGGTGTTGGGTTACCATTTGGGGGGAAGCAGTGGTCGCGATTTTAGTCCTTTGTGGCGGTTAGACATAACACCCGGCGGGTCATTAGGACAGTCGGTAACCCCGGTGGTATATTCAAGAGGGCCAATCGTACTGCTTTTAAATTATTGGAGTCAGTACCTTTAATTTCAGTCATTTATATTTCTGTTGAGAGCCGGTGGTCGGTATGTTTTTATTTTTCCGAGTACTCACGGTGGGCCTTCTCCGACAGCCCTATGGGCGTATCGCGGGATGGAGTTCACGGCTCGTACTCGGAACATACGCGCACTGTGGCTGTAGTAGCACTAAACCAAAGACTTAGTAATGTTGCTTAGGTGGATGTGAATTTAAATGTATTGCATAGCATGTAGTGCATATGATGTGTTTTGCTGTGTGGACTGCTGTGTGGTCCATCTTTCCACTTACTGAGCTGTGAGCTCACCCCACGTGTGCACCACTTTTTAGATGATTTTGCAAGTCATAAATCTGAGGAGCACGGGGTGGGTCCCACAGTCGAGTTCCCCGAAGAGGACTGGTGGGCCCCTGAGGAGTTAGAACCCCTTGTTGCTTGTCGAGAGTTGTGTTGTGGGGCCGTAGGTTACGATGCGAGTGAGCTCACTTTTGAGGCTGGTGAGCTCTACTATGTCTTGCCGGTGGGCTCAACCCTTGATGCAGTGAGCTCTAGCCTTTATCTGAGCAGTATGTACTCGATTTTTTATGGTTTCCTTTATATACTTGATATGTGAATTGTATTTTTATTGTGTAAATATCATGCCTTCGGGTCCACATGTATATAACTATTGTATCACAATTCGGATATCAAGTATTATGGGAATATTCACAGGTAAACCTAGTCTTCCGCTGATCTGATAAGTTTTTATTAGTTGTGTGTATCTTTGTGGTGGAATCTGATGTCGATGATCTGGCGAGTTTGGGTTAACGGTGTTAACTTCGGTCCTTGGCGGGTTCGATGTGACAGTGTGACAAGCGGTGGTATCCGGGTGATGCTCGCTCCACTCCTGACATACCCTTAGAATCCCGTAGACTCTATAATAGGGAAATGGGGTTGGGTTAATGTAAAAGCTTTAAGGAGTTAAAAGCCAAAGTAAGAAAGTATAAAAAAGGGGTTGCATTTAGATGTTGCATTCATGGCATGCGTGAGAGTTGATAAAAGGTAGTTAAGTTGGTGTTATAACCTATCTCGTACTAGTTTGACAAAATTTCGGCAGCATAATGGCGTAAAATGGGATTTCCAAAAATTTACACACAAACACCTGATAAACAACAGATATATAATATAACAATGAGCAAAAAATAACAATAAACATCACAACCAAACTACACAAGAATTCAACAAATAAGTGCATCACAAACCACTATCAAAACACATTATCCCATAAATAATTCTAGTTACTAGTGCAAATACAAGGAATGAGAAAAGAAATGAAATATACAACAAGGTCCAATAAAAGGAAACAGATAAGAGGCTGGTGTGGGCGAACTAAGCCCTCATTGATCATCATCGTCGTCATCTATGATCACCACGTTCGTCGGAGGTCTAAAGTTGACGTCGAGGCGATGGTCGTAGTAGTCAAATCTCACGTTCACCAGTCGTACCGCCCTCTGTAGTCGGCCAAAATCTGCTGACATGGCGTTGGCCGTGGTGCTCAAGTCCTGGCCCAATTGGAGAAAGGCGTTCTCCAAAGTAGCCTGCCTCTCCAAGATGCGTTCCTCCCTGGAAGCACTCTCGTCCAGCCTTCTCAGTAGCTGAACTTGGCCATCCTGCAGGGCCCACATGGTGGACATCATGCCCTCAAAATCGTATGCACCACTCTCAGGTGGTGGGGCTCTATGCTATGCGGCTGCAGCTCTGGAGGAACTAGGATCGGGACCTCTCGACTCCTGAGGCGCCTCCTCAGGGATGTCATCACCCACCAGGTCATCCTCCTCATCCTGAGGAACATAGTCCTCATCCTCCTCCCTGGACTCCTCCTCCATGAGAACATCCTCCACAGGGGCAGCCCTCCTGTCCCTACCTCTCTGAGCTCCTGCTCTCGGAGGTGTATCCATAAGGGTATGGAGACCCATCCTCAAGAGGTTACCCCTGTCGAACCTATCAGCCGGAGTCTTCCCCTCCTCGCCACTCAGGTCCACCCCGAAGAACTCGAAGATCCTAGTGAGGATCCTGCCATAGGGGAATCCTCCATCCTCAGGGTGGGAAGTATGGTGCTCCATCGTCTTGAGAATGATGTAGGGCAGGCACAAGTGCTCGACACCTCCCTCTACGATCGTGTATATGCAGAAAGCGATGAAGGCCACCATGAAACCCACCTGATTCCGATGACCTCCTCTGGGGAGCAGGTTAAACTGGACCAAACAGGCAAATAAGCGAACCTCGGGGTAGAAGGATGTCTCGGACTCCGGACTGGTACTGCTACCGCAGATGGTCTCATAGATATAGTTCGGCGTTTCCAAACTCATGAATGGTCCCAAGGGCTTACTCCTGGGAGGACTGTAGTAACGGTGGCTGGCTGTCGATATGCCCAAGATACTGGCCAAGGTATCCACGATCAGCTGGATGTCTACCCCCTTCACCAAACTGACTATGGTGTACTCCCTGTACGGATAAGAAACCTCCAAGTTGCAGTAGAACCGGTGAACTAGCTGCTCGTAGCATAGACGGTCTACGTGGAGGATAGACTCGCCAGTCTTGAGAACCTCTCTGAAGCCGAGCCTTGTGGAAGTCGTCGACTACCACGGTCTTCTCCATCATCACGACCTCTTGGAAAGTCGGCCAGTTGGCTGCTGCCTCTGCACTATGGAAGAGCTCCTCATCATAGTCCAAAGGGGCCGTCGGACAGGTCGGGTCTCCCTATCGGGGGTTGGAGAGCTAGTTCCGCACTCTTACCTTAGAAGCGGTAGTCTTCGTCGTGCGCGGAAGATGAGGGTCCCTTGCGTCTTGAGATGACATCCTGGCAAGAAAAGAGGAAAGCAGGGTGAGTAAGGAAAGGAAAATGACAGCAGTAAAGGGGAGCCCCAAAACTCAAATTTCTAGCAAAATAGGAAAGGCAACAAGCTAGGAATGATAGGGAGCCTATGGACGAGATGCAGTAAGTGACAAAGCAGAGTCATGGTAAAACAACAAAATGATAGAAAGGGGCATATGTAACAGGAGAGGATTCAATTTCAATGCTCAAATTCATTCACAATGGAGTAAAACTTGAAACTATAGGTCTAAGACGGAAATGCCATGGTAGCGAGATCATGAACATACAAAAACATACTCTAATAGACTATGGAGGTCCATAAATACCAAGTATGCACAGGAAAAATCAAGGAAACCCAATACAAAAGAGGGGTTTTCATAGGAAGACATGGGGATTCCAAGCATAAGGGACATTTCATGAAACCTATAGCATGTTAAGCACAAATCGAGTGTAATGCATCACAAATGAATCATTAATTGGAGAAAAAGAGCGAGAATTGAAGAAATCCCCAAATTGGAAAAACTAGGGCACGATTTGGGGTTTTCTCCAAATGAGGAGATAAATCCTAATAAACTAGAAATGACCACAAGAGAAACATCACAATCACATGGAAACACTATTCTATGGAAGAAAATATGGAAAGAGAGCCTAGATTAAAGTCTACACATGCATTTTACCCCTAAGAAAATTCTTAGAAAAGAGGAGGAGAACTTACTTGGAAGTGGGAGATGTGAATCTTCTCAAAAAGCGTCGAGTTGATGAGTGGAGTCGCGAGTGGAAGCATTGAAATGATCTCCAAAAATCGCCCGAGGAAGAGAGGGAGAGGGAGAAAGAGGAAGTGAGGGAGATAAGACAGAACAGGGCACTTATGCCCCTGTTCGTGTTTTTCACTCGGCCAGGACCGGCTGGCCACCCTGCCTACCGGTGTCACCCGCCGATTTGAGGTTCTGGGACCGACGGGCCGATCGGCAGGCCCTTCCCGTCGGTGCAGCCCACCAGTTGAGGAAACTTGGGAAAAATGGAATTTTTTTTATATGTTATTAATATTAGTAATACAATTTATTGATTTTGTCATTATTCTTATAATTGTGTGTTATGGTCAAATGGGACATTGACATACTTGTCAGAGCACCGGCCTTGTATCTTGGAATTAAGTTGCGGTTAACTACAGAATATTATACACTACAATACCCTATGTGATGGCATCTACTTGTGTGCCGAAATCAATTCTACGGTGTTTAACCAATGTGGTGCATGATATTGTTCCAGGTAGAGGGATACGATGGTATGTACTAGATCCGGTAGCAATGCCTGAGGTACCTCGCGTGGTCCTCGTTCGATCGGTCGACCACCGAATTCCAGGAGGTCCCGCTCTGTGGGGCAAACCTCACCTCCACCACCCCCAGACCCTTGGTCAGGGTGGGGCACATGGGGACCCACCTATGACTACACTCCCGGACCCTCCACCGGTTATTACTCCGGGAGATGTTGCTACCATAATTTAGTAGTCGCAACAGGCTTTTCAGCAACAAATGCTTCAGCAACAGTAAGCATTTATGACTACTATTCAGCAATAATTGGACCTTTCTCAATCGGGTCATCCTCCCCGGGTACTTACTCCACAGGACCCGCCTGTAGGGTCGGGAACGGGACCATAAGTGGGAGGTACACCTCCAATTCCACCATTCAGTGTTCCTCAGTATGGGGTGCCTCCTCCATACTCATACTATCCGGCTTATGCTCCTAACTTCCCGCCGACGAATAATACGTCAAAGGTAGTGGAGTCATTCAAGAGGAACTTACCACCTGTATTCTCTAAGGTGGGGAGTGATCCTCTGGAACAGGACCAATGGATCCAGGAACTGGAGAAAATATTTAAGGTGATTGAGTGCACGGATGCACAAAAACTCATTTGTGCTGGGTTGCAACTCAAGAAGGAGGCCAACTCTTGGTGGCAAGCCTCCAAGCCTATATTGTTGGCTGCCCATCCAGAACCCACCTGGGAACAGTTCAAGGAGTTCTTCTTGGACAATCATTACCCGTACAACTTCAGAGACCGCAAGGAGACTGAGTTTATGGCTTTAACTCAAGGAGGTAAGACTGTCCTTGAGTACCAACAACAATTTGAGAGCTTGTTCCATTTTGCCCTAAGACATATGAGGACAGCTGAAGAGAAGGCTGTGAGATTCCTAAAAGGCCTAAAATCATCCATTGGAGTGCATGCTTGAGGTCTTGGATTTGGTGATTATGGCAGTTATGCGAAGGCCAAGACTATGGAGGATAAGCAAAAGGAGAACAATCCCTCACCCCTGGACTGTGGAAGAGAACAAACCCATTTTCGGATATGGAAAACTCCTCTAAGGCATACCGCGGATTGTACAGTTCTGGGCCTATGTATAGGCAGCCCTATAGGCCATCTGGCTACCCTCATAGACCAGCTGGTGGTTCGGGCTTCATAGCTTTTCACCCGAACACTAGTGCGGCACCTACAGCTCCAAGGCCACCTCGACCTCCATCTGCAACGGGTCAAGTGCAGAGGGGCCCCACCCCAGTTCCGACATCTCAGATTCGTTGCTTTAACTGCCATTCATATGGGCATTATGCAAAAGACTATCGGGTCAGACCAGCCTTACCCTCCAGTCAGCCCTCGACGTTCCGACCTCCCTTAACTCGGGGAAGTTAACCGCAGGGAAGGATGTATGCTCTATCAGCTGAGGAAGTTGAGGCCAGTACAGAAGTAGTAGTAGGTACATTTTAAATTAAGAATTTCCTTATGTTAAATATTGATGACTTTCTGAAATTATATGCATTGTTACACTAGGTATCCTACCCATATCAGGCATACCAGCCTATGTTTTATTCGATTCAGGAGCTACTCATTCATTCGCATCTAAGAGATTTGCAGAGAAACTTGGGATGTCACCCAGGATCCTAGATCACGGAATGATTGTTAGTATGCCTACAGGTAAAGTTACACAGTTGAAGGAGGTGTATGGGCTGTGCCTAGTGGAAATTAGTGGAAAGAATTTTGATGCACAACTCATTGAGTTCAATATGTGGGATTTTGATGTTATACTGGGTATGGATTGGTTGTCGACTCATCGAGCTAATGTGATGTGTGCTGAAAAACTGATTAGGGTGACGGATGACGAAGGGAAAGAATTAGTATACCGAGCAGATAAAATGAAACGGGTGAGGAAGGTCCTTGTCTCAGCTCTTCAAGCGGTAAAGTTGTTGGAAGACGGTTGTCAGGGCTACTTGGCATCGGTACTTGATGTTGATGCAAGGATTACACCTCTAGAAGAGGTAAAGGTGGTTAAAGAGTTTCCCGACGTTTTCCCAGATGATCTGACGCGTTTACCACCTGATAGAGAGTTGGAGTTTGCCATAGATTTGACTCCTGGAGCAGCTCCAGTATCTAAGGCTCCATACAGGATGGCACCAGCTGAATTGAAGGAGTTGCAGATGCAGTTGCAGGAACTATTGGAAAAGGGATTTATTTACCCAAGTGTTTCACCTTGGGGTGCCCCGGTGTTGTTTGTCAAGAAGAAGGATGGCAGGTTGCGTATGTACATAGATTACCGGGAGTTGAATAAGCTAACCATTAAAAACTAGTATCCATTGCCACGCATTGATGATTTATTTGACCAACTGTAGGGTGCCAGGGTATTTTCAAAGATAAACCTTCGATCGGGCTATTATCAGCTCAAGATAAAGAGCAGCGACATACCCAAGACAGCATTTAGGACTCGGTATGGTCACTACGAGTTCCTAGTGTTATCTTTTGGGTTAACCAATGCACCAGTAGCATTCATGGATCTAATGAATCGAGTATTTCAGGATGTGCTTGATAAATGGGTAATTGTTTTTATTGATGACATCTTGATCTACTCCAAGAAAGAAGAGGAGCACACTCAACACTTGAGAATGGTGTTACAGAGGTTAAGAGAACAACAGTTGTTTACCAAGTACAGCAAGTGTGAATTAAGCTTGAACAAGTTGGATTCACAGGGCACGTAGTGTCTAAGGCCGAATAAGTAGATCTGATAAGGTGAAAGCGATGAGTGGAATAGGAAAGCCCCAAGAATGTCCTTTGAAATTAGAAGCTTCTTGGGATTGGCTGGATATTACCGGCGCTTCATTGAAATTTAGCCGAATCTCGCACCAATGACTAGATTAACCAAAAGGGTGTGAAATTATTTGGCGATGAATGTGAGAAGAGTTTCAGGAATTGAAGAAGAGGTTGGTGTCGGCCCTGTGTTGACCATCCCTGAAACCGAGTGGAATGACGTCTACTGATGCTTCAAAGTTGGTTTGGGTTGCGTTCTCATGCAACATGGTAAAAGTAATAGCGTATGCATCGACAACTAAAGGGTATAGAAGAACTACCCCACTCATGACTTAGAACTAGCATGATCATTTTTGCCCTTAAGATTTGGCGACATTATTTGTATGGGGAGAAGTGTGAGATATCGGTGATCACAAAGCACAAGTACTTCTTCACCGGGAAAGGGTCTGAACATGAGGCGAGAGAGATGGCTTGAGCTCATGAAGGATTATGGCTGCGACATTCGATTCGTTCATAAGGCAAATGTAGTGGCGGATCGTTGAGTCGGAAGGCCTGGTATGTCACTCTCATGTAGCGGTCAGCCCACCACTCGTGCAGAGGCGATGCTAATGGATGAAGCCCTTTTGTATGAAGGAGCAACCTTAGAATTGGAGCGTCAACAGAAAACCTTAAATGGTTGTTGTATCCTAATGACTCTGGTGCATCCGGCTATTAGGCAAGAGGTAATAATGAAACAACCTTTGGATCCTGAATTGCAGCGGATCAGAGTTAAGGTTCAAAATCAAACAATGAACAACCCAGATTTTGTTTTAGCCACTGATGGGGCATTGATGTTTCGAGGCAGATTGTGTGTACCCGATGATTTGGATATACAAGACAAGATAGTGCGAGAGGCACATAGCTCCGAGTACTCACTCCACCCAGGAAGTACAAAGATGTTCAAAGACCTCAAAAAAAATTACTGGTGGCCAAGCACGAAAGTCACAATAGCTCTGTATGTGGCGACTTGTCTCACATACCAGAAAGTAAAAGCTGCGAGGCATCGACCTTATGGTACTCTTCAGCCACTCCCAGTACCAGAGTGGAAGTGGGAGGGGATTACAATGGACTTCGTCACCGGACTACCATGTACACCTAAGGGAATGGATGCAATATGGGTGATCGTTGATTGGCTTACCAAGACTGCTCATTTCATTCCCACCAAGACCAAGTTCTCCATGGCCAAACTAGCACAACTTTATATGGACAACATAGTGCGATTACATGGAGTGCCAGTGAGCATTGTATCAGATAGGGACCCAAGGTTCACTTCCAGATTTTGGAAAAACTTACAGCATGCCTTGGGATCGCAGTTGAATTTGAGTACTGCCTTCCACCCACAAACGGATGGTCAGTCAGAGCGAACCATATAGATATTAGAGGACATGCTCAGGGCATGTACAATGGAGATGAGTGGCGTTGGGAAGAATATATACCTCTTATGGAGTTTGCCTATAACAACAGTTACCAAGCTACAATTGGGATGGCTCCGTATGAGGCGTTATATGGCAGGAAGTGCAGAACTCCTTTATATTGGAATGAGGTAGGTGAACATCGAATGTTAGGACCTGAGATGATACAGATGACTTGTGACAAAGTCGACATTATTCGAGAAAGGATTAAAGCAGCTCAGTCCCGTCAAAAGAGCTATCTGAGACACCTAGAAAAGACATTGAATTTCAGCCGGAAAAGGTATTTCTTAAGATCTCTCCTACTAAAGGGTTGCAAAGGTTTCACAGAAAGGGGAAGTTGAGCCCAAGATACATTGGACCATTTGAGATCTTAGCCTGGGTTGGCTCAATAGCCTACATGCTTGCTCTGCCACTTTCACTTAGGGATGTTCATAATGTATTCCATGTATCCATGCTGAAGCGATACGTTCATGATCCCTCTCATATATTACTCGTGGAGCCAGAATACCCTAAAGCTGACATGACCTATACAGAGCAGCTAGCTGAAATTTTGGACCGAAAGGTGAAAACCCTTCGCAACCGCTCCATTTTCTATGTAAAGGTGCGATGGGCTAATCATTCACTTGAACAAGCGTCTTGGGAGAAAAAGGATGAAATGCAAGCCAAGTACCCTCATCTTTTTGATCAACCAGGTACGCAATTTCGAGGATGAAATTTTTCAGAAGGGGGGGTAAATGTAATACCCTACTTCTTAAACCCGGTCTGATTACACGGTTGACCCGGTTTAACTATGCAGGACCCGAACCGGAGAGAGTTAGAGCGGGCTCCTTATGGACTATGATGGCAAGGGTGACCTTAAACACCGGCTGGCCCGACAAGTCCGAGCCAGTGCCAAAAGAGACGGGAGGACCCAAGCCGTGTACATGCACCTATCATAAGGCCATGTACGGATAAAACAGGTATTGTAGCCGTATATTAAGGTGTATACGTATATTACATCGTATGCCAGGGGTGGGGTCGCGCCGAGGCCCGAACTCTGTCAAAATCCCAAGTTTTGGCCCTCAGGTGGGCGGACAGGTGGGCGGACAGGTGAGCGCATCCATCCATCTGAGTGACCCATCTATGTGAACTATTTAGTTATTTAAGAAGTATATATATAGCATTTATGATTTTCTTTTCTTTTCATTTATGACACTCGTACATTGGTGAGGATAGTAAAGAGGAGAGAGAAAAGAAAGGGAAGAAGAAGGGAAGAGAAGGGAGAGGAAGAAAAGAAGGATTTCAGCGGCGCCGAAGCTTGATCTTCCCATTCGGGCGCCAGAAGAGTGATCTTCAACACTAGATCTACATTTAGAGGTAAGCAAAGTTGGGTTCCTTAAACATTCACCATACCCAAGTAAAACCCTTGATTCGAGTAGGGTTTCTTGAGATCTTGTAAATCCCCTTTGAAATGATGAATCTAAGGTTTAATAGATGATTTATGTATTGATCTTGAAGGATTTGAAGAGGTATTGACAAGGTTGGAGAAGCATTGTGGGTTTGAAGTGATTTTGAGGGTTTGAAGGTGTTCTTGAGCAAAGAAGGTAAGATGGCTTCCCATCACTTGAATCTAACCTAGATCTAGGTTAGAACCATCCTATAAGACATTGAAAGTGTGAAGAATGGGTTTGGAAAAGCCTCCATTTGAATCCCCAAAGAATGGAGGAAGTTAGGAAGAAACAACAGTTTTCCCGCCAAGACCGGTGGGCCATCTGGCCCACCTGTGGGCACCCGCCTGAGAGGGCAGGGCCTTCAGGCACAACTGGCAGCCCAGATCAGCAGGCCAACCGGCGGGCCAACCTACCCTCCGATCCAGACCGGTGGGCCAGACAGGTGGGCTGTCTGACCCACCTGTGAGGCCCCGAATGTGATTTTTACGTCCGATTTGACCCAAATCGGACGTGCGACCTTCTTTTAACGTTCTAAATATGATTTTGTCATCGATCTCATTAATTTTGATCCTAAGATGGTGAAATACTAACCCCGCTCACTCATGTTAGGTTCACCAAATTCTACGCTTCTCGCATCGGATCTCACCCGTACCGAGCGGGAATCCTTGTACACTATAGGTAAGTGGGGAGAGGATGTTTGGCCTTGTTTCAAGGCATTGTTTGGCATTCATTTAATTGTATCTAGTCTAGCCATGCCATCATGAATATGCTATGTAGATTAGTCATCCTCACATTGTTATGCATGTGTGTTATGTTTACTTTCTAAATGCCAAGTGATGAGATGCTTATGTGATTGAATGTTGACATCATTGTGCATGATGCATTAATAGACTAGATGTCGTAGTCAACTTGGAAACGAGTGTATTGGTGGCCCATGGTATGGGACGTGGTGGCACTATGCAATCGTACTATTATCATATAGGAGCATGCGGTTTAGGATTTTCACCATCCCGTGCTACGACCCTTCCCAACAGTGGTTAAGGTGTTGGGTTATCATTTGGGGAAGCGTGGTCGCGGTTGTGGTCCTTTATGGCGGTTAGATATAACACCCAGTGGGTCATTAGGACAGTCGGTAACCCCGGTGGTATATTCAAGAGGGCCAATCGTATTGCTTTTAAATTGTTAGAGTCAACACCATTAATTTCATCATTTACATTTCTGTTGAGAGCCGGTGGTTGACATGTTTTTATTTTTCGAGTACTCACGGTGGGCCTTCTCGACAGCCCTATGGGCATATCGCGGGATGGAGTTCGCGGCTCGTACCCGGAGCATACGCGCACTGTGGCTGTTGTAGCACTAAACCAAAGACTTAGTAATGTTTCTTAGGTGAATGTGAATTAAAATGTATTGCATAGTATGTAGTGCATATGATGTGTTTTGCTGTGTGGACTGCTGTGTGGTCCATCTTTCCACTTACTGAGCTAGTGAGCTCATCCCACGTGTGCACCCATTTTTAGATGATTTTATGGTCATACATCGAGGAGCAGGGTGGGTCCCATATCGAGTTCCCAAGAGGATGGTGGGCCCGAGGAGTTAAGAGCACGCCGTGCTCATGTGAGAGTTGTGCTGCGGGGCCGTAGTTCTGATGCCTCTACCATGTGATGCCGAGCTGGGCTCAACCCTTAATGCCGAGCTGAGCTCTAGCCTTTGATACCGAGCCGAGCTGTGTACTCTGATTTTTTGATGGTTTCCTTTATGTACTTGATATGTGAATTATACTTTTATTGTGTAAATATCATGCCTTTGGGCCCACATGTATATAACTATTGTATCACAATTCGGGTATCAAGTATTATGGGAATATTCACAGGTAAACCTAGTCTTCGCTGATCTGATAAGTTTTTATTAGTTGTGTGTATGCTATGGTGGAATACAGTATCAGATGATCCTGGCAGGTTTGGGTTAACTGGTGTTAACCCGGTCACTGGCCAGTTCAGTGTGAACGGGGTGTGACACTTACTCCTTAGGTCCAAAAGATCTCCCTAACCTAAGGCCTGGAACCTCCTCCAATCCCAAATGAGGGCATCTAAAAGAAAAGAATGGGCTTACTAGGCTCAACTAATTTGTTCCTAAACACATCCCGATTCCTAGCATTAGTTGTTGAGCCAAACCATTATCTGTAAAATTTGGGCTCTAGAGGTTTTTTATTTTACCGACGGTAATGTCGCAGCATGTGCATCTCCTAAATTCACACACAAGCATGCATAATATATGTAAAATAAGTGAATGCATGCAAAGGAGATGGAAGATTTTGAAGAAAATCACAAATTGGATATGGAGTTCCTACTTATGGTTTCACAAAGAAGAAAATTGGGACAAAACAAGAAACAATACAAGAATAGTGATTAGGTCTGACCTCGTGCATGAAAACAGTGGGGATTGATGGTAAAAATCATCGAATATAGTTCTTCAAACATTTGGGGAGCTCCTCGGTCGTTCTTGGTAGGAAAAGTGAGAATTACTCGGGCTAGGGTAAATATACATGAAATTTACACACTGGCCAACTGGTGGATTTCATCCATCGGTGGAGGTATTTTGCCTGAATAGGTTGATTTTTTATGTATATGTATAAGTGGCCAATTATTACATGTGCAGGTGTAAATTTTAATTGAATGATGCATGTTTGGATGTAATTGATTGTGTCTTCTTAAAACAGGAAATTCCGATGGCACCGAGGAAATCCCAAGCACAAGTGGGATGGCCACCCAAAAGGCAACGCCATGTTGCTAGATCCACTACTAACCGATCACCATCTCCTAAACTTGATCAGGAAGTCCAATTGTACTATGTTTGGTGCTCCTGCTGCCCCACCAGGTTTGACTGCCCACGATGTGACCTCCATCATGGGTAACATGTTGCAAGGGTTGCAACAACAACAAATAGATTTTTATGATGCGGTTGAATGCACAGATAAATGTTGTGATTCAAGCTCGTAAGGTTCAGACTGCTCCCCCACAAGTGCAACAAATACCTACTACTGCACAAGCAGCTCCTCCCCTAGTGCATTAAGTTTCCACACCTACAGCTCTCCCAACAGTGCATTTGGTAATATCCAATGCACATTCAGCTCCACAACAAAAGCCAGCAGTACCACAGGTGCATATGACACCCCAAATTAGATTACATTGCCTCCAATGATGGATATTGCAAAGTTGATAGGGAAGTTTCAAAAGTTTAGGCCTCCCTATTTTAGTGGAATTGCACAAGACCCCCCTAACACCTACCAAATGGGTTAAAGGAATGGAGAAAGCATTTGAGGTGTTTTCTAGCACAGATGAGCAGAAATTAATTTGTGCTAACTATCAATTATAGAATGAGGCAAATGCATGGTGCAAATCCACGAAGCCTATCTTGACTGTCTTACAACCAAACCTTACTTGGGAACATGTCATGATTGCGTTCTATAGCAATTATTTTCCTAATAGTGTGAAGGAAAGGAAAGAGACAAAGTTCATGGACCTTAAGCAAGGGCCAACGTCAGTGTTAGAGTACCAGCAATAACAAGAGGTTTGAGAAGGGGTTAAGGCCCTAGTTAGCAAATTTGGATTCGGGAATTATTCGGGTGGAGAATTATTCGGAATAATTCGGTTGGTTAATTTAAGGGTTCGGTCAAAAAAGCATTCAAAAAAGCGGACAAAATAAAAATCAGATTTGGATTTGGATTTGGGAATTATTCAATTACAAAAATAAATGTCGAGCAAAAAATTCAGAAGTTATTTTTATAATTTATTACATCTTTTTTATTTATCAAGTAATTAACTTGATATGTACACCTAGAAAGAGCAAATTATTTTAGTTCAAATATACAATACAAGCCAAAACACAAGAAAAAAAAATTCTTATTAGTATAACATGTTTTTTAATATTCAAGCCACAATCCATCACTTTTAAACACTAATCAAACAACAATGAAGAAGCCCTGAGAATGTTCCAAAGCTCTAGGACTACATTTAAAGGAATCCACTACATGGTTTGATCTTAAAAAAAAAAAAGTGCAAGCTACTGCTATCACTGTAACAGAAGAATGTAAGTACAATATTTAAGAATTTAAAACCCTGAAATATGGAAATTGTGGCCCTCTAAGTCTGCAAAGGTTCATCCAATATCCCGGGCATGTATCGATGGTCATATTCACTTCACAATTCACATAGTGGTTGAAATTAAACCCACTCCAGCAAAAATAGTTATCAGGGATAGATCATGGGAGAAGAAATCGTGGGTTCGCACAAATTTCATTCAATTAAAAAAAAATCCAAATCTATGAAACAAAAAAAAAAGGGATTTTGAGATGAGACATTAGAGTTTGATTTCCGACCTTAATGCAGGAAATCTTATCTCGTCTCACAAGATTAGAAAAAGGAGATGAAAATAGAGATATGTAGAGGTTGATCGTAGCCCAGAAGATCCTGGAGATCGTAGAACCGTATGGCGGTGGAGATTGAGAGATGAACGAGGATGACGGTGGCGGAAGCTGCGAAAACACGGAGGCTGGTTCTACTTTCTAATGCAAAGATGTGGTTTCAGTGAACAAGGCTTCTCCTCATTTCTTCACTTTTAGGAACATCCACGCACAAATTAAGCTTTCTAATTCGACCATTCAACTGATCAACTCCGATTAGAGCAGATTCTGGTAGAAAGGAAGTGGATCGGAATGAGGCCGCAGTTCAGAACTTCAGATGAGTGAGGTAGCCCATAGAGCAAGAGTCCAAGACAAATGCAAAACCAGAAGATGGGCAAGTAGAAACCCTACTTTGAAGTTCAGCTTTGCTCTTTTTTTTATTTTTTTTAAGTGGGTTAATGTTAACCGAATAATTCAGTTTAATCCGTCGTCTCGCTTTATTCTTGTTTTATATTCAATTTGGAAAAAATTATGAATTTTATCGATTTTTATTTTTTATTTGGATTCGGTCAAAAATTTTCATTTAATTTGGAAAAATTTGATTCGGCCGAATAATTCATGAATTATTCGACCAAATTGCTAACTAGGGTTAAGGCTAGGGATTGGTACAATGTTGGTGGCACAGTGCCTTTAGAGTTATACCCAAGTTGTTCAGCCAGTTAAGTCTATTGAGAGACAAAGAGACAACTACTTATCCCAGCAGGGAAGATGGGTAGTAGAACCAAATAGATTTGGTATGGGGGCTTATCCTATTGTAGCTCCTATCCAGTTTAGAAGGCTAGAGGTAGGACAACCTTCACAGCCACCCAATCCTATTGTAGCACAACCACAAATGGTACTCTACAAATGCTTTGTATGTCAGTAGACTGGTCATTTTGCCAAGACTTTTCCACAGAGGAGACCATGTGACCCATTTGTAGGACCTCCTAGACCAGTGCAGCCATTAGAAGCTATCCATCCAGCTTTAGCACCACAGGAGCCAGACCACAAGGAAAATTGTTTGCTTTAACTGCTATGGATGCAGAGTCTTCACATGAAATTGTTATAGGTACATTGTTGATCTCGATGATACCTACATATGTATTGTTTGATATGGGTGCATCATATTCATTTGTATCTCCAACTTTTGCTGCTAAGATGAATGTTAAGCCAAAGATTTTGACACAAATTAGTGGTCAATACACTTAGGGGAAGTGAAGTAGGATTTGATGAGGTATATGAGCCAAGCCTCATACAAGTCTATGGGCGGGACATGATTACTTACCTAATCAAGCTGGGCATATATGATTTTGACATCATTTTAGGTATGGATTGGCTATCCGCCTATCGAGCATGTGAATTATGTGTTGAGAAGAAGACCATTTCAAACCTGGAAATGGAGGTGAGTTTGTGTACAGGGAAGTAGATAAAGAAGTCTAAGAAGCTAGTTGTATTTGCGCTTCAAGTAAGGAAGTTGCTAGAACAAGAGTGTGAAGCTTACTTGGCATCTGTTGTGATACAACTAAAATAAGTAAGTCTTTAGAGGAAATAGAGGTATTGAAAGATTTGCCTGAAGTATTTCCTGAAGACCTGGTTAGATTACCTCTGGATTGAGAAACATAGTTCATTATTGACTTGGTCACTGGAGCTACACCTGTGCCTAAAGCTCCAGATAAGATGGCACTTTCAGAATTAAAAGAGTCAAAGGAAAAGCTGTAAGATTTTTTGGAGAGGGGATTTATCCAACCTAGTGTTTCCATGGGGAGCACCAGTACTCTTTTTTAAAAAGAAAGACGGAAGCATGAGAATGTGTATAGACTACCAGGAACTTAAACAAGCTAATCTTCAAGAACCGGTTTCCCTTACTTAGAATTGATGACCTATTTGATCAATTGCAAGGTGTAACCACATTCTCCAAAATAGATCTTAGATCTGGGTATCATCAGCTCGAGGTTAGAGTGTGACATCAATAAGACAACTTTTAGAACTCGATATGGACACTATGAATTTCTAGTCATGCCATTTGGGTTGACCAATGCACCTGCAGTTTTCATATAGTTGATGAATCGAGTGTTCCATGATAAGTTAGATAGCTTTGTCATCATGTTCATTGATGACATTTTGATCTACTCAAAGAGCAAAGAAGAACATGCTATCCATTTGGAGTTGGCACTACAACGGTTGAGAGAAAACAATTATATGAAAAATAAAAATGTGAATTTTTGCTCTCCCAAGTACACTTTCTATGGCATTTTGTCTCAAAGAAAGGTACTGGAGTTGATCCTGGAAAGGTGAAGGCTATTTTGGATTGGGAAGCACCCAAAAATGTGGGTGAGATCCGTAGTTTCTTGGGGGCTAGCAGGATACTATAGCAGATTCATAGAAAAATTCTCACGCATTTCTGCTCCTAGACCCTATTGACACAGAAGGGAGTGGAATTTGAATGTTCAAAGGAATGTAAGAAGAGTTTCCAAGAATTGAAGCAAAGACTAGTATCAACTCTAGTACTTATTATTCTAGATGTCAACTCCGGAATAGTAGTGTATAGTGATGCATTCAAATTAGGCTTGGGTTGTGAGTTGATGTAAAATGGTAAAGTGGTAGCATAAGCATCTCGATAGCTAGAAGACTAAGAAAAGAATTACTCCCCATATGATCTGGAATTGGCAGCAGTAATCTTTGCATTAAAGATTTGGTGTCACTATTTATATGGTGAAAAGAGTGAGATCTGTAGTGATCACAAGAGTTCAAAATACTTTTTCACCCAAAAGGAGTTGAACATGCGGCAAAGAAGATTGTTAGAGTTGATGAAATACTATGACTACACCATCCACCATCACCTTAGGAAGGCAAATGTAGTGGTTGATGCTTTGAGCTAGAAATCCCAGACCTTATCACTAGCACCATTGATAGTGAATGAATAGTTGATTGAAGAAGGTAGAAGAATGGATTTATAATTATTGATGAATGAGGTGATTATAACTCTAGCTATAATAGTTATACAACCTTATTTTATAGAGAAAATTCAAGCTGCTCAGCTATTAGATGAAAATCTGCAAAAGATAGCAAATGATATAAGAGAAGGAAAACAAAAGGACTAGACTTCAAGTTGACTGAGAATGGAGTCCTCAAGTTCAAAGACAGGCTTTTTGCACTAAAGGATGAAGATTTAGGGAATGATACTAAAGGAAGCACATAACTCACCCTAACTAGTTCATCCGGGTAGTAAAGATGTATAAGGATTTGAAGAGATGCTATTAGTGGAGTGGTATGAAAGCTGACGTAGCCACACACGTAACCAAGTGCCTGAACAGCCAGCAGATTAAGGCTAAGAGACAAAGGCCACATGGTTTATTGCAACCCCTACTAGTACCAGAAGGGAAGTGGGAACATATCATTGAGGATTTTGTCATAGGTCTACCCGTACTAAGAAGGGGAATGATACAATCTGGGTAGTTGTAGATCGACAGACAAAAATATCCCACTTCATTCATATGAAAATTACCTATTCCATAGATAAATTGACTCATTTGTATATGGACAATATCATCCAACTACACGGTGTACCAGTCAGCATTGTCTCCGGCTGTGATTTTAGGTTTACCTCTAAAATTTGGGAATGCTTACAAAAAGCAATGGGGACAAAACTGAATTTCAGTATAGCCTTCCATCCTCAGGCAAAGGACACTTAGAGAGAACCATACGAACTCTGGAAGATATGCTACAGGCATGTGTGCTAGACACGAGTTACAATTGGGATGAACATGTATCACGCATAAAGTTCTCTACAATAACAACTATCAGGGTACCATTGGTATGGCACCTTATCAAGCTTAGTATGTTAATATATACAGGACACCCCTGTATTGGGATGAAGTTGGAGAGTTATAAGCTGGTACATGCCACTTATGAGAGAGTGGATCTGATCAGAGAGAGGATTACGACAGCTAAATCTAGACAGAAACCTATGATGATGTTAAACAGAAACATTTAGAGTTCAAGGTTGGTCATAAAATATTCTTGAAAGTGTCACCGATGAAAGAAGTTAAAATATTCAACAAGAAAGGAAAGTTGAGTCCTCGATACACGGGACCTTATGAAATTTTGGGTCGAGTCGAGGTAGTAGCATATAGAGTTGCTATGCCACCTGAGTTGGAGGGTAGTTATAATGTATTTTATGTGTCCATGCTGAAGAAATATGTTCTTGATCCAACTAATGTCTTAACACATGTACCTCTAGAACTTGGCATTAAGTGGAGGTATGTGAATTAGCTGAAAGAGATCATTGATAGGAGAAACCATATTCTCCACAATCGGACTATTTCCTACATCGAAGTCAAGTGGAGAAACCACTTGAAACAAGAACTATCATGGGAACATAAAGATAAGATGAAGGAAAAATATCCTGGAATGTTTGGATTACCAGGTACATTCAATTTTGAGAACGAAATTTCTTATAAGGAGTGGGATGTTATATCCGTGCCCTAAATCTACCTTATGTGATTTAATGCAGATGGACCACAATGGGAAGACAATATCAAAGATTATATGGTAGCAGCAATCTTCTACCAAAGAGGGAGAGATGACCCCACTTGCACATGTTACTTATGTTCTAAGAACTAGAAATGTTTCAAGCCACCAAAGAAGTCAGTGCAAGTCCCTTGCAATTAAAGGGAATTACCTGAACCCCAGTAGTGAAATGCACAAATGACTGGCCCACATACCTATAAATACTCAAGGAACCATCCATATAGCCAATTGGTATTGTCCCACCCAAAGTGGACACAAATGGCCCACACCAGTTGATGGTCACTGGTAGTTCCCCATCAGCCGGTGGGCACCCTCTGGTAAGGGTGTTGGTCAGAAGTGAGTTATTTGGCCGTGGGACCCAGGCCCTCGCACCCATGCACCTCATATCATCTTCAATAGTTGGTACAATCTACCAATGAATGAATTAATGTGTTAGGTCATCCCGAGGTGGGCCCTCTAGTGCCAATTAGGGAATAAACCCAGTAATGGGTGAAAACCCATTTATTTCCAAAACAACCCTAAGTTCACTTAAGTTACTATAAATAGAGCTATTAGCTCATTCATTTCATTTCCTACCAAAATTAAGACAATAGAAGGAGAGAAGGGAGAAAGGAGAAGAAGGAAGGAAGGCAAATAGGGAGAGGAAGGTTGGAGCAAAGGAGGAGATCGACTGCACTCACCTACACCATTAGAGGTGCACTTGCTCTCTCTCTCTCTCTCTCTCTCTCTCTCTCTCTCTCTCTCTCTCTCTCTTTCTCTCTCTTACCCAATTTCTGCACCTAAGCTAATTGGGCAACCCTAACTGAAATCCCCATCTCCCACCACTTGATTTACAAATTAAGTTGGGGATTTTGTGTAGGAGACCTAGTCTAGCTAATTGAACCACTCATAATTAAGTGTGTAGACCGAATAAAGAAAAGCCCCAATTTAAAACCCTAGGTTTAGCTACATAAACCCTAACTTTAGGAATTTAACAAATCTTCTATGACATACCACCCTAACCTAACTATAAGTTGGGGAAATGATGTAATACACCTAGGATAGGTGATTGGGGTGACCAAAAGTTAAATTGTAGACCATTATATGAAGCCCTAATCGAAATTCCCAAACTTTGGGTAACCTAAACCCTAAATTGGGGGAGAATGACTAAGCCCCTAAAGTCTAAGTAATCCAAACTACTATTCATACTATTCATAAACTAATTAATGCATGTATGCTACATAGATTAAATCTAACCCTAGAACTCCAAACCCTAACTTGTAGACTAACCTAAAGTGGGTAAAATAATAAGTGGGAGTAGAAGCATCACCCTAATTGGAATTTGGGACATACACATTCACTCGAAAGGACTCCCATGACCTGAGGAGAAAATCTATGCAGAGAAGACTAGGATTTGGCTCCAGTAGCTGATGGTCATCGGTGGGTGGACACCAGTCAATGAGCATCCATTGGAGGACGTCTTATACTTTTTGACCCCCTTCGTAACCCCTCGGACCCATCAGCTGGTGGGCTCACTGGTGGTCACCTCTACCCGGTAAGCATCCACCGATGAACTGTCTGAAACCCTATATTGAACTTCTTTTTGAATGGTAAGTTGGCCCATAGTAAGACCTTCTCCATGCTTTATCATTTACTTAAAAATCCTATGTTTTCATTGGATAATGCCATCAAGCAGTGAGGCTACTTGGCATGGAGTCATTGATTGTACATAACTAGTAGGGACAAAAGGTGAGTGAGTGTTGTGATTTTTTTGAGGCATGTTTCTATTTATCTATTTCTGCATATGATCACTAAAATGTGCATTATGAACCCCTTTTACTATTTGAGGATTTGAATGTGCATATTAGTGTGTGATGTGGAATGTTGGTGTTGGTGAATGATGGAAAGTTGGTGTTAGTGTTGGTGAATTGTGAGAGATTGTGGTTGGTGTTGCTGGATGAGATTCAGTGTGACCGAGGTAGTTTTCAGTACTTCATGCCCAAAGAGTGAGAGAGTGTGTGGTTATGGTTGTGGGGTAGTGTGGCCGAGGTAGTTTTCGGTACTACATTCTCAACCATGATCACCTTTTTGTTGTGATGTGATATTATTAATGTTAGATTTCATCGGGCTACAATAACAAACCCGTGTGTTACAAGCCCTTTTCAGTAGGGAGTTAGGTATTGGCTAATCCAACCTGTCCGACATAGCCGAGGTGGTTTTCGGTGTCGTGACAAACACTTCGTGGCTGAGTTAGTTTTCGGTGTGTGGTTTACTAGGGATTATTAATAGGGACTTACCAAGTACTAAAGTTTACATGTCGGGACTGGTATGCTCCTAACTTGCAGTTAGCTTGTATTGCTGGGTGACCGATGGTGAAATTTCGGGACTAGGGATACCACCTATGTTACAGTAGCCCTAAAATCGCAACTAGACTTAGAATTGTTGACTAGGCTCATGTGTTACTAATCCGGATCATGTCATTGCATTCATTTAATCTTGTTGAGCATTGTTGTTCTATTCATACTTGTTTATGCTTGCTTGCGTGTCCACCCCTCACTGGGCTTCATGGAAGCTCACCCTATTTGTTGTTGTTTTTTAGATGGTGACCCACGTATCCCATCGGAGGCTATTGTGGAGACTCTAGCTCTTTCTGAGGTGTTGTGGGTGGAGGAGTTGGTCGAGCATGAACAGGGATGTGTATATGAGGAATGTGCCTGTAGGGCATCTTAAAGATGATATTACTATTTTCTCCTTTTGATTTTTTTTGGTATAGAATGGATGTAACTAATGTGTAATTACTTGTAGTTATGATCAGGCAGGTTTGAACATTTTTGTGTAAATATATTAAGTATCTGTTGAATTTCACTAGTGGTACTATCTTACGGTATATTAAATACTTATGAGTTTTAGTTAATTTCATAAATTTGTGATTAAATTACTATATCGGAGATCCTAGTTGGATTGTGGAGATGAGATCGTGTCTAAGTCACCAACTTTTAGGTAAGTGAAGGTGGGTGTCATAATAATTGAGCCTAGCATGTGTTTGATTCCCATACCAATGGATAGTATTCAGAAATACGATCTAGTTGATATTTTGCATGCAAAGATCGGATGATCGGGCTCATCGTTATGTCTTTCTGAACCTTGAATCTTAGTAACCCTAAATCTACCCAAACCAACCTGAACCAAACATAAACCCTCCTAACCAATAAGAACCTACCCCTAATCCTACCTTTAGAATTCATCCACCTAGGCTACTTAGCTGCCCACACTATTTGGCCACCCTAGCTATAAGGCTTCCATGGAGATGGTAATCCCTAAACCTTCCACGGATATGAGCCATTTAGAAATGCTTCCATATGCTTACACGGAGATGGTAAGTTTTCCATCTACTTATAAGATCTCATGGATGGTTCCCCCTCCCCTTTTTGCTTTGTTATAAATAGTGACAATGGTCATTGTAAAAAAGAGATCGACTTCAATTTGAGAGAGAAATATCTGCTTCAAAACCCCTACCAGAGAGGAAAAAATAGAGAGAGAAGGAGAAAGGAGAGGAGGAAGAGATACAGAAGTCCCAAAATTTTCCAGGGCCAACCATTTGAAGCTCCAATGCTAGTTCTGAAGTTCTGGGGTGAAAGTCTTGTCTTAGTTTTTAAAGCTAGTGCCATCCATTTCAGGTTAGCACGAAAACCCTATTCAAATTTCCGTAGTTAGTTTCTATTTTCATAGTATAATGCAAAAGCCTTGTTCAAACTTTCATAGTTAATATCTAATTTTCCAACATAGAATGGAAGCACTCCCCAAATTTCTATAATCTATATATATTTTTGTAATATAACACAGAAGCTCTGCCCAAATTCTTATAGTCTGTTCCTGTTCTGGGGACATAGTGCGGATTCGTTTCCCAATTTCCCAGAACCAAAATCCATTTCTAAACTATAGCGTTAATACCCTTGTCACACCCCACTGCCACTAGGATACTAGTGGTGTGAATAGGAAGCTTACCCGTCCTATATCTGTACTAGGATCTCTGATAGTATTACTTTAACCACCACAACCATGATATAACTAAACCAACTAAAATCAATGTAGCGAAAATCAGAGTATATATATATTTATATATAAGTGGAATCAATTTAGGTCTACTAGGGAATGAACTAATGCTAAGTATGTTACATAACATGGTTTATGTGATACCCTACTTTCTAAACCCGATATAATTTCCCGGTTGGTTCAGTTTGGACTTGGAGGACCTGAACCCAAGCAAGCCGATTCGAGTACCTTACAGAACATGATGGTAAGGATGATTCTAAACTCAGGTTGGCAAAATGAGTTGGAGTCAGTGCCTAATGAAGTTTGCATACCCAAACCATGCACTTACACGTATCACGAGGCCATATACACACAATAAAGGTATGTAACCATATTTTATGTCAAGTACGTGTATTATTCTATTACCAGGAGTGAAATACGTGTCGGGGCCGAGCCCCATCGAAAGTCCCAATGTTTGGACTAAGTTTTGGCCAACTGGTGGATGGTCATAGGTGAGTCAGATCCACCAGTGTGACCTACCACTCTAGTCATTATATATTTTACCCCACTATAAATAGTATTTATTACTTCTCTTTCACCTCATTCATTGTTTTACACGGTAGTTGAGGAAAGTAAAGAAGAGATAGAAAAAGAAGAAAGAGGAGAGAGGAAGGAAGAAGAAAACGGGGAAGGAGATGATCGTTGTGCATTGTCGGGGTCAGATCTCTTGAATCTGACATCGGATTAACGATCCTCATCTCGAGATCTACGATTTGAGGTGAGTAAAGTCCATATTCCTTAAACCCTTATGAAACCCTAAGTGAAACCCTTCGATTGGGGTAGGAATCCTTCGGATCTTGTTTTCATCTCTTGAGAACATGAATCTAAGGTTTAATAAAGGTTCTATATGTTGTTTATGAAGGATTTAAAGGAAGACTTGCAAGATTTGCGAAGCATTTATTGATCTCTTGAGCTGAAAGAGAAGATTTGGGGTTTCGAGGTGTTCTTGAGTAAAAAGGTAAGATCCACGCTTGAGATTTTGGATCCACCTTAGATCTATGTTGGAATCATGATTTGAAACCTTAGATTTGTGAAAAATGTGGTCAAATCGACCCTTATTGGTTTCCCCAAGGTAGGATGAAGAATAGGAGAGAGTAGCAAAATCACGGTTACGAGTGTTGGGTACCTAGAAATTGACGGGACCCACCAATCCAACATCTGCCTGTCCTGGGTGGGCTTCTGGCTTGACTAGCGAGCAAGACTGGTGGGTGACCTGGTCCACCACTCTTGGCCCATTGGTCCAAACAGAGCTACTAGTCTGACAGCAAGCAAGGACTAGTGGGTGCCTTACCAGTCAGTCTTGGCTCACTGGTCCAGGTAGTGTTCTTGGATTGACAGGCGAGCAAAGACTGGTGGGTGCCTTGCCCGTCGATCGACCCACCAATCCAACTTCTTGATTTTTGATTGGGCCTAAATTTATTGGGCAACCTACTCTAGTGATTCTAAACACATTGGGATCATCATACCTTATTCGTTATGACCCTAAAGTGGTGATATACTAAATCCAACTCTTTTCATGATAGGTTGTATTAGAGACTCGCGTCATCTCACGCCGGATCTTCTTCGTACCGAAGATGATCTTTGTACACAATTAAGTAAGTGGGAAGAGGACATTGCATTATGTCATTTTGGTTGTAGACTAGCCATGTCATTATATTATTATTGTGTAGACTAGTCATCCACGTGTGCCATTTGCATGCATTGATGTGTGCATTATAAAATTCACTTATGCATTGATATGCTGATATCTTTAATTGTTAAATCCCTATTCTTGTTTTGTGATATGAGATGGATGATTTTAAATTATTAAATATAATGCTTGCTAGACTAGATACCATGGTCAGCTTGGACACGAATGCATTGGTGGCCCGTGGTATGGGACACGATGACACTATGCAGTCATACTATCTTATATAAGAGCATGCAGTTAGGAATGAGATATCCCTGTGCTACGACCCTTCCCGGTAGGGGTTTAGGTGTTGGGTATATCACTGGGGGCAACTTTGGTGATATAACAAGAGGATTAATCGTATTGCTTTTAAATTAATGTAGGCAAGGCCCATTTTACTTTTTTGGTACCAACAACTAGCCTTCTCGACAACCCTATGGGCATATCGAGGGATGGGGTTCATGGATCGTACCCATAGCATACACGCACTGTGGTTGTGAGTAGCACATGACCTATGACTTATAATTGTTGTCTAAGTGGACTAAGATAATAAAATGAACTGCATGCATATAGGTTCATTTGTAATGCGCATACTTGTGTGATCTTTTTTTTCATTTACTAGGCTAGTGAGCTCATCCCACATGCTCACCATTTTTAGTTGATCTTACAGGTTATTCAGCTAAAGAGCTAGAGTCGAGACCCATCGTGGAGTTTCTACTTGAGGACTGGTGGGTCCCTAAAGATCTTAGGCATAGGGCCGAGTGCCCTTGCGATAGCTGTGTTACGGGATAGCAACATTGATACCATACCAAGACTCTTTTTGATTATTTTGAAATGTTACCCCCTTTTGTACTATAGATGTTTAAATTGTATTTATTATGTATATACTATGCCTACGGGCCCATATGTAAAGGTATTATGTAATACAATTTGGGTATCAAGAGTATTAGGGTATTTACAGATTAATACATATAAGACTTCCGTTGATATACAGAATCTTCTTGGTTTAGAGTGTATGTTGTGCTGTGGTTACTGTATCAGATGATCCTGACAGGTTTTGAGATAATAGGTGTTAACTCGGTCATCGGTCTAATTCTGTATGGAAAGGGTGTGACAATCGATGGTATCAGAGCGCGATGCCCTACCCACACACAACATACAAGTTAGATTCCATAGAGTCTATCGTAAGACCCCGGGGTTAGATCCCATCTCATGTGCTGCCAAAATTTTCATTAAATTTAAATTAATTGGTCGATTCTATAAGCCAAAAAAATTCATAAAGTAATAAAAAAGTTCGACAGCATAATGGCACTATATTGAATTACCAAAAATTTATAAGGTCACTTGATAACAACATATATAAGAAAAAATAATAATTACAGAAGGGGGGTGACACAGTGTCACCACCAAACCACAACAAAATAAATAAAACTGTTCCAAAAGTTATAACATCCACAAAATACAATCCACATCCCTAACCATAGAAAAGTTTCAAGGATATACAACTGCAAAGATTTCAGAATAAACACCATCACCAAATAAAAAGAAGGAAAATAGAGGAAGATGCTGCCACTCCTCCAATCGTCATCGTCATCCACAATGAAGGTTTCCCGATCAGTGGGCTGGAGGTGCACTTAACGTGACGATCATAAACGTCAAACCTAACATTCATTAAAGAGACTTTGTTCTTCACGAAGGAATTCGACAAATTTCGTAGAAACTCTATCCAAGTCCTCGGTAAAGTACTTGAAATTGGACTCTAATCTCCCCAGTCGGTGCTGTACCGCCAGACCTTGGGTGACCCTCTCCTTTATGCTCTCGGACATCCTGTCTTGCCCCTCTTTTAGGGCAGCAATGCTAGCTATCAATTTCTGAAAATCAAAAGCCCCACCTGAAGGTGGTGGAGGTATAAAATGTGGATCAGTAGCACTCTCTAGAGGTTCCTCCTCTAGAATATCCTCCTTGTCGATCTCCTCCTCATCTGGATGAGGGAAATAATCCTCATCCACCTCACTCACGTAGTCAGCCTCCATATCCACTGGCCCTTACTCTTCTGCCTCCTGTGGTGGCCCCCATTGGCACTGGCAATGCCATCCTCTTTAGATTTTCCTTAGTAAACTTATCCCATGGGTATTTTCCATCATCACCAGTCAAATCCACTTGGAAGTACTCAAAGACTTTGGTGAGTGCCCTCCCATAAGAAAAATCAGAGTCATTAGCATTAGCAGTGTGATACTCCATGGTCTTCATCATGAGGTATGGGAGGCAAAGGTCTAAAGCAGCCCTTCCAGGGCCACAGAGAGAAGTATGCAAGGTAAGCTATCAAGAAGCTTACCTGGTTCTTGTGACATGCTCTAGGAAGCAGGTTGAACTGAGCCAGGCATGCAAAAACTCAGGCGTGCATTATAAGCAGTCTCAGAGAATGGACAATCCTTCTGTTCACATATGGTCTCAAAGATGACCTCCTACATCTAACGCTCAAATCCAGACCCACGGCCTTAATCCTTGGAAGGTTGTAAAATGAGCACCCTTAGTCGAGACACCCAAAATGGCCGCCAATAAATCAATGGTCAAAATAATGTCTACTCCCTTCACCAGACTGATTAGAGAGTACTGCCCATCCCTATAAGAAGCCTCCAGGTTACAGTAGAAGTACCGGACAAGGTTCTCGTAGTATGGACTGTCGGGGTAGAGCATGGGTTCCGTCTACAAAATCCTCAGTCACCACTGTCTTTTCCATCATGACTGGCTGCTCAAAAAATATAGACCAGGCAACAGTTGCCTCCATACTATGGAATAAGCTCTTGTTATAGTTCGTAGGATCAAAAGAAGGGTTCCTTACAAGCTGGACCCATGATGAAGAAGAAATAGGGGTAGCATTCGTCCCCTAGGAGGTAGTGGTCTTCCTCCTTTTGGAGGAGGAGCTAGTCTCCTTACCTTTCCTGGATGACATTCTGACAACACAAAAGAGTACCAAAAAATCATTTCAAAGAGAAATTATGGAACACCACATTACCAAGAAAATAAACATTTCATAGAGAAGGTCAAGTATATGATGAGATTATGAGTATTCTATAACAAAAGAGTACCAAAAAACATCATTTCAAAGAGAAAATAGAGAGAAGGAACCTACTTGAATACTTAAGATGATGAAGAAGGGTTGGAACGCCAATTTGCCGAGTGAGAATCGTGAGTTGAATTATCGGATAGGACCCCCATATCAACCTAGTCTAGTTTGGAAAGAAGAAGAAGAGAAAGTGGGAAATAAGGGTTTTATAAACCCCTTTTAAATCGGTCTCGGACGAGACCGGCGGGCCCTTGCCCATCCTTGCCCGTCGATTTGGGTTTTAAGTCCCAAAGTGGCCTAGGTCTGAGCCTTTTGTGTCCCGTGCCTATTGGGCCCCCTTTTAACACCAATAGGGGTGTTTTCGCTGCATAGATAACCATTGTTACGAGACCAAACTATGCATTGATAATTAATGTGGGCATGTTTGGATATGTGGTGTGGTGTATCGATGTAGCCTGTGATATGAAATGCATTGATTGTGAATATATATATATATATATATATATATATATATGTTGTGGCACTCAATCAATGCTTACATTTTGGAATAATCCAGGTACAAAACACTATGATACGCACCAGATCTGGTGGTCGTGCCTGTGGTACCTCTCATGGTTGACCACCCATTTTTCGTGGTCCGCAACCCATGGGGCAATCCTCACATCCACCACCACAAGTGGATTATGACCCGAAACATATTTTGGGTAACCCACCCGTAAACGAAATCCTGGGTCCCCCATATGTCATCATTCCTGGTGATGTGGTGACCCTTATATAACAGTCACAAGGGACTTTTTAGCAGCAGTTGCTTCAATAGCAACAAACCTTTATGGCTGCTATACAACAATACTTGAACCCTACTCTACAGGGTCAGCCTCCTAGAGGAGTTACTCCTCAGGACCCTCCAGTGGGGTCAAGAGTTGGAGTACAACTTGGAGGAACACCGCCTGAGGTTATACCTCAAGATCAACCAGGAGGTACCCCTCTGGTTCCATCATATGGCACTTTGCCATTCATAATGCCTCCACCTTATCTATACTATCCACTTTATCATCCATCAGTTACCACTATGGCAAAGGTGGTGGAGTCTTTTAAGAAGTACAGACCACCCATCTTCACTAAGGTGGGTAATGACCAGTTGGAGCGGATCAGTGGATCCAAAAGTTAGAGAAAATATTTTACATGGTAGAGTGCATAGAGGCACAGAAGCTTCTCTGTGCGGGGTTGCAACTTAGAAACAAAGCTGATTCTTAGTGGAAAGCTTCTAAGCCTATCTTAATGGTGACTCACCCTGAGCCTACTTGGGAACAATTTAAGGAATTGTTCTTATCAAATTACTATCCCAAAAGCTTCAAAGACTGCAAGGAGGCAGAGTTTATGGCACTAACTCAAGGAAGCAAAACTGTTCTAGAGTATCAGCAATAGTTTAAGAGTTTGTTCTATTTTGCTCCTCACTATATGAGGATGGCTGAGGAAAGTCCAAAAATTTTTGAAGGTGCTGAAGAAATTTATTGGTACAGTGTTGCAGGTGTTGGACTTAACTGAATATGCACAAATTGTGCAAAAAGCCAAGACAATAGAGGATAGGCAGAAGGGAGAGCCATCCCTTGCACTAGGACTGTGGAAGAGGGTAAACCCATACGCTGATTCTGGTGGCCCGAGTAAGAGCTTTAATGGATCATACTCCTATGGCCCCACCTATAGGCAGCCCTATAGGCCATCGGGTTATCCTCTCAGACCGACTATTGGGTCGGGCACTACATTATACCGCTCGAACACTAGTGTGGTGCCTACGGCCCCGAGACCCCCTCGTCCTCGTAGCACCAAGATCAGTTTAGAGAGCTCCCACTCTGGTTCAAGCATCCCTGAACCAATGCTATAATTATCATTTGTATGGGCACTTTGCCAAGGATTGCTGGTACCCAGCAACGGCCCCACCTAATTGGTCCCCTGTTCATAAACCTGCATTAACTCAGGGAAACCAACCTTAGGGAAGGATGTATGCCCTAACGGCTGAAGAGGCTAAAGCTAGTACTAAAGTAGTAGCAGGTATACTTTAATTAAAAGAGCTTATGATTAATATTTGAATGATCTAGTATACTTATATGCAATGCAATGCTAGGTGTCTTATTTGTATCAAGTATACCTGCATATGTCTTATTTGATTCTAGGGTGTTGCATTCATTTGTGTCTAAGCGATTTGCTAGAAAGCTTGATGTGCCATCTAAGACCTTAGGATGCAAGTTAGTGGTTAGTACACCTATAGGCACATTGGAACAGTTGAAAGAAGTCTATGGGCCGTGTTCAATTGAGATTAATGGAAAGAAGTTGGATGCCCAGCTTATCAAATTCAACATACAAAATTTTGATGTCATTTTGGGCATGAATTGGTTGTCAGCTCATCGAGCAAATGTGATGTGTGCTAGGAAACAATTTAAGATGAAGGATGATGAGGGAGTAGAGCTTGTGTATTAAGCTGAAAGGTCAAAGAGACCCAGAAGGACTATTATCTCTGCCTTACAGGTGGTGAAGTTATTAGAAGATAGATGTCAGGACTACCTTGCATTAGTACTAGATGTGGATGCAAAGGTTACTCCGTTAGAGGAATTGGAAGTGGTAAGGGAATTCCATGATATTTTTCTAGATGATTTAACCCAGCTACTTCCTGACAAAGAGCTGGAGTTTGCCATTGGCTTAATTCCTGGAGCTGCCCAGTGTCTAAAGCTCCATATAGAATGGCACCAGCCGAATTAAAAGAGCTATAGACACAGTTGCAAGATTTGTTGAAAAAGGGGTTTATATGGCCAAGTGTCTCACCTTGGGGTGCACCAGTCTGATTTGTTAAGAAGAAGGATGGTAGTCTGCGTATGTGCATCGATTACTAGGAACTAAATAAGTTGACCATTAAGAACCAGTATTCGTTGCCATGCATCGACGACCTATTTGATCAACTATAAGGTGTTAAGGTGTTTTGAAAGATTGATCTCAGTTCGGGTTATTACCAGCTTAAGATAAAGGGTAGTGATATACCAAAGACAACTTTTAGAACCCAATACGGTCATTATGAATTCCTAGTGCTGTCATTCAGGCTAACCAATGCACTGATTGCTTTTATGAATTTAATTAATCGGGGCCTCAAAGATATGGCATCATTACCTGTATGGGGAGAAGTGTGAAATATACAGTGATCACAAAAGCCTTAAGTACTTCTTCACCCAATGAGATTTAAATATGATGCAGAGAAGATGACTTGAGCTTATGAAGGACTATGATTGTGATATTCAGTATCACCTGGGTAAAGCTAATGTGGTGGTTGACGCTCTAAGTTGGAAGGCTTAGATTGTATCGCTTTCTTACTTAGCTGTCAATCCACAATTATACAAGAGGCGATGTTGATGGATGAAATTCTTCTATATGAGGGAGCAACATTGGAGCTTGAACATCAGCCTGATGATGTTAAGCAATTAACTATGTCTTTGTCAGCCTTGTAAGTGCATCCATCTATCAGATAAGAGGTGATAAAAAAACAATCATTGGATCCTAAGCTATAGAGGATCATGCTATAAATTCGAGAACAGACAAAGAATGACCCTGACTTCACAATAGCCAACGATGGGGTATTACTATTTTGTGATAGGTTATGTGTGCCTGATGATATAGAGATACAGGATAAGATTGTGAAGGAAGCAAACATTTCGAATACTCATTTCATCCTATAACCTTAAACAAAGCTATTGGTGGCCAGCAATGAAGACCACTATTGCCTTGTATATGGCGAAATGTCTTGTGTGTCAGAAGGTTAAGGTAGAAAGGCATCAACCATATGGCACTCTTCAGCCACTTCCCGTACTGGAGTGAAAATGGGACAAGATCACCATTGACTTTGTCACAGGACTATCCTGTACATCCAAGGGAATGGATGCAATTTGGGTGGTGGTCGACAGGCTTACTAAGACTGCTCATTTTATTCGATCAGGACCAATTACTCCATGGGCAAGTTAGCCCAACTTTATATGGATAACATAGTCCGTTTACATAGAGTACCGGTAAGCATTGTGTCACACAAAGACTCGAGATTTACATCTAGATTCTGGAAGAGTCTTCAGTAAGCTTTGGGGACACAGGTGCATTTGAGTACTGCTTTTCATCCACAGACCGATGGCCAGTCAGAGCAAACTATACAAATATTGGAAAATATGCTTAGGGCCTATGCAATGGAAATGTGTGACAATTGGGAAGAATACATACCTCTTATAGAGTTTGCTTATAATAATAGCTATCAAGCCACAATCGGGATGGCTCCATATGAAGCATTGTATGGTAAAAAGTGCAGAATGCCCCTATATTGGGATGAAGTAAGTGAGTGACGGATGCTTGGACCAAAAATGATACAAATGACATGTGACAAGGTTGAAGTCATTCGAGAAAGAATTAGAGCAGCCCAATCACACCAAAAGAACTATGCAGATAATTGTAGGAAAGATATTGAATTTCAAGAGGGGGAGAAGGTGTACCTCAAAATCTCTCCTACCAAGGTTTGCGTAGATTCCACAGGAAGTGCAAGCTAAGTCCGAGGTATATTGATCCATTTGAGATCTTGGCTCAAGTTGGCTCCATAGCTTATATGTTGGCTCTTCCACCTTCTCTCAGCAATGTTCATAATGTGTTCAACGTGTCTATGCTGAAGCGGTACATCCATGATCCATCTGATGTGCGACCCGTGGAACCCGAATATTTAGAAGCTAATATGACCTACGAAAAATAGCCTACTAAAATTCTTGATCGAAAAATAAAGATTCTTCGCAATCGCTCTATCACTTTTGTGAAAGTTCGATGGGCCAATCATTTTCTTGAGAAAGTATCTTGAGAGAAAGAGGATGACATCCAAGCTAAGTATTCTCATCTTTTCAGACAACAAGGTACTATAATTTCGAGGATAAATTTTCAAAAGGAAATGTGATACCCTACTTTCTAAAAAAGATCTAATTTCCCAGTTTGTTCGGTTTGGACTTGCAGGACCTGAACCCGAGCCAATCGATTTGAGTACGGGTGACTCTAAACTCAGGTTGACCAAATGAGTTAGAGTCAGTGCCTAGTGAAGTCCGTGTAGCCAAACCGTGCACTTGCACGTATCATGAGGCCATGTACACACAATAAAGGTATAAAACTATATTTTATATTAAGTATGCATATTACTCTATTACCGGGAGTGAAATACGTGTCAGGGCCGAGCCCTATTGAAAGTCCCAATGTTTGGGCTAAGTTTTGGTCGATTGGTGGGAGTCATAAGTAGGTCAGAACCACTAGTGTGACCTACCACTCTTGTCATTAGATATTTTACCCCACTATAAATATCATTTATTACCTCTCTTTCACCTCATTCATTGTTTTACACGGTAGTTGAGGAAACTAAAGAAGAGAGAGAAAAAAAGAAAGAGGAGAAGGAAGGAAGGAAGAAGAAAATGGAGAAGGAGATGATCATTGTGCATCACCAGGGTCAGATCTCTTGAATTTGACAATGGATTAATGATCCTTATCTCGAGATCTATGATTTGAGGTGAGTAAAGTCCATATTCCTTAAACCCTTATGAAACCCTAAGTGAAACCCTTTGATTTAGGTAGGAATCCTTTGGATCTTGTTATGATCTCTTAAGAATGTGAATGTAAGGTTTAATAAAGGTGTATATGTTGTTTATGAAGGATTTAGAGGAAGATTTGAAAGATTTAAGAAGCACTTGTTGATCTCTTGAGCTAAAAGAGAAGATTTGGGGTTTTAAGGTGTTCTTGAGCAAAGAGGTAAGATCCATGCTTGAGACTTTGGATCCACCTTAGATCTATGTTAGAATAATGATTTAGAACCTTATATTTGTGAAAAATATGGTCAAATCGACTGATGTTGGTTTCCCCAATGCGGGATAAAGAATGGGAGAGAGCACTAAAATCACGGTTGCGAGTGGTGGGTGCCTGAAAATGGATGGGACCCACCAATCCAGTGCCTACCTATCCTCGGTGGGCTGTTGGCTTGATCAGTAAGCAAAACTGGTGGGCAACCTGGTCCGCCAATCCAAATAGAGCTATTGGTCCGACAGGTAAGCAAGGACTGGTAGGTGCCTTACCCATTGGTCAACCCACCAATCCGACTTCTCAGTTTACGATTAGGGTCAAATTTGTTAAGTAACCTACTCTAGTGATTCTAAACACATTGGGATCATCATACCTTATTGGTTATGACCCTAAAGTGGTGATATACTAAATCCAACTCTTTTCATGATAGGTTGTATTAGAGACTCACTTCATCGCACGTCGAATCTTCCTCGTACCAGAGGTGATCTTTGTACACAATTAAGTAAGTGGGAAGAGGACATTGCATTATGTCATTCTGGTTGTAGGCTAACCATGTCATCATATTATTATTGTGTAGACTAGTCATCCAAGTGTGCCATTTGCATGCATTGATATGTGCCTTATAAAATTCACTTATGAATTGATATGCTGATATCTTTAATTGTTAAATGTCTATTTTTGTTTTGTGATATGAGATGGATGATTTTAAATTATTGAATTTGATGCTTGCTAGATTAGATGTTGTAGTCGGCTTAGATACGAATGCATTGGTGGCCCATGGTATGGGATGCGGTGGTACTATGTAGTTGTACTATCTCAAATAGGAGCATGCGGTTAGGAATAATATATCTTTGTGCTACGACTCTTCCCGATAAGGGTCTAGGTGTTGGGTGTATCACTGGGGGTAACTTTGGTGATATAACAAGAGTGTCAATCATATTGTTTTTAAATTAATACAGGGGAAGGCCCATTTTACTTTTTTTATGCCAATGGCTGGCCTTCTCTGATAACCCTATGGGCGTATCGGATGGGGATCGTGGCTAGTACCCAGAGCATACGTGCACTGTGATTACAAGTAGCACATGACCTATGACTTAGAACTGTTGTCTAGGTAGACTAAGATAATAAAATGAATTGCACGCATATATGTTCATTTGTAATGCGTATACTTGTGTGGTTTTTCTTTACACTTACTAGGTTAGTGAGCTCATCTCACGTGCACACCACTTTTAGTTGATCTTGTAGGTTATCCGTCAAAGAGCTATAGCTGGGACCCACCGTGGAGTTTTCAGTCACCGACTGCTAGGTCCCTGAAATCTTGGGCATGGGGCCTTGTGCCCGAACCATAGCTGTGTTACGAGACAGCAACATTGATACCCTACTGAGACTTTTTTGGATTGTTATGAAATGTTACCCTATTTTGTACTCTAGATGATTAAATTGTATTTATTATGTATATATTACGCCTACGGGCCCACATGTAAAAGTATTATATAATACAATTTGGGTATCAAGAGTATTGGGGTATTTACAGATTAATACATGTAAGACTTCTACTGATATATAGAATCTTCTTGGTTTAGAGTGTGTATGTTGTGTTGTGGTTACTATATCAGATGATCCTGGCACGTTTTGTGTTAACAAGTGTTAACTCGGTCACATGTCTGATTCTGTATGGAATGGGGTGTGACAGTTTATCCTTCATATAATTCATCAAACAAAAATATAATCATCAAGATATCATCCAAAAATAGGGCATTTGGGTGGTCAAAAACTTCACCCCTGACTTAAGGTGCAGCATACGCACAAGTGTCGTAAACAAAGTCAAGATTATGCTCCTTAGGCTCTAGTGCCCACTAGTTGCTTTCATACTTAGCCATGGAAGAGGAAGTGTCACTGCCCAGTGGCACGGCGGTAGTTGCATCATCATCTAAACAGCAACATGCATGTGATGTGAGCTCCAACTAGCTCAGTGAGAGATGGGATTTATGCAAACACACACACATAAGCCATGATGCAAAAATGATGCAACTCATTTTACTTTAACCACTTAGTGTGATACACCTATCAAAATAGAGCTGTGAGCCTAAGGTGTCAGGTCATGGCAGCACTGAGGACAATTGGGTTGTCCAATGGGTTAGTGTAGGTTGCACTGTGGGAGTGGCAACTGCCAATACACTTGGGCCAAGTGGTGTGTACAAGATCACACATATGTCTGAGCTAAGGGCCAAGTGGTTAGGACTGCTAGGGGACAGATTTTACTGTCATTGGAAGATCACCTGTTTGACCATCAGCCAGCCGGTGACACCTGCCAGTGGCATTGTTTGCAAAAAATTATATTATTATCCTGTGGGTCCCACATCCCTTTAGGCATGCCTCGGCCAATTGTATGAGCTGAAAGAGCATCTCACACTGGTCATGTGGCACCCAACATGCAGATGATCAGGTGGCCCCACTTGCCAGTATGAATTATTAAATTCATTTCCAGAAAAAGGACCTAAGAGCCAAACAAGCCCTAGTGGCTTTGCCATAAATACCAAATTACACTCAATTCTCTCATTTCTTACACTCCTCGTGCATTTGGGAGAGGGAGAGAAGGAGAAGAAGGGAGGAGAAGGGGGATTGCTTAGGGATGAAATGGGCTATGCATGAATGCTGCCACTGTTGCATGCTGCTACTGCATACTGCTGTTGCTGCTTCTCATGTTGCTGTTGTAGATGTTTAAGAAGGTGTATGTAATATCCCGCTTCTTGAACCCGGTCTGATTTCGCGGTTGAACCGGTTTAACCATGCAGGAACCGAGCCAGAGGATGTTAGAGCGGGTTCCTTATGGGCTATGATGGCACGGGTGACCTTAAACACCGGCTGGCCCGACAAGTCCGAGCCAGTGCCAGAAGAGACGGGAGTGCCCAAACCGTGTACGTGCACCTACCATAATGCTATGTACGGATAGAACAGGTATTATATCCGTATTTTAAGGTTATATATGTATGCTACATTGTATGCTTGGGGTGGGGTCCGAGCGAGGTCCGAGCCGGTCAAAATCCCAAGTTTTGACTCGGATGGGTATGACGGTGGGTACACCCACCCACGAGTGACCCATCCATCACTATTCACTTAAGTAGGAATAGTATATAAAGCTTTATGACTTCTTTTCTTTCCATTTATTACCCCGTCGTTTGGTGAGAAAAGTAAAGAGAGAGAGAAAAGAAAGGAAGAAGAAAGGAAGAAGAAGAAAGGAAGGATTTCAGCGGCGCCAAGCTCGATCTTGCCATTCCGGTGCCGGGAGAGTAATCTTCAACTCGAGATCTACAGTTGGAGGTAAGAAAAGTTGGGTTTGATGAACATTCACCATAACCGCGCTTTAAACCCTTGATTCGAGTATGGTTTCTCAAGATCTTGTAAACACCCTTTGAAATGTTGAATCTAAGGTTTAATAGATGATTTATGTGTTGATCTTGAAGGATTTGAAGAGATATTGACAAGGTAGAAGGAGCATTGTGAGTTGGAAGTGTTTTTGAAGGGTTTGAAGTCATTCTTGAGCAAAGAAGGTAAGATGGTTCCCCTCACTTGAATCTAACTTAAATCTAAGCTAGAACCATCCTATAGGACTCTAAAGGTGTGAGGAATGGGTTGAGAAAAGCCCCATTTGGGTCCCCAAGGAATGGAGGAAGATGAGAAAAGCGGGGTTTTTCCGCAAAACCGGCGTACAACGGTGGGTCCCTACCACTGAGACACCCACCGAGAGGACCAGGGGTCCCTGGCCAAACCGGCGGGTAGGACCGGAGGGACCCGCCGGTCCCAAACCGGCGGGTTGGACCGGTGGGTGGACAACCCACCTGAGTGACCCACCCGAGTGGACGAATGTGATTCTTAGGTCGATTGAGCCCAAATCGGACGTGGGACCTTCTTTCGGCGTTCTAAACACGATTTTGACGTCGGTTCATTAATTTTGATTCTAAATTGGTGAAGTACTAACCCGCTCAATTATGTTAGGTTCACCAAATCATACCCGATTCGCTCGGATCTCGCCTGTCCGAACGAGACTTTACGCTACAAGTAAGTGGAGAGAGGGCGTTTGGCCTTGTTTCAAGGCATTTGTTTGGCATTCATATAACTATATCTAATTTAGTCATGTCATCATGAATATGCTATATAGATTAGTCATTCCACTCATTGATGTGCATATATGCTATGTTTACTTTCAAATGCAAATTGAATGTGATGTTATATGTTGAATGTGTACATCATGTTGCATAATGCCTTAATATACTAGATGCCGTGAGTCGGCTTGAAGCGAATGCATTGGTGGCCCGTGGTATGGGACACGGAGGCACTATCGATCGTCTTGCATATAGGAGCATCGGTATTAGGATTCTCACCATCCCGTTACTGACCCTTCCCAACAGGGGTTGAGGTGTTGGGTTGCCATTTGGGGGAAGCGAGGTGCGGTTGTCGGACCTTTGTGGCGGTTAGGCATTACGCCCGGCGAGTCGTGTAGGACAGCCGGCAACCCCGGTGGTATTTCAAGAGGGCCAATCGTACTGCTTTTAAATTGCTGGAGTCAGCACTGTCATTTAAATTTATTTACATTTCTGTTGAGAGCCGGTGGACGGCATTGTCTTTATTTTTCCGAGTACTCACGGTGGGCCTTCTCCAACAGCCCTATGGGCGTATCGCGGGAGGAGTTGCGGCTCGTGCCGGAGTATCTGCGCCTTGTGGTTGTAGTAGCACTAAAACCAAAGACTTAGTAATGTTGATTAGGTGTATGTGATTTAAAATGACTTGCATGCCATGTAGTGCATATGATGTGATGTGATGTGTGGACTGTTGTGTGTGGTCCACCTCTCTACTTACTGAGCTAGTGAGCTCATTCCACGTGTGCACCCCTTTTTAGATGATTTTGCAGGTCATGCATCGAGGAGCGGGGTGGGTCCCAGTCGAGTTCCCGAGGAGGTGGTGGACCCCGAGGAGTTTGAGCACGGCGTGAGCTGCGTGTGAGAGAGCGTGTTGCGAACGGTTACGAGGCGAGTGAGCTCCAGCCTTGATACCGATGCCGGGTTGCGTACTCTGATGTTTTGGATAATTTTCTGTATATAATTGATATTCAAACTTTATTCTTTTGTGTATATATATCATGCCTGGGCCCAAATGTATATAATTATGGTATGCCATTTGGGTATCGTATATGGGAATTATTAGTAAAACTTAGTCTTCCGCTGAATTGATGAGTTGATGTTAGTGTGTGTATCTTTTGGTGGAATACGATGTCGATGATCTGGCAGGTTTGGGTTAACCGGTGTTAACTTCGGTCACCGCTCCGGTTCAGTCTTGAGAGGTGTGACAAGCGGTGGTATCGAGGCGTGATGCTCGCTCCACTCTGACATACCATTAGAATCCCGTAGACTTTATAATAGGAAAATGGGGTTGGGTAAAGATAAAAGCTTAAAGACTAAAAGTCAAAGAAAGAAAGTATAAAAATGGAGTTATATTATAAGTGGCATTTATGGCATGCGTGAGTGTAGATAAAGGGTAATTAGGTGGGTACTATAACCTATAAAGTACTATTTCGACGAAATTTCGGCAGCATAACGGCGTAAAGTGGGATTTCCAAAAATTTTATACAAAACCTGATAAACAACAGATAATAGTATAACAAAGAGCACAAATATAAAAGTCACATCACCACAAAACCACACAGGAACTCCACATATGAAAACATTATAATAGTCCAATATCCAAAGATGTTTCATTCCACAAATGAAATTCAAGTTACATCGCAATTACAAGGAATGAGAAGAAACAAATCTACAAGGTCTACAAAAGAGAAAAAAATGGATAAATAGCTGGGTGGTCAAGCCAACCCCTCACTGGTCGTCGTCATCGTCGTCGATGATCACCAAGTTCGCTGGAGGCCTGGAGTTAAAGTCGAATCGGTGATCGTAATAATCTAACCGCGTGTTCACCAACCGTACCTCCCTCCGAAGCCGGCCATAGTCTGCTGAGATAGCGGTGGCCCTAGTGTCCAAGTCCTGACCCAGCCTACGGAAAGAATCCTCCAAAGTGGTCTGCCGGGAGGCAATCTCGTCCAGCCGCCGCAGTATCTGAACCTGGCCATCCTGCAAGGCCCGCATGGAGGCTGTCCTGTCCTCATAGTCGTAGTCACCACTCCCAGGTGGTGGGGCTCCATATGGTGGGGCTGCAGCTCTGGAAGAACTAGGGCCCGTACCTCTCGACTCCTGAGGCACCTCCTCAGGGATACTGCCGCCCATCAGATCCGCCTCCTCGTCCTGAGGAACGTAGTCCTCGTCCTCCTTACTGGACTCCTCCTCCATGAGGACATCCTCTACAGGGGCAGCCCTCCTACCCCTACCTCTCCGAGCTCCCGATCTCGGAGGTGAATCCATGAGGGTATGGAGACCCATCTTCAAGAGGTTGCTCCGATCGAACCTATCGGCCGGAGTCTTCCCCTCCTCTCCGCTCAGATCCACCCTGAAGAACTCGAAGATCCTGGTGAGGACCCTGCCGTAGGGGAATCCTCCGTCCTCTGGGTGGGAAGCATGGTGCTCCATCGCTCTGAGGATGATATAGGGAAGGCACAAGTGCTCCCTGCCTCCCTCGGCGGCTGTGAAAATACAAAATGCTATGAAGGCCGTCATGAAACCTACCTGGTTCCGATGACCTCCTCTGGGGAGCAGGTTGAACTGGATCAACCGGGCGAAGAGACGGACCTCAGGGAAGAAAGATGTCTCGGACTCCGGGCGACTGCTGCTGCCGCAGATGGTCTCGTAGATGAAGTCCGGTGTCTCCATGCTCATGAACGGTCCCTGAGGTCTACTCCTGGGGGGACTGTAGTATCGGTGTCCCGCCGCCGATATGCCCAGAATACTGGCCAGGGTGTCTACCGTCAGCTGGATATCCACTCCCTTCACCAGGGTCGCGGTGAGTTCCCGTCTTATCGACACCTCGAGGTTGCAATAAAACCGTCGGACGAGCTGATCGTAGCACGGTCGGTCCACCTGAAGAATAGTGTCCCAGCCCAATGCTGAGAACCTCTCCTGAAGCTGGGCCTTGTGGAAGTCCTCGACTACCACGGTCTTTTCCATCAACACTGGCCCCTTCAGGAAGATAGGCCATTTGGCTGCGGCCTCGGCACTAGTGAAGTGCTCCTCATCGTAGCCTGTAGGGTCGGCCAGTGCGAGTCTCCCTGCGATGAGCTGAAGTCTGGTCTCCGACTTTTCCGCTTAAGCGGTGGTCTTCGTCGAACACCGAGGAAGATGTTCCTCTGCCGGTCGTGAAGACATCGACAATAAGTAAAGAAAGTTGGGTTATCAGTAGAAAAGACAAGACATTAAAGAAGGGGAAATCCAAAATCCAATTTATGCAAAAACGGGAACGGCAATGATCTGGAAATGATAGAAAACTTATGACATGAAACATGGTAGATGATAACGCATGGAAGCGTGCCAAAACAGTAAAATGACAGCAAAGGACAGCAAAAGCAATAGGCATGAATGAAATGGGGAAATTCAAGTCCCTTGTGCAAATTGGAATAGAGTGGGGCGAAAGCTTGAAACCCTAGGTCTAGAATGAAATGCCATAGTAATGGGATGATGGAATTGCAAGAATATAACCCAAATGGACTATGGAATTCCATGAGTACAAGTATGGATGAAAATCAAGGAAACCAATGCCAAAATAGGGATTTTCATGAAAATGCATGAGGATTTCAAGCATAAGGGATGATCCAATGAAATCTAACTCATATCTAGCGTAAAACAAGTGAAATGCATTACATAGAAGACATCAATTTGAGAAAAACAGTAAGGATTGAAGAAACCCCAAATTTGAGAACCTAGGGCATCAATTTGGGTTTTTCTCCAAATAAAGTGGGATGATTCCTATAAACTACAAATGAGCACAATGGAATCATCACAAACACATGATAATACTTTTCTATGGTGGAAAATAGAGAAAGAAGGCCTAGAAAGCAAATCCTAATCAAGCATTTCACCCAAATTTGAAATTCTGGGAAAAAGGAGAAGAAGAACTTACTTGGATGAAGGCAGTTGAATCCTCTCTAAAGCGTCAGTGGGTGAGTAGACTCATGAGTGGAGCGCGGTAAACTCCCAAAATCGTCCAAGAGGAAAAAGGAAGTAAGAGAAAGGAGAGGTGAGAGTGGCAAAAGCAGGGCCTTTTGGCCTGTAGATTTTAACCTCGGGCAAGACCGGCGGGTCACACCGGCGGGTCCCTACCCGCCGGTTTGGGTCTGGGACCGGGAGTCAGACCGTGGTCCCTACCGCCGTTCATCCACGGTTTGAGCAGAGGGAAAATTTTAAAATTTTAAAATTTTCTTCTTTGTCTTTTCCCTTCTTTTCTCATATTACGAATGCATTGGTTTTATGGTGGAGATTAATCCTATGATCGATATGCTACGGTCAAGTGGGACCATTCGCATGTATGTTGTGAACTTTGCCTGTATCTTGGAATTGAGCTATGAATAATTGTAGGCTATCATACACTACAACACCTCACCTAATGGCATATGATTATGTGCCTAAATCAGTCTATGGTGTTTAACCAGTATGGTGTGTGACATGTTCCAGGTACAAGGATCGATGTGCGTACTAGATCCGTAGTAATGCCGGGTACCTCGCGGGGTCCTCGTCGGTCGTCGACCATGAAATTCGGAGGGCCCGTTACTGGGGCATACCTCGCCTCCACTACCTGCAGAGACCCATGGTCAGGGTGGGGCACATGGGGACCCACCTATGACTGCACTCCCAGACCCTCCACCGGTCATTACACCGGGAGATGTTGCTACAATAATTCAGCAGTCCCAACAAGTTTTCCAACAACAAATGCTTCAGCAACAGCAAGCATTTATGACTGCCATCCAGCAACAGTTGGATCTTTCTCAACCGGGTCAACCTCCCCGGGTACACACTCCGCAAGACCCACCTGTCGGGTCGGGAACGGGACCACAAGTGGGTACACCTCCAATCCCACCATTCGGTATTCCTCAACATGGGATGCCTCATCCATACTCCTACTATCCTGCCTATGCTCCTAACTTCCCGGCGACGAGCAACACGTCAAGGGTTGTGGAGTCGTTCAAGAGGAACTTACCACCGGTATTCTCTAAGGTGGGGAGTGATCCTCTAGAACCGGATCAATGGATCCAAGAATTGGAAAAGATATTTGAGGTGCTTGAGTGCACAGATGCCCAGAAGCTCATTTGTGCTGGGTTGCAACTCAAGAAAGAGGCAAATTCTTGGTGGCAAGCCTCCAAACCTATATTGATGGCTGCTCATCCAGAACCTACTTGGGAGCAGTTTAAGGAATTGTTCTTGGATAACCATTATCCGCGCAGTTTCAGAGATCGGAAGGAGACTGAGTTTATGGCCTTAACTCAAGGAGGTAAAACTGTTCTTGAATATCAGCAACAATTTGAAAGTTTGTTCCATTTGCCCCAAGGCATATCGAACAGTGAAGAGAAGCGACCAGGTTCCTAAAAGGCCTAAAAGCATCTATTGGGTCGGTGCTTGAAGTCTTGGATTTGACCGAATATGGTCGATTATCGAAGGCCAAAACAATGGAAGATAAGCAAAAGGTGAAACGTCCCTCACTCTGGAGTTGGAAGAGATCAAATCCATTCCAGATGTGGGAAATTCCTCCAAGGCATACCGGGTCATATGATTCGGCCTATGTATGGCAGCCCTATAGGCCATCGGCTATCCGCCTAGGCGATTGGTGGTTGGTTCTACTTCCTTCGCCCGAACACTAGTGTGGCACCTCGACTTCAAGGCCACCTCGACCTTCATCTCGCATCGGGTCAAGTGCGAGAGGGCCCGCTCTAGTTCCGCGTCTCAGATTCGTTGCTTCAACGCCATTCCTATGGGCATTATCTCGAAAGATTGTCGGGCCCGACCAGCCTTGCCTCCGTCGACCCTCTGCGTCGACCTCCCTTACCTCGAGGCAATCAACCGAGGAAGGATGTATGCCCTATCGGCCGAGGAAGCGAGGCTAATCGAAGTTATGGCAGTACATTTTAAATTAAGAAGTTCATTATGGTTCATATTGATGACTGCTGAAATTATATACATTGTTATACTAGGTATCCTACCCATATCGGGCATACCACCTATGTTTTATTTGATTAGAGCTACTCATTCATTCGCATCTAAGAGATTTGTAGGAAACTTGGGATGTCACCGGGATCTTAGACCATGGAATGATTGTTAGTATGCCTACGGTAAATTGCGATTGAAGGAAGTGTATGGACCATGCCGGTAGAGATTAGTGGGAAGAACTTTGATGCACAACTCATTAAGTTCAATATGCAGAATTTTGATGTTATATTGGGTATGGATTGGTTGTCGGCTCATCGAGCTAACGTGATTTGTGCGGAAAGGCTGATTAAGGTAACAGATGACGAAGGGAAAGAATGGGTATACCGCAGGATACAATAAAAGGGTGAAGAAAGTTCGTCTCCGCTCTTCAAGCGGTAAAGTTACTAGAAAGTGGATGTCAGGGTTACATAGCCTCGGTACTCGATGTTGATGCAAGAGTTACACCTCTAGAAGAAGTAAAGGTGGTTAAAGAGTTTCCCGATGTTTTCCGGATGATCGATGCATTTACCACGACGAGAGTTGGAGTTTGCCATAGACTTGACTCTGGGCAGCTCCGATATCTAAGGCTCCATATAGGATGGCACCAGCTGAATTGAAGGAGTTGCAGATGCAATTGCAAGAACTATTAGAAAAGGGGTTTATTCGCCCAAGTGTTTCACCTTGGGGTGCCCCGGTGTTGTTTGTCAAGAAGAAGGATGGTAGTCTGCGTATGTGCATAGATTACCGGGAGTTGAATAAGCTAACCATTAAGAACCGGTATCCATTGCCACGCATCGATGATTTATTTGATCAGTTGCAGGGAGCCAGAGTATTTTCAAAGATAGACCTTCGATCCGGCTATTATCAGCTCAAGATAAAGAGTAGTGATATACCCAAAACAGCATTTAGGACTCGATACGGCCATTATGAGTTCCTAGTGTTGTCCTTCGGGTTAACCAATGCACCGGCAGCGTTTATGGATCTAATGAATCGAGTATTTCAGGATGTGCTCGACAAATGGGTAATTGTTTTTATTGATGATATTTTGATCTACTCCAAGACCGAAGAGGAGCACACTCAACACTTGAGAATGGTGTTACAGAGGTTGAGAGATCAACATGTTTGCCAAATACGCAAGTGTGAATTTTGGCTTGAACAAGTTGGATTCCGGGCACGTAGTGTCTAAAGCTGGAATCAAGTAGATCTGCTAAGGTAAGCGATGTGGAATGGGAAAGTCCCAAGAATATTCTGAAATTAGAAGCTTCTTGGGTTTGGCTGGATATTACCGGCGTTTCATCGAAATTTTGCTCGGATCTCGGCACCAATGACCAAGTTGACGAAAAGGTGTGAAATTATTGGCAGGAGGAATGTGAAAGAGCTTCCAAGAATTGAAAGAAAGTTGGTGCCCCTCTGTCGACTATTCCGAAGGCAGGTGGAATGACGATTATACCGATGCTTCAAAGTTGGTTTGGGTTGTGTTCTCATGCAGCGTGGAAAGGTAATAGCGTATGCATCCGACAACTAAAGGAGTATGAGAAGAACTACCCCTCTTGACTTGGAACTAGCCGCATCATTTTTGCCCTTAAGATCTGGCGACATTATTTGTATGGGGAGAAGTGTGAGATATCGATGACCACAAGAGCCTGAAATACTTCTTCACCCGAAAGATTTGAATATGGGAGAGAAGATGGCTTGAACTCATGAAGGATTATGGCTGCGATATTCAGTATCATCCCGGCAAGGCTAATGTAGTGGCGGATGCATTGAGTCGGAAGACACAGATTGTGTCGCTCTCATACTTAGCAGTCAGCTCACCACTTGTGCAAGAGGCGATGCTAATGGATGAAGCCCTCTTGTATGAAGGGGCAACCCTAGAGCTTGAACCTCAACCAGAAAACCCTAAATGGTTGACGGCATCTTTATCGGCTCTACAAGTGCACCCGGCAATTAGGCAAGAGGTGATAATGAAGCAACCTTTGGATCCTGAATTGCAGCGGATCAGAGTTAAGGTTCAAGACCAAACAATGAGCGACCAGTTTTGCTTTAGCTGATGGGGCATTGATGTTTCGAAGACATTATGCGTACCCGATGATTTGGATATACAAGATAAGATAGTGAAAGAAGCACATAGCTCCGAGTACTCACTTCACCCAGGAAGTACCAAAATGTACAAAGATCTCAAACAGAGTTATTGGTGGCCAAGCATGAAAGTCACCATAGCTTTGTATGTGGCGACTTGTCTTACTCGGAAGGTGAAACGAGAGGCATCGACCTTATGGTACCCTTCACCACTCCCATGCAGAATGGAAGTGGGAAAGGATTACAATGGACTTACGTCACGGACTACCGGTACACCTAAGGGAATGGATGCGATATGGGTGATTGTGGATCGGCTTACCAAGACTGCTCATTTCATTCCTATCAAGACCAAGTTCTCCATGGCCAAACTAGCACAACTTTACATGGATAACATAGTGCGTTTACATGGAGTGCCAGTGAGCATTGTGTCAGATAGGGACCCAAGGTTCACTTCCAGATTTTGGAAAAGTTTACAGCGTGCCTTGGGATCGCAACTGAACTTGAGTACAGCTTTTCACCCACAGACGGATGGTCAGTCGGAGCGAACCATACAGATATTAGAAGACATGCTCAGGGCATGTGCAATGGAGATGAGTGGCAGCTGGGAAGATTATATACCTCTTATGGAGTTTGCATTTAACAACAGTTACCAAGCTACAATTGGGATGGCTCCCTATGAGGCGTTATATGGCAGAAAGTGCAGAACTCCTTTGTATTGGGATGAGGTAGGTGAACGTCGAATGTTAGGACCGGAGATGATCCAAATGACTTGTGACAAGGTCGACGTTATTAGAGAACGGATTAAAGCAGCTCATCCGTCAAAGAGCTATCGGACACCCAGAAGGAGATTGAATTTCAGCCAGGAGAAAAGGTATTTCTCAAGATCTCACCTACTAAAGGTTTGCAAAGGTTTCACAGAAAGGGGAAGTTGAGCCCAAGATACATGGGACCATTTGAGATCTTGTCCCGGGTTGGCTCAGTAGCCTACATGCTTGCTCTGCCACCTTCACTTGGAAATGTTCACAATGTATTCCATGTATCCATGCTGAAGAAGTACGTGCATGATCCATCTCATGTACTACCCGTGGAACCAGGGTACCTAGAAGCTGATATGACCTACACAGAACAGCCAGCCGAAATTTTGGACTGGAAGGTGAAAACCCTTCGCAACCGCTCCATTTCCTATGTAAAGGTGCGATGGGCTGGTCATTCACTTGAAGAAGCATCTTGGGAGGTAGAAGGAGAAATGCGAGCCAAGTACCCTCATCTTTTTGATCAACCAGGTACGCAATTTCGAGGACGAAATTTTTCAGAAGGAGGGGGTAATGTAATATCCCGCTTCTTGAACCCGGTCTGATTTGCGGTTGAACGGTTTAACCATGCAGGAACCGAGCGGAGGATGTTAGAGCGGTTCCTTATGGGCTATGATGCACAGGTGACCTTAAACACCGCTGGCCCGACAAGTCCGAGCGTGCGAAGAGCAGGAGTGCCCAAACCGTGTCGTGCACCTACCATAAGGCTATGTATGGATAGAGCAGTATTATATCCGTATTTTAAGGTTATATATGTATGCTACATTGTATGCTTGGGGTGGGGTCCGAGCCGAGGTCTGAGCCGGTCAAAATCCCAAGTTTTGACTCTCGGATGGGTATGACCGGTGGGTACACCCACCCACCTGAGTGACCCATCCATCACTATTCACTTAAGTAGGAATAGTATATAAAGCTTTATGACTTCTTTTCTTTCCATTTATTACCCCCGTACGTTTGGTGAGAAAAGTAAAGAGGAGAGAGAAAAAGAAAGGGAAGAAGAAAGGAAGAAGAAGAAAGGAAGGATTTCAGCGGCGCCGAAGCTCGATCTTGCCATTCCGGTGCCGGGAGAGTAATCTTCAACTCGAGATCTACAGTTGGAGGTAAGAAAAGTTGGGTTTGATGAACATTCACCATAACCACGCTTTAAACCCTTGATTCGAGTATGGTTTCTCAAGATCTTGTAAACACCCTTTGAAATGTTGAATCTAAGGTTTAATAGATGATTTATGTGTTGATCTTGAAGGATTTGAAGAGATATTGACAAGGTAGAAGGAGCATTGTGAGTTGGAAGTGTTTTTGAAGGGTTTGAAGTCATTCTTGAGCAAAGAAGGTAAGATGGTTCCCCTCACTTGAATCTAACTTAAATCTAAGCTAGAACCATCCTATAGGACTCTAAAGGTGTGAGGGAAAGGGTTGAAAAAGCCCCATTTGGGTCCCCAAGGAATGGAGGAAGATGAGAAGAAAGCGGGTTTTTCGCCAAAACCGGGGTACAACCGGTGGGTCCCTACCCACCTGAGACACCCACCCGAGAGGACCAGGGGGTCCCTGGCCAAACCGGCGGGTAGGACCGGCGGGTCCTACCGGCGGGTAGGCCCGCCGGTCCCAAACCGGCGGGTTGGACGTGGGTGGACAACCCCACGAGTGACCCACCAGTGGGAGAATGTGATTCTTAGGTCCGATTGAGCCCAAATCGGACGTGGGACCTTCTTTCGACGTTCTAAACACGATTTTGAGGTCGGATTTCATTAATTTTGATTCTAAATTGGTGAAGTACTAACCCGCTCAATTATGTTAGGTTCACCAAATCATACCCGATTCGCTCGGATCTCGCCTGCAACGAGACTTCGTATACGCTACAAGTAAGTGGAGAGAGGACGTTTGGCCTTGTTTCAAGGTATTTGTTTGGCATTCATATAACTATATCTAATTTAGTCATGTCATCATGAATATGCTATATAGATTAGTCATTCCACTCATTGATGTGCATATATGCTATGTTTACTTTCAAATGCAAATTGAATGTGATGTTATATGTTGAATGTGTACATCATGTTGCATAATGCCTTAATAGACTAGATGCCGTGGTCGGCTTGGAAACGAATGCATTGGTGGCCCGTGGTATGGGACACGGAGGCACTATCGATCGCTCATATAGGAGCATCGGTATTAGGATTCTCACCATCCCGTTACTGACCCTTCCCAAAGGTTGAGGTGTTGGGTTGCCATTTGGGGGAAGGGTGCGGTTGTCGGACATCTGTGGCGGTTAGGCATTACGCCGCGAGTCGTGTAGGACAGCGCAACCCGTGGTATTTCAAAGGGCCAATCGTCTGCTTTTAAATTGTCGGAGTCAAGCCTGTCATTTAAATTTATTTACATTTCGTTGAGAGCGGTGGACGGCATTGTCTTTATTTTTCCAGTACTCACGGTGGGCCTTCTCCAACAGCCCTATGGGCGTATCGGGAGGGAGTTCGCGCTCGTCCGGAGTATACGCGCCTTGTGGTTGTAGTAGCACTAAAACCAAAGACTTAGTAATGTTGATTAGGTGTCGTGATTTAAAATGACTTGCATGCCATGTAGTGCATATGATGTGATGTGATGTGTGATGTTGTGTGGTCCACCTCTCTACTTACTGAGCTAGTGAGCTCATTCCACGTGTGCACCCCTTTTTAGATGATTTTGCAGGTCATGCATCTGAGGAGCAGGGGGTGGGTCCCACCGTCGAGTTCCCTGAGGAGGACTGGTGGACCCCTGAGGAGTTTGAGCACGGCGTAGACTGCGCGTGTGAGAGCTGTGCTGCAGGACAGCAGTTCTGAGGCCGAGCTGAGCTCCAGCCTTGATACCGATGCCGGGTTGCGTACTCTGATGTTTTGGATAATTTCCTGTATATAATTGATATTCCAACTTTATTCTTTTTGTGTATATATATCATGCCTTCGGGCCCAAATGTATATAATTATGGTATCGCCATTTGGGTATCAGGTATATGGGAATTATTACAGGTAAAACTTAGTCTTCCGCTGAATTGATGAGTTGATGTTAGTGTGTGTATGCTGTGGTGGAATACGATTATCGATGATCTGGCAGGTTTGGGTTAACGGTGTTAACTCGGTCACGCTCGTTCGGTCTTGAACAGGGTGTGACGATGTATCTGCATGCAAGCTGAATTGGAGGGTGAAATGCTGTCCAAGTTGGTCCCTACTACCCTGTTCTTGTACATGTGTGGATGCTTCTCATTTCTATGTTGTATAACCATATACAGGTAAGAATACCATTAATAAATTATAGTACAATAGCTTAAGAATCTATAATGCAAATCAATAGCATTTCTCATTCTTGTAGTTCTTCCAATTTTGGATAAAATTCAGTTGCATAGGAAGAAGAGAAAAGAGAAGGAAGAAGGACCTGCTATCCAAGGGTTCAGGGGCTTCTACTACTGCACTTTTGCTGAATTTACTATTGTATTACTGCAGCAGAAGTTCCTATTGATGTTCTGCCTCATACCTTGAAGTTTCTTGTACAAGCAAGCAACTCAGGAGACCAGAAGGCTATCCAAGCTTGGGGATTGTTGATGTCCAGCTTCCCAACTGCTGTACCTATGAAATTAAGGTAAAATTTCATCTCCTTATATGCTGTATTAGGTTACTGGAATGATCACAATCTAGCTAGGATTCCAAGCATGTGGACACCTAGAACTGGGAACCTTGGATTGCATGCCTGAGAATTGGCTGAGACTTAGTCCCAGGGACTATGTAAAGTGTAGTAACATGCTTAAATTGTGTTAGTTGGGTAGTAATTAAAATAATCAAAGTCCATTAGCCTCTTTCAGCTAAAATTAGGCTAATTTGGTAGGCTAAGCAACCCTAGGTTTGGGGCTTTACCTGTAGGCCTGGGAATTGGTAATTTCAGTCACAAGGACTGAAATTGAGCATGAAGGTATGTTGTCCATGTATGAAAGGGATTTCCACAAGTCACATGTGGTCCTTGTGGCCCCTACAACGGAATTAAGAGCTGTAAGTGTGCAATTGGCAACCCAAGACTAGAAATTGGGTCTCTGTCTGAGAATTGGGCAAGTCTGTGATGTACATGGCTGTTGGGTATAAATAAACTTGCTATCTGTACAATTTGAATAGTGTACAGGTGGTAGGATTTGTCCCTGCATTCAATTTGTAATTCCGTTTAAAGTTATCCAATTGGGATTCACCTTCCCTAAGCTGGAAACCCAACTACAGTGCTAAGTGGAGTTGTGAGCTGTTATCCATACCCTTGAATAGTATATAATGCCTACAACCATCTCTGCTATCACCCAAAAATGGGTACCAGACCTTACATGAATGGGATTTCCATCCCAGAACTGCAAACCCAAGTGCAAAGATGGGGTTTATACAAGACAAGTGCTGAAATTGTAAAATGGGTATTGTAAGCATATTAAACTTGTGCCTACATGTTTGTATTTTATCCCTAGGGCTAACCATAGTCTAAGATGGCTTTAGAAGGGAATTCTATTTCAGAGCTGGGATCGCCATCTCAGAACTGAGATTGGAAGGCTGGAGTGGTTCAGAAAAACTCACCTCCCTCTCTGGCTCATTTCTGAAAGCTCAGGAGTGGAAATTAATTTGGATTTGAAGTCGAGCATGCCCAACCATCACATGGCTACCTAATATGTTTTTGGGTTTGATTATGCCCAGTGTGGGGTGCTGCCAACGATGCTTACCTGTGTACTGTTGAATTTTCAGCCAAATATACTTGAGTTATAGACCATGATGGGAAATGGTAACATGATTGGAATTGATTCCTCGGGCTTAGAACATGTCCACCTACATGGGAAGTACCCAAAGGAACCAAGTTGAGAGCTCAGAGGGCAAGAACACCTCAGACTAGTGGGGAGTTCAGCAACTGCTGTAAAACCTCCTCCGATAAGTGCCTGTGACAAGCCGATGCCCCTACACATGTCCTATTGCTGGGTGTTTTTGTAGAGGGGATGTCCTCTGTTTTTGCTTACTTTGCCCTACTTACCTGTGGGTGCTTTGGGTTAATATATGACTTTGTTGGGTAGATGAGTAGACTGTGGTTGTGTGGTTGTGTAAACAGTCTACATATGAGTCTGTGGGGTCAGTTGGACTAGTATAAGTTAGTGTATGGGATTAATGCTAGCATAGGTCAGTGTCCTTCTTATTGGTTTGTGTTGGGTTCCGGTGAAGGAATTCAACAAAAATTTGGATTAAGTCTATCTTTTCACAAAATGAACTAAATATAATATTAAATAATTGAATTGATATTTAGGAACCTAAGATACTCGGCAAGGATACGTGATGACGGAAATTTAGTGAAAAGGCTTTGAATTCAGGAGTTAAGGTGAGTGTGTGATTGTGATTATTCACGGAGTGTTTGTCTTTTGATTTTGAATGCATATGTGTATTGGCTTGTTTTCGTTTTATGGATGTATTTTATATATACGTATTATTGCATATGCGGATTTTTAATATCGTGATTGATGGGACCATGGTTTTATGGATGTGGATTATGATGTGGTGTATGGTTATGGTTAAAATATTGATAGTCTGAGATACGGTGTGGTCAAAGGATGATTTCGGTATGTGGGCTCAAAGGTCAATATTATGATTATGATCATAACTTTGATGGTTTAGGGCATGATATGACCAAGGGGAGGGCTTTGATGATGTGGCCCTAGCGGTCAGAGATGTGGATATGGTTGTTATTGAATGATATAGATACATTTAGATTGCATTAGGCTGGGATCATATCCTAGTGCTATAACCCCTTGCTGGTGAACATATTTATGTTTGAAATCTTAGCTAGTAAAGCATGCATTTTTACACATTTACAATGGAGCTACCTTAGGTTTTACTCTCTTTTTGCAGGTTTTGCATTTTAAGGCCTTAAGGACTATCGGGCGCCATATCTCCAATTTTACATGTAAAGATGTCATGTTTCCTTCATAATTTGAATAGGATAAAATTTTAAGCACGATGAATGTATTGCATTAAAAGTACACATCCATTTGGTCACCCGTACAAGTGATTATTCTTTTCGGGCCAGAAAAAGAATAATCGATCAAAACTAAACCGAGATGCAGAACCACCCCATTTGTAGTTGTCCCAGGTGTATAAGGAATATTCCAAATGCCAATAAGGATCGATGGACCCCCCTTAAGTGATTGAAGATTCTTTTTTGTAACAACTACCTAGTATAGTTGGTGAGTTGTGGTGTGCAAAAATCCCTTACTCATTAGGAGGTCTCAAGTTCGAACCCCTTGGCTGCTATTTTTTGAGATTTTTTTTGGAATATTTTCTCTCTCCTACTCATCACTTAAAGCAAGGGGCATGGATGAAACTTCCTACTCAATTAGAAGATGTCCAAATCAATTTTTTGGAAAATTCTCTCTCTCCTACTCATCACTTAAAGCAAGGGGCATGGATAGAACTTCCTACTCAATTAGAAGATGTCCTAATCGATTCAAGCAAGGAATAGGAGGTCAGCCAAGGAAGTTTGTGCGTAAGTTGGAAAAGGAGAGAGAAAATAAATAAAAGAAGAAAAAAAAAAGAGAAAAAAGGGAGTTTGTGTGAGTTGGAAATGGAGAGAGAAAATAAACAAAAGAAGAAAAAAAGAGAAACAATAGGGAAAAAGCAACTCAAAATCTTTGGATCTCCTCTTCTCCCACACGATTTTCCTCTTCTCTCTCTTTTCTCTCCTCTGCCTCATCACTAACATATGGAATATGTTGTTGTGGATCCCACCAATCACACCCAAATCGTTGGATACCTCTCCCTCTCCATACGATTTTTTGTCCCTCTCTTTTCTCTCCTTTATCTCTTCACTCTCTCTTGCTGCCACCTCAGTATTTTAGATTCCAACTAGGAAACCAACTTATTGTCCTAACCCTAACCCCATCCCCTATATAAGGAAGGCACTCAAGCAAGGAGCGCACCACTCTCTCTTAGGATTTTCTTTAGTCTCTCTTATCCTCTAGGTTTAGTTCTTCTTTAGTTTTTGCTTTTGCTTTTGGCTTGTGCACATATGTAATGGAGTTCTACTTAATGAAGCAAGTTTCTTTTATGTTCATGGTTTTATTTTATTCAGTTGTAAGTTTCCTTTCTAGTTCTAGGTTTAGTTCTAAGTGACAAGAACAAGCTGTGGAGCATCTCTTTCAAGTTCAGATTTGTCTTCTCTAGTACTAGCAATTTCAGATTTGGTTTATTCCAGATCTAGTTTTTAATAATGGTAGTATTTCAAATATCTACCAAGTTTTCAAATTTTCAAGTTCAAGTATTGAAGTTCAGGTAGACAGGTTTCTCATAAGTCTTCTCTCCCCCCTCTCATTCCCTCTTCTGATTACCCTTTCCTTCTTAACTTAGGATTTCAGTCTTTACTTTATTGTTTTCCCTTTCCCCCAAGGTTCACAGCCAGTGTATGCGTTGGCTCTGCCCCTCCTAGCCAGAAAACCATCCTCTTCATTTTTAGTTTTTAATTTTACTTACTTTTTATCTATGTGGTTTGATTATTTAAATTCTTAGATGCATTGGTTTAGGGCGGTAGTTAGAAGTAGATCACAATAATTAATTAGTTCACTTTCGCATTACTTTAAGAAGCCAAAAATAAAGTGGTTACTCTCCTTGTATTCGACCCGTTAGCTACACCGATCCGTACGCTTGCAGTTACTTTTTAAATCTTAAACAAGTTTTTGGCATCGTTGCCAGGGAGACAGTTTCATGTTATTTTTTTCTTTCTTTTGGTAAATCGGAGTGCTTTGTTTGCTTTTTTTCTTTTATTAAATTCCTGAGAAGAACAACTTGTAATAATAGTTGTATTGTGGAGATCGCCAAGCCTCACAGTATGATAAAGATAGGTTTTGCCCTATAGTAGTACCTCAGGAATTGACCTGGGAAACCCCGAATCCCTACCGGTAAGCTCACAAAAGAAAATAAAAAAAAAAAAATTGAAATTCTTTTGTGTTTGTGGTTTATCTTATTTAGTTGTGGATAGTGTTCTATTACATGAGTGTTGGGTGGGTACATAATAGTGCAAATAGGTTAAAAAGAAGAGATCCAACAAGTAGTGACCCTATACATTTACTCTCTTTAGTACCTTTCAATATGGGAGACCAACAGCAAAACCCTCCACCTAAATCTCTGAAAGATAGGTTCTATCCTGCTAGAATAGCCCAACCTTCCTGCATAGTTCTACCACAAACCCATGGCAATAATTATGAGCTCAAATTTTAGTTCACCACTATGTCATCCCATTTTCATGGGCTGCCCTTTGAGGATGCATATTTATTCTTTACAGAATTTGAAGAGGTATGTGTTCTAATTAAAATCCAATAACTTTCTGATGATGTTGTTAAGCTTAGGTTCATCACTTTTGTATTAAAAGATCAAGCTAAGAAGTGGTTGTATGGGTTACCCACAAATTTTATGACCACATAGGAGAAATTCACAGTTGTCTTCCTCAAGAAGTTTTTCCTAACTCACAAGACCAATAAGCTTAGAAGTGATATTCTCCAGTTTAGGCAGAAGCCTAATGAGTCCTTTTCTAAACTTATGGAGTGATTCAAGGATCGACTCTAGGAATGCCCTCACCATAGTCTAGAATTATTGCATTTATGTCAGATTATTTATGAGGGTATTGATTACCCAACTAAACAAATGATAGAGTCTATATGCCCTAGATGATTCACATCCTTTACAGATGAAGGAAGATGTGGGAATTCTCACTTGACCTAGCTGATAAAACCCGTGAATGGGAGTCAATCCAAGAAAGTGAAAGAACCATAGAAGTGAAAAGATATTTTGTAGATGGGATAGTAACCAATTAAACCCATTTGGATAGCCTAATCAAGAGGATCGAGGCTATTATTCCTAGAGAGGCATCATTAGTCAATTTGGTTAAGATGCGTGCTTGGTGCCAGTCCCCTAGACATGTCATAGAAGAATGTCCCAACACCTCTTGAGGCACTTCTAACTAAAGTTTTAATATCTTATATTAGAATAATCCATACAGTAACACCTATAATCCAGGATGGAGAAATCACCCAAATTTCTTCTGAAATCAGGGCAACCAAGCAGGGCCTTCCAATATCCATAATCAAGGTCAACCAGGATCTCAAAACTTCCCTTTGCTCCAAATACTGTTCCTAGGCCAAATGTAGGACCTCAGGCTAGTCTTTTGAGGCCCCCTCTCCTATCATCTTATCAACAACCCCCTGGGTTTACTAACACTAGAGAGGCAACTAGAATAAGTGACTTGGAAAAGAATATGGCCCTCCTCATGACAAGCCATCAAAATCTTACTAGAGAACTCACCCAACTTGTCTCAATTTTACGTGAGAGGGAGAAGGAAACATTGCCTAGTCAACTAAAGCTTAATCCTAGGCATCAGCCTGTTAGTTCACAAGCACCCACTAATGCATCAATGAATGTGGTATAAGGTTAGACCCAACAAGGGTCCTCTAACCAATGTAATGTTGTTTATGCCCTTAGGAGTGGTCGAGAGTATTAACAGAGTATTCCTAAATCTTTCCATCTATTACTCTTGTTAACTCTCCTTCTGTTGAGGACATAAGTGTACCTCCTGTTCCAGGTTCGTCTGATGAACATGAAGCGACTAAAGATGATTTGGTTGAGGAAATAAAAAATGATTCCTCTGTAAAAGAGGAAATTCCTAATAGTCCTTATGTTCCACCTGTCCCCTTTTCTAATCACTTGGTAGACAAAAAGAAGAGTACTATGGATAAGATTTTAGAAGTCTTCAAAAAGGTAGAAATGAACATCCCCCTTTTGGATGTCATATCTCAGATTCTTACCTATGCTAAGGTTCTGAAAGATTTGTATACTCACAAACGTATCACTAGTGTGCCCAAAAAGACATTCTTAGTACGTAACATTAGTTCCATAATTACTCAACTTATAGCCACTAAGTATAAGGATCTAGGGAGCCCTACCATTGCTTATGTCATATGCAATACATACATTGAGCATACCCTACTTGACCTTAGGGTAAGTGTGAATCTTTTACCTTACCATGTGTATAAGTAACTAGGATTGGGGGAATTGAAAGCCACTGAAACCACTCTTCAGTTGGTAGATAGATCTATTAAGATTCCTAAAGGGATAGTTGGGGATGTCTTACTTACAGTGGGGGAATTTATTTTTCTTGTTGATTTCATTATGTTAGATACTAAGCCAATCTCAACCAAGGATGAGATCCCAATAATTCTAGGAAGACCATTCTTGGCTACCAGTAATGCATTAATCAATTGTCGGAATGGTTTCCTAAGGTTATCTTTTAGAAACCAAACTGTTGAGTTTAACATGTTTAGGATAGGCAAACAACCACATATGGAAGAAGAGATCAATATGCTTGAGGATTTTTTGGATTTTTCTGATGATTTAATTACCAATTTTGATATTGATTTTGATTTAGAATTTCAAAAGTGTATGGATGAATTGGATGATGATAGTGAAAATTTATTTTCCTAAGTTTTGAATATTCACACACTGTGGAGCCCTTAGGACCCCATTTCAATCCCATCCCCAAACCTTCCATAGTTGAACCTCCTAAGCTAGATCTTAAGAAATTGCCATCTAATTTTAGGTACGTTTTCCTAAGGTCTGACTAGACTCTTCTAGTAATAATTTCTTCAGATTTGATCTCTAGCAAGGAAGAGGAATTGCTTAAGATATTAAAAGACAATAAGGAAGGCCTAGGTTGGACCATGACTGACATCAAGGGTATAAGTCCTTCTATTGTGTAACATCATATACATCTTATGGAGGATTCCAAATCATATAGATGGAACCCTAAAGAAGAGTTAATCCAGTGATGATGGAAGCCATTAGGAAAGAGATCCTAAAGTGCTTTGATCATGGAATCATTTATCCTATTTTTGATAGCCAATGGGTAAGCCCAGTTCATGTAGTGCCCAAGAAGTCTATTATTACTATAGTTCCCAATGCCAATAAAGAACTGATTCCAACTCATGTCCAATCAGGGTGGAGATTGTGCATAGACTATAGGAAACTTAATGCTGTAACCTAGAAGGACCACTTCCCATTGCCATTCATTGACCAGATGTTAGAGAGGTTAGCTGGACATGAATATTATTATTTTCTTGATGGATATTCTGGCTCTAACCAGATCCTAATTTCTTTAGAAGATCAATATAAGACCACTTTTATATGCCCGTATGGAACATTTTCTTGCAGGCGTATGCCTTTTGGGCTTTGCAATGCACCTGCTACGTTCCAACAATGCATAATGAACATTTTTTCTGACATGATTGGAAAATTCTTAAAACTATTTATGAATGACTTTTTGATTCATGAGAATTCCTATTCTGAGTATCTTCACCATCTTTCCCTAGTTTTGAAAAGGTGCATATCTAAGAATTTGGTTTTGAATTGGGAGAAATATCATTTTATGGTAAAATCTGGGATTGTTTTAGGTCATATAGTATCCAAAGAGGGAATTAAGGTAGATAGAGCTAAAGTGGATGTAATTGTTAATTTACAACCTCCCCAATCTATTAAGGATGTCCGGTCTTTTCTTGGTCATGCTGGCTTCTACAGAAGGTTTCTTAAAAACTTTAGTCAGTTAGCCGAGCCTCTCACCAAATTACTTGCTAAAGATCAAACTTTTGAGTTTTCTACAGAATGCCTAGAATCCTTTGAGCAACTTAAGGATTTAACCAATACACCCATTGTTCAACCACTTGTTTGGACTGAACCTTTTGAACTGATGTATGATGCTTCTGATTTTGCCATAGGAGTGGTTTTGGGATAAAGGATTAATAAGCTACCCACTGTCATTTACTATGCTCGTATGACCCTAAATGATGCATGATGAGCATATTTATGTGTGAAATCTAGGGTATTAAAACATACATTTTACATATTTAGAATGGAGTTACCTTAGGTTTTACTCTCTTTTTGCATATTTTATATTTTCAAGGCCTTAAGGACTATCAGGCATTATATCTTCAATTTTATACATAAAGAGGTCCTATTTCCTTTCATGGTTGCAAAGAGGATGAAATTCTGAGCAAGATAGATATGGTTAATTAAAAGTACATATTCGTTTGGTCACCCATACAAGTGATTATTCTTTTCGAGCCAAAAAAAGAATAATGGATCAGAATTGAACTAAGATGTAGAACTAGCACGTCTACCGTTGTCCCAATGGTACAAGGAATATTCTAAGATTCTAACAAGGATCGATGGACCCCCTTGAGTGATTGAAGATTCATTTTGGTAACAACAACTACCTAGCATAGTTGGTGAGTTGTGTGCAAAATCCCTTGCTTATTAGGAGGTCTCAAGTTTGAACCTCTTGGTTGCCATTTTTTTTGACTTTTTTTTGAAAGATTTTCTCTCTCCTACTCATCATAATCGATTTAAGCCAAAAATAGAGGTCGGCCAAGAAGAGTTGTGCGCAAGTTTGAAGAGGGAGAAAAAGAAGGAAAAAAGAAAGAAAAAAGAAAAAAAAAGAAAAAGGAAATCAAAATTTTGGGAGATCTTCTCTCCTATAATTCTCTCTCTTCTCTCTCCTCCACCTCATCATACAATTCAGCTAAGACATTGCGCACAAAAGAGAAGAAAGAAAAAATAAAGGAAAAAAATGCAAGAAATAACAAAAATCCCCTACTTCCTATTTTCTCTCCTCTCTCTTCCCCTCCACCTCATCAAAATTGTCCAATGACATCCATCCTTGGACCTCCTCCTGTCTCCCCTATTTCCTATAAAAATAAGTCCACCAAACCCTAAAGGGTTGTCCCTCTCTTGCTCTCTTTTTCTTTAATTTTTACTTGTGCTCTCCTTTCAGTTATAGTTCTAATTCTTCTTAGTTGTTCTTACTTTAAACACTTTTGTAATTGGTTATTATTTAATGAATGCAATGTTTTATTTTTATTTTTATGGTTCATGTTATTCAAGTTATTCAAAGGTGTAATGATTTTAATTTCTAGTTCTAGGTGACAAGAACAAGCTGTGGAGCATATCTTTCAAGTTCAGTTTTTCTCTTCAGATTTGTCTTCTCTAGTGCTAAAATTTTAGATTTGGTTTATTCCATATCTAGTTTTTAGTACTAGCAGTATTTTAAATCTCAATCAAGTTTTCAAGTTCAAGTATTGAAGTTCAAGTAAGTAAGCTTCTACAGTAGTCTTCTCACCCCCTCTCATTCCCTCTTCTTGCTACCCTTTTATTCTTAAAGTAGGTTTCAAATTTTAGTTTTACTTTGATGCTTTCCCTTTCCCCAAGGTTCATGGCTTTGCCCCTCTCAAGATATGGATCCATCCTTTTTACTTTCTTATTTATATTGCACCCCTTTCCCTAATGCCAAGTAGAAAAATCCTTATAAGAGTACTCTTTGGTTAAGTAGGGAAACTCATATTATTTATGGTGCATCCCTAGGGCTAAGTAGAGATACCTTCTTGTGTGCCTCTCTCTAGCTTTATTCCTTTTTTAATTTTATTTATTTACCTTTTCAGCACTTTTTATTTTAGTTATTTTCTTTTTAATTGCGTGGTTTGAGTATTTAAATTCCTAGATGATGAATGGTTAGGATTAGATGTGAATGGTTAGATTGTTTAATTTTTAATTTCAATTCCAAATTTCAATTTCCAATATCCCTAGATGTGTTGGTTAGAACGTTTTTAGATGCATTTGTGTTAAAACGGTAGTTAGAAGTAGATCACCATAATCAATTGTTACACTTTTGCATTACTAAAAGAAGCTTAAAATAAAGTGGTTACTCTCCTTGTGTTCAACTCATACCTACATTGATCTATATGCTTGCGGTTACTTTTAAATTTCAAACAATGTACAACTCAACTACACTACCACTGAAAAAGATTTTTTAGCTATAGTATTTACATTAGAAACGTTTCGGTCTTCTTAGTTAGGTAACATGTGGTGGTGTATACTGATCATTCTGCTCTTAGAGACCTTGTTCAGAAGAAGGATGCCAAAGGCCGTCTCATTAGGTGGGTTTTACTTTTGCAAGAGTTTGATTTGGAAATTAGGAATAAGAAAGGAAGTGAAAACCTAGTTGTAGACCATTTATCCCTACTTCCCAATTCCTTGACTGTCGATTCTCCAGTCAACAAGAATTTTCCTGATGAACAGTTACTTGCAGTCTCCAGTGAACCATGGTTTGCTGACATTGTCGACTTCTTAGTCTCGGGTGTGACTCTGGATCACTAGTCCACCTAAGATAAGTATAGGTTTCATTCCCAAGTTAAGTATTTTTTCTGGGGTGATCCTTATTTTTAAGATGTGTCCGAATCAGATTATTCGACAATGTATTCCTGATCATGAGCAGCATTCCATTCTCTCTTTTTGTTATAATCAGGAATGTGGAGGCCATTTTAGTGTGAAGAAGACTATGACCAAAGTTTTACAGTGTGGATTCTATTGGCCTAGTCTCTTCAAGGATGCTTTTATGTATTGCAAGTCTTGTAAAGCCTGTCAATCTTTAGGACGTGTGACCAAGAGAAATACGATGCCTCTCAACCCAATTCTAGTTGTTGAGATTTTTTATGTGTGGGGTATTGATTTCATTGGACCATTCCCTAACTCTTTTAGAAATTTATACATCTTATTGGTTGTAGATTATGTTTCCAAATGGATTAAAACCATTACTGTCAATCTACTGACCACATAGTGGTAGTCAAGTTTATGAAAGAGCACATTTTCTCCGGCTTTGGTACACCACATGCTATTATTAGTGATAGGGGTGCACATTTTTGCAATAGGCCTTTTGAGACCTTGATGAAGAAATATGGGATCACCCATAAGCTGGCTATACCCTATCATCCTCAAACTAGTTGTCAGGTTGAGGTATCCAATAGGCAGATTAAGCAAATTTTGGAAAAGACTGTCAATCCTAATGGCAAGGATTGGTCTAATCAATTAGTGGATGCCTTGTGGGTGCATAGGACTACTTATAAGACAAATTTGGGTCAATCTCCCTATCGTCTGGTGTATGGGAAGGCATGTCACTTACTGGTTGAGTTAGAACATAAGGCATTTTAGGCTATCAAACAGCTGAATTTTGATCTGTCTACTGCTGGTACTCATAAAGGACTCCAACTAGCAGAGTTAGAGGAGATTAGGAATGATGTCCATGACATTGCTATGATTTATAAGGCAAAAACCAAGTGCTTTTATGATAGAAAATCCTTAGGAAGTCTTTCACTCCTAGTGATAAGGTTTTGCTTTACAATTCTAGGTTGCATATTTTTTTAGGCAAGTTGAGATCCCGTTGGGATGGTCCTTATTAGAGGTGTCAATCGGTTGGGCCGGGCTGATCTTGGTCGGGTCTAATTGAGTTCGACCAATTTCTATGGTTGCACCGTGAATGCCCATTTAGCTAAACGAGCTTAGATAGCATGGGCATGGTACGATTAATAATCAGGCCGATCGGTCTCAACTTTAATCGGGCTACCATAAATGGGCCTTAATTAGGCCTTAATCGGGCCTTAATCAGGCTATAGACCTATTTAACTATAAACGGGCTTTAAACGGGTCTTCTTTAAAATTGACCTCTTAAATGTGCTTGAAGAGGAATACCAATAAAATAAGGCAAAGATGGCATAACAAAGAAAAAGATTCCATAGTTGAAATGGATTAAGCCAAATATGGGCAAAGTAAATAAATTACTAAGGTACTCGATCTTTAACCCATGAAACCCAAATCAATTAAACCATCTACATAACCCAAGTTGAGGAAGTTCAAATCAATTAAACTATGCATAAAAAATATGAATGTTTATATAAATATTACCACCATGTCAATTATATATATCACATAACCTTAACACTAAATACAAATAGTATAAAAAAAATACAGGTAGTATTAAAGGGATTGGGCTAGGTCAAGCTTAAAGGACTTGGTTCAAATCAGGCTTATAAATGTGTCATGCCGGTCGGGCACCCGTTGGGTGAGGTGGCTACACCGTGTACTACCTGTTTATAAATGTGTCGGGCTTGAGTCCGACACGTTTATTAATCAGGCCAATCTAGGTCGGGCCATAAACATGTCAGGCTCAATAGGACCTACCGGTTCGGGCTTGGAATTGACACCCCTAGTCCTTATATTGTGCAGACTATTTTTTCTCATGATGCTGTTGAGGTTTTGAACCCTAGCACAGGTGCAATTTTCAAGGTCAATGGTTAACATATAAAATCATTCTTTAAGCTTTCTATTACTGCTAGTGAAGAGGTCTTGGATCTCCATGAACCTCTTTACATAGATGACTGACTTTTACCCAGATATGACCCCCTAGCATTGTCTTTGTTTTTAATTCTTTCCACGCATTGAGGACATTGCATAACTTAAGTGTGGGGGAGGGAAATCAGCTTCTTTTTCTTTTTGTTTCTTTGCTTAGTTTGTTTTTCTTTTGTTTTTGAGCTTGCTAAGGATGAAATCCTACTTTGGCTTTTGGTTAATGATCATACCATTCGGTTACTTGATGTATGAAAGTAAGAATTTTTTATTATGGTACCCATCTAAAAGAATTTTTTATTATGGTACTCATCTTGAACACATAAAAACCCTATTGAGAACAAAGAACAAGCCTATGTCTTAAGGTGAGACTCTCTTTTGAAAATAAGAAACCCTTGTTTTACAGTGTTGGACCATATGTAATTCTGTGGGTTCATTGTACTCTTGATTTGGAGTTGAGACTTTCTTTTTGGATGGGCATGAGTTGATGAATACACAATTTTAAATGAAGTGTAAAAAGTAATAGTAAGAGTTAACTCCCTTGAACTAGATAGGGCATTGCACCTCAAAAGCGTAGTGTCTTGATCAAAACTCTTAGGGAGGAAATTTCTGAAAGAACTCTAGAATCACTGTCTATGTGGGCACATACAAAAAGAGAAGTTACATAGTAACTTAGATGTCTAGTGTTTGCTCCACCATGTCATTCAGGCCAACAGTAGTGGAGTAGGATAGAATTCATTATAATAATTAATAAAAAAGAAAGAAAACCACACAGCAGAAAATATGTGCAAAATGCCTTGGTAACATGTTTGGTCGAAAATAATCCAACTCTTTAGTCCTTGGTTCCCTACTACTTCATAAGTAGTTTGGCCTTAAGATAAGTATGTTTTGGAAGAGATAAGGTGAGTTCGAATTAAAAAATATGTTTGTGCATGGAATTGATATGGGGTAATAAAAATTCAAGTATGGGGATCCCTAGATCAAGTGTAAGAGGAATTATCTTTGCGCCGGATTGATGTGGCCCTTACCTTTAGCCAATGTTGGATTTGCTTTTCTTTTCTGAATTTTAGGTGTATATTCATTGCAAACACCCACGAGACACAAGTCGTCCACTAGGGTAACCTAAAGGTTTAAAGGCTTGTTGCATATGCTAAATGTAACCGTGATTCCTATGAAAGTGAGTTAGGTTTTTACTTTTTATTCTTTTTCTTTTTGTTTTGCTCGAGGACTAACAAAGTCTAAGTGTGGGGGAATTCTAATAAACACATTTATGGGTGAAAAGTAGTAAAGCATGCATTTTTACATATTTAGAATGAAGTTATCTTGGGTTTTACTCTCTTTTTGCAAGTTTTGTATTTTAAAGGGCTTAAGGACTATCTGGCACCATATCTTCAATTTTACACGTAAAGAGGTCTATTTATTTGAATGGTTGCGAAGATGATGAAATTTTGAGCAAGATGAATGTGTTGCATTAAAATTAAACATCCGTTTGGTCACCCGTACAAGTGATTATTCTTTTCGAACTAGAAAAAGAATAATGGATCAGAACTGGATCGAGATGCAGAACCAACCCATTTGCAATTGTCCCAGGTGTATAAGGAATATTTCAAAAAACCCTTGAGGATTGAAAAATTTTTTTTAGTAATAATAACTATCTAGCGTAGTTGGTGAGTTGTGATGTACAAAAATCCTTTGCTCATCAGGTGGTCTCAAGTTCTAACCACTTGGCTGCTATTTTTTGGAGATTCATCGATTTTTGAAAGATTTTCTCTCTCCTACTCACCACTTAAAGCAAGGGGCATGGATGGAACTTCCTACTCAATTAGAAGATGTCCTGATCAATTCAACCAAGGAATAGGAGGTCGGCCAAGGGAGTTTGTGCGCAAGTTGGAAAAGCAAGTTGGAAAAGGAGAGAGAAAATAAATAAAAGAAGAAAAAAAGAGAAAAAATAGGGAAAAAACAACCCAAAATCATTGGATCTCTCTTCTCCCACACGATTTCCCTCTTCTTTCTCTTCTCTCTCATCCACCTCATCACTAACATATGGAATATGCTACTGTGGATCCCCCCAATCACACCCAAATCATTGGATACCTCTCCCTCTCCATATGCTTTTTCTTCCCTCTCTTTTCTCTCTCTTATCTCTTCACTCTCTCTTATCTCTTCACTCTCTCTTGTTGCCCCCTCAGTATTTTAGATTCCAACTAGGAAACCAACTTGTTGTCCTAACCCTACCCCCATCCCCTATATAAGGAACACACTCAAGCAAGGAGAGCACCACTCTCTCTTAGGATTTTCTTTAATATCTCTTGTCCTCTAGGTTTAGTTCTTCTCTAGTTCTTTGCTTTTGCTTTTGGCTTATGCACTTATGTAATGGAGTTCTACTTAATGAATGCAAGTTTCTTTTATGTTCATGATTTTATTTTATTCAGTTGTAAGTTTAATTTCTAGTTTTAGGTTTAGTTCTAAGTGACAAGAACAGATGTGGAACATCTCTTTCAAGTTCAGTTTTTCAAGTTCAGATTTGTCTTCTCTAGTACTAGCAATTTCAGATTTGATTTATTCCAGATCTGGTTTTTATTACTGGTACTATTTCAAATCTCAACCAAGTTTTCAAGTTCAAGTATTGAAGTTCAAGTAGATAGGCTTCTCATAAGTCTTCTCTCCCCCCTCTTATTCCCTCTTCCTACTACCCTTTCCTTCTTAACTTAGGATTTTACTTTCAGTCTTTAGTTTATTGTTTTCCCTTTCCCCCAAGATCCACTGCTAGTGTATGCGTCGGCTCTGCCCCTCCTAGCCAGAGAACCATCCTTTTTATTTTTAGTCACCTTTTATCTGTGTGGTTTAATTATTTAAATTCTTAGATGCATTGGTTTATGGTGGTAGTTAGAAGTAGATCACTATAATTAATTAGTTCACTTTTGTATTACTTTAAGAAGCCAAAAATATAGTGGTTGCTCTCCTTGTGTTTGACCCATTAGCTACACTGATCCGTACGCTTGTGGTTTCTTTTAAGTCTCAAACACTTGCCAATAGGGGGTGGGTATTAACTAATCCCACTCGGTGGTAGGTCTTTGGGGACTACTATGCCCAGGTACGATGTACTATATGCATGGTTGTCGAAGCATGGGTGACCAATGGGTTTTTAGGATCATGGCTATCTAGGGGACCGAGGTTCTTTTCGAGACTAGTTGACTCCTACTTTCAACTAACTTGTATCTTTGGAGCTCAAAATACTAGGGAAGGGATACCACCTACATTGCTTATAGCACTTATACCCACTTTTGTGACTTAGTAATTGGAATGAAATTTATTAATGAAAATAGATCATGTGGCTGTGTATTTGTAGCATTGTATATTATGGATATTATTGTGAGCATGCATTGGCATCATGATTAGATGTGTGTCCTTGCCTGCTCACCCCTCATTGGGCTAGTGTAGCTCACCCCTCGTGGATTTCTCTTTTTAGATGGTGAAATCAGAGCTGAAGCAGACATGTGCTCAGCAAAGGTTGTGAGGTTATGTCTGTGAGACACTATAAAGTGGACAGTTGTTCCCTTTTGATATTGTGGTTTATATTTACATTAAATATATGATATAATTGTCTATGTAACTATGAGTTAATTCAAACTGGGCCTGTAATATGTAATCATCATTGTAGATAGATCACCAGTGATAATATCAATGTATGATTTTTATATGCGTACTCTGATATGTTAGAGATCTTATGGCACTGTGAATTGGTTGACTGCTTCTATGATCCTAGTAGAGGTAGGCTGACTGTGTTGAAAATCCAGTGCCACATACCTTGGCCTATAGTGAAGGTAGGGTGTGATAGAATAACATCAGAGCGTGAAGCTCTATTTGAAACTCTCAATGCACAAGATCATAGGGTTGGTGGTGATTATTAGGTATTAAAATTTAAAACTATAAGATAAATGCATAAGATATAGTGGAAAAAGAAGGAAACTAGCACAGGTGCATAAGCCAAAAACCAAATATAATTTCATTAAAGATCATAAACTGTCACATGGTTTGTACATAAAACTGGATGAGAAACATAAGATAAGAGAGAGAAAGATAAAGACTAAAAGAAAAGTAAATATTCCACTAGAACATAAACCTAATACAAACTAAGACAAGCTAATTATAAAACTAAAATAAACTGAAGCACTGATCTAAGGTCAGTCAAAAAGATGTTGTCAGGAGTAGTTAAGTTGCACTACTGTAGCTATTGAGAAGAAGATAATGGAGGCTACTGTGGCTTATACTGTGGTGGCCTGATAACAACCCAAGTGTTACACCCCTTTCCAGTAGGTGGTAAGATACTAGCTAATCTCATGGGGTGGTATGTTTGTTGAGAATTCCATATGTGCAGTACGATGTATTGCACTCAGAGGTGGATGCAAATAGATGACCGATGGGATTTTTAAGACCGTGGCTGTAGGGAGTTATTCATTAGGGGTTTGCTGAGTGATCGATGGGTTTTTGGGACCTGCAAGCTCTTAACTTGCAAGTAACTTGTATCACTAGGTGACTGATGGGTTTCCAGAACTAGGGATACCACCTACGTTACAGTAGCACTAAGTATCTTGGACTTAGTAATTGTTTGTTTACTTTTGTGTGCTAAAACTAGATCATGTAGGATCATATAATTTTCTTGAGCATGCATTGCATCATTTGTTTACGTGTGCTTGCATGCACACCCCTCACTAGGCTTGTGAAGATCACTCCACGTGGATTCTTCTTTTTAGATGGTGGAATCAGTGCTGAGGTAGGATTAGATTTCAACGGCGGTTGTGAGGCTTGTGTCTACGAGACACCGGGATGCTAATGGACTTCAATTTTGTTATTTCAATTATTTCTTTTCATATAAATATTTATGAAATGTGCAGCAAGTAATATTGTAACTTGTGGTTGTTTTCAGACATGGGATTTATATACTTGTAAATTATCATTTTAATAAATCACCAGTAGTAATTGTAAGATTTTATTAGAGTACTCTGATTTGTAGTTGCGATCTTGTTAGCATTTGTGAAATTAGGTTACTGCATCTGTGATCCTAGAGGGTTAGGCTGACTGGATATGGGTTTCTAGTGCCACATATCTTGGCCTATTGGAGGCGGGGGTGTGGCATCTAATGCTAGTCATAAATAACCAAAATTGATGATAGATTTGTTAGAAAATAGGAACATGAACTCAGAAATAAAGTTTGGAAGCAATTTGATTACCACCAAGATCTAGGAATAAGAATCGAATTTGGAAGCAATCTAATGCTAGCCATAGCTTACCAATGAACATGGTGTTGTATATACAAAATACATCTCATAAAATTGAACCAAAGAACAGGGTATTATGATACAAAAATTGATTGGGAGAACAGGGTATTGTAGATACGAACTACATATGAGAAAATTGATTTAGAGAACAGGAAACTTTACCTTCACCTTATAGGTCGTAGTTTGCTGGAGATGAGGGTTTCATGTTTGTAGGTCGCCAAAGAATATTTTGGAAAAACGTAGGCTTGAGGGATTAGGGCATCACCATAGGTTTGAGAGGTTAGGGCATCATCGCTTAACATTGTCAAATCACTAAAGAATAAAGATAAAAGAAATTGCAGGCTCGAGAGATTAGGGCATCACCGCAAGCTTGAGATATTAGGGCATCATTGCTCACACCTACCAAATCACAACCATTAGAGCGATCGTACTTCTTCAAGTGGAGACATTAAGTTGGATTAGCCTCAAAACCATTGGAGATAACACCGTCGGTTATGGAAGTTGTCGGAAAAGAGAGTGGAGAGCTTCTATCCATTGGAAGCTTGAGTACATTAAAGATAAAGTTGTATTGAAATGGTAAAAGGGTAAAAAGACATTAAGAAAAGGGTAATATGGGAATTGACAAAAAAATATAACATAACTTAATGGTAAAAAACTCAAACCTCAGTAACACCATCATGTTTCAGTGGGAAAATGTAATAAATGAAACTCCAGGAGTAGGTACAATTAGATCAAAGTATAAGGGGAAACATAAATTTCCCAAGGGTAAAATACCAAGAGAGGAGAGATAGAAGTTCACTTTTTTTTTTTTTTTAGGATAAAAAAAGGACTTTGACTTGGAGATTTTGAGTAAATAGATGGCAAGTATAGGGAAATGGGAAAATTTCGAAAATAAAAAAACAACTTGCTTGCACGGCCCTTGCACCACTATGGTAAACAATGAGGCATGAGGGGAGTTTCAATAAATAGAGGTATGTATAGAAGAATGAGAGAAATTTTTTGAAAATGAAAAACAAAGGGAAAATAATGTTACCTTGGTCATGCGGCCCTTGCACCACCGTGTTGGCCAATGAGGCATGAGCAAGGTACAAAATCTTGTTTCTTTTCGGTATTTTTGTGGTTTTAGAACCACCGAAATACCAAAATCTCAGCGAGATCTCGGTGAGTTAGTGTATTTTTTTTTTTTACTTAGTTGACTGCTTCAGTGGTCAAATGGTCATATTTTGGCACCAAACTTGGTGGTTAGCATATTTTAAGGTTAATAAACATACTTAGAACTTAAAATCACAAAAATATTAGAACATGATAGTGCTTTAGAGTTGCACCCTTGCTTAGCAACAACTGTCAACTGTTTTAAAGAATATACCTATTTCATTACTAAAACAAGATATAATATGATAGTACTACAAATAAATAATGCATCTAAGCCATAATCTAAATATACATTAACATTGATTAAGTAATATTTAGAGTACTAGAGTAATATTCCAAGCCCCAAACATATTACTTATACAACAATAATCATAAATTCATAATGACTATCTAGTGGAAAGAACTATGACGGTTGGCTAGATTCCACGCCCAGTAAGATGGAATCGACGTGAATTTTTCTCTGACTGCACCACAAATGCATGCCATGTCACACCCTACTTCTAGTACACCCAACTTATCGTATAAGAATACAGGGGGTGTGTGTAAGACGCTTACCCGTCTTACGAACCTACTAGGATCTCTAATAGCAGTACGTTAACGATTCAAAATGTCACAATATGAACTAACTAATAGTAGCGGAATTAGAGTATAATAGTGGACTCATAAGTAAAATGGGGAACATCTAGTGATAATGTAAATATCCATAACCAAGTTTATTTCGGTATCAAAATCACCAAAAGTACATTGTGCTCCTCAGGGTGCGGCATAAGCACAGTGGTCACAAGCACAGTCCTGGTCATGCTCCACCGCTTCTGGTATCCACCAGTCACTCACACCACAAACCGGCTTAGAGGGTAATGGGTCACACACCATAGGTACAATCGTATATGCATCATCTTCTAAAAGGCAACATATACTTGGGGTGAGCTTTCCAATTTGCTCAGTGAGGGGTGGGGTTCATGCACAACCAAGCAAAGAAAATCGCATAAATAATTCATGATACATGATTACAGGAATTAAACACATAATCTATTATGCTCATGATGTAATTCATTTATTTTATTATCCACCTAACAATACAACTAAGTTTGGTAAATGCTACTACGACACATTAGGCTATATCCCTAGTCTAGGAACTACCATCGACTACACAGTGATATAAACCTTAGCCATGATTAGGAGCCTGCCGGTCTCGGTATGCATCCATCGGTCACCCAGAAAACCCCTGATAACCCCCTCCTGGCAGTCATGGCACCAGGATCACCATCGGCGATGCAGAACTAGTTTCTGCCTCTGATAACAATCCCATCGTACTGCAGGTGTGCCATTCCGAGAAGGTTCATCGAACACACCACCATTGGGTTATCCAACACCTCATCCCTTGTTGGCAAGGGGATGTAGCATGGGAAATATCACCTAACCACAATTCCTACATGCCTTTCATAATGATACAGTTAGTATAGACCACATAACACCGATATCACCATCGGCCACGAAGCGAGTCTATCTCCAAGTATAATCCCGGGGTATATGATACAGGGAGCACATTGACCCAAGGTGTAACCCACAACTATATACCTATCTAGTATGCATAGCAATTGAGTATGGACTACATAACACCAGGATTCTAATGGCCCACGAAGCGTATCCATTTCCAAATGCAATCCCAGAGTATACAATACCGGGAACACATCGGCCACAAATTGTAATCCGTGACTACAACTAATTCTAATGCACATAATTAATACATGAATGCAACAAACATACAGAATCACAGTACCAGTACTACCTCAGCCACAATGGATTCCGTCTCACAACATACATCTATATTATTTCCATCAAAATATAACATGTTATAGAACATCATTATTATATAAGAAATTTAAATATTATGTGAAAATCCTACACATGCAAGCAGTTCTATAATAATTAAACAATTCAAAATAAAAGTCAACCATCTCTCACCTTAATTATGCTTGTGTGGATTGAGGTTCAAGTATGGCCACAGTTGTTCAATTTAATATTGGCCTCGGGGTACGTGTGAGTCTTTGTCCTAGGCACAAGCATAGTATAGTGTTATTATGTGCTAAAAACATCAGAAGGGTCCCACAGGGGTTACCCCCAAAGGGCACAGATAAGGTCCCACATTGATAGCCGAAAATAGTCACTGAGAACAGTCACTTTTCACCAAAAACATCAGAGGTGTTTCTAGTGAGGGTAATAGAGAGCTCTTAAGGCTGAAACATATTAGCGGAAACAGTCAGCAGAAGCAGATCGAGTGTTTCCATTAGGGTGTTTCCATTGCTTCCTATGAATTTTGAGGCTTTTCGGCTCGGGCCCGATCATCGGATTTGCTCATGGAGTTTTTGGGAGATGTTCCTAGCATCATTTTAAGACATTAAAATTCCAATTCCACCAGGCCAATTGGTAGATATGTCGATCGAAAGATCAAAACCCTTGATGGTCATTCGGTCTAACTAGTTGTCGGAGCTCATCGGACTTGGTTTGAGCTTGGCAATAGCGCCGGGGAGGTGAAATACATAATTCTCGAGCTCTGGAAGGTATGTGGGGTAAGATTCTATCTATACCTAGCTTTCCCTAGCTCAAAATAAAGAGAGAGAGAGAGAGAGTGGTATGAGAGGTAGCACTTACCTCCAGTAAGGATTCCGGCAAGGATGCATGTAGCTGAGAGCAAGTGTGAGCCCCAAACCCTTTCTTCTTCTTCTTCACCCTCCTTTCTTCCCATTCATATAGTAAGTCTCTCACTAGGGTCTGTTTGGTTGGACCCTATCTGGTCAAAGTAGGTTATTACGCAATTTGGGGCACATAAACCCAACTCCTTTGGTCCGTAGGATGTATGTGTCATAAGGAAGGTGTGGGGGAGTATTTGGAATCATCTAGGATTGTTCACGATGCGGGTGGTGGAACCTATGAGCATTGGAACCCAACCAGCAACCTAAATGGCCAGCGAAAATAGGTCCGCAAAAATAGGCCCAGGTTGTTTCCAGTGGCATATTTTCGATGGTTAAGACTCTTTGCTGTCTTGACTGCTTGCTTTTCTCCAATTGGTCTTGCATAGGTAGCTGCCCTAGGTTGTGTTCATGGTCTTCTGCAGTTTGGGTTTGTGCCGAGATTCAGGTGTGGGGCGTCGAGTCACTTACTATCTGGGATCGGAAGGTCTGAATCCCCATCCAGTTGGACTGGTAAGCAATACACAAGCACATGGGGTCATCTCTCCTCCTTCTGCAATGGGCAATTGTGAGCCAAAATCTGATGGTACTTTTCGCCTTTCAAATTAGACTAGGTCAGGGCACGGGTGTAGCATCCCCCCCACCTTATCCTCAAAATTGAACGTACTTGATAAATCAAACAATCTGGGGTACTACTTCATTTCCTCTTCCCGCTCCCAGGATGCTTCTTGCTCTGGGTGGTTCATCTACTTCACCTTGACAAAGGATACGGTGCGATTACGGAGAATGTGGTCCTTCTGGTCAACAATCTTCTCCGGATACTCCATGTAGGCAAAGTCCTCGTCTAACTCACGAGGTATATAAGTCAAGACGTGAGTGGGGTCAAGAATGTACTTCCTCAGCATGGATACATAGAAGACATCATGTGTACCCTCCAACTCTAGTGGTAAAGCTATCCTTTAAGCCACCAGCTCGATCCTCTCTAGTACATTGTAAGGTCCCATAAATCTAGGACTTAGCTTGCCCTTCTTGCTGAACCGTATTACCCCTTTAACTGGGGAGATTCATAATAATACCTTGTCTCCAACCCCAAATTTCATATGCTTTCTCCTGACATCTGTATAGCTCTTCTGTCTGGATTGAGCTGCTTTAATTCTCTCTTTGATCACCCCCACCTTATCTCTAGTAACTTGCATCAAATCTGGACCCAGAATATACCACTCACCAACCTCGTCCCAATAGAGTGGAGTTTGACACTTCCTGCCATACTGTGCTTCAATGGGGACATTCTAATGGTGGCCTGAAAACTGTTGTTGTATGAGAACTCAATAAGAGAGATGTGCTTATCCCAACTATAACTTATATCCAAGGCACACGCTCTCCAAGGTCTAGATGGTCCTCTCCGACTGACCATCGGTCTATGGTTGAAATGCTATGCTGAAATTCAATTGTGTGCCTATAGCCTTCTGCACACATGTCCCGAACTTGAAAGTGAATCTGGGATCTCAATCAGAGATAATGCTAACTGGTACACCATGCAACCAGATGATGTTGTTAATGCACAGCTTGGCCAACTTGTACATGAAAAATGTGACCTTGATTGGGATGAAGTGCCTTGGTCAAGCATAACCCCAAATGGCATCCACACCCTTTTGAGTGCGGGGTAGGCCTGTGATGAAGTCCATGGTAATATTCTCACATTTTCACTCCGGAATAGGTAGTGATTGTAATAAACTATGGGGCCTTTGTCTTTTAGCCTTGATTTTTTGATATGTGAGGCATCTCGACACATGAGTGGCCATATCATTCTTCATTCCCTTTCACTAGTAGGAGCCCTTGAGGTCCTTATACATTTTGGTGTTGTCAAGGTGAATGGAGTATGGAGAGTTGTATGCCTCTCTCAAAACTGTATCTCTCAAATCACCATCACTAGGCAGGCACAACCTCCCATTGAATTTGAGATTCCTCCTTTAGTCACAGAGAAAATTCAGGTCTTTTTGGGTTCCTTCCTTATAATCTATTATCAACTTCTATAACTTTGCATCGGTACCCTGAGCTGCAATGATCCTATCCACTAGACTAGGTTGTACCACCAATGTTGATAGTGACAGGGTGACACTTTCTACTAGTAGCTCCAAACCTAGTTTTATGGCCTCCCCTATGAGATGCTCATTGGTGGTCAGTGATGCAAGAGTCAGTGACTGGGATTTCTGACTAAGTGCATTAGCTATCATATTGGCATTTTCTGGCTGATAGTGGATAGTATAGTCATAGTCCTTCACCAACTCCAACCAATGCCTCTATCTCATATTGAGCTCCTTTTGGGTGAAAAAGTACTTGAGGCTCTTATAGTCATTGTAAATCTCACTTTTTTCACCATACAAGTAATGCCTCTAGATTTTTAATGTAAAAATTACTGCTACTAACTCCAAATCATGGGTGGGGTAGTTCTTCTCATAATCCTTCAATTGGGATGATGCATAAGCAATGACCTTCCCATGTTGTATCAATACACAACCCAATCCTAGATTAGAGGCATCACTATAACCATACCACCTGTACTGGTCGGAATAGTCAAGACCGGTGTTGATATTAACCTTTTCCTTAGCTCCTTGAAGCTCTTTTCATAAGCATCAAACCACTCAAATTTCACACCCGTTCGTGTGAGTCGGGTCATTAAGATAGTAATGCGGGAGAAGTTCTCAATAAACCTCTTGTAGTATCCGGCCAATCCCAGAAAACTACATATGTCTACCACATTCTTGACGGTCTCCCATTCTAGAACTGCCTTCACCTTGCCTGGGTCAACCTCTATACCCTTGTCTAAAACAATGTGGCCTAGGAAGGCCACCTGTGGCAGCCAAAACTCACACTTGCTGAATTTGGCGTAGAGTTGCTTCTCTCTCAAATAATGCAGCACTAACCTCAAGAGAATAGCATGTTCCTTTGTACTCTTGGACTATACCAAGATGTCATCAATAAATACGATCACAAACTTGTCTAAGACATCCTAGAATACCGGTTCATCAAATCCATAAATGCAGCCAATTCTTTGGTCAACCCAAATGACATCACCAAGAACTCGTAATGTCCATACCTTGATCTGAAGGCTATCCTACTGACATCACTATCCTTGATCCTAAGCTGGTGGTATCTCGATCTAAGGTTTATCTTGGAGAATACCTTGGCACCCTGCAGCTAATCAAACAAATCATATATCCTTGGCAAGGGATATCGGTTCTTGATGGTTAGCTTGTTAAGCTCCCGATAATCAATGCACAACCTTATACTTCCATCATTTTTCTTAATGAACAATACTAATGCTCCCCATCAGAGACACTAGGTCTAATGAATCTCTTCTTCAAAAGATCCTAAAGTTACAACTGCAATTTCTTTAGTTCTATGGGGGCCATGCAGTAAGGGGCTTTTGACACTGGTGCCAAGCCAGGGAGTAGATCTATAACAAACTCTGTCTCTCGGTCCAAAGGAAAACCTATTAAGTCATCCGAAAATACATCGAAAAATTCCCTCACCACATCTAGCTTAGTCAATGGTCTAACCTCTATCTCAGTATCCGTCACAGATGCTAGATAGCCTTGACATCCCTTATCTAATAGCTTCTTCATCTGGAGGGTTGATATGATAACCATCTTGGGTTTCTTGGGCTTATCCCCGTGAAATATGAACTCACCCTCATCACAAGGTCTGAAAATGATCATCTTCTCTGCACATAGCACACTTGCTTTGTATGCAGACAACTAGTCCATCCCTAGGATCACATCGAAGTCAGTCATATCCAACTCGATTAAGTGAGCATTCAACTCATGTCCACTTATGGTCATCAAACAAGGCTCATAAACATAGTTTAGACCCATCACACTTCCCGTGGGGGTACTCACTGCCAAACACTGAGTCAAACTCTTGGGTGGAATTCCCATCTCCTTTGCAAATGCCAGTGACACAAATGAATGAGAGGCTCCTGAGTCAATTTCAGGTTAAGAATATGTGAACTCGCCTTCCTCTCAATAAGAACGATGCGTTTCGATGTTTGAAGTGGGAGAGATCTAGATTTCTACAAGGGGTTTTGAATAAGACAACCTTTTCATTTTTCACAAACATGTGCAGGTAATACTGATATCAATAATGTACCTGTCACTACACCAAGTGCAGCCTCTGCATCTTCAGCGTTCATGTCAAACACCCTTCCCTATGGTCTCTGGCCCTGTGGGGGATGTGCTGGTCTGGAGGTTGCATAGGTCTGCTAGGGCCTAGGTGGCAAAGTGTAAGGTGTATGATCAATCCTCTGGTGGGGGCATGTCCTGGCTAAGTGGCCCAGCTGGTCACAATGGAAGCACCTTGGGCTCGACCCCAAAGATTGAGACACACCACTAGAGTGAGAGGACTGAGAAGTCTGGCTAGCCTCAGGCTTTATGAACTGCACTGGAGTTGGATTGATATAAGGGCCTCTGAAGGGTTTGCTACCTCCCCTAGAGTCAATTGCCCCGTTCGGCCTCTTTCCATTTCCCTGTTGGGCCGAGAATTTATCTTTATGCTGGTCTTCAATAAATTTGGCCACTTGGACCACCTCAGCATATGTCTGCAGCTTCAACCCAACTATGGTTGACCCAATGCCTGGCCTCAACCCCTTCTCAAACTTCTTGGCCTTGGCCCTATCACTGCTGAGATGCTCAGGAGCAAAATGGAATAGCTCCTCAAAGCATTGTTGATACTCAAGCGCAGACTGGGATCCCTACACCAATTGGGAGAAATCACTCTCTCTCCTATCCCAGAAGCTTTCTGGAAATTAGTTCTCAAAGAAGGCCTCCTTGAAGTCCTCCCAAGTGAGGTTTGGGTTATTCTCCCTCAAAATGGGCTCAGTAGCACTCCACTAATCATCGGCTTCATTTTGTAGTTGGTAGCCCACACATAGGATTTTCTATTCATCGATGCAGCCCATCAGCCTAAACACTTTCTTCATGCCACCAATCCACCTTGATGGCAACAATAGATCTTGGCCCACCTTTGAGAAGTATAGGGGCCTAAGCCTCTGAAACTTCTCATCATCTTGGTCAGATCAGACCAACCCTCTATATGTACTTGGGCTTGTTCCGATGCTCGATCTTGTACATGCCCATGTACATGTTGTTGCCCTTGCCCATGTACTTGCCCTTATACCCCACTAGAAGTTTAAAGAGTGGCCGAGTTGGTGGGCACCAGGGCAGGTGTCGATGGAGTAGGGGGTGCGAGTGGTGCATTCCGGGCTTCTATTACTACTTGGATCCGATTATCGATCCCAACTATGAATTGGTTCTGCCTCTCTTCAACCTCCCATATCATATTGCTCATGATGGAGGCAACATCATGAGTGATGAGTACCGTGGAGCTGGTGGTGGATTTTGAGGTCTACCTCGATTCTGCATAAGGGATGTGGGAGGTGGCGTGCATGATCAGGACCGGGTGTTTCGGCATGACATGATTCCTGTGGAGGAATCCGATTAGTTCACATGCATATACAAACTTGCATGTTATAGGTACACATGCATAGGGGTGTCAATCAATCGCGTTGGGCGGGTCTCGGTCAAACTAATCGGGCTTGACAACTTGGAAGCCATACACCATAAATGCTCATTTAAGTAAATGGGCCTAACTTTGGGGGACATGGTACAGTTAATAATCAGGCCGATCGATCTTGGGCTTTAATCGAGCTACCATAAACGGGCCTTAATTGGGCCTTAACTGGGCTATAGACCTATTTAATTTTAAACGGACTTTAAACGCGTCCTCTTTAAAATTGGTCTATTAAATGTGCTTGAAGAGAAATACTAAAAAAATGAGGCAAAGATGGGCATATCAAAGAAAAATATCCAATAGTTAAAATGAATTAAGCCAAAGATGCGTAAAGTAACCAAATTACTAAAGCACTCGATCTTTAACCCAAGAAACTCAAATCAATTAAACTATGCCTACATAACCCAAGTTCAGTAAGTTCAAATCAATTAAACTATACATAAAAAAGATGAATGTTCATATAACAATTACCACCATCTCAATTATACATATCACATACCCTTAGGACTAAATAAAAATAGTATTAAAAAAAAATACAAGTAGTATTAAACGGGTCGAGCTAGGTTAGGCTTAAAGAAGTCGATTCAAATCAGGCTTGTAAATGTGTCAGGTCGGTTGGGCACCCTTCGGGCTAGGTGGCTGCACTGTGTATTATCTATTTATAAATTGTCGAGTTTATTAATTGGGCCGGTCTAGGTCGGGCCATAAACGTGTTAGGCTTGGTCGGGCCCACAGGTGCGGGCTTGGAATTGACACCCCTACACATGCATATATAGTGGGACACATAATGTATCTCCCAACATCACATATAATAAGGAAGCAATACCCAAAGTAGGGAAGCAATCACCATAAATAAAAATAAAATAAAATAAAAATTTCTCCCCAAAATGTTCACCGAAAACAAGGGCATAATCCACCGAAAATAGGGTCATTCCACCAAAAATATTAGAACGATTTCTGATGGAGGTAGTAGAGGCCAAAAATCCTAGAAAATGTTCAGCAGAAATGACCCAGTGTTTCTAATGACTTGTATCCGCTGAGCCCAAAAGTCGCTATAAATAGGCTTGGGTTTACTTCTTTCTCACAAAACCCAAACTATAGCTATGGGAAAGGAGAGGAAACGTCCAAGGAGGCCTACCCCAACTATCCCTCACCTTCTACGCACAGTTTTGTGCCCAATTGAAGCCGTCCACTCATCTAAGGTTTGTTTCTTCTTCTCCGAACTAGGTTTTGCATTCTTCTTGTGAGATTCGATTTCTTCTAACTTAGGTTTTATTCTCTAAAACCTTAGGAATATCATTGCAATCATGTCCAATCATTGTGTTCGCACTCATCATGCCACCTCACAAGAACAACTGGCTATTCCTGAAGAAGAACAGTATGACCAACAACTATTCTGCTCCGTGGCTGAATAGGATCATTAGGAAGACTTTGAGTATCAAAATGTAGATCCTGGGAAGTACGTGTGGAGTAGAGATTTCCAATGGTTCTGCCTCTGTCAACGCTTCAAGGCTGTTGGGTAGTATCGTATCCTAAAACCCGACCTGAAATACTACCCATGGTTGGTGAGGTTATTCTACTACAAACTTCAATGTGTGAACCATGGCAAGGAGGAGATGAGGATCACTTCCTACGTGAAGGGGGTCAAAATATCCTTCAATATGTAGCAGCTGGCAAATATTCTGATGGTCTCTAATGTAGGAGAGCTACTCTACTGCCCTCCCAGGACTCCAACCTATAAGTTTCAGAATGCTGGGGTCCGGCAAGAGATGAACAACATGCTCACCAAGGTAGGTTTTGGGTGGGACCATACTACTAACTGTTGTCTATAGGGCAATTCAGATGAATGTCCTTCCTACTAGTGGCCACTACGATGAGGTGTCCATGTTACAGGCCTATGTGACATATTGTGTGTATATGGGGGTTGTAGCTTCGCCTTCCCTACCTACTGATGTGGACCATGGTGACAAGGTCTGAGGGAGGGACAAGTAGGGTCAGAAACCTATGCTATGGGAGGATTCTGATTGAGGTGTTCCTCCGCTTTGGGGTGAACTTGGAGGATGAGGAGTATCTGGGAACTGATGTGATACACTTCAACTAGGATTCCCTGAAGAAGATGACACTGGACATGGGTGAGGTCACACCAGATGAGGCTGAGGGGGAATAGCTAATGGAGGTGGAGGATCAACAAGGAGGTGGTGTTAGAGGTGTTGGTGGAGGTGATGAGGGTGCTGGTGGAGGTGCTGGTGGTGCTCCACCACCCAAGGCATAAGCTATGGGCTCCAATGTTGCCTCCTCTTCTCGTAGCACTAGGGGTGCGAGGCCTTATGGTCTCAATGATGTGATGGCCCGCCTGACACCACCACAAATCTACTAAGGAGAATGGATAACCAACTAGAGAGTATGGACATGAACTACTGCCTCATGGGTACTAGGGTGGCCTCCCTTGAGGCACAAATGCAGAGAATAGTCTTCCACCTTGCCATTTCGGTGCCACCTCCAGGAGTACAAAATCAAACTCAGAACCAGAGTCAGATTCATGAGCATATTCAGCAGTAGCAGTAGTGGCTTATGTTGCCACAGTAGTATTTAGGATCTACAATTTATGCTTTCCGACACAGCCAATTTTTGCTTCAAGTCTGATGTTTTAGGTGTTAGGTTACAATTTATTTCCTTGTCTTTATTTCTATCAGCTTATAATTTCCTATGTATTTAGACTAGTTAGGATTTTCCTGTTTTTTGTCATTTTATTTTATAAAAAATGGTGTAAGCTTATGTATTCAAGTTCTTTATATAATGAAACCACGTTGACACCTAATCTTGTATCCTAGTTGTGAAATTTCTATTATGTATTGTCTTTGAAATTTTTATTTTCAATTCTAATTCCCAAATCATGGTTCTGTTGAGATTATGTGTTAAGGCAGAGCATCGCACTCTGATACCAAGTTGTCACACCCCACTTTCAATAGACCCAACTTTTATCGTATAGGAATACCGGTGGTGTGCGTAAGATGCTTACTCGTCTTACGAACGTACCAAGATCTCTGATAGCAGTACGTTAATGATTCACAATCTCACAACATGAACCAACTAGTAGTAGCAGAATCAGAGTATAATAGCGGAATTATAAGTAAAATGGGAAACATCTAGTGATAATGTAAATATCTATAACCAAGTTTATCCATTTACAATTAATCATGACTTATATATACATAAGCCCAAAGAATACCTATAGTATCATTCAATATCAAAATCACCAAAAGTGCATTGTGCTCCTCGTGGTCGCGTAAACACAATGGTCACAAGCACAATCCTAGTCGTGCTCCTCCGCTTTTGGTATCCACTAGTCGCTTACACCATACTCCAGTCCAGAGGTTAATGGGTCACATGCCATAGGTACAACGGTACCTGCATCATCATCTAAAAGGGGGCATATACGTGGGATGAGCTTTCTAACTCGCTCAGTGAGGGGTGGGGTTCATGTAAAGTCAAGCAAAAGCAGTTGCATAAATAATTCATGATGTATGATTGTAGAAATTAAACATATAGTCCATGATTCTCGTGATGCAATTCATTTATTTTATTAACCACCTAACAATACAATTAAGTCTAGTAAATGCTACAATGGCATATTAGGCTATATCCCTAGTCTCGTAATTGCCATCGACTACACAGCGATACAAATCCTAACCGTGATTAAAGGCCTATCGATCATGGTATACATCCATCGGTAACCCAGCAAACCCTTGATAAACCCTCTTGGTAGTCATGATAATAGGATCACCATCGGCCACGTCGGACTAGTTCCCACCTCCGACAACAATCACATTATACACTGGAGTGGAATTTCGGGAAGGTTCATTGAACATACCACCATTAGGTTATCCAACACCTTACCCACTGTTGGCAAGGGGACGTAGTATGCAGAATGTCACCTAACCACAATATCTTATATGCTATTCATAATGATACAGTTAGTATGGACCACATAACACCGGTATCACCAAGAAGCGGGTCCATTTCCAAGTATAGTCCCACGGTACACGATACTAGGAGTACATCGGCCACAAGGTGTAACCCACAATTATATACCTATCTAGCATGCATAGCAATTGACTATGGACTACGCAACACTGGAATTCCCATAGGCCACAAAGCGTATCCATTTTCAAATACAGTCCCGGGGTACATGATACCAGGAACACATTGGCCACAAAGTATAATCCACAACTACAACTAGTTCTAATGGACATAATCAATGGATGAATGCAACAAACATACTGTAATCACGGTACCGGTACCACCTGGGCCACACTAGATTCCGTCTCATAACATATATCACATATCATTTCCATCAAAATATAACATGTTATAGAACATCACCATCATGTAAGCAATTTAAATAATCATATGAAAATCCTACACATACTAGCAGTTCTATAATAATTATATAATCCAAAATAAAAGTCAAGCATCCCTCACCTTGATTATGCTTGTGTGGATTGGGGTTCAAGTATGGCCACCGGTTGTTCAATTCGCTATTGGCCTCAGGGTACGTGTGAGTCTCTGTCCTAGGCACAAGCATAGTCGAGTATTATTATGTGTCAAAAACATCAGAAGGGTCCCATAGGGGTTACCCCCAAAGGGCATAGACAAGGTCCCATATTAACGTTCTCACCAAAAATATTCACTTTTCATCGAAAACATTAGAGGTGTTTCCAATGAGGGTAACGAGAGATCCTAAGGTTGAAACATGTCAATGAAAATAGTCAACGGAAGTAGACCCACTATTTCCATTGGGGTGTTTTCGCTGTTGCCTATGAGATTTGAGGCTTTTTGGCTCAGGCCCGATCGCTAGGATTTGCTCCATGGGGGATGTTCCTAGCATCATTTTAAGCCATTAAAATCTTGATTCCATTAGGCCATTTGGGAGATACATCGATCGAATGATCAAAACTCTAGATGGTTATTCGGTCTAACTTGTTGTCGAAGCTCACCGGACTTGGTTTGAGCTTGGTAGTAGGGTCAGGGAGGTGAAATATGTAATCCTCGAGCTCTAGAAATGTGGACCAAGATTCCATCTATAGCTAGATTTCCCTAGCTCAAAATGAAGAGAGAGAATGGTAGGAGAGGTAGCACTTACCTCCAACAAGGATTCCGACAAGGATGTGCATTATCGGGAGCAAGTGTGAGGCCCAAACTCTTTTTCCGTCTTCTTCCCCCTCCTTTCTCTTCCTTTCTCTTCTCTCCTTTCCCTCTTCCACCTTTTGGGCAATTGAGAAAATAGGAAATGAAACTAACTTCCCATTTATTAAGTAAGTCTCTTACTAGGGACCTTATCCAGTCAAAGTAGGTTATTACGTGATCCGGGGCATGTGAACCCAACTCCTTTGGTCTGCAAGGTGCACGTGTCGTAATGAAGGTGTGGGGGAGTATATGGAATCATCCGGGTTCTCACGGTGCGGGTGGTGGAACCCACGGGCATTAAAACCCAACCAATAGCCTAAATGGTCAGCAAAAACAGGTCAGCAGAAATAGAGCCAGGCTGTTTTCGGTGGCATATTTCTAGTGGTCAAGACAATAATTGTCTTGAGTGCTTGCTATCCACTATTTGGTCTCACACAGGTAGTTTCCCTAGGCTATGTTCATGGTCTTCCGATAGTTTTGGTTCATGTCGGGATTAGGGTGTGGGGTGTCGGTTCACTTATTATCTGCGATCGGAAGGTCTAAATCCCCTCCAGTTGAATTGGCAAGCAATACATGAGCATGTGGGGTCATCTCTCCCCCTTCTGTAATGGGCAGGCATGAGCCAAAGCCGATGGTACTTTTCACCTTCGGTCTGAGACCTATCACAACAGTTCAAATTAGATTGGGTCAGGGCACAAGTGTAACATGCCACGTCATATTTTAAGAGAAGAACCAAACGTAGCCTTCCATAACTGCCAAAAAAATTGAGTCATCTACATACTAAAGGTAACCTATATGAGAGTATGTGTCACTATGTCACCACTATAGTGTGAAGAAGAAGAACCCACCATTGAGCTACTGTTAACCGATGCTTCTGACAACATGTACGGTTGGGCTAGGTGTGAGAATAAACTGTCCACAAAGCCACCACTTAAAAATAATCACTTCTCACCAAAAACATCGGAGGTGTTTCCGGTGCGGGTAACAGAGAGCTCCTAAGGATGAAACATGTCAGCGGAAACAGTCAGCAAAAGCAAACCCAGTGTTTCCATTGGAGTATTTTTGCTATTTCCAATGAGATTTAAGGCTTTTTGGCTCAGGCTCGATCACCAAGATTTGCTCAATGGAGTTTGGGGGATGTTTCTAGCATCATTTTAAGCCAATAAAATCCCAATTCCACTAGGCCATTTGGGAGATACGTCGATCAAACGATCGAAACCCTAGATGGTCATTCGGTCTAACTTGTTGTCGGAGCTCATCAAACTTGGTTTGAGCTTGGCAATAGTGTTAGGGAGGTGAAATATGTAATCCTTGAGCTCTAGAAAGTGGTAGGAGAGGTAGCACTTACCTCCAGCAAGGATGCGCATTATCGGGAGAAAGTGTGAGTCTCAAACCCTTTTTCCTTCTTCTTCCCCTTCCTTTCTCTTCTCTCCTTTGTTGGTAGACATGTCCACACTCCTTGCTATGTTTTGGTGTTAACAAATAAACATACATCTTTAACTTGGTTTGATAAAAAGTGATTAGCTTGAAGAAAGTGTAATTAGTTTGAAGAAACACTTAGAAGTTCGAATCAAGAAATCAAGGTTTGAACTCATACAAACATGACCTTGAAGCTTTAAGATATCAAGACCCAAGTTTATAAAGACATTCAAGACCGAAGAAGAAGACATCAAGACCCAAGATAAAGACCATAGGATAGAGAATATTTTGTAATTTGTACACACATTGCAAACGCACGCACCTCATGCATCATACTAGAATGACCTTAGGTGGTAGAGTGCAATATGCTCTAGTAAAACTCTATGAAAATAGATTAACCTGCCTTAAGGGTATTTTGGGTAATCTTAAATTCAGTATTAGGAAATGAAACCTTCATAGAAGTTGTAGGAAATTGAGTCACAATTCCAATGCAACTAATTTCAAGTCAATCTAAGGTTGGACCAAAAGGTTATGGTCAAAACACTGACAATTGGCCAGTATGACAGCATTCTGTCAAAACAGTCTATCATGTTGGTGGTCGACCGGCTGGAAGCCCCGGTCAACCGGACATGTCCGAGACCATATCCGGTCGACCAATAAAAAGTCCCGATCGACTAGTGCCTCCCTGAAAAAACTCCAATGGCTAGTTTTTTACCTCAATAGCTCTTTCCAGTCGACCAACTATCGATGGCGGCTGACCAATGGTCCTAGAATATGACCGTTAGAGCCTAATTTCCTACCTAAAATGCTTCACTAAGTTCACCCATAAATACCCAAACCGCTCTTAATTAAATATGAATTAAGAAAGAGCTTTAAGAGCATTATTGCAAGCATTCAAGAGTTTAAGATTATTATATTCCACTTGAGTTGTTCGATTACACCAATCCCAGCAAAAGGCTCAAGTCTCAATCAAAGTCCTCCACTCTCTCCTGTGCAAGTCAAAGCCATAAGAGAGGACTTTACAAAAGGTGCATGATTCATCTCTCATTCTCATCATTTGTACCACACTTGAGGTATTCCTCCTATTCCACTATTTCCTATTTATTTATGTTTTTTTTTTTTCAATTCTAGACTATACTTAGGATTATAAGGATTCTCTTATCCTAAAAAGAGGAAGGTGTCTCTCTACCTCTAAAAGAGATTGAAAAGGTGCCTCTCTGCCTGTAAAAGGGATTTGTAAGGATACTCTTATCCGTGAAAAAGATTGTAAAGGTTTTCTTCCTACCACTGATCGAAGGGAGAACTAGTGAATACCTTACAAGAGGATTCTTATAGGGAGTGGACTAGACTCGGATTGAGTCAAACCACTATAAATCTTGTGTTGTGTGATTGTACTTGTTTTATTTATTCCGCATTGTTTTAACTTGCAGTCACACTTGTGACCTATACATAGAAAAGAGTTAAATTCCACTAGTATAACCTATTCACCCCCCTCTAGGTTATTTCAATTGGTATCAGAGGGGGAGCTCAATTTATTTAAGACTATATCATCTTAAAAGTCAGTCAAAGACCATGGCCACATTCTAAGGACCACCAAAAGGCATGAACACCTCGAGACCCCCTTACTTTTAATGGAGAGACTTTTCCTTCTGGAAGTGTAGATTCAAAAACTTTGTGTGTGGTCACAACATTATTGTATGGAGAGCCATAGAGAATGGACCATATACCATCACCAAAATAGTTGATGGAAAGACAGTACCGAAGGATAAAGGGGAATGGACAGCTGAAGACATCACTCTCGTCCAGTATAACTTCCATGCTATCACATTCCTTCAATATGCCCTCAATGAACAAGAGTTCAACCGAGTCATAGCATGTGACACAGCTAAAGAGATTTGGGATATGCTTCTTGTCACACATGAAGGTACAAAGAGGTAAAAGAAAGAAAGGTAGACAAACTCGTTTCTGATTACGAATCCTTCTTTATAAAAGAAAATGAGTCAATAACTTCTATGTTTATAAGATTTACTGATATTGTGAATAGTCTCAAAGGTTTAGGCAAGACTTATACTAACGCTGAAAAAGTCAGGAAAATAGCCTTACCTGCAGCTTGGAGACCCAAGAAAACAGCAATAGAAGAAGCCAAAGACTTGACAAAAATCTCCTTGGACTACTTGCTTGGATCTCTACAAACTCATGAAGTAGAGCTGAACGCCGATAAACCAAATCCTGAGAATAAAAGGAGAACCATAGCTCTAAAGTCAACTCAAACTATTGAAGAAGTAAGCGATGATGAAGAAGATGAAGAATTCGACATAGAAAAAGAAATTTCACTCATCACGAGGAAATTCAACAAGTTCCTCAAAAAGAAAGGAAGATTTCAATACAAGAAAAAATCCTACGGAGACAAATCTTATGGGGAAAAAGGTAAATCAAAAATTAAACCCAAGGAAATCTCTTCTAAAGATATAGTCTGTTTTGAGTGCAGAAAGCCTAGACACTTCATAACCGAATGCCCAAATAAATCAAAGAAGAAGGCTTATGCAGCTACATGGGACTCAAGCGATGAAGAGGAGAAAAGTGAATTTGGAGAAGAAGTTACCAACCTCGCCTTGATGGCCATCGGAGATGAAGAACAAGAGGTATGTCAAACTCGACCTGAACTTTTAATAAGGGACTCTAATGAGGAGCTTCAAGAAGCCTTCGAGGCCTTGTATAAAGAAAGTATCAAATTAGAGTCCGATAAAAATAAACTTGAGAAAGAAGTTGACACACTAAATAAGAGAGTGGAGGCACTAACCTCAAAGGTAAGTGAACTGGAGGAAGAAAACTTCAAGTTGAACTCCACCTCTTTACCTTTACCCAGGGGCAAAAGAACCTTGACAATCTTCTTGGATCTCAAAGGAAAGGTCCAAATGAAAGAGAAGGACTGAGTTACAATGGACAAAATCCATCTAGAAATGAGAATCCAAGAAGGGGTGACCAAAGAAACCATCCATCCACCTCTTACATTAAATGTAGTTTCTGTAAAAAAACCAGACACTCCATAAACCAGTGTCACTCCAAGAAAAAGAAGAAACTCAATTCTCAAACTGAGAGACCAAGAGTTAGCTATGCCTACTACTACACGCCCCTAAGAAGGCAATATAGGTCTCAAGAAAACTCTAAGCCTATGCCTAGGTATAGAAAATCCCAACCTCAAAGAGAAAACTCTACTGAGAGGCCCCAAAGACAATACCAAGGGTATAAGAACTATCCTCAGAAGACTTATAGACCACAAGGGAAATACCAAAACCAAGGACTCTATAGATTTCAAAGATACTATACTCCTCAAATATCAAATGGATCTTATGAACATCAGAGGACCAAAGAAACCCAAAGTCATCCCAAAGGCAGAACCAAAGACCTGAAAAGTACAAAACCATTTGGGTTCCAGTCAAAAATTTGACACTAATAATGATGGACCCATGAGATTATGGGGACCAATGTACAATTAAATTTCTGTTATAGGTTTGCTTGAAGAATAAGGTGGAATCTGAATGGGTCATCGACAATGGATGCTCCAGACACATGACATCCAACAAGAACCTATTCTCAAGCTTACGGGACTATGATGGAGGATGGGCCTCTTTGGAGATGACAACAAAGGAAAAATTACTGGCATTGGAAAAATAAGACTTGGAGGTATTTCAATCTCAAACGTTTACTTTGTGAAAAATTTGAATTATAATCTCCTAAGTGTAAGTCAGTTATGTAGCATTGGATACAAAGTAGAATTCAATGTCTCCCATTGTTGCATTAAAGATGCAAATGATAATCTAATACTAAAAGGGTCTAGGAAAAACAATATCTATGTTTGTATGCTTGACGAAGCAAGTTCCTTGAATGCATGCTTGGTTTCTAACCATAGTGAGTTTTCATTATGGTATAGAAGTCTTGGACATGTAAATGTCAAGTTGATTCAAACCATTGCATCCAAGGATCTTGTGAGGAACCTCCCTAAAATCAAGTATGAAATAGACAATTTTTGTGATGCTTGTCAAAAAGGCAAACAAACCAAGGTCTCCCATAAGTCGAAGAATATTGTCTCTTCCTCTAGACTATTGGAACTACTTCATTTAGACTTATTTGGACCTATCAATATATCTAGTATGAGTGGTAAAAATTATACCTTTGTAATCGTTTATGACTACTCTAGATACACTTGGACTGTTTTTCTGAAAAATAAAAATGATGCCTTCGATGAATTTGCAACTCTATGTAATAGACTACAAAATCAGAAAGGATTTACTGTAACCTCTATGAGGAGTGACCATGGAGGAGAATTTGATAATATAAGTCAATTTGACTTATATTGCAACAACATGGTATTGACCATAACTTCTCTGCTCCTAGAATGCCTCAATCTAATAGGGTAGTTGAAAGGAAAAATAGGTCATTACAAGAGACAGCAAGGACTATGCTTAATGAGTATTCTTTGCCTAAGTACTTTTGGGATGAAGCTATAAATATAGCTCGTTATGTACTAAATAGGATAATTCTCAGACCTTTACTTTCTAAAACCCCTTATGAACTGTACTTTGGTAAAATACCAAAAGTAGACTACTTTAGAATTTTTAGGTGTAAATGTTTCATCTTAAACACCAAAAATTATCCTGAAAAATTTGATGCAAAATCTGATGAAGGAATATTCTTAGGATACTCACTCAACAGTAGGGCATATAGAGTTTTTAATAAAATGTCATTAATGGTTGAAGAATCTATGAATGTACGATTTGTTGAATCTTTACCTAATGACTTAAACAAATCTCCTATTGATGATGATGATATCATAATTGATGAACTTAAGAACAAAGCTAATGATATTTCTCTTGATGATACAAATGATGTTAACATAGAAAAATTAGAAACACTACCTAAAGAAGTCATTCCGCATAGGAATCATCCCTTAGAAAACATCATAGGGATCTAGATGGTGAAATTCAGACTAGATCTAAAACCCGAGAGGTATGCAATCACACTACATTTATCTCAAGGATCGAACCCAAGAACATAGAAGAATCACTAAAAGACAGTGATTGGATTATAGCTATGCAAGAGGAGCTTCACCAGTTTGAAAGAAGCAAGGTATGGGAACTTGTCCCAAAACCTGACCACCACACCATCATTGGTGCTAAGTGGGTCTTTCGTAAGAAACTGGATGAAGATGGGAACATAGTGAGAAACAAAGCAAGACTAGTTGCCAAAGGGTATAATCAGCAAGAGGGAATAGACTATGATAAAACCTATGCACCAGTAGCAAGGTTAGAGTCTATTAGAATGCTACTAGCTTTTGCATGTCATAAGGACTTTAAACTATATCAAATGGATGTCAAAAGTGCCTTTTTGAATGGATACATTCAAGAAGAGGTATATGTAGCTCAACCTCCTGGTTTTGAAGACCCTAAGTTTCCAAACCATGTCTATAAACTTGAGAAAGCCCTGTATGGCCTCAAACAAGCCCCTAGAGCTTGGTATGAGAGATTAAGTACTTTCTTAATAGAAAGTGGCTTCTCAAGGGGGAGGATTGATACAACCCTATTCATGAAGAACTTGAAAAATGACATACTCATTGTTCAAATCTATGTAGATGATATTATCTTTGGCTCAACCAACGAAAGAATGTGTACTGATTTCAATAACAAGATGAGCAATGAATTTGAAATGAGTATGATGGGAGAGTTAAATTTCTTCCTTGGACTTCAAATAAAACAAACTGATAATGGAATTTTCATAAACCAAAGCAAGTACACCAAGGAGCTGCTAAAGAAATTTGACATTAATAGTCAAAAATCTTCAGACACTCTGATGAGCTCATCCTTGAAACTAACCAAGGATAAGGATGGCACTTCTGAGGATGTAACTAGATATAGTGGCATGATTGGGGGCCTTCTATATCTGACAGTAAGTAGACCTGACATCATGTACAGTGTATGTGCATGTGCTCGGTTTCAAGCTGATCTTGAGAAATCTCACCTCACAGCTGTAAAAAGAATTTTTAAATATCTGAAAAGCATATGTGATGTTGGGTTATGTACCCCAAAAACCAACCCCTTGACTTGGTCAGCTTTTCAGATGCTAACTTCGCAGGCTGCCATATCGATAGAAAAAGTACCAGTGGTACCTGTCACTTTCTTGGCTCTTGCCTTGTATCTTGGTTCAGCAAGAAACAAAACTCTGTTGCTTTATCTACCACTGAAGCTGAATATGTTGCAGCTGGTAGATATTGTGCTCAAATCCTTTGGATGAAGCAAACTCTCCAAGACCTTGGAGTGAGTTTCGAATCTTACCCAATCATGTGCGATAACACCAGTGCCATAAACTTGAGTAAAGATCCCATTTTACACTCAAGGGCAAAGCACATTGATCTTCGACACCACTTTCTATGAGACACCATTCAAAATGGCGATGTCTCTCTAGAATACATTGAAACTGAGAAACAACTCGTAGATATATTCACTAAACCACTTGGTGAAGAGCGTTTTAGCTTCCTAAGGAAGGAGCTTGGCATTTGCAACCCGTTTGGCTAAATGAATAAACAATCCTTCTTGAATATTCTTTTCCAAAAGCTTAGACTTGAAAAACCCTTTCCACATCCACAATTTTTTAGGTTCTCAGGCAATTTTGGATTCTTCCGGTCGATCCCCAATATACCGGTTGATCGGTACTGACCGAATAGATTACTGGTCGATCGCTTAAAACTTTCGGTCGACTGCCTCTAACCGAAAGGATTACCGATCGACTACCACAATATACCATTCAATCGGTTCCGTCGAAAATTCGATTCCGAACTCTTTTAAAATCGATTGTTTAGAACCATTTTGTCCATTTTTAAAACCCTGTTTGGCCTACAACCCCATTTCGACTCTTCCTCTCCCAAAACCCTAGCTTAGAACTTCTCTCTAACCTAGATCTCTCAAGATCCTTTCCTATCCGTCTCCCAAAACCCTTGCATCTCTTCCCCTCTTACGCCTCCAATCATCATGGAATCTCACTGCCCACACAGAGGCAAGAAAACGGTAGCTCAAAGGGAAAAAGGAAGGCCTCTGACAAAGATATATGGTTCTCCTCCTCCATTGCTCAAGAATCATGGGATCTCTACATCTCTCAAAACATAGAGCAAGGTAAGACCATCAATTCCGACTCTTTGTCCAGGTATGACATCAAAGACCTGTTTGATGCTTTGGGATGGGGCAACATTCTTAAACTTGATTCCCACTGTTACCCCCACCTTGTAAAAATGTTCTTTTGTAACATTACTTTCTCTGGTGAAGGTGACAACCTTCTAGTCCATTCCTATGTTAAGGGAGTTCCTATATATATAGACATCATAATATTAGGAGAAATCCTAGAAATTTCTGTGGCAGGGGACCTAAAATACTACCAACCCAAGACCTACATAGAACAATTCATGGATGTTGACTGTGTGTACTCTAGCATCATGAAGGAATATGCTAATACTCACAAAATTAAGGCTAAGGAACTCACCGATATAGGGAGGATTGTAAATCTCATCATCTCCTACAACATCCTCCCAAAGAGTGGTCATAGAGATGAAGTCTCCCCATTTTTTGCTTATCTCACCTACTGTGTTTGCAAGACTGTGAGCATCAACCTTCCTTACATTCTACTCAAAACCATGATTATCCATGGTGATAGACTTCAAAAGGGAAATCTTCCCTATGGAAAGATGATTTGCCAAATCCTGGACCACTTTCATGTGGATTTTTCTGGTGAATCATTTGAACCGTTTCTCAAGAGATAAATCTTTCCACTATTCACAAGATGCATCTTCTTCCCAAGCAGCCCACTAACTCCAAAAAGACTGCTGCTAGACCCAGCCAGCCACAACAACCAGGAAGTGATGATACGTCAGCCTATGCGACTGTTGCTGATCTTCAGAAGGTTGGGAACATCATCCTTGCCCAATTGGCGAAGATGGAAAGAAAGCAGAATGAGATTCTCAAGCTCTTACACAATGATGAGGAAGATGAAGAAGACGGAGAAGAAGACAAAGAGGAGGACACGGAGGATGAGGATGCAGAGGATTAGGAGTTATTTTTTTTTAGAACTTCGTGTTTGTTTCAGTCATTTATGTTATTTTTTTAAAAATACTCTGCGATACAAAGTTGGCACATACTTGGGGAAGTATTTTAATTTCTTATGTCGTTTTGATTCCCTTTCTACTGTTGACAAAAGGGGGAGAACATCTATTACTCTTTCTAGAAATGACAGTATCTATCTTTAACTATTTACTCTTTTTGAACATCTATTACTCTTTCTGGAAATGACAGTATCTATCTTTAATTGTTTACTCTTTCTGAACATCTATTACTCTTTCTGGAAATGATACTCTTTTGGAAATGACAGTATCTATCTTTAATTGTTTACTCTTTCTAGAAATGACAGTATCTATCCTTGTTTATTTTCTGGCACTAAATTAAATTATCTTATTGATCTTTACACAGTGTTACTATCATTTCTTGTATTTGGTTATATTTCCTGCGTTTGTTTGTCATCACCAAAAAGGGGGAGATTGTTGGGAAACATGTCCACACTCCTTGCTATGTTTTGGTGTTAACAAACAAATATACATCTTTAACTTGGTTTGATAAAATGTGATTAGCTTGAAGAAAGTGTAATTAGTTTGAAGAAACACTTAGAAGGTCGAATCAAGACATCAAGGTTTGAACTCATACAAACATGACCTTGAAGCTTTAAGATATCAAGACCCAAGTTTATAAAGACATTCAAGACCAAAGATGAAGACATCAAGACCCAAGATGAAGACCATAGGATAGAGAATATTTTGTAATTTGTACACACATTGCATATGCACGCACCTCATGCATCATACTAGAATGACCTTAGGTGGTAGAGTGCAATATGCTCTAGTAAAACTCTATGAAAACAGATTAACCTGACTCAAGGGTATTTTGGGTAATCTTAAAGTCAGTATCAGGAGATGAAACCTTCATAGAAATTGTAGGAAATTGAGTCACAATTCCAATGCAACTGACTTCAAGTCAATCCAAGGTTGGACCAAAAGGTTATGGTCAAAACATTGACAACTGGCCAGTATGATAGCATTTTGTCAAAATAGTCTATCATGTTGGCGGTCGACCGGCTGGAAGCCCCAGTCGACCGGACATGTCCGAGACCATATCTGGTCAACCGGTAAAAAGTCTCAATCGATCGATGCCTCCCTGAAAAAACTCCAACGGCTAGTTTTTGACCTCAACGGCTCTTTCCGATCGATCGACTATCGATGGTGGTTGACCGATGGTCCCAGAATACGACCGTTAGAGCCTAATTTCCTGCCCAAAATGCTTTACTAAGTTCACCCATAAATACCCAAACCGCTCTTAATTAAATATGAATTAAGAAAGAGCTTTAAGAGGATTATTGCAAGCATTCAAGAGTTATTAAGATTATTATATTCCACTTGAGTTGTTCGATTACACCAATCCCAGCAAAAGGCTCAAGTCTCAATCAAAGTCCTTCACTCTCTCCTATACAAGTCAAAGCCATAAGAGAGGACTTTACAAAAGGTGCATCATTCATCTCTCATTCTCATTATTTGCACCACACTTGAGGTATTCCTCCTATTCCACTATTTCCTATTTATTTCTGTTTTTTTTTCCCTCAATTCTAGACTGTACTTAGGATTATAAGAATTCTCTTATCCTAAAAAGAGGAAGGTGTCTCTCTACCTCCAAAAGAGATTAAAAATGTACCTCTTTGCCTGTAAAGGGGATTTGTAAGGATACTCTTATCTATGAAAAAGATTGTAAAGGTTTTCTTCTCTACCTACCGTACTGAAAGGGAGAACTAGTGGAATACCTTACAAGAGGATTCTTATAGGGAGTGGACTAGACTCGGATTGAGTCAAACCACTATAAATCTTGTGTTGTGTGATTGTACTTGTTTTATTTATTCGCATTATTTTAACTTGCAGTCACACTTGTGACCTATACATCGAAAATAGTTAAATTCCACTAGTATAACATATTCACCCCCCTCTAGGTTATTTCATCCTTTCCCTCTTCCACGTTTTGGGCAATTGAGAAAATGGAAAATGAAACTAAATTCCCATTTATATAGTAAGTCTCTCACTAGGGTCCATTTGGTTGGATCCTATCTAGTCAAAGTAGGGTATTGCATGATTTAAGCACGTGAACCCAACTCCTTTGGTCCGTAGGGTGTACATGTCGTAATGAAGGTGTGGGGGAGTAATTGGAATCATCCGGGGTTGTTCACGATGCGGGTGGTGGAACCCACGAGCATCGAAACCCAACCAGCAGCCTAAATGGCCAGCAGAAACAGACCAAGCTATTTTCGGTGGCATATTTTCGATGGTCAAGACAACAACTATCTTAGCTGCTTGTTGTCCACTAGTTGGTCTCACACAGGTAGTTACCCTAGGTTGTGTTTATGGTCTTCCAATAGTTTTGGTGCATACCAGGATTCGGGTGGGGGGTCACTTACCATTTGGGACCGAAAGGTATGAATCCCCTCCAATTGGATTGGCAAGCAATACATGAGCATGTGAGGTCATCTCTCCCCCTTCTACAATGGGCAGGCATGAGCCAAAATCTAGTGGTACTTTCCACCTTCGGTCTGAGACCTATCACAACAGTTCAAATTAGACTAGGTCAGGGCACAGTTGTAACGTGCCACATCATATTCTGAGAGAAGAACCAAACGTAGTCCTCCACAACTGCCAAAAAAATTGAGTCATCTACATACTGAAGGTAACCTCTCCGAGGGTATGTGGCACCATGTCACCACCATAGTATAAAGAAGAAGAACCCGCCATTAAACTATTGTTAACCGATGCTTCTGACAACATGTATAGCTGGGCTGTGTATGAGAATAAACTGTCCACAAAGCCGCCACCATGTGATTGGGTCTGGGTGTATCAGTACTACGAATGATGAACCAGATGTATGCCCTATCCCAATGAATTGACTGTAAGGTCTATAATACTTTGACCAAGTGCTCTCTTTAGTAAATGATGGGGCATGCCATTGCCCACTCCCTCTACTCTCACTGTGAGGATGACTATCCCCTCCATTAAACTCATTCGCTAATAGAAGTAGATAGACTATCGATGTCCATACAATCTAGCTGCATGTCTCCACCAAATCAGTGATGAGGTCCTTTAGTGTAGCTTAAACTTCTCCTTCCACTGATTGACGTGCAACGTGATCAACATCTTGTGTGCCATACTCAAATTGACTCTCCCTATTGAATTGCACTGGCTTTTGCTCTGGCTCGGCTTGTTTATACTGCTCTCGAACTCCTTCAAATCTATCACCATCCCATCACCATCACCAGCATCACCGCTCTCATCACTACCTAGTGCTCGATGTTGTGTTTGTGTCTATGTCTAAGTGTGGGTACGACCACCCAAGGAAGTGGACTAATCATCATCTTTATCTAATTCATCCTTACCAGGTGCAGGCTCGAATAGTCAGGGGGTTTGTGAATGTATCCTTCCCTCTGTAGCCATATAATCATCAACATTGACTACCATCTCTTACACTACATATGGGTCTGACCTACCTCCAGGTTGATCCATCAATGACTCGCCTCTATCCTTATCCAGTCTACTAGAGGATCCTCTTCATCTAAGTCAATCTGAAAAATATCAGCAAGCTCGATCTGGCCCCTATCATTCTCCATACCCATGCGTATGTGTTGCATCCTCAGTCTCTTGTTGTAGTGCATATACACCAAGTCAGCGAGATGTGATGAACCTAAGATTCTGCCTTTCGGAGTGAATGAGTGAAAATGTACTCTAATTTCTCTCATAACCAGACGCAAAGCATGTCTGTGAGAGTACTTTGATGGTGATCTTTTGTACTTTCGGTGCCGAACCCCCACACTGTAATGCCCCTATCCCATTAATTTTGCACAATATTATCCTTTTTTACCCATGGTCTTAAGGCTTTAAAATGTGTTGTATCATGTTAAGGAGGCTAGAGGTTATTAACTAACCCATCTCTCTTAAGGCGATGTGGGACTAAAGTTTGCACACCCTCACCGATCTCCCAAACTCCTTAGTACTTGTTGTATTCTTAGTAGGGACACATCACTGATCTCCCAGGCGGGTCTGGTACTTATAGTATTCTTGGGTATCACACATACAACACCCACCATTCAGCTGCATTACAAGGTACAACAAGTGTAGCTGATTATTTTTATTCAAAACACTTAACACTTGTATAAGTAACATTCTGAAATTTGAATTTCATACTAGCATCAACATCGGCTGGTAATAGGGCCCTGTAGTGGCGTTTGCTGGGATGCTATGAAATAACATCACTTAGACACAGCCTCCCCAATAGAAGCCTTCATGTTAGTCCACATCCCTTTTATCTTACTTTACTTACTGCCCTTTTTCCTGTATGTGTGGGGATCCTATTGTAGAATGGGGTTCACACGAGGTGGTATCACTAAAGGTGGAGGTGGAGGTGGGGCTACTCTTGTACTCTGTGTTCTCCTAATTAGCAAAGGAGGCTGTGAAGATCCACTATCTCCTCCTCTAGATGGACCAACTCCTCCTCTACTCTGTCTACATCATTCCTCCTCACGAAGATTTTGTTGGCTCAACGCTTGCCCCTGCCACCGATTTCTACCCTCTTCCTCAGTTTGTATGTCATCAGGCACATAAATAGGGCTATCACTGTCATCATCACTATCATCATCATAACGATGCATGGGAGCATAAAGTGCCTCCTCAAATTCTATCCTTGCCTTATCCTTCGTCGCTTTCCTCTTATTCCCTCCCTTTATGTCTTCAGCTCTGGCCATAACAATATGATCAAGCACTTTAGTGCATATAGCCACATTTGAGTAGTTTCCAACCAAATGTTGCTTAAGTCTTGTGGCTCCATCACCCATAAACTTCTTGTGGCAGTAGTTGCACTCTGCTTTCCTCTTATTGCCATCAATAAGCACTTCGTGTTTCCATGCAATCTCTCTACTATCATAACTCCTATCACATCTCCCACCTCCTCTCCCTCTTCTCCCGCTTTCCTTGTCTCCTCCTCTATTAGCCATTTTATATCACCCTAATGCTGATGCATAAAGAAAATAATATCATTATTAACTTCAAGTATATGGTAGCTACTTATATTTTTTTCTTTCAAAAAATTGTTTTATTTAAAAAAATATTTTAATGGTATAATACAAAAAATAAATATGGTATAACATAACAAGCATCATGTGTGCAAAATACTTTAATATTAATCTCATATTTTTCTTTTATTTTTAAAATCAAGACAGAATATTTTTCCCTATTTCTAATTTTTTTTAATTATTAATCTATTTTTCATATTTTTAAAAAATTAAAATAAATATTTACTGGCTGGAAAAAAATTTTGGTCCTATAGAGTTGTAGAACAACAATGGTGAGTAACATATATATAATTGAGATCTATCAAAGTTATATTTACCATAAAAAACAATAATTTATGTTGATGGAAAATGCATTTATAAACCAGAAAAATAAAAAAAAATATTTATGAAGAAAAAAAATATTCGACTCCGTGAAGTCGTAGATTGGCCTCTAGTGTCTAACATATAAAAAATCTAACATCATCCAACATGTATTTATGTTACCGTTAAAAAAAAAAATTTGGGAAAGTAATTTACCTTTCCAAAGCTTGAAATGTGTAGATCTTCAAGGCAATAGATGTGATGATGTGGCTAATTAGAGGACAATAGAGTGAATTTGTATTGAAATGCAAGGAAGAGCCGAAATTCCACCAAAACATACGAGTTGGGGTTAAAATTTTGACTCCCCCAAACGAAATGGGCTATTTATAAGCCTAAGGTGGTGTCATTTCGCCCGAGAAACCGAAATATCGACCAAGATATTGTACAAATAGCATTTCGTAGACTACGGGCCCGTTTGATAACGTTTCAAAGCAGCGTTTACGCGTTTACATTTCGAAGCAAGACGATAAAGCATTTGATAAAACTGTTTTCGTTTCACTTCTTTTCGAAATAGAAATAGAAATTTTTACTTATTTATGGTTCAAGAAACGACCCAGGCGAAACAAGTTGCCGTTTCTGAAAATGACTTGTGGCCATTCTTTCACTGGTTACTATCGACTTCTAAAAACATGACTTATCAAATACCTTCAATTCCGTTTCTGTTTCTAAAAACGAAAGTTTATGTTTCTGCCATTTCTTGAAATAGAAACGATAGAAACGTTATCAAACAGGCCCTACATTGTCTTGGTCAAAAAAAAAAAAAAACCCCAAAATAACCAACGGCTAGATTTTGAACCATGAACATGAGAGGGCACACATGGGTATCAACAAAGGGATAGGGTTTTTGTATTTCATAGGGTTAGGGCGTCATTTCACCCCCTTTGTGTGTGGGGGGTAGGGGGGGCGTGCCTTAAAAAAAAAGAAAAAACAAACAAAACATCACATCGGGGTTACTACTGGACGTCTGGGAGAAACGATTAAATAGGGAATAGAACTCTTGAAGTCTATACTCTGAAAGGGATAAACAGAATGAACTCTTTCGGGCATCGTTTTAGCACTCTCATCACATTGTCTGGTTTCTTACTGGTTCTGTCATGTTCTCTGGCTTCCCTCACTGATATCTTCAACTCCCCCTCCGTGCATGCCCATGCCGAGGTGAATCTGAAACGCCTCATTGGCGTTTTCCTTTTCTCATTTATCTTTGTTTCTAGTTGTATGATCTTTGAGATTCTTTACTGGATTTTGATTCTAATTGTGTATTTTTTCTGGTTTCATTGCTTGATCTTTATATACATTGTTCACATTCTGATTTTATTTGTTGGAATCCATGAGCGAAATGGAATTCTCGGGCCTGTAGTTCTTATATAATGCTGATTAGGGCTGTGCATGGAAGAGGGGGGGGGGATAAATTATGATATGTGCTTCGTTATATTCTTAAAGAATATCTAAACTTCCTCTGGAGTGGAGTCACCGTGGAGAAATTCCCGTAGACTCTGATGTACATCGTTATGTTCTTTAATTGGAACACCTACTTTTTGGACTCAGAAATGTAAAAAGTGTATCTTTTTTCCCATTTTTCCAACTTGACATGAAGGTCTATCGGAATAATTTGGGAAATTACATATTATTAATTTAACTTATTAATGGAAATAATCAACTTAAAATTTTGTTGCAGAATATATATATATATATATATATAAACTTGTTTTAGAATAAATTTTAAAAAACATCCAAGTTTATTGGGAAGTACCTTGGAGCATGCTGCATGCTGATTTCAATGTCATAAGGATCTCATGAAAAAGAAAAAATGGGATTAGTGCAAGTTTTCAATAGCCTTATTGGTTATTTAATGTGAGAGACCATCCTTTATCAGATGGAATCTCCAGATTGAACATGAGAGATTCTCTAGTGGCATGGAGATGGTACAGATTCTTGTTTATGATGTAGTGGAGAGAACATTTTAGTTGAGATCGGCAAAATGCTCTTCCCAGGAGTAAATCTGATCATATCACAATCACTATCGTATCTATGAGAGTGAATAGAGTAACTGGATCTTTTGATTCGGGCAATATCTGATTATCAAACCCAGATTTCATGTAGTGAGATGGTCAGGGGAATCAATGAACATGGTTAGGAAGGCTTTAAATTCATGTGAAGGTTGGCATCTTGTGGTGACAGAGTTCCTTCTATTAGGATTTTGTGGCTGTGGTACAGTATTACTAGAGGGTGTAACATGATTGACATTGTTCCAGGATGCACATCAAAATTCGATGTTATTTCATATTTACTCTCTGACCTTTTTGGTATTTTGATAAACCCTTCTTCAAATGAAGTTCCCCAATTTAAGATCTTGAGAATGAGGGACGGGGTTACCACAGTCTGTAACATGATTGACTTTGTTTCTGGCTGTATAGTGGAATTTTGTAGCATGTCATATTTGCTTTCTCAACCCTTCTTGTCATTTGATTAATCCCTTGCTTTATTTATCACTGTTTTTTCTTTTTTTTTGGATAATTTTATTTATCACTGTTATCTGTGCTTGATTTAAAAGTATGAAATGTTTGGTAGAAGGTGAACTTTCCCCCCACCTTAATAGATAACAACAGAATTTATTGCCAAAAAAGAGCAAAAGTACTAGATATAGTGTACAATAACAACAAAGAGCAAGGTCTCATCCACAAGAAAGGACTTCATCATCTGGTAAGGTCCCAGATGCAAAGATTGTCTATTGACATCCCGTAGGCCAACTCATCTTCTATTTACTTGATCTATCCTCCAGGACAAAGAATTCCCTTGGGCACAAATGCACTTAGGGGTTATATATATAATAGCTAAGGATAACAATAATTTGTTATTTTAAATTATCGTTGCAGTTGGTTGGCACACTCTGCATGGGAGTCTAGGAGATCAAATTTTATATATACATAGCTAAGGGAAGGAGACAGGCTACACAATACCCAACGATTTTAGGGTGTCTAGTCTGCCATGATTTTGGCAGACATTCTCTCTCCTCCTCCGCTCTTCTCTCCCATATCCATCTTCTGTGATTGTGAGCTAGGATTTCTGAAACCCTAATTGAGGAAGAAAACCTCGCTGCATCAATCTCTCCTACCCATGACGAGTAGCCAGTTCAAGTGCTCCAATCCTTTAGATTAGGTAACTCTAAACCCCTCTTATTTGTGTTTGTTTAATCGGAGGGGGTGCTAAATTTTTCGTTTGGCATCCCTCATTGTTAATACCTCCAACTCCAGCTAGCCCAGATGAGCCTTCTCTTCTCCCTTCCTTCTTTTTCCCTTAGTGGGTCTTTTGTGTTATGCATTCTTTCCTAATGATTACTTCTATTTCTACATTCTTTATTTATAGAGCAAAAAATTGGTGGACTCATTAACAAATTGATATTGTGAATGATGGCTCATACTTAAATTATTTTCTGTTTCTTCAGGTCTTGAAAATAAATCGGTTTCGGAAGCAGCTAAATGGAAATGATGAGGTTAAGCAATTCTTCTCATTCTTCATCTTAGGTTTATAGAAGCTATTCAAGGGATGATTAGGACATCTTTCCACTGTATATGATGATCATATTTTGAATGGCAGTACATCCTTCCAATTCACAAGGTTTAGCTTTTGACCAAAGTGGTATAAAAATTAATAGTCAGTATAGTCTACTTAATTAGAGCTATGATCCTGGACTGCCCACCGATGAGGGCTCCCTGCACGGCCCAAATATCAGCCAAGTGGCAGTTTGGGTGGATCCCAAATTTGTGGATTGGTAGACAAGGCCTTGCATGTCAATTCCAGTCAAACGGAGTTGGCCACATGGAAAAACAAGGCCTAGCAAGAGGGTGCACACTAATGTATGGTCTTATCAAAAAAAAAAAAAAAAAAAGAGGTGAATGTCTACACGAGGATGCAAGCAAATACATAGGAAGCTAAATAATTGAATTAGGCTCTGACATTCAACATGTGGCTGATCCTGACCATGTCCTATCCCCTGTCCATCCAATAGCTGGAACTTTCAACATCTTTCCATTGACAGAATTTGAAATTTATATTTGCTCTTGTTTTCACAGGTCACATTGACCTTGAACATGTCCATGGATTTACGATCAACTTTCACATGGAACACCAAGCAGGTATAATGCAACTTTTATCTCTCTCCTTCTCTCTCTGGGGTTTTGGGGTGAAGGAACTGTTCCCAATGTTAAAAGAGATGTGGAAGCACCCCATTTGTGAGAGGATCATCTTTCTCAGTGGCACTTGTAAGCATGTTAAAATGCCTGAGCCACTCAAAATTTTTTTGTAGGTTATTATATTTTAATCTTTAAGTAGTATCAAGTGTTTCTGACAGCACCATATAAGCATAAAAAAAACCCCTTCAATTCCGAAGCCAACAATTTGTAGATTATATTTTTTTGCCTTAAGTAGACCGAGTGCCTCGTTTTCATTTGTATCCTCAATACTGACTTGGTTGAAGATAATTTTCAATTTACATATGAAGAAAAACTGAAAAAACTTCATTGATCTTTGCCAAAGAATAGATACAGTTTGAGTTGCCATGGAAGTTGAGCATAACTATTTCCACTTTCGTGCCTCCTGCCAGCAGGACGCTTGACTATTTTGTGCCGAAAATCAGTGGGATGGCTTCCCTGAAAATATTTTAGGATGGCAGACAACTTGATGAGTTTCACTCAAATGATATTAAAAACTTTGAGATAGCTCTCTCAAGTTTGTGTTATGGTACTTTTCCGTCACGCATTCTCTCTCACTAGCTTGCTCTCTCTTTTTTTTTTCCCCAGTTTGTGTTTTACTTTGTAATTGTGATAATTCATTATCTCATCATTTCAAACTTGGACCTCTGTGATGTTTATAACTAGAAATCTGGACATCTGAGTCTTATTGTTCAACCACACTGACTACCAAAGAATTTGGTATCAGATCTTTTGATTGGGATATTGACGGCCAATGGAAGCCACTCGGATTGCTTTCTCCAACTCCTTCAAAGCCATTATTCCCAAGATATAATCAAGAACATTCAGCTTTTCTTGATTATGGGCCTTGTCCATGTTCTCTTGAGTCCAAATAGTTATGCATTATAATTCATAAAAATGTTCTGAACTATAAGCCACATGCCTTAGAATTGTTGTCCCTTTGCAAAAGTGACGTGTGATAGAAATACTGTGAATTTTAAAACTTCCTTGACATTTAAGCTAGAAATTTGTAGGCAGATTGATGCAGGACAGGTTCAGAAAAAGGTTCTAGAATCCACAGGTAATGAGCCCTCTGACAGTAGGAAGCTTAGAATAGAATAGAAGAAAAAACAAAGAAACAACAGGAATATGTAGCTGAAGCAATAATAATAGTAGCCAAAAAGCAATGCTGAAGCTAATAATCAACCTAGTTGTCACCTGGATATCCGTAATTCTTTTGAATGTCCAAATTAATACAATAATTTCAAAGCCCAGATCTGTATATTTAGACCTCAGCTCCAGTCCATACATCCTTTTACCATGTGAAATGGTTCCTTTATGAGTGCTCACCCTGTCCTAAACAAATAAAACGTCAGCTTAATAGATAGACACTAACTGTTTAAGCCAAACAGAAGTTCTGTAAATAACTCTTAAAATGACATAGAATTGAAAAAGAAAATCAACTATGTTGTTCCATCAATGCATGAACTTCCTCGAGTTGAATATGGACTTGCTGAAGAAAAAAAAAAAAAAAAATCACTGTTGAAGCTTGAAAACATTCCTGCATTGAGGACATTCAGAACATGCTAGTAAATTGAGATTGCTGACCTTCTCTAGACCTTATTTTCATGGCGAATGATCTTTCTGGAAGTCTTAACATTTTCAGGAAGTTCCCTTTGTTAGCTCTATTTGTGCTTGTGGGGAAGAAATCAGGCTTCCTCTTATCATGAAAGTTCTAATCCATTATTGGTTTGCTATCTTTGTGTAAAATCATGGAAAGCAGCTACTAGCTACCACAACCTAGTAGTAGAACCAGCATAGTTCTGAGGTGCCTTTCTCATCCTCAATATCCTCAGTGCTTCTGTAGTTGGAAAGTCTAGGGGTCATCCACAGTTTTCTTCTTGTTGATGCTGCTATCTGAACCTACCATTTCTTTGGAGCCCGGGGGGACTTGGCCTCACTAGCAGGGTTTATATGGAAAGCCTCTCTACTGAGCAAGTCATTAGAACATTGTTTATTCCCTGCTGCATCAACTAGAATAAGCTTATGATTCCCTGTTAGGAGAACCTACATTTCAAGCCTTTGAACCAGCTTTCTGACATTCTTGTTGTGAGTTCTATCAGAAATTTGTCCAAACAACTGGCAATGGCTTGACTTGGTATGAATGTAAATTTATAGCAAACATGTATGCGATGTGGCGTTTTCTTGGTATTTATGGGCCCCACTGCAATTATAAGGATTCTGGGAGAAAAAAAAAAGAAATAATAAAGATTATCAAAACTTATCTTACAACTATGTTATAAGGTTACTGCAGTTTTTTTTTTTTTTTTGGGTGGAGTTTTAGCTTAATTTCAACAGAGCCTTCTGTGTATCCTGATACAGAAGTCTTTTTTATTTTTCTTATCTTCCTTGTTTACTATACTGAAATGGTCACCATACACATATACGTCATGCTAACATATATCATCTCCATCGTACCTTAATTTTATATTGCAGGTCTTTGTATTTGTAGCAGCTGAATATGAAACTCCAAAGAATTCTTTGAATCAGGTTTGCCTTCATACCACCTCCCTGCCCCTATACCCCCCTCTCCCCCCTAAAAAAAAAAAAAAAAATCCTTGGAGAAGCTATCTTAGTATCTTCACAACTAAATCCCTTTATTTGGATAGTTATGTAGGTATTTTGTTTAGCTGTGTGACAAAGAACTAACAAGTAGTCAACAGCACACATGAATTTGAGAAGAAGAGAAGAAGGTGAATTAGACAATTGATGGAGGAGAAGAAGAGAGCTAAACCATGATAGATTCAGTGTGCAATCTATGGTGGACTTTTCCTTTACTTATAATAACAACGTAATAGCTATTGTATTCTTAGTAGGAATCCTACAAAGACTATAACACTGATTACAATTAAATAAGGAAACTAAATAAAACTAAATAACACAAAACAAACAAAGACATCACGATAGGGACACTCCCCCTATTGTGATCACTAACAAGGAAACCTATGCTGCCACTGTGGTACAACTTAACACTCCCCTCAAACTGGAGCCTATAAACCTCCCATGCCCAGATTAGAACAGTCTTTCAGGAAAGCAAGATGAAATAGAGGCTTGGTAAACGTATTGCCTTGCTGATCTGTGGAAGAAACATAAGGAGTAACAATTAACTTCCTCATAACTGCATTCCGCATTAAGTGACAGTCAACTTCGATGTGTTAAGTTTTTAATTAAACATTGGGTTACTTGCAATGTAGGTCGCAGCTTGATTGTCACAGAGCATCTTCATATAATGCGGAAAACCTAACTCTTGAAGCAGTGACTTCAATCACATCAATTTAGTTGCAGTATGTGCCATACCTCTAAACTGAGCCTTAGCACTGGATCTAGCCATAGTCATTTGCTTCTTACTTCTCCATGTGAGAAGATTGCTACCAATAAACGTGCAATAACCTGTGGTAGATCGACTATCACTGTTAGAACCAGCCTAGTCTGCATCAGAAAATCCAATTAGATCAATATGCTGATGTGGATGATAAATGAGTGCTCTTCCTAGAGCCCTCTTTAGATACCTTAAGATACAACATGCTAGCTCCCAATGAGTTACCTTCGGTGATTGCATAAATTGGCTGGTAACACCAACAACAAAGGATATATCAGGTCTAGTAATAGTTAGATAAATGAGTTTCCCAACTAATCTTCTGTATCGATGCTTGTCCTCAAATTTCTCACCATCACTTGTCCCAAACTTTTCGTGTGGATCTGTAGCAGTATCATCAGGTTTAGAAGCAAGCATACCAGTCTTAGTCAAGAGATCTAACACATTTCCCCTATGATAGACTAACACCATTTTTACTTTTGTAGTACTTCAATGCTAAGAAAATACCTAAGGCCACCCTAGTCCTTAATCTGAAAATGCTAATGGGGACAAGATTTTACCTTTGTAATCCTGGATGCATCATCCCCATATATGATAACGTCGTCGACATAAACAAGCAAAACTACCACTTTAGAATCCTAGTGCCAAACAAAAAAGAGTGATACTTAAGACGACAATAGCTTATAAGGAGACAAGGACATGCATGGAATTAAGATGGGAAACAAGTGAGAAAGTTTCAAAGTAATCCAAGCCATAGGTCTGGCTATAACCCTTTGTCCAACTGGGCTTTAAGATGTTCAACTGAGCAATCTAGTTACTTAATTGTGCACACCCAATGACACCACACATGATCTTTACTTAGAGGCAAATCCACTAGGGTCCATCAAAATTTTCGATAGGGTAAGCAGTCATGGATTATGACACTTGTACCCTTTTTGCATTCTACAGTAACCGAGAAAACTTGACAGTCCTGGGAGACAACTTTTGAACTTGAGGTTGCAAAATATGAACAATGCACAAAACCAAAAACTCGAGTGGTAAAGCAAATATGGGAGTTTTTGAAAACAAAACAGATAAGGGTGAATGGTTAGATAGCATAGAAGAAGGTATGCATTTGATCAAATAACAATTGGTGAGAATGGCATCACACAAAAAATGTTTGGGAACATGCATATGGATCATGAGAGATCGAACAATCTCCAATAATTGTCCATTTTTAGTTTAGAAACCCCATTTTGTTGTGGGGTATAAAAGCCACTTGTTTCATGAAGTATACCATAAGTCAAACCAAAATTAGAAATTTCACCCTGAGTGTATTTAAGAGAATTTTCCGATTGGAGGCATCAAGCTGGGTCTTTATTTCATTATAAAAATGATGCAGATCTGGATCCCAAGGACTGAAATCGGATCTCTTAGGGCCCAATAAAAAACCAAATAGTTCACTCTAGACAAACCAGGGACAATAATGTAATTTCTGGAAAAATTTAGGAGCTTTCTAGAGAGAAATGAGTGACTAAGGACTTAGCAGGAATTAAATTCAAAGAGAAAGGAGCAATTCTGGAAATAAAAATAGTAGTGGGGTTAAACTGAAATAAAACTAAGAATAATGGCAGTTTTGTAAATAATTAACAGAATGGCAATTTTGTAATTAACTGGAACTTAACCAAGGGAAGCCAAAAAAATGACTTGAGTGGAGAGCAAACGTATGGCCAAGGACAAACTAGGAATTTAAACTAAAATAAGGACAAATTAGGTTAAACATAAGAGGTAGGGGCACTTAAGACACTCACTTAAAGAGGTTATCTTCAACCTCACGACACCCATCACAGGGGCGGTAGAACTAGGGAAACAAAAGGGAGAGAGAGCTCCTTTAACACTTCACGATTTGGCCTGAATTTCCAACGAAGGCAACCAACCTTGTGACCTCTTGATTCCGGCAGATAGGGCCCTCAAACTGCAAGTGACCTGGACATCTGTACCTGCAACTCAGTTCAGCGCAAGGGCCAGAACCAGATCTGATTCTTGTCTTCGATTCTCACTTAGGAATATCAATTGGAGCCAAAACTCTGGATTTTCAGTCGCCCTCAGGTGGAGAACCACCACACAAAATCTCAAGGGGAAAGGAAGGGGATCAAAGAAGATCTGACCACTCCTCTCAAGCTGTATTGTCGCTAGTTGGAGGAACCAAACAGAAAAAAAAGAAAAAAAAGGTTGTAACAGATCGATGGGGAAGGGAGAAGAATGTAGAAGAGATAAGAGACAAGAGAAATATCAGAAGAGAGAGAGGATGGAGTTGCAGGCCTATTGGCATCCATGGTTCAAAACCAAAAAAAACCTTAATCAATGTCATTCAATTCTAATTCTTAGTTGAGTTCAATACATCTATTTAAAGACTGAAAATAAACCTACTTTCCTAATTGAAATTGAAACAAATATTGCATCTAAACTAAGATAGAAATAAAATCTCACTCAATTGAAAATCTACCATACTAATACTAACTCTAAAAAAGGAAACTAAATAAAAGATATTTCTAAATCAAAGAGATCCCTTCCATCACCCAACTGCATCAGCTCTCTCGGTCTTAAAAGAACTCGACTCTGTCGAGTTAGGTCGTGCTCTCAAGATACCCTTGAAATTTGGTCGTCGATGACGATGAGGTGGTACGTATCTCGAAGCAGATGATGGAAGCATAACTCCAAGAGGAGGGAGAGTAGGCTGATGTGTCACTGGAGCATAAGTCAATCGATGACGTGGCATGTCTGATAATACGTGTGGCCTCATCAAATACATACGACCTTCTTGCTTCACCTTGATGGTGTTCCATGCACCATTATAGAGAATGCCTGCGTGTCGCTACCAAGGTCGCCTTAGAAGAATGTCGCAGTGTGCTAATGGGGTGACCAAGCAAGTCATATGGTACTATATGGCAAACGAGATGTACCGAACAACAATGGCCTCTTCTCTTAGGGTTCCAAAACCTGACGTGAATCTTCTTGAAAAACTCAATGGAAGGTTGTGTGCTCAACAAATTCAGAGATATGAAGTTTACTACGGGATCAACAACTATATGAAAACTAAGTTCGAAAACTGAAAGTATGCTTTTTTGCTCAAGAGAGGAGCCTTGTCAACTAGTCTATTTGAAAAGGATGAAAGACTAGTTGAATGAGCTCTACATCCTCATCACCATAGTCGACATATCATCTTCCTCGGGGATAAGGATATAAACGATTCATCCTCACTTTCTCAATTGGTTGATTCTCTGTTGCATTACGAACTTCGAAGCATTGGCGTAGCTGAATTCCGCAACAACTATATGACATCTTCGAACTTGAGAGTATGCTTGTCAAGAGGAGCCTTTCAACTAGTCTCGGGCCCCCCTCACAACCCTAAGGATATGGCATCCTCATTTTCTCAATTGTGTTCATTGTCAACATACTTGGGACAATTTGCCACAACTAGCATCATCTTAGCTGTCCTTGTTGAACTCGACCTTTTTTCTTCAACTCTGCGAGCTTCAGGCTTCTTTTCCTCCATACGTGGTGGAGGTCTATAAACTGAAGGAGTCTTGAGCATACTCTTCCAATAAATGACTTCTCTTCAGCTGTCTTGGCATGAGCCGCTGCCACATCAACATACCTGAAATCAATGTTAGCCAACTAAAGTCGTAGCTCAGTACTTAGCCCACTGATATATCGCATCACTTGTTGCTGGTCTGTTTCCTGAAGTCGACACCTTGAAGACAGTTTGTGGAACTCAAGGGTGTAGGAATCCACATCCTTGTTACCTTGTTGCAAGTTAAGCAGTTTATGGAACATTACTTTCTCATAATTAAGAGGAACAAATTTTTCAGTTAGGATCTGCTTCATGACCTCCCAATTGGTAATGGGTCCAAGTCTTCTGACAAAATTTGCATGCAGTACATCATCCCACCATGAACATACATACCTAATAAACTTGGTGAGGATGAATTCACACTTCTTCACGTCTGGAAGAGACTTATATGCAAAAATCCTCTCAACTTTGGTAAGCCAATCAAGAAATTCCTCAGGTCCCTTTTCACCACTGAACTCTGGAACCTCAACTTTGATGCCATATTCTCTGTCAGAAAATTGCCGGGTAACATCTTGGGGTATAACAGGATCACGTTGCACTTGGTGAGGTGTATCTTCAATCCGTAGGGCATTAAACTGAGGAGGTGGTGTATATGGTCCTTCATCAACTCGCGTTTCAGACTTTTACATAAAGGCAAGAATCTTAGCAAGGGCACCTTGAGTGTCGTCTATCAACTTATCATATTTGGCCTCATTCTTCTCAATCCTAGCATTAGTTTTCTGTTGGTTCTCAAGTACCTCACGATACAATTTGTTCAACTTAACATTGGTGATGTTACTTGTCATGGTTAGATAATTGCAGGAAAATTTGTTCTAATACCACTTGATGTGGATCCGGATCCGGATCCCAAGGATTGAAATCGAATCGCTTAGGACCCAATAAAAAACCAAATAGTTCACTCTAGACAAACCAGGGGCAATAATGTAATTTCTGGTAAATTTTAGGAGCTTTATAGAGAGAAATAAGTGACTAAGGACTTAACAGGAATTAACTTCAAAGAGAAAAGAGCAATTCTGGAAATAAAAATAGTAGTGGGGTTAAACTGAAATAAAACCAAGAATAATGGCAGTTCTGTAAATAATTAACAGAATGATAATTTTGTAATTAACTGGAACTTAACCAAGGGAAGCAAAAAAAAAAAATGACTTGAGTGGAAAGCAAACGTATGGCCAAGGACAAACTAGGAATTTAAACTAAAGTAAGGACAGATCAGGTTAAACATAAGAGGTAGGGGCACTTAAGACACTCACTTAAAGAGGTTATCTTCAACCTCACGACACCCATCACAGGGGCGGTAGAACCAGGGAAACGAAAGGGGGAGAGAGCTCCTTTAACACTTCACGATTTGGCCTGAATTTCCAGACGAAGGCTACCAACCTTATGACCTCTTGATTCCGGCAGATAGGGCCCTCAAACTGCAAGCGACCTGGACATCTGTACCTGCAACTCAGTTCAGCGCAAGGCCCAGAACCAGATCTGATTCTTGTCTTTGATTCTCACTTAGGAATATCAATTGGAGCCAAAACTCTGGATTTTCAGTCGCCCTCAGGTGGAGAACCACCACACAAAATCTCAAGGGGAAAGGAAGGGGGTCAAAGAAGATCTGACCACTCCTCTCAAGCTGTATTGTCGCTAGTTGGAGGAACCAAACAGAAAAAAAAAAAAGGTTGTAACAGATCGATGTGGAAGGGAGAAGAATAGCGAAGAGATAAAGAGAGAGGAGAATTATCAGAAGAGAGAGATGGATGGAGTTGCAGGCCTATTGGCATCCATGGTTCAAAACCAAAAAAACCTTAATCAATTTCATTCAATTCTAATTCTTAGTTGAGTTCAATACATCTATTTAAAGACTGAAAATAAACTACTTTCCTAATTGAAATTGGAACAAATATTGCATCTGAACTAAGATAGAAATATAATCTCACTCAATTGAAAATCTACCATACTAATACTAACTCTAAAAAAGGGAACTAAATAAAAGATATTTCTAAATCAAAGAGATCCCTTCCATCGCCCAACTGCATGAAAAAAATTTTAAAAGTAGAAAGAAACTTTGAATGATCTTTTAACAAAGAAGCTTAAGTTAACCGAGAATGATCATCCACAAAAATGTCCAAACAAAAATAAACTAATCTATTTTTGACACTTTAGGACCCTCGTTATCAAAATGAACTAAAGAAAATAAAAAGACTCTAAATGCACTAGGAGTAGGGAAAGATGGCCAGCTTGCTCAAGCCCGCCACCAATCGTCCTCCTTGTTTGAAGGTCCTGAAAGTCTGAAACACCCAATAAGAAGGATAAAAGGTGATAAAGTCATGGATGAAGTAGGTGAAACTTTGCCATGACCAGTTACATGGGTAGAGGATCCATTAGCAAGAATACAGGTGAAAGGACTTTAGACAAAGAAGAGAATAATTCTAACTTACTTGTCATATGGGTAAAGCACAAGAATCAATTATCTATGGTGTGGAAGATTTGGATATAAGAAAGGCTGATGTACCTGTGGGGTATGGGCCAGAGTGGTTATGAATGAGGAAGCAGCTATGGATGACTCAATCTGTTGGAGATGTTTAAGCATGTGATTGTAGTTGTCTCGAGACACGGAACCTGATGAAGAAGGTTTAGATGAAAAGGCAAGAGCAGTGTTTCCAGAAGACACTTTCTCAGTATTACCATTTGTCATTATGGTATTAGCTAATTGGTTAGCCCATTTTGGTTAACCGTGTTTAGCCCAACATATATCCACTGTATGGTTAGGTTCCCACAAAAGGAACACTGTTTAGGAGATCAATTAATCTGCTATCCACCTGTAATACGACCATGACCTTGCCATTAACCACGACCTCTCCTAGATAAGGTAGAATCTTAGCCATAACCAGCAATAAAAATTGACCCTTCCTTGGGAAAGGGTCAGCTCTGGAAGGAGTAACCATACATTGAAGACAGACAAAGGTCTCATTTAGTGAAGGCTCCCTCTCTCCATCAAGTAGCTGAACCTTAATAGAATGATAGTCAGGATGTAATCTGGCCATAAACTTAGCAACAGGAAATTCAGCCTATTGAATCTTCAACTGCTCTAGATCAGTAGTAAGTGGGTAACGAATATGAAGTTCTTTAAGTATACACTTAAAAATGCTGAAATACTCATTCCATCATGGTATCAGAGCTGAGATCCATATTGGGATCTGAGCCTAGTGCCGTCACTGCCACCACCATAGCCTTACTGCCACCCTCTACCTGGTGCCTTCTCTCTCTCTTGCTACTCGAGTCCCCCTCTCACCCTCTTGCTCTCACCTCTCTCTCCATTCCTGCTTCTCTCTTTCTCTCGGTCGAACCCCTCTCTCGCTCTCGCCTCTCTCCTTCGACCATCGCCCTCGGTAGTGAGTTCTTAGTCCTACCGAGGGCTCTTTTCTTCTTTTGGTGTGCCACTATGATGTAAGAAACCATACTACGGTTTCAGATATGAAAGCTTTGAATGCTTTAAAATATTTTGGTTCCACAAGTGAACAACAACCATGTCTGAGGGTTCTAACAAATCATCTACTGCAGAGACTAGAGGTTGTGGTTCTCATGGAGACTTCCCACCTTCCCTGCCTGCTTCATCAAGCTATATGGGAGGAATTACCTGATGTGTTCTCATTCTTGCTTCCTTTGAATTGATTCCATGACTAATTTGGCTACCTCATAGGGGAATCTGATAAGCCTGTTGCTACTGGTCCATCTTAGAAGAAATGGAGATCTTACAAGTCCCTTGTGATGTCCTTCCTTGTCAATTGAGCCCCTTATTGCTAGGGGGTACCTTTTGTTGGACACTGTTGCTAAGATCTGGTCGGTTGCCAAAGGCACCTATTCCCAAGTAGGCAATGCTGCTCAATTATATGAATTATGTAGGAAGATCCATGATCTCAAGCAACAAAACATGACTTTATCCCAGTATTACTTTGAGTTGAGGACTCTCTGGCAAGAACTGGATTTCTATGAGGAGTTCATTCTACCTCCACCACAGATGCTATGAATTTCAAGAAGAGGGAAGACAAAACCCATGTTTGATTTTTTAACGGGTCTCAACATTGAGTTTGATCAGATCCGTACCCATGTCATCAACTGAGAACCTTTCCCGTTCCTGGAGCAATCTTGTGCTATGGTTCAGTTAGAAGACAACTTCCATATTGTGATGTTGTAGCCTTCCTAGGAGCGATCAACTCTTATTACTGGAATAAGCTTTGGTCACTCCCATGGGGGTCTTACACGTACAGGTGATCAACCTGCTTTTGACAAGGAAACTGTCAAGTGTGAATATTGTGGGAAGGAGCGTTATTACCGAAGAATTCTGCTAGAAACTTTATGGTTGCCCTACCAATTGTAGTCGTGGTCGTGGATGGGGCCATGGAAACCAGAGTCGGGTAAATAATACTGAGGCTTTTGACAATGCAGTAGCTAGTAATAGTATCGATTGTGCCTTGTCCCATAATGAGATTTCTCTCCTACGGCGACTCATGACCAAATTGGAACCATCTTAGCCTTCTGCCAGTTCTTCCACAATTGTTTATGACTCCCATCTTACCAGTTCAAGTATTCCGTTTGGTGGTGCATGTGCTTTAGTGGCATCTCCTCCCTAGATTATAGATTCCGGTTCCACTGATCACATGACCGGTTCCTTCAATTTATTTTTTGAGTATTCTTCTTACCCTATAAAGAGAAAACTGCTGATTGAAATCTTTTCCCCATTTCTGGGAAGGGTTCTGTATGGTGTTCCCTCACTTTGTCCCTATCCTTAGTCTTACATGTTCCTAATTTTTCAGCTTATCTCTTATCCATTGCCGTTTAACAGCTAGTCTTAACTGTAAGTCACTGTTTATCCTTCATACTGTGTGCTTCAGGATCTGGTGACAGGGAAAACAATTGGTTGTGGTAGCGTACAAGGTGGGCTGTATCTACTTGAGGATAGTCTCACTTCGGTTCTGAGCTTGTCATCTGCACTTCAGCCAGACTCTTAAGGAGCTCGTTTATCTGAGTTAATTTTATGGCATCGTTGGTTGGGTCACCCTCATTAGGGACCTTATCTAGGTTTTTTCCATCTTTATTTGAGAAATGTAATACAGACAACCATTTTTTTTATTATTATTTTTTTTTTGTGAAGCCTATAAACAGACAAACTATTTATCCCAGTTTGAATAATGAAAAGTGTTGTTCCTTTTACTTTAAACCTCTATGATATTGGGGTCCATCCGGTTCTGCTTTTGTTACCGGGTATCAATGGTTTATTGCATTCATTTATTGTCACACTCGAATCACCTAGAGATATTTGATGCGTTATAAAAGTGAGGCCTTTCAGTGCTTTCATCTTTTTCATTGCATGATTCAGACATAGTTTTAGGCAACAATTAAGGTCCTTCAGAGTGATAATAGTAGGGAATATATTGATGCTGTCTTTCAAGCTTATCTTGATGCTAAGGGAATTCTACACCAGACTAGTTGTGTTGACACACCTGTTCAAAATGGTGTGGCTGAAATAAAGAATAGATCTTAGAGGTTGCCTGCTCCCTTATGTTTGCGATGACAGTTCCTTCTCAATATTGGAGTGAGGTGGTCCTCATTACTGCCTACATGATTAATCAATTGCCCTCTTGGATGTTGCAATTCCAGTCTCCTCTTGCTGTGCTTCAGGGCAGATATGCATTTGTTGTGCCTCCCAAGGTGTTTGGTTGTGTATGAAATGCTCACAATCACCACCTGAATGAGAAATTTGATCCTTGGAGTCTCAAGTCCATCTTCCTTGGATACTCTACCATGAGGGGTACAAGCTCTACTAAGCTGTTGTTGGTTCGTGACCATAAATGTGATCTTTCATGAGTTTGCTGCTCATTATGGTGCACCATCTCTTTAGGGGGAGCATTCTACTCATTGGGAAAATGTGCCACCTGTTATTCTTCCCCTTACCACCGTGGATGGCATTCAGGAGGTCGGTGCTTATGGTTAGCAATCTACATCTACTCAGGATAAGTCAGGTAATGGTGATGTGTTGTCGCCTTTGAAAGTTTATACTCACCGCAAGCAACATAAGCAATAACAGCCCACCATAGCCCTAGCTCTACTTAGCCAACCATTGCATGCCCTTGATCCTGGTCCTTCGTCAATTCCATCTGGTAGTGTTCTGTCTTTTGACTTACCTATAGCTGTTTGTAAAGAACAGAGAACTTGTTCCCGACATCCCATTTCTAAATTTGTTTTTTATTCTTATTTGTCTCCTTCCTATCGTACCTTTATGTCTACATTATCTTCTGTTTCTCTTCCTCAAAACTGGCAGGAACCTTTTGCTGATCCAAAATGGAAAGCAGCTATAGTTGTAGAAATACAGACACTTGAGAAGAATGATATATAAGATCTAGTTGGTCGTCCTCCTTAAAGAAGACTGTTGGTTGCAAGTGGGTCTTTTCTGTAAAATAGAAGACAGGTGGCACTATGGATCGTTACAAAGCCAGGATTGTTGCCAAGGGATTCACTTAGACATATGTCATCAATCACTAGAAGACCTTTGCACCTGTAGCAAAGATGAACACTATTTGTGCCATCCTCTCTTGTGCTATAAATCTTGGTTGGGAGTTACAACAACTGGATGTGAAGGATGTCTTTCTTTATGGGGAGATTAAAGAAGAGATTTACATGGACATCCCTCCTGGGTTTAGTTACTGTTAGACAAAGGGCGAGGTCTGTAGACTCAAATGTGCCTTGTATGGACTTAAGCAGTCTCCCCATGTCTGATTTAGCCACTTCCAGAAGACTATGAACTCTGCAGGGTATATTCAAAGCAATGTTGATCATACCCTCTTTATCAAAAAGTTTGGTGACAAGATTGTTATTCTTATCATGTATGTTGACGACATTGTTGTTACTGGTAATTATATCAAGGAGATTTCCCCTCTTAAGACTTTTTTTGGTATAAAATTTGAGATCAAAGACTTGGGGCAGCTTCGTTATTTTCTTGGCATCGAAGTTGCCCAGTCTACCAAGGGTATCTTTATATTTCAGCGAAAGTAAACTCTTAGTTTATTATTAAAGGTTGGTATGTTGGGGTGTAAGCCCTTGGAAACACCTCTGGAGGCTAATCTGCATCTAGCTAGTAAGGTGGGTATCTGGTGGATAAAGTTAGTGTTGTAATAATGGATTATTTGTTAATGGGTTTTAGGGGTTTTATCCAAACAAACCCTTAAGCCTTTTATGGTTTTATGTTCATTATAAATAGAGAGGCTTCTGTCAAGTTTAGACACAAGTCATATTCTCCCTAATTCTTTATGGTGTCAGAGCAAGTTAGAGGGGAAAACCCTTCTCTTTTTCTTCCCCTCTAAAACCCTATCCCTAATGCATTCCACCTAATTGTCTCTCACCACCCCCTCATCGCGACTCTTTCTGTCGCTCCTCACCACGCCTCTCTCTCGCATTCTTTCCTTATGACCCAATCCCACGACTCTCCTCACGACGGCACTCTCTCGTGATCTTCTCCCTCTCTGTGGGCTTCTCTCCTTCGCGCGGCATCCCCTCTCTAGCTTCTCCACCTCTTTTTCCTTTTAGAGGGTTTTCTCCCTCTTCTCTTTTGGTTTCCTGACAGTTATCCCTTAGTGGTGAGTTTCTTCCCACCAAGGGCCTTCTCCTTGTTTGGAACACTAACTTTTACCCAGATTTGTATGATGGACTAGATCTGAACGGTCGACCGAGATCCTTATGCTTGCTAGATCTGGACGATTTCTTTCTCTTGTGATTGTTCTTGGGATCAACACCTATAGCGTCTAAAGACTCTGACACATTAGTTCTCCAGGATGGGAGGAATCATGGTTCTAATGGTGATTACCCTACCATCTCTACTAGCTCCATCAAGTTGGATGGGAGCAACCATCTGATGTGGTCTTGCTCCTACTGCTTGTCGATTGCTGGCCATGGATATGCCAGTTTTCTTACAAGTACTACTGTTAGTGCCCCTTAGGACAAATGGGACATTGCCAACTGCATGGTAATGTCCTATCTTATCAACTCTAGGACCTCGTCTATTGCAAAGGGTTATTTGTTGCTTGATACTATTACCCTTATCTGGAAAGCTGTGAAGGGAATGTATTTTCAAGTGGGTGTTAGTGCCCAGTGCTTTGAATTGAGAAAGAAACATCATACGACTACTTAGAAGGATCTCATAGTGTCTCAATTTATTTTGAATTGTGTGGAATGTGGAATAAAATTGATTAATATGAGACCTATTAGCTTGTTTATGCCACTGATGTTTTAGGTTTAAGAGTGTGAGGAGATGCTTCGTGTCTATGACTTTCTAGCAGGTTTGAATGTGGAATATGATCAAATTAAGGCTAATGTGCTTAATAGTAATCCTTTCCTAGTCTTGAGCAGGCCTTTTCTCTGATTCACGCGGAGGAAAATCGTTTAACTGAGATGCCCCATAGATGCATGAGTTTGAGGGCCCACTTCAATCATTTGACCCATCTTGTATTATAGTTCTCCCTCTTGAATTTTTTGATAGTCCAAAATTAGTTGACAAAAGTAGCTTTCAAAACTAGTTTTCCGAACTCTATTTTGATGCATTGTAGAAGTCTGTTTCGACTTTGGATTGAAACTTGGCACTACGTAGGGGAGTGCTTAGCTACTTTTGGATGAAATTTGGACCAACCTAATGCATATGACCCTGGCAGTGCTGGCATCATCCCTAATCCATACCATCTCCCCTGTTTCTTTTCCACTTGAACTGAGAGACTGTTTTCAAGTCTCATAAGATAGACTTATTCAAGAAGTTACCTTGGAACAAGATGCAATTGGTAACCCATGGAACTAAAATTACCCAAATAAAACTAGGACCAGCCCAAACAACTGATGTAACCATTAAAAAACAATCGTCTCATATCTCAAGTTTCAGCCCAAATGGTGATGTAGATCCACATTATGGAAGGAAATATGAGAGGAAGAAGGGTCCAGCCTTAGTCCACCTGAGTGGCTAGGGTCCAGCCAAGAAGCCAGCCGAACACCTACTTGGTCCACCTGAGTGGCTAAGGACAAATAAGGGCCAATTAGGCCCATCAGCTAGGGGAATTATTAGTAGTTGTTTTTAATTAATTAGTGGGCCATTGGGCCCATCGAGTTGAGTAAGTGGTATGTCGAGTCTAAATTGTCTTAGGACTCTATTTGTTTTCCACATAGGTTTATTATTCCTAGTCCAATTTCGAATTCTAGTTGTAGTAGGAGTGTTTAGTCCTATTGGGAAACTAGCTCCTAGTTGAAGTAGGAATGTCTAGTCCTATTGGGAAACTAGCTCCTAGTAGTAGTTTGATTGCTATTCTGCCCTCTATAAATAGAGGAGCCTATGTACTCATAATTTCATATTTGAATAAAGAATAATTGTAGTCAATTACTTAGAACAGTCGGGATAGCTGTGGGTGAGAAGCCCGGGCCGAGACAGCCGCTCCTCCCCCACTTTTCCCTTTGTTTCTTCTTGTTTAAAGCTTTCCATTTTATCCTAAAGTTACTGCTGTTGAAGTATACAATTGTTGTGAGTATTTAGAAGTTCATATCTGTCCAAGTTACAAACTAGATTTGATTCTCTCTCTTGAAGCCTGCGATTATTTCTCCTAGGTCCGAAAAGCAAGAAAGCTTGTAACTTCACAACCAGCAATCAGAATCCTCTCAACTTTGGCGGTTTTTGTACCCTCCCTAGGGACTATCTACTCCCAAGAGTGCAGCTCAATCGGACTCCTACAGAACTGGCCACACCTCTCTCTCTCCAGCTCTATAGTAGGTCTTTCTCTCTTCTAGCGGGTTGTGTTTTAGGTGGTTTTGCTCCTATATGGGTATTGTTCCCTTGGGGGTTTATTTGATGGTCTTATTTCTTTTTTTCCTGGTCCTATTTGTATTGTTTGGGGTTATAAATTGCTGGGTTAGTTTCTTGTAATCTACTTCTACATTAAGTGGTATCAGAGCTATGACTCAGACAGAAGAACCCCAACCCACCTTTCAAGATGTGATGAAAGCAATCCAAGCCTTGTCTACGAGGTTGGATGGACATGACCAATAGTTGGCTGACCTAAAAGAGAGTACTGCTGCCCACTCTAACACCCAACCAACTGTTGTCCAAACTAATGTTCAACCTGTTGTTAATTGCATTGGTAATGTTCCCAGAAGAGTCACTATGCAACCTAGAAGGAATGTCCTAGCTCAAAATGATGAGTATGACAATCAACTTTATTAGCTTGACGATACGTACAAGGTCAAGTTAGAATTGAAAGAGTACAATGGGAGGCACGATCCCCTCTACTACCAGGACTGGTAACTTCCTTTGATAACTACTTCCGGTGGTACCGTATGCTTGAAGAAAGGAAAGTCCAATTAGTTGTCACTAAGTTAACTGGTGGAGCTAAGGACTGGTGGAGGAATGAAGAGAATAGGCTGATCCGCAGTCGTCAGATGCCTCATAATTGGGAAGACTTGAAATTTATCCTTAACGATAGATTCTTACCACCCACCTACCGACGTCGACTCTACGACATGCTGAATACTCTCAGGCAAGGTACTATGACTGTAGGATATTATATTGATCGTTTTAATGAACTGCTTTCACGAACAGGTGCCCATAAAGAAGATGAAGAATTGCTCATATCCCGTTTCAAACTAGGGTTAAGGTATGATATTCGTGAGAAGCTTGGTGTGATCGAGATGCCCTCCTTAAGCACTTGTTTTGACAAATCACTAGAAGAAGAGGATCTGATCAAAACAACCTCCAGAAGGTACATCTAGCCAATTGACAACAAAAATCCTTATGTACCAACCAAACCCACTGGATTTCCTACCCGAGCTCCACAAGATACACAGGATAAGGGGAAGGCTCTAATGGGAAGGGAGAGTGGATTTGTGACATGCTACAGTTGTGGAAAGACTGGACACACAGGCAAAATTCTGCCCTAAGTAGGGACGATCCAACTCTGTCATCAGTGCCTTCGAATCCAATCCGGATTTACAAATCCACGAACCTCAAGATGACGATTGGACTGTTAATGTTGCAGTTGAAGGAGAGGAGGATGAACTGGAAGATGAGCTTACACCAAAGAATGATGATCCTCATGCTTATGTCAATGTGGTTGCAAGAATCCTAGTGTCTGAAACTAAGGGTGAAGACTGGAGGAGGCACAATATCTTCTACACCTTAATGTCTAGTGGACCTCACAAAGCTCAAGTGATTATGGACAGTGGAAGTTGTGTGAATGTGGTATCTCAAGCCTTTGTCATTGACGGAAAGCTTAAGACTGAATCCCATCCACAGCCATACAAGGTATCTCTTCTAGACAGCAACATCATGGCTGTAACTCAACGATGTTCAGTCCCATTGAAGGTCTCAGATTATGAAGAAAGTATATGGTGTGATGTCATCCCCATGGTCCTCACTGATGTACTACTTGGAAGGCCTTGGTTATATGACAACAATGTGCTAGTGGGAGGTACTAAGAACCAATGCATCTTCGATCACAAAGGCAAACCATTCATTCTAAACCCACTCAACATATCTCAGGTAAAAGACAAGTTAAGGGCTGCCCAACTAAGGAGACAACATGTCTTAAAGAATGTTGTTAAGACCTCTTCCAAAACAACCACTGAGCAAAAGAAGCAACCATGCAAAGAAAATTTCAGCAAGAAGAACACTGTGGACAGCAAACTATGCGTGCTGCCCCATAGAGAATTCCTGACCCTTGGTGAAGAAACCGGCCTAATCATAGCTCTTGTTACCAAGGCTGCTGAACCAGTGATAGAGGTCAAACATCCCCCACAAATCAAACAATTACTTGCTGATTTTTCAGATTTGGTGCCAGAGGAATTGCCTGATAAACTACCACCGATGAGGGATATTAAGCATGCCATTGACTTGTGCCTGGGTCAGTACTCCCTAATCTGCCCACTTACCGTCTCAGTCCTACAGAGCATGCCGAGCTCAAGAGACAAGTGGATGATTTATTAAAGAAAGGGTTTTAGTTGAGAGCATGAGTCCATGTGCAGTACCAGCCCTATTGACACCAAAGAAAGACGGATCATGGCGTATGAGCATTGACAGCCGGGCCATTAACAAAATCATGATAAAGTACATATTTCCTATTCCTCGTTTGGATGATATGCTTGACATGTTGACAGGAGCCTCCATCTTTTCAAAGATTAATCTACAGAGTGGCTACCATCAAATTCGAATCCGTCCAGGGGATGAATGGAAAACAGCCTTCAAAACAAAAGAAGGTCTGTATGAGTGGAAGGTTTTGCCTTTTGGCCTCACCAATGCACCTAGCACTTTCATGAGGGTGATGACACATGTACTACGACCCTTCATCAGCAAATTTCTCGTAGTTTACTTTGATGACATACTAATATACAGTAAAGCACAAAATGAACACTTGGAGCATCTAAGACGTGTCATGAGAGTACTACGGGCAGAAACGTTATACATCAACTTGAAGAAATGTTCCTTTATGCTGCCCAAGGTCATCTTCTTTGGTTTTATTGTGTCTTCACAAGGCATAGAAGTTGATCCGGAGAAGGTAAAAAGTGTTGTTGATTGGCCTATTCCAAAGACCTTGACCGAGGTTCGTAGCTTTCACGGTCTTGCTTCATTTTACCGACGATTCATCCGGAATTTCAACGCCATTGTAGCCCCAATTACAGAATGCACAAAAGGGGGAAAAGTCCCATTTCAATGGACTCCGGCAGCCACTAAAGCTTTTAACTTGATCAAACAAAAGATGACAGAAGCACCAGTGCTTAGACTACCCAATTTTGATCTTATGTTTGAAGTGGCTACTGATGCATCCCATGTTAGGATAGGAGGAGTGCTTATGCAAGAGGGCCATCCGATTGCCTTCTACAGTGAAAAGTTGAATGATGCAAAATTAAGGTATTCTACCTATGATTTAGAACTCTATGCCATTGTTCAAATCCCCAAGCATTGGAGGCATTACTTAATTGGCAAAGAGTTTGTGCTCTATTCGGATCATGAAGCACTCAAATACTTGCACTCACAAAAGACCATTAGTGATCGGCACGCTAAATGGATCTCATACTTGCAAGGATACGTATTTGCTCTCAACTACAAAGCTGGGAAGGAGAGTCAAGTGGCTGATGCACTTAGTCGAAAGGTGATGATGATGAATACCTTCACAGTACAAAGTGCAGGAGTGGAACACATCAAAGAGGAGTACATTAGTGATGCTGATTTTTCAGAAGTATTCAACAACCTACAAGGAGATGAGATGAGAAATTTACTATACATGATGGGTATCTTTTCAAAGGCACTGGCCTCTGCATCCCAAACACCTCTTTGAGACATCACTTGATTCTAGAGCTACATGGAGGAGGAATGGGTGGACACTTTGGCAAGGACAAAACATACTCCATGATGAAAGACTTATACTTTTGGCATCAACTCTTAAAGGATGTGCAACATGTGATACAGAGATGCCGCACTTGTCAACTTGCCAAAGGAGAAAAGAAGAATACAGGATTATACACTCGCTGCCCGTTCCACACGCACCTTGGCAAGATATAAGCATAGACTTTGTCCTAAGCTTACCACCTACACGGGAAAAGTATGATTCCATATTTGTGGTAGTAGATCGTTTCTCCAAGATGGCACACTTTATCCCGTGCAAGAAGACTCTTGATGCAAGTCACTTGGCCAAACTCTTTTTCAAAGAGATAGTGCGCATACATGGTCTACCACAGACAATTGTTTCAGATAGGGATGTTAAGATCATGAGCTACTTCTGGAAGACTCTATGGTTGAAAACAAATACTAAACTCAAGTTCTCCACTGCATTCCATCCTCAGATGGACGGACAGACCGAAGTGGTGAACAGAAGTCTTGGCAACTTACTCGATGTCTAGTTCCGAGACTATAAAAAGACTTAGCCATCTATACTGGACATTGCTGAATTCGCCTATAATAGTTCCGTCAACCGCACCACAGGTCGTACACCATTTGAGATTGTCCTTGGACTGCAGCCTCAACGATTGGTTGACTTGGTACCTTTGCCACCTCAGGCCCGTATTAGTGTGGAAGCTGATGAGTTCCTTAGATACATCACGGAGGTACATGCTGATGTTCATCGTCGCATCGCTATTAGCAATGACGGATACCAAGCAACTGCCAATCGACATCATCGCTACGTGGAATTTCAGCCTAGTGATTTGGTAATGGTTTGAATTCCACTGAGAGGTTTCCTCTTGGTACAGTGCACAAGTTCCATCCTCGGAACATGGGTCCCTACAAGGTCTTGAAGCGCATTGGCACTAATGCTTACATGCTAGAGCTACCTCCTACTCTGAAGATCAACAATGTCTTCAATGTAGCTGATCTAACGATATATTTGGGACACCATTCTGATGACGGTGACACTGAACACACCCTCAAACTTCCTCAATTTGCAAGCCCTAAAGATATCATCGAAGATGTTCTCGACAACAAGTTCACCACAGTTCGTGGGGGCAAAGGGTACTACTCCTTCCTCATCAAATGGAAAGGTCGACCACGAGAGGATTGTACTTGGATCCATGTCGATGACTTTCAATGCCTTAACACGGACCTCTATGAGCACTACATGTCCCTTACCCATTCATCGGAGTTGAATGATTTTAAGAAAGGGGAAGCTGATGTAGATCCACATTATGGAAGGAAATATGAGAGGAAGAAGGGTCCAGCCTTAGTCCACCTGAGTGGCTAGGGTCCAGCCAAGAAGCCAGCCGAACACCTACTTGGTCCACCTGAGTGGCTAAGTACAAATAAGGGCCAATTGGGCCCATTGGCTAGGGGAATAATTAGTAGTTGTTTTTAATTAATTAGTGGGCCATTGGCCCCATCGAGTTGAGTAAGTGGTATGTCGAGTCCAAATTTTCTTAGGACTCTATTTGTTTTTCACATAGGTTTATTATTCCTAGTCCAATTTTGAATTTCTAGTTGTAGTAGGAGTGTTTAGTCCTATTGGGAAACTAGCTCCTAGTTGAAGTAGGAATGTCTAGTCCTATTGGGAAACTAGCTCCTAGTAGTAGTTTGATTGCTATTCTGCCCTTTATAAATAGAGGACCTATGTACTCATAATTTCATATTTGAATAAAGAATAATTGCAGTTAATTACTTAGCACAGCCGGGATAGCTGTGGGTGAGAAGCCTGGGCCGAGACAGCCGCTCCTCCCCCACTTTTCCCTTTGTTTCTTCTTGTTTAAAGCTTTCTATTTTATCCTAAAGTTATTGCTGTTGAAGTATACGATTGTTGTGATTATTCAGAAGTTCAGATCTGTCCAAGTTACAAACCAGATTTGATTCTCTCTCAAGCCTACGATTATTTTTCCTAGGTCCGAAAATCAAGAAAGCTTGTAACTTCACAACCAGCCGTCAGAATCCTCTCAACTTTGGAAGTTTTTGTACCCTCCCTAGGGACTATCTACGCCCAAGACTGTAGCTCAATCGGACTCCTACAGACCTGGCCGCACCTCTCTTCTCCAGCTCTATAGTAGGTCTTTCTCTCTCCTATCGGGTTGTGTTTTGGGATAGTTTTGCTTCTATATGGGTATTGTATCCTTGGGGGTTTATTTGATGGTCTTATTTCTTTGTTTCCTGGTCCTATTTGTATTGTTTGTGGTTATAAATTGCTGGGGTAGTTTCTTGTAATCTACTCCTGCATTAAATGGAGTTGGCCAAGTAGTAAAATAAAAGTTTGAAATTCAATGGACAAATTAATCGATAAACCAAAGGAATAGAAAAAATGATACTTCTGAACAATTATTGAAGGAAAAATGGATGGATGAATCTAGAAGTAAAAAAGGGTAATATATAGGTATATGGTTGAATTTGTGCTTGAAAATTTTATACATGGCCAATCCAAACAATTCCAAGGGCTCAAAAAATGATAAAAGTGCCCCTACAACTAGAAGCAATAGAGTTCTGCATTTCCTGCACATTGAGTGGAACTGAATAAGTGCATTCAAGAAACTTCATATTTTTAGAACATTAAATTACCTTTTAGAGGCCTACTTGATTTAGTAAATTTCCTTGGCTTCCTGCTCTGCATCAGTACCTGTGTTTCAACCTTCTTTATATTCTTGTGGTAAGAAAAATAACAAATTGAACTTTCCTCACTTTAATACTTTATAGAATTTCCATTACATTGTAGAATGTAGAACCCACAAAATCATGCTTACTTTTTTTTCAAATCTTTGATCCTGTTCATCTTGAGTATATCAGTAATGCTTCTGACAAGTCCTTTTTTTTTTTTTTTAATGAATAAATAAATTCATTACCAAGCAGGAGAAGAATATACAAAGGGGGAAAAAGGGGGGGGGGGAAGCCAAGGCTACCGCCAGAAGAAGCGGAGGCCAACCACAGGGGAACAAACAAGATCCTATATCAGGGAAAGGGGGGTATCACTAGGGAATCAAGGGGGGATAAGATGGACATAGGTAGACCCCAGGAGACAACAATAAGCCTGTTCCTAGGGGTGTCAAGAATTGAGCGCTGATGGAGCAGCCAATCTTGGAGGTCACATCAAAGAAGATGAAATTGCAAACCTTATCGAAGGATCTAGATTTAGGAGTTCATCTTGAAGATTTCTCTTCATCCAAAGGTGAGAAATAATGGTATCGCAAAAGACAAGCTTTCTGATCGTGTCGCAAATGGAGGAACCACGGTACGTCATGTCAACCCAGATCCATTCTCTACTTAGGGGAGGATACTTCTACGGGAGGGCGAGATAGATGCAAGAACCCTCTTCCAAACAGAAAGGGAGAGGTGCAGGAGAAAAGAAGGTGGTCGGTGTCTTCAGTGCCATTCCAGCAAGAAAGCTGGAGGGGGAGACTAGAATGTGATGGGAGGTGAGGAAAGGCTGCATAGAGAGGTAGTTGGATAGGGCTCGCCAGACAATGAAACTGTGACGGGGGATGTGGCCTTTGAATCAGATAATGTTGCGCTATGGAACGAGGGAACCTGGAGTGTGAATGTGGTTCCAAGTAGAGCGAAGTGAATAGATCAGAGATTGAGGGCAGCCAAATTGTCTCATCTTCTCTTCCACAGTGGATAGGAGGAATTGAGGGGGGGGGAGAGGACGAGAGATCGGCGAGAGGGGGAGGGGAAGAGGGGGGGTAACAATCTCCTGAGGAGATGATGGAGGCCACAGGAGCAGATTTGGGGAGGCGGAGGGGTCCTAGGAGAGATCAAGAAGAGAAGGATGCCAGAGGGGTGCCAGGGGTCCAGCCAGAGGGAAGTGTGGAGAGCTTCTGACAAGTCCTTGTTACTTTGGATTTCTTGGCATTTTATTTGTAAAATCTGGAGCCAAATTCCTTGAGTTTCCAGGTTGTCTCTCAATATACTTAGCTCCTATGCATTCAAGTATTCAAGAATGGAAAATTTGTCTTTCATCCAAATGAAGCTTGTGTGAGATGTACATGCATGTGATGGTAAATCTTTAGAAGTTCTCTAGTGGGCTAAGTTGAGCAGTAGGAACCGGCCCTTTGTATTTAATCACAAGTAGCTTAATAAATGATGTTTTACAGTAAGCATACTATCTTTCTTTTTTTCCCCCTCATCCTTACTTCTATGGTTTTGTTTTTAGTTTGCTCAATCATTTGGCATAGATCCTGATGGTGTGAACTTGTTTAAGTACTTTTATGTTGTTTGACAACTGCACAAAATCGTGCCTTTTTTGGGGTAATAAATCCGAATATTCATTCGATCTTGTGGAACAGCGTAGTAGAAAAATTACATAGATCTCTGAACCACGGACAGGAAAGCGGCCAAACCAACACATGAATCAGACAGGGCCTTCCGAGCTAGGGAGTCGGAAAAAGAGTTTGACTCCCCAGGAATAAAAGAGAACTTATAATCAGTAAACTGGGACACTAAACTGTGGATGTCCCCAATAAGGCTCTGGATCTAGAGCAGCGCAATCTTAGATGGGTTATTGATGAATTTGATCAACTCTTGGCAGTCTGATTCAGCCATGACGAAACCAACTCCTCAGAGATGCATTCAAGCAGATCAAATCTCAAAGCCATTGCCTCATATTCAAGAACAGTGCCCCCCTTCTGCACATCAGATATAGCGAGTAAAGGGTGACCCAAATGGTCGGTAAGAATGAGGTCCAAAACTCCCATTTTCAAGGTGGTGTTCCAAATAAAATCTGAGTTAAGCTCGATGAATGGGAGGGAAGGGAGAGTCTATTGACAGAAAGGAGTATAGGGGGGCTGATCAACACTAATCTGATGGGCATTGGGGCACTTGGCAGCTAGAAATTCCTCAATGGCGATAGTAGCTTATCCGCAAAATCATGCCTGACACTAGAGAAATGCTCTATCTGTTATGGCGTAGTTCAATTTTACGACATAATGATAGACATTTTGTATCATGCAGAACTTCTTTCATCTCTCTTCAGCATTGTTTTTTGGGTTGAAGCAAGGATCTGCCAAGTATACTGCTGTAAAAGCCTTTTTATAGACTTACCAAAATTTTCTTGTTTGTCTCCAGATCTCACTTTGGGACCATATAATCCCTAACAAAGACCAGGCAAAGTTTGAGACTCAGATCGCTTGCAAATACCCATTCATTGATCAGGTAGAAATTTACTGTTATTCTGTATCTACATCCACTAAACTGTCAACCTGTTATTGTTATAGTTTAAATAATTGATTTATTTTTGGTTGTCCAGGGAAGTAATCTTCGTGGTAAGAAGATTAAACTTGTTCTCCACTGGTATGTTATGCCCAAGACAGGTAGAACCATAGCAGACATGATGGTAATGTCTGATATCAGTCTACCTCAGACATACACATAGATCATCTATTTCACCATGTCGGCCATCTCAAAAAGTTTAGCAGCTGTGAAAAATGGAATTAGACTCACCTTGTTTACTAGACTTTCTAGGTTTCTTTTTTGCTGGATATTGAGCCTATAGTTGTATGCGATGTTAAATCATATTATGCTTCACATACTTTGACTTCTTATTCTAATGAAATTTTTCACCAGCTACACAACCATTACTTTATTTCTTTTGTTTTGTTCAATCGAAGAACCTCCTTCTCTCTCTCTCTCTACATCTGCTAGATAAAACTAAACTCTCTATTAGAGAGGACAACATCAATTATCTTTTTTTGACAACATCAGTTCTCCGAAGGAAATTTTGGAATGATGTGAATATCACAGGAATCCTTTCTCTTGGAAGCTTTTGATGCAGTCATCAAACATTTCGGGGATGGTTTTGAAGGTGGGAAGCCCCAACCTATTAATCTTGCTTGTGTCCATGCTGTGTGGATTGTCATCTCCTTTCTGATCACTGCACCTGCAAGACATCATAATCTGTTTCAGCTAAAATGGCCAAAATATGGGTCATGCACCCTAAAACCTGAACATTCTTCAGATTATGGCTGTTTACGGGTGATCAAACATAGAAGCATCCTCAAAGGTAAAGTAGTAAGGCTGCATTCCCTCACTTGTTTTCAAATGGGTATGATGGATATTTTGTCTTTAGCATCTCAATGATCTCTGACCAGTGAGCAACTGTGCTCGAACATATAAGCCTTCCTGATGCTTTACTCTCTTCCATGGCTAATATGTGTGTAGCTACCACATCTTCAATGTGTACGAACCCAATTCTTGTGTTTGGGTACTTTCCTGTCAAACCTAATCATAAGATTATGAAAGAAGTAAATATGTGGCCTATCATTACAGACTGAATCTTGGTGTATGAAACATCAGTACCACCAACCACTGGAATAGGCCAACCAGGTTTGTCCTGCAAAAGGGCAGTTCCATTTGTTTGGGTCCAGATTAAATAGAGGGGAAGATATTGAATTGAACCTTTTATAATTCCCAGTATCAGTAGTAGTGTACTGGTTGGTTGTGGTGCAATTAGGGGACCCACCACGAAGGATGGGTTCACCACCACGAGATCAATCCCACTCTCCTTTGCTAGTTGCCAGGCTTTTTTCTCTGCTAATGTCTTTGCATATGCATACCACATCTGCATGCAAGAACTTTCCCAACAATATTAGTTAGACATCCATGATAATTTGACAAGCTAATCATGTGTCTGTGTGTTGTGGTGCAATGAATTTTCGGACACTAATGTCAGGAGGTATCACTACATTGTAGCGTTTGCAGTACTCAGGATCACTCCAATGTGATTCATTGAGGGGAATTTTGTTCGACATGTTCGTGGTATCTTATGGCAGAGCATGAAGAGGTGAGCACAACCCGCTTTACTGTACTTGCTTTGGCGCAGGATTTCATGACATTCAGTGTGCCCTTCATTGCTGGATCAATCAATGTTGTCTGCAATATATACAAAGTGCTTCAGGTTAAATCCATGGGTTTCATGTTGAATGATCGAACAACAGTTGGTACTCAACAGTCAACAGGTAATCATGAATCTGAATATGATTTTGCTTGATACTTGGTTTGAACCTGATCCCAGATTTGACAGATCCTTATAAGTTAGAGAATTGGTCTTGATTCTACTAATCCAGCTTGGGTATTTGAGGTACTTGGAATCATATAGTTGGGTGTATGTTGACACTTGTAGCCTGACTGTCTATAAGTGTTTTCTCTAGGTTAGATCAGTTTTTAATGGAATTATACTGATTAAGGTTGAAATTTAGGCTGGATTGAGTGACTTGATGTCAGTTAACCTAACTTTGTACTGGTCAACTCAAGAACTGCACGCACCTTCACATCCTTTCCAGGTCCATATCATGGTTGGATTACTTCCTAGGGGAGTAGACAATAGCTGAGTTGATTTAGAGCAATCCAGTGCACGAGGCTTCCGCTACTGCAGGGTCTGGGAGGGACAAGTGTACGCAGCCTAACCCTCTGATTCGCAGAAGAGGTTGTTTCCAAGTTTTGAACCTATGGGCAACATGTTAATAGCTGAGTTGATTCTCGACTCAAAGTTCACTGGACACAATATATGGTTCTAGGTCCGGTATTATAAACCTTGCAGAGAAAAAATAATTTCAGTACAATGATGATAGCAGAGATTGTGTTTTCTGTTCTAACAGAAGACTCGAAATTACGCCATGGGGGAAATGTCTGTAATTCCATTTGTATTCAATCTTTAACTTGAGTTACGGTATTCCTGTAATGCAAGAGGTGCCAGTGTTTCAAGCTGCTGATGTTTCTACTTTACTTACCTGAATGTTGTCATCATAGGGCACAAGAACTGGAGACGCTGTGTGGAAGACTCCATCAACACCCTCGACTGCTTCATCGAAGCTTCCTTCAACCATTATATCAGCTTTCAAGAGCCTTAGCCTCTGCTTGGCCTCATTCATCTCCCAAAGGAAGCCAACCTTCTCATCAGCATCTAATCAATAGGCAAAAAATCAGTCATTATCATTGTCTTCACCTTTGCACATTAGAAGGGAGGTCTTTTGTTCTTGTTCGGTAAATATAGAAAATCTTATGATCATTAGTATTGACCTCATAGGTCGATAGTTCCTTTCAGCATGGTCATTTTAAGATTAATCTCTGCTCTGACATGTTAGTGGCCATGGAAAAGATGCCCATGCCCATGTGTGTTCTGCATTGCCATTGGTCGGAACCTCTAGATTAAGCACATACCCAACATTCACCCACATAGGTAATAAGACAATTGTCATGATGGCTCAAATGATGAGGTAATAATGTACGTCTCATCTTTATTAAAAAAAAATCAGTTCAATTTCCAAACACAGCCATAAGGAGGAAGAGAGAAGTAAATGAGGATGACAAAATTTAAGTGAGTGGAAGCAGGATTCGATCCTCTTCAATCTTCAATTGTCTAATTCTTGCCCAATTCTCTCTACACATGACGTATACATTTTTAAAATCCAATGGTTGTAGATTTTTTTTATTATTATTCAGACACATTTTAACCCCTCAAGTGCCTCGAATTTTTATAATTGTTGGATTTTGAAAATATATAGGGGTCATATGCATAGAGAATTAGGCAAGAATTGAGCGATTAAGAATTGAAGAGGAGCTGGATCCATGGAAGTGAGAACCTGGATCGCGTACTGTGGTACGGATTGTATGACCCCTTTCTAGCAATGCCTTGACCAGGTATGCCCCAATGAATCCCGTCCCTCCTGTTACACAGTATTCTGGCATCTCTCTCTCTCTCAGAGGGAGGACAAAGAGACGCACGAAGATTGACTAGCACCATGTAATGTAGCTCCATATTTATACTAATGTTTTGGAATTTAGCTCCATGTCGTTTGCATGTTCTTCCTTCATTGTATATCTTGAAAGCTCCACCAATTTTGCGTGCCAAGATTCATGTGTGATGTGCTTCTTTCTCTTCTTTCTTTTGCCCTCGTATTAATACGGAAAAAATTTCGCTACTGCATGGGATGTAGCCTTATAGTTGCAACCCGTTGATGACAGCCAAGGAAATGGAATTCCAGGGGATATTTGAAAATACCCACCTAGGATGTATTTTTCTATTCATGCCCCTGAGATTCCATTCCCTTGGCTGGTACCAAGGGTTGCAGGAACTTGGCTGCAACCTAGGTAATAGCCAAGTTTCGTTCAGTTTTCATAATTGGGAAAAGGTTGGGTATGCTATCGGTATACAGTATGTTAGCACATACGGTGTATCTCTCTCTTTTCCTTTTTGAAATGACCCTCATATCCTTCTTGAATGATACCTCATCATATGCCCTCATTGGTGCTATCCGCTAGCTTACCATATCTCAAAAGCCTACCTATCCCTCTTCCTCTCCCTCCCTTAAATATTGTACTAGATAAAAGAGGAAAGATGGTAACGGGTGTTGGTATTTAGTTGGCTGGTTAGGTAGAACGTTAGATATTTCATACTTGAAGTGAGGTTGTCTATTTTATGTGGGTGGGCCTCCAGCCTAGTAAAGCACAATGTAAGGGGACGAGAGGCAACAATGTGGTTTGGGAACCTTTCCAACATCTACTCCCAAACAGATGCGCTCCCAAGACTTTCACTATCTCAATTATTGCTTTACTGGGTAGTAATCAAAACCTTACAATAGTAGTTTTCCAAGGGCTCATTACAAACCTTCTCCAATCACCATTGTGACTCTAGTTGTGTAGGGCACACCTTAAAACACAAGGACCAAACAACACTCATTAATGAAAGATAAAATAAAGAATGCCTCTAGCTACGCAAGATGAACAAGTGAAAATAGTATCTCTCTATAACCCTCAAATTAAGTCCAACAAATCAAAATTTTTATTCAAGGTTAAGCACAACAAATGTAATGTGTTTGATTGTACTTGAAGGTCCCACAAAGTTCCTATTTTACTACCATAAGAAAGAGACTCGTAAGAAGTGATTATGATTGAGGTAGTTTATACTTTAATTTCCTAGAGCATCAATTCTCCAATGGCATCAATGCTCCAATGGTCATAAATAGAGTGGTTGAGTTCCACTGGTCATAATAATTGCTAAACAAACAGACTGGGGGATTGAGTGTCTGAAACATTCTCCATTTGGCTTGGACATCTCCAAGTTTCCATGGACATTTGTGTTACTTTGCGGATGTCCAGGACTTGAGAAAACTCTCCTTGGCTCGGACGTCTGTCCTTATTCATGGTCGTCAATGAAACAGAGAACTTGAAGTCCAAGGCTATGTTAAGTCATTAAGTCAACCACCTTACACCTAACTTGAGGTTATGATCCAAGGTCTTTCTGAATTTATATTCTTTGTTCTCTTACCTTTGTATGTGTTGGCCGATTTCCCTTCAATGTGTGGAATACACTAACCCTATTCCTTTTGAGGAGGAGTGCCAAAATTCTTTCTTGAGAACTCGAAAAGTTGAATCGGACTTTCAATCAAACAAGATGAGTTTCTCTTATGCCTCGATCGTTTCGAGGACTTTGATTTTTCATACATGTTTAGAAGTTAAACAATGAATTTTAGATAAGAGATAAACTAGGGATTTTATAAAGATGCAAACTACAATTATTGAATTTTCAAAGCAATGAAACTCTCCAAAAGATAAGGATAAAAGGAAAAAGAGGCTAAAATTTAATCTAACTCAAGTTAAATATGAAGAATGGGCTAATATAGGTATACTCAATGCCATCCAACTTTCAAAATTTTCAATTACAGCTAACCGACCACTTCTTCAAGTCACCATGTGATTCTGGTCCTGCTCAACCAATACCTTTCACTTCTCCTATGGGATGGATAAGCCCTACTCTCCTTGATATAGATGCTTTTTCGGTTTACCTCGTGAACGACCTCCTAAATCATTTACTCCCTTTCACTCATCCAATGGATGTTCCTGACTAGCTTTGTTTTTCGATTGAACATCCCATTACTAACTTAGAATTTTGGGCTACATTCCCCAAGTGTGGAAACGAATGGTACAATCCCCATTTCTTAATGTGCCAATTCAGTTTATACTAAGTTGTTCTCCACCCTTGTTACTACTCCTTGACTTGCAAGCAACTTGATCATCTAGTTCTTTTCTACGAAGATGAGATTCAAAGAATTACTGACCTAAAAACCTTAGTCCTCTCTAAATTTGTACCTTATTACTTTTGGTCATGTCCCAAAGTCAGTGGGGAATTCTTGGGATGGTGGTTTTCTTATTATTACGGTCAGCCTGAGAAAGATCCTTCTGACCGTGCCTCCACAACTTCTGCCCATAGCGAGGAACTAATGATGAGTCTATTTCTGGTGTGCAGAGAAAGATAAACAAGAAGAAATCTCCCAAGGAAATCAAAGGTGATCCTCTGTACTAATCCATACTTGCCTATGAAACGTTTTTTGACATAAAATATGATCCAGAACTCTAGTGATGAAGGAGAAACATCGTCAAGCCATAGAAAGGTTAGAAACCATCAGTCGACATGAGATTCTAACTTGTCTAGAAAATGCAAGTAAGACCATTTATGGTTTGACCATAAACATGAGTTGCTTCCACAGAGAATTTTCCCATCTAATGGAGAAACAAGCTCCTTTGACAGATGCTCCTATAAGGAGCCAGGCCCTCAATGGGAGAAACCAATGGTCTTTCTCTTGAACATGAGTCGCCACCTGGATTCATCTAATTGAAATTGAAATGACTCCATCCTAACTGTCTAACTTGTTAGGGATATGCCCACACTCCTATAGTTGGTTTTGATGATAACAAACATATAAAGATATTTCACAATTTTCCTTCAAGTATTGTTTTATAGAAATTTCATATCAAAGTTCAAATTTGATGAATGAAAGGAAGAAATGAAGATTGAAGTCATCAATTGGAGAGTATTAACAAGTTGGTATCAAGAATTGAAGAAGGTATCAAGAGTATAAGACCTTGAAATATCAAAACCTTGAAGTGCATTGAAATACACTGAAGACATCAAGCTTGCAAGGTCAACATGAAGACTCTTGAGGACCAACTGCAAGAAGAATAGAAGACCTTAAGTGTACCTCAATGTAATAGTGCACACGCCATACACAAGCACTACACTGCATCTCATACACATGCATTACATATTGCATTCTTAAGTTTATCTTAACCTAGAATATCCCTAGGTGATGCCAAATGACTAAGTAACAATACCCAAATAAGTTTGGATACATGTTGTGTATAACATGTCATGACAATTGCTGTGACTTCAGCATGATTCATGTTCAAGGGCACTTTAGTCATTCATATGATAGTATTTGAAGATGATTTCTTCTACAAAGTTGTAGAGCATTGAGTTTTGAATCTAATGCAACTTGAATCATCTCAATCCAAGTTCAGACGAGGAAGATCTGATTATTTTCGTATAATTTGTTTGAATAGGCCAAAAACCAGAGGCCTACCGGAAACTACCGGTAGGAATTGATAACTATTGGTTCAGTTCTGTTTTCACAGAACTTGACAGGCCTTTAACGATCCAAAAGCAACCAGTAACTATCGGACTCTACTGGTTACTACCGGATGCCTTTCGATAATTGTTCCGACTAACCAGATGCCTACCGGATAGTTTTGAAAATTGCCCAATGGATATATTCAAGACCCAACGGCTATATTCCAATGGATATATTTCTCCAACGGATACCTCATCCGGTAACTATCGGTAGGAACCGATAATTACCGGCAGAGATAAAAAGTGTCTGTTAGACACAATTTCTAGCTTCTCTTTTAACCCACTCACTTTATAAATAGCCCACACTTTTGTACAACATAATAACACTCAATACTACACATCCAAGTACATTAATTGGGGATTAGAGTGAAGAAAAGAAAGTTATATGTTTGAGTTCTAGTCTTGCTATTTGAGCATATCTTCAAAGAAGAAGTCACCTCTCTCTACACAAGTCTTCTCCTTTATATAGCATTCTACCACAAAGCATTGAGAAGACAACAAAGTGCATTCTTATATATCAGTGTATTTCATTCACGCACCACACAAGAGGTAACTCTAAACCTTTCTATTCCACTTTAAATTTGTTTTTGTCCAAGAGTTGGGTTAACTCTAGAATTGGACATTTAGTTTACACAATTGTTCTACATTGTACTTAGACAAGTGTGTAGGGTTCTCTTAACCTTAAAAGAGTGTATATGTCTCTCTCTATCTGTAAAGAGATTTGTAAGGACCCTGACATCCTGTAAAGAGATTGTAAGGATTCTCTTATCCGTGAAAAAGATTGTAAAGGTCACTCTCTACCTGTAAAGGAGATTTTGTAAATGATCCTCTTATCCTGGAAAAAGAGTTGTAAAGGTGATTCCTCCCTACCTACTGTACTGAAAGGGAAGAGCTAGTGGAATACCTTGCAAGTAAAACTTGTAGGGAGTGGAATAGACTCGGATTGAGTCGAATCACTATAAACCTTGATGTTGTGTGATTGTGCTCATTTTACTTATTCCGCAATTATTCATTTTACAATCACATTTGGGGAACCATTAATAAAAAATGTTTTAAATTTTACTAGCATAACCTATTCACCCCCCCTCTAGGTTATTTCATAACTATGGGTTAGGGTTCGTGTCAGGTTGTAGTCTAAGGAAGGGTTTTTTTTTTTTTTGGTAATTAAGGAAGGGGTTAGGCATCATGGTCCACCTAGTAAAAATCAGACTTCTACCTTAGGTATACACACAAATTATTGAATCAGCCGTCTAAGTTTGAAGGGGTACAAACATTATGCTCTCGCATAAGCATTGAAAAGAAAACATGACCAAAATTTAAAGAGGTAAGTTCAAATCCACATACCTGCATCCAGCTACTCTACATGATATACGAAATGTAAAGCAAACATGTTGATAATGTAAATTGACGAAGCTAGCCCTAGCATTCATTCTCATAGAGTATGGCATATGTTAAATTAAACAAAGATTTGGGTTTATGGTATACAAGCAAGGCTACTTATGCATGCAATATAGTGAACAATTGAATGAAAGTAAGATACAACAAACAAATGTATTGAAAAATAAGTGAACATAGTAAAACATCCGTTAGTAGAGAATTAAAACAAAATTGTAAAAATACGATAAAATCATGTTAGATAGAAGACATTGAGATATAAAATTTTGAAAGAGAGAAATTTGTAAAAAACCTCAAGAAAAGCCTTTAGTAGGTTTGCAATGCGAGATTCCATTGAGAAAAAAATCTCAGGTTTTATTCTAACCAACAAGGGAGAAAATCCGAAAGAAATACTATCTAAAATTGGAAAATTATGAAAATTATACAGTAGCTATATCATAACCAAATATAAAATATTGAAGAATGATATTTTTCCAAAATCCTTATGAATGATGATGTAACTGATTGCACTTTATTGTTGCCTTACTGGGGATAGTAATGAGAAGGGCTCGGTAGAACTATACAATAGCTTGATACGCAAAAATTAGAATGAGGATCTGTAAAAAGGAATAGGGAGAAGATTCCATCCTATGTGAAGGATGCTTTATGACTAGAAGGGCATGTGCTCAGGTGTAGTTAGTGTAAGCTCAAAGTGATATGAAATTCAGCAGCAGTTCCTTACGATTCCAGTGTGTGAATCTCGGTGGCTTGAACTCTTATTAGGTATGTGAGATATGTATATATGTGTGGATCTCCAAAAATTGGGAGGTCATGTATGTATAGTTGGGAGGCTCCTAGGTCACCAAGGAAGGTATAAGACTTATTCCATGTAGGGGTATGATCTCCTTCCATGCTTGAAGAGAGATTTAGCCTATTTATGGGAAGTGTATATTCCCAAGAGGTGTGAGCAACTAACTCATTTATCACATTTGTTTTCTAGATCTTTCTAGGAGTCCTAGGGCCTCAGATTGAGTCTAGGTACGTCACTTGGGTGTCAACGTACGAGACTGGGTCATGATTTGCAAGAAGATTGCACAATCCTTACAAAATCGTAGGACCTGACAGAAATTGCTCTTTGGCCAACATAGTTGACATCTGCCCAATGTTAGCCTTATGGCATATAGAGTCGGCCAAAATGCATCCGATGTCGACTCTGAGTCAGTACAACTTGGGATTGAGTTGACTCAAGGGTTTTGGTCCAATTGGGTTTGACTCAATTTAGGGTCGGTCTATGGTCTATGGGGTAGTTTTGGTTAACTCTATGTATGTCAAAGCCATCGACCATTTTTAAAAACATTTTTGTTCAATTTTAACCATCCTTTGCTAGAATGGAAGCAAAAGTATATTACCTAGAGGTGAGGATGTATCCTCGGCCGTAAATACATGAACCATTCGTGCCAGACCATAAATCCCTTCAGTAGGGGTGACATCTTTCCTCTTCTTCATGCCTGAGCTTTTCCCTCTGCACTTGTGTTTCCTCATGGCGGGGTAATGTTGTCATCTGACAACTCAGAACTCTCCTGCTAAGGAGAAAGGGGCCCAATCAAATCCTCCCAGAAAACTCGTTGCTCTTCGGTTACCCCTTGGTCATCAAGAGTAGGACTAGCAACTCCCTCCCCTGGTCCCTACTCGGCACCAACCTCATTGAGCACCTCCAGAAGAGACTATGATCCATGAGAACTGCAAGGAAAAATAACACAATGCCAACAACACATCATTATGGACAGACCACAACTAGCAACTAAGCTCCCCTGGAATTAGACAATACTTGGCCAACACTCGATCATCAGAAAGATCAAAAGAGAGAACCACACAAATAGGCACCTTCATTTGCTCCAAAGTTCTCTTGTTCTCTTCCCCAAGGGCATGCACTATGTTAGCCCTCCTTGTGCTCACCACCAACCAGATGGTTGGGAAATTTAACGGCTCAGAAGCCTTAGTGAAGAAGAACTTGTACTTCCACTCGAGGTCGACAGAGAATCTACAGCCAGGTGAAACCTATACCAACTTCCAAAATAGAACCACCCAGGAAAGGTAAGGTGCGCGGATAGAGTGTAGACATTCACAAACAACTTTAAGGTGGGAACCTTCTCAATACGCTTACACCTAATGTAGAAACCCAACACTCTTCCAAGAATTTGGGACTAGTAGGGCAAGAACAATACTATAATATTATAGAATTTGATAGAGAAACTTGTGGATGAGGAAGCAAAGGCAGACAAAAAAGGAATGATCGTAGAAGCAAGCATCCCTTCATACTGCTATTGGCCCTTCCCTTTACTAAGAACCCTCTAACTACTGAGTCAGGAATATGGTAGAATATCCTATAATTCTCTAAATCCAGAGCTGATATCTTGGACACAACTTGACCCATAGGAATTCTGGAAGTTGGATCATTCTTAAGGTTATAACCCAGGGTGATCTTAATGTGAGCCTTTTTGTGGTTTGGGAACCTTTTTGGCAGGGGAATCGCAAGCAACTAGCAGGTCTTTTGCCCTTAGAAGGAGGGGTGTATGAGGTCCTATGTCGGGATCAGAATGCTCGCTGGAATCCGATGATGTGTCCCTAGATACCATTATGAAAGAAGTAGTAAGAGAGGAAAAGAAGAAACTTGTGAGGAAGAGAGATGAGAACTTACTGATTCAAGCAAAGAATAGATACTCAAATCATGATGGCAAAGAACATGACGAAAAAAGAAATCACTAGAAAGATGAAATGAGACAACCACAATGATCATCGTCAACACTTGTAACACTGGAATGAAGGAAGACTAGATATAAAGATTAAGCGGTAAAAACTCCTTTCAAACCCAATCCACCATACTTATACAACAAGGATAGCACAAAGAACTTACAACAGATCTCCACCACCAAACGAAGGAGACCATCAATGCTTGAGATAAGAAAAACTCATCAATCCAGGGCATAACCCTCTCAACCTAGACTAGTAGACTCATGTCCACCTCATTCTCTAATGAAACGGAATCCCCTCTCACATCTAGCTAGATATCGCACCATTCTAGGAGACTAATGATGACAGCCCTTGATGTGACAACACATATATCAAGATATGGTATCAAGCCCATTTAAGAGTCTCGAAACTCGTACACAAGAATAACAAGCAATTAAGGGTGAATGATGAAGGTTCGTGGTGGAATACACTCGTTCTACTCCCCTAACGTCCTTTCTAGAAACTTAAGGAAGTGGGCATGGAAGCCAAAATACACTGTCTAGGTCTAAGAAGAGATCTCAACCTTAAATACATGATCACTCAGTGCCCAAGTCATTCCCAACTCATCATTTCTTATTCCAGGGGTGACAAAATGTGGTGTTTACTGCTCCAAGGTACACTTACATTAGGTCGAGGTGTGCAGAACCCATCCCTAACCCTATCTCGGTGATTATGATTACGTCCCTTGCAAATCAGCACAACGTTCTGACATAATCAATACAGAAGATTTGACCTATATTAGATTTAAAAGTTAAAATTTACACCAGAAGGCCCCCCGAGAGTGAGATAGACCAAACGATCTAAGTCCACAATCCCTATTGAACTTTTCTAGCACCATTTAATGGATTGTTGGGGCAGTGTACACCCAATTTCAGTCAAACTCGACCCATTACAAGAAGCCCATGCAAGAGATTGGATGATAACCACACAATTGACCAATATGTGAAGAATGGCAAGCAGAACCCACAAAAGGGCAATCCTAGAAGGATCTTAGTCAGATCAACCGAAAAAGCTAGAAACAGACCTTGTGCTAACATACAAAAGTTCCAGGGAAAGTGTGAGCACATGGCCTAAGCAGTTAAGGCAGTTATAGCCTGTGCAAAAGGTGGGAACCTGATAACTACCCCACTAGACTAGAGATATGGAAGGTTGGCCACTATGGTTAAGAAACTTCCAAAACAACAAAATCTCACAAAAGTATAAGGAGGAACTCTAGTGGAAGAGGTATCATCATCAACATATCACACAATACGATGCAATTATCCTTTTTAGCTTGTATTTTCTTTAGTATTGTTCAATAGCTAAGCGTTTCGTCTTTGTGGCCAGATAGTTTTGGGCCATTGATTTGTGTCTTTGTTCAGATTTTATGCTTGATAGTGTAGTGTTCATGTCTTCACAAAGGTTATGTCCCTATGGGGATTGTATTTTCCGTTAAAGTCATTATTTTTTAAGTTATTTGTGCAACATTTAGTTTAATTTACATGGATATCATAATTAGCTAATTTCATTTAAAGTCCTTAGAGCAATCGAGGAAGTAAGGGATCTCACATCTCCTGATAGAAATTCATAAAAAAAAAAATTCATATTTTTGAGTCTTTATGGCTTTGGCTCGCCCCCGATCTTCTACACAGACTAACATTGGTCTCTATGTCACATAAATTGCCAACACACGCTTTGCCAACCCAGGTTCTCCTCTATTCTAGGCATACCTTCACCTCTCCCTTGTGAATTCTTTGCTGAAATGGGATTGAGGATGAAGAGCATCTCTTTATTTAATGCCCCTACTCTTGTTCTTTTAGGGTTGAAATTCTCTAGCCTTTTTCTTGAGGCATCCGAGCATTGAAGACTGAATGGGTGTGAGTTAAGTCCTAGTTCGAAGGCAAATCGTGTTATGAGTTTTGTGCATCTATTTATTATATCTAGTACAAGAGAAATTTAAGAAGCCAGGCCAACAATTCTAAAACGCATCTACAAATTTGAAACACCATCTCTTTTGAGGTTCATGAAAACTTAGTTCTCACTTAACTTAGATTAATTAGATTAATTAGTCTTTGTGGGAAGTTAAGATGTGTCATATAAACCCCAAGGGGTTGGTCCAATGGTGATTTGATATGGGTCACGGCACCTCGGAAAGGGTCTGAACTGGGTTCGAGTCATCTTGGCAACGTCTTTAGGGCCACTCACAAATCCTGCTAGTAAGCCTATCCAGTGATTTTGTGGTCAGCTAGATTCTAAGACCACAGAATATCAAGTAACCCACCAACCGTTACAATCTACAAATTGATCCAGAGACATTATAGTAATAATAATATTCAGGAAGAAAAGAAAACATTCAATATCTCGACCAACAAAGAATTAGGGAAGAACAACAACAACATCAACAACGGAAACAGCAAACAGAGAACTTAAATCCATCAAAGATCAACAAGACAACCCTCAAATCCACACAAATTAGAAGGAATCAGAAATTAGGGCCAGAGATTACCCATTAGATATCAACAAGATAACCCCCAAATCCCCACGTTACAGAGATTTAATCAGATATATGAATTCGTGCTTGAAATGATACCCGAGCTTGACGATCGTACTTGTCGCTGCAACTCTCTGTTGCTTGACGAGAGACAGAGAGAGAGAGCAGAGAATGCTGAGCTTCGAGAGAGAGCAGAGACGATCGTTGGAGCTTCGCGAGAGAGCAGAGATGATCACCGGTGCTTCGAGAGAGCAGAGACGGTCATCGGTGCTTCGCGAGAAAGCAGAGACGGTCGCCGAGCTTTGTGGAGAGCTGCAGAGAGATAGGAGGGGGTAGGGCGTCAGGACTCGGGATTTCACGATTTTTTCCCCTCACCTTGTTTCAAGAAACAGAAAAGTAACTAAAAGGTATTTCTCCATTCCTGTTTCTGGGAACAGAAGTAGATATAAATTTTAATTTTTATTTCATAAATAGGTGAAACATAACAAAAAAATCAAACAGAAAAAATGATGTTTTTCTGTTTCTGAGCACAGAAAAATGGAAAAACCATTTCTAAAAACAAAATCAAACGGGCCCTTAGTTCTCACTTAGTGCATCCCTGATACTCTCTAAAATAGCTCATTGCCACAATATGGAATCTTTCTCTTTTTTCTTGGCTATGCCCCTCCCCTCTTAAGGGCTTGCCCTCCCTCTTGGGTATTGTAATTAATTCTCTCCTATTTTCTCTTGCTTTTACTTTCTTCCACTCCCCACCTCACTATTGTATAAAAAAAAATAAAAATAAAAAATAAAAAAAAAATTTATTGAATGAAGGGATTGGCACGTACAACATGTGGAATTCCCTTGATCCCACCGATTCAATTCTGTTGCCACTTGTCAAGGCATCACTTCACTGTTGTTTGAATACAAACTGCAACCCAACCCCTCGGTCTCTCTCCTTTCTTTTTTCTCTTCTTTGAATTGATGACTGTAATAACTAGTACGACTGTAAGAAAGAAAAAATTAATTTCAATCAGAGAAAATTAAATGAATAAAAGAAAAGGATAATAACTGTTAATAATTTGCTGCTGTTAGGGTTAGGAACCACCGGAATCCGGAACCACCACTGTCCAGCTAAGAATAGCTGTTGGTAACATGAGAGCTTCATTTGATCCCTTCATCTGCCTCTATTTATTGCTGTCTGCTGCCTTTATATTCCCACCCTCATTCCCCTTCTCCAATCAAATGAAGCCATCACACAAAAACCCTACTCTGCTCAGCACTCACTTCTTCTCTGATTAGTAGTCACTTCTCTCTCTCTCTCTCTCTCTCTCCCTAGAATAGAGAGGAGAGATATTGATCTTCCACAGCACAAGACACAAACCAGTGAGTTTGAAGCAGAAAGCACAGCCAACAAGGTCACTATCAAATCTAGCAAACATGACACCAACATTGCCGAACTTCTCCAACTCAGTGAACCTCAAGTACGTAAAAAGAGGCTACCAGTACGTATTCAATCACCTCCTGGCCTTCCTTCTCCTCCCTTTAATGGCTGGGATCCTCCTGGAAGTCATCCGAATGGGCCCAAATGAGATCCTGAAACTCTTATCCTCTCTTCAATTCGACCTCCTCAAAGTCATCTGCTCATTCGTCCTCGTCCTCATCATAATCATCATCTACTTCATGTCTAAGCCTCGTCCCATTTACCTCGTCGACTACTCTTGTTTCAAACCACCTAACAGCTACCGTGTCCCCTTCGCCACCTTTATGGAACACTCAAAAATCATTCTCAAAGATAACCCTAAAATGATCGAATTCCAATTGCGTATACTCGGAAGATCTGGACTAGGTGACGAAACATGTTTGCCATCCACCTTCCATTATATCCCTCCTAGACCAACCATGAAAGCTGCAATAGATGAAGCAGAGTTAGTAATCTTCTCTGCCATTGATAATCTACTCAAGAAGACTGGAATCAAGGCGAAGGACATTGATATACTCATCATGAACTGCAGCTTGTTCTCGCCTACGCCGTCGTTAACAGCCATGGTGGTGAACAAGTACAAGATGAGAAGCAATGTTATGAGCTTCAATTTATCTGGAATGGGTTGCAGTGCTGGACTTTTGTCGATTGATCTAGCTCGTGATCTTCTTCAGGTTCACCCAAATTCGTATGCTTTGGTTGTGAGCACTGAGATGATAACTCCTAGTAGTTACAGAGGGCATAACAGAGCTATGATTCTTCCCAATTGTCTGTTTCGTTTGGGAAGCGCCGCGATCCTTCTCTCCAACCGCAGGAAAGAATCGTGGCGCGCCAAGTATCGGCTGGTCCACCTGGTCCGAACCCACAAGGTAACTCCACGAGTCTACAACCACTACAACCTAAATTACCCTTTTTTTTCTTATTTTTCGGTCTACCCTATCTAACCGCCCAATGAGATTTTACCAACACCTACAAGAGAATCTCATAACCACTACCAGGGGAGGGGTGTCTTAAGGCTTAAGGCACAAATGTAAAACAGGAGAGTTTATCCTAAGGGTGTTAAAAAATCCTGGTCAACCCAAATCCACCTAACCCCTCTGAGCTCGAATAGGGCCTGGGATGAGATTTCAGCCCATAGAGTGGGTTAGAGTTGAGAATTTCAGGCCTGACTGGGTTGGGCTGGACTTGGGTTGAGGTCTCAACCCAACCTGATCCGATCCAAGCCAATCAAACTCAACCCTATATATTAAGTTAAGAATAAAATAAATGTGTTAATCGTTATAAATGGATACTTATAGAAAAAAGGTTTGCAGAAGGTCTTTCGTATTTTACAATCTACACACATACAAAAACTTTGGTCTTTAGCCTCTGTAATGGATCAAGATCAAGCAACCAAGTAACCGCAATAGTACTGAGCTGGGCTTGATTGGGTTAAGGCAGGCCCAATCAGGGTCCCTCAGGATAGGGTAGGGCCTGGTCTAAGATATACCAGCCCGACCTAGAGCTGGACAGGACTTGAGTTAAGAGACTTTAGGGCAGCCCTTGTCCATCCTTCACCACCTTGGAGCATTGGACTCAACAAGCAAGCCGACCAACAAGACTGTTCACTATAATTTGAGACTTCTCATTAATGCTTTTTAGGGCAACAACACCCTCCCCCCCTCCCCCTTTATTCTCAAATTAAAACTCTAACATGCCTTGGATGGGATTCATTGTAACAACTGGTATCAACATGTTATTTTATGAATGGGAAGTTTTCATTCTATGAGCGCAGCCTATGTTAGCTTTTGTGTCTATCTCTCTCCTTCTCCAAACAAAGAACAAAGATGCCTTTTTAGAGGGGAATAGAAAGATAGGCTATGCTTATCGAAAGAGTTCTTTTATGGTTTATCAGTTGGACTAATTGGCACCTTCATCATTGAAATTCTGATGTTCTATCTCAAACATTTTATTACAATAGGGACACGACGACAAGGCTTATCGCTGTGTGTTCCAGGAGGAGGATCAGCAGGGTCATGTTGGGATCTCGCTATCTAAGGATCTTATGGCGATTGCCGGGGAAACACTGAATTCAAACATTAGAACAATGGGACCTTTGGTGTTACCGGTGTCAGAGCAGCTGCATTTCCTCTTCACACGCATCGGAAGGAAGCTCTTCAATCCAAAATGGAAGCCTTATATTCCTGATTTCAAGAAGGCATTTGAGCATTTCTGCATCCATGCCGGAGGGAGATCAGTGATTGATGAGTTGCAGAAGAACCTGAAGCTATCGTCGGAGCATGTTGAGGCGTCCAGAATGGCATTGCACCGGTTTGGGAACACATCATCATCATCAATTTGGTATGAATTGGCTTATATTGAGGTTAAGGGGAGGATGAAGAAGGGTGATAGGGTTTGGCAGATCGCATTTGGAAGTGGATTCAAGTGTAACAGTGCTGTTTGGAAGTGTAATCGCACAGTTAAAGTGTCTACTGATAGTCCCTGGGCTGAATGCATACACAGGTACCCTATGGACATCCCTGAAATCGTCAAGCTATAAATTCTCTAGCGCAACATGGTGTCCCACACGCATCCAACGTAACGCCTTGAGCTGCGTGTAACCACCTTAAACTTTGTGCCAAAAGATTTATGACCTTTAAATACGCGTTGAAAACCATGTTACGCCACATAGGAGTTGAATCCAGGATTTGAATCGTCGATGGGGCAACATTATAAACCCATCAAGCTAAGGCTACTAAGGTAATAAAGTATCAGAATAGCATCCCTTCTTTATCTGTTTTATGTGTTTGTGTGTGGCATGTGGGATTGGATGAGGATCGAGGGTCTTCCTTTTGGTTCTTTCTTTAATGAGTGATGTAACAGCTCAATAAAGGACTATTTGTTACTACTACTGTTAGTGCAAACCAATTTAAGAAACGAAATAAACATTATTTTTGAAGTGGAGTAGCTCTGTGGGTTTGTTGGATTCAATGCCATCGCCAAATCCAGTACCAGTGATGGTTATTTATGAAGGAAGCAGGTTTCTTTGGAACCGGCTCCTCTCTTTAGCGGTGATTGGGTAGGTCGACTTATAGTTATCTAGGCGATACCTAAGTGATTGTCATGTGTCCATCGTCGCCCAACGAAGCATGAAGAATGAGGTGCTGAAAGAGGCGTGGAGAACGAGATTGTTTGGACATGAGGTGATAGCCCAAGTAACTATGGGCAAGACCTTGGAGATAACAGATAACCGCTAAAGAGAGGAGCCAAATATCCAATCTAAGGGGGTGTAATTGGGTTTGGTTTGAGCTCTAATGGACATAAATCGGTTCCAATTTCCCAAAAACGGTTATTCATCTATTTGATTCCTAATCGGTTTTCCATTTAGTTGGTTAGAACCTCATCTCCGACCTCTACATCATTGCCGACATGCTCTCCCTTTATAGGAGCTAATTCTTCACATAAAATTAAAATAGTAAAAAATTTAAAAATAAAAAGAAAATTATATTAATAAAAAAAAAAAAGAGCCAGAATAGTTGTTTCCCTTTGAAGGAGTTGCTGAGAATGAAAGTAAAGAAGTAGAGAGCTTAAGCTAGAATAGTTGTTTGCCCTTGTTTTGTTTCCTCCTTGATTTAGTGTTCCGCATTTGGTTTTTTCTGTCTAAGGCCTTGCCCATAGTTAGCCTTTCTTGCTTGTATGATGTATGCTTTATTTTTAATTTTTTTAAATATTTTTATTCATCTAATATATATATATCATACTATCATACTATTATATAAGTGCATGTACTCATGTTTCATGGCTAATTTTCATTTGATTATTTTATCTCTCTTACTTATTTAAATGCCATAACTTTTTGTTATCTTTTTTTGTCAATTTTTTTTTTCCAATATTATTGGTACTCTTTATATATTTTTTAATATATTTAATACTCTCTAAAAATCAGTCAAATCCTTTTCCTTATTTCTCTCTTTTTCACTTTCCATTTTCTTTTGCAATAAGCCTTTCCCTCCCCTCCCACATTCCTCTCTTTTACTCTTTTTAAAATATCTTTTAAAATTTATTTTTAAAAAAATCTATATCTTAGGAATTTTTTTCTACCAAAATCTTATTAGTTACCTTCCCAATCAAAATTCCTCACCGTCTTCTTTCTCACCTTCCTCTCTTTTTCTATATTTAAAATATATTTTATGATTTTCTTTCTCTAATCTCCACCATCTCCTGATCTCTCCCTTTTTATCCTTTCTTTCTCTCTCTTCTCTCTCTCTCTCTCTCTCTCTCTCTCTCTCTTCATTTTCTTTTGCAATAAACCTTTCCGTCATGTCTCATATTCCCTTTCTCTCTTTTTGAAATATATTTTACGGTTAGCCTTTCTTGTTTGTATATTGTATGCTTTACTTTTTTTTTTTTTTTTAAATATCTTTATTCATCCAATATATATATATATATATATATACATATTTTATTATTATAGAAAAGCATCAAGTGACAAATCTTTCACTTGACTATTTTATCTCTTTCTTTATCCTTTCTCCTTTTCTTTTATTTTATATTTTTTAAAAATTATTGGTACACTTTTATTTATCTTTAATTATTTCTAACTTTTATTTATCTTTATTTTTTATATTTAAATAATTTTCTCTACTTTCTTTCTTTCTCTCAAACTCCTCCCACTTTTCCATCATTTTTCTCCTACCTTTTATTTCTATTTTTATAATATTAAAATAATTTTATCTACTTTCCTTCTTTCTATCAAACTCCCCCCATTTTCTCTCCCATTGTCCACGATCTACCCTTCTATCTATATTCTATTCCCTCTCAACTTAAGATGTTACTATATTTCTCTACTTTCCTCATTTTTCTCAAACTCCTCTTCACCCCAACCCCCCACTTTTCACTTTCCTTTTTCTTCCTACCCTTTTTTTATCCTTATTTTTATATTCAAATAATTTTCTCTACTTTTCTTCCTTCTCTTGAACTCCCTCCTGATTTTATCTTCCATTGTCTACGATCTCCACTACTTTTCACTTTCCTTTTTCATCCTACCCTTTTATTTGTCTTTATTTTTATGTTCAAATAATTTTCTCTACTTTCCTTCTTTCTCTCAATTCCCCAATTTTATCTTCCATTGTCCACGTTCTCTCCCATTTTTCACTTTCCTTTTTCTTCCTACCCTTTTATTTATCTTTCTTTTTATATTCAAATAAATTTCTCTATTTTCCTTCTTTTGTCGAACTCCCCCCAATTTTATGGATTGAGCTCCTCTATGGCGTAACACAGTGTTTGGCGCACATCCAACGGCTAGAAATGCCTTGGCACGGAGCTCAAGGTGGTCACACATAGCCCAAGGTGTTTCTAGGCATTGGATGTATGCCGAACATTGTGTTGCACCACAAGGTGCCAAATCCCAATTTTATCTTCCATTGTCCACGATCTCTTTCACTTTTCTCTCCCATTACACACTATCTCCCCTCCTATCTATATTCTCCCCTCTCTCCACTTAAGATGATACTATATTTGGATAGATCCTCTCCAATTTTTAATTGCAATTCTTGTGTAATTCTCTCTGAGCACGCGACTCCTATACATTTTCAAAATCGAACAGTTGTAGAAGTTTAAGGCATTTGAGGGGTTAAAATGGATTTGAATTCTAAAAAAAACTTATACAACCACTATATTTATGTACTTTCCTCCTTTTTTTCAAACTCCCCCCACTACCAACCAATAATAGAGTCAAAGAGTGAGTTACGAAGGTCTGAGTTGGGAGAGAATTTCTTCTTTTTCTTCTCTCCCCCAAAACCCCTTTCCCATGATCCCCTCCTCTCTAGACTCTCTTCTCTCTTCAAAATCCTCCCTTCCACTTTCCTTTTTCTTTGTTTTCGAATTTGTTGTAACCTGGCAGTTACTAAGAAGGGGCGAATCAATGAATCCAATTTTCTTTCCTTGATCTGACTGTGCACGCTGACTTAGTAATATCTGCAAACATTGTACCTACTAGCACATAGCCATATGCACTCTCAACCTCCCATAAGCGCTTCCAAGTATGCACACTCATTCCATATTCCACACACTTCTAAGAAGTACAATACTAAGATTCCATGAAAATAGCTTTTTTGGGGATTCTAATATTAGGGGTGTCAATCCCAAGCTCGCATCGTTGGATCGATCGAACTTGATCGTTTAAAAACAGGCCTAGCCTTTACTGATTATTAAACATGTCAGGCCTAAGCCCGCCTGTTTATAAACAGGTAGTACACGGTGCAAGGTGTAAGCCCGATGGGCCTCCCGACCGGCCCATCCGTTTACAAGCCCAACTTGAATCGACATGTTTAGCCCAACCATTTATATGCATATTTTGATTTTTTGGGATAGAATAGGGTATATATTATTTTTTTTTATCAATTATTGAATGTAATTAAGTGTAATGTCTTTTCACAATTGTTGGTGATTTAACAAAATAGATTAAAGTATCTTAAATCAAAGAAAATAAATATTATTTAAGACTTTATTGGTACATTACCCCGTTGGAGACACAATTACCCCGATTAGGAGAAGCCAGATTAAAGCCCAAAACCCGACAAAGCCCGACATGAGACCAATTGAGACCAACTCATTTCTTAAATAGGTAGATCATGGTCCGAGGACATAGGCTTGCAATGCCTGGATAGACCCGATTCAGACCAGCCTGGCCCGACATATTGACACCCCGAGCTAATACGTTTTCATTACTAATAGGTATCTACAGCGCTGGATATTATTTTGGTTGGTTAAGTTCCGAGAGCTTTGGGTTGGGCCGGCCCTTATGTTGGGCATAAGCATTTTTGGACTTTAATTTTTGTATTCATTTGGGCTAGGTTGGGCCTCCTTAGGATTGTGTTTCATTCTAGTCTGGGTTATAATTAATTTGAGTCCAGGCCTCAAATTTGTGGGCCTTGTGTAACACAAATATGGATTATTTGAGCTACTATTGATAAATTCGATAATTTGGGCCATGGGCCGGGGGCTTGCATTTCAAAAATGAAGGGGTTTGAGTTCTTTTACTGGGCCAATCACGCCTCTTTAGGCTATCCAGGTCTTGGTTCATTTGGATCATTGCATCGACCCTGTACTGGGCTCTGCTTTGAATCCCGACCCATGGGCTGAGCCATTTGGGCTTACTTTGACATAGCTCTTAGATATTGATTTTAAATGGTTAAAAGTTGGGCTTGATCCTCATTTGGACCCCAAACATTGTTTCTAATCCTGACCCCTTAGCCAGCATTGGGTTGGGTGTGACGGGAGCTTGGGCCCACATTTGGGCCCTTGAATGTATCAGTAGGTAGGGCACCCAAAAGATGTGCTAAATTCTACAGTAATTGGGCTCCTAAGGCTCCATTTGGTTGCAAGGGAAATTAAAAAAATGGAAGTGAAATTTTCTTATCTAAGAAAGAAAATTTTTAACATCGGTTAACAAAAATAAGGTAATGATTAAGTTTGAAGATTTTCACTTCCCTTGCAACCAAACATAACCTAAAGGACCCTTTCCAATAAATGAATCAAACCCCAAATAATTTCAAATCAACTCAACCCAACTCAATTCCCCAAAGGCCGAATAACCATATTAAATTGGGATTTTGCTGGCCCCAATCCAGCCCAAAGTGAACCTCAGAAAAATTGGCTTACTCAGTTTCCATTTCATAATTACCATAATTAGTGTGTTCAAGTGTAAGGTAGTTACGTTTTTAAGATAAATGTTTACTAAATCTTATGCTTGGTGTAATTAGATTAAAATAATTTGTATGCGTAGCTTATCTTAGTTAAATTCTCATTCTATAAACTTTGTTAAGTGTAATTAGACTAGTCAATTTCAGCTAATTAATTAGAGTTGCATAGCCTTTTATTTCATTAATGTAATTAGCTTTATCTTATAATCTTAATGCTCACTAGTATAATGTCATCTTAGTTAATATAACATAATCATAGTATATTGCACACGCACACACACACACACACACACACATATTATTTAACATGCTACTTAGACAATGACATAGTATAACCTTGGTATGTATAACATAGTAGTATATATATTTACTGTAATTAGTATACATCTATTTAATTATTTAACTTAGGGTACTTAATTAAATAATTAGTATAATATTTAATTAGTTAAAATCTTGACTCACTTGATCAAGTAGGATTTCATACTATGTTAAACATATCAGTTAGGGTCAATCACTAAGCACAATTAGAATAATTAGGTTTTCATAGTGCACTTAATTATATTTTAGGCATAGTTTTCATTAGATGTAATTAGATTAATTAGTCTTTGTGGGAAGTTAAGATGTGTCATATAAACCCCAAGGGGTTGGTCCAATGATGATTTGATATGGGTCACGGCACCTCGGAAAGGGTTTGAACTGGGTTCGAGTCATCTTGGCAACGTCTTTAGGGCCACTCACAAATCCTGCTAGTAAGCCTATCCAGTGATTTTGTGGTCAGCTAGACCCGGGGGAATAATCAAGGCGAAGGCTTGGAAACACTCGTTAGCAAAAAAAAAAAAGTGTCATATAAACAAACTATGTGTAACAGAGATGATAATGTTGAAATGGGTGTGGGAAATCATTTGAGGTGGCACGACCATGTCCAATTTGGATGGCCCCGTACTGAGGAGTGACTTGATTCAAATTCAGAGACCAAAAGAGTTATATAGGAAAAGTGATGAGGAAAGGGCCTTGTATCTTGTATGACTTTAATAGAGTTGGTTTGAAAGCAAGGACCCACGTGGCCGACACCATTTATTAGGGATAAGGTTATGTTGTTGTTGTAGATTAATTAGTCTGAATAATGCATTCGCTTAAAGTAATTAGCCTAGTATAGTTTTTTAATTAATTAATATAATCTTCATTAATCAAATGTTTTCATATAATTAGAATAAATAAGACCCCATAATTCACTTAAACTTTTAGGTTTAATAAACTAGTATCAATATGATTGCATTAATTCATTAATTAAATCTTAGGTATTAATCCTCATTAAATTAGTTTAATCAATATAATGTTAAGTAACATAGCTTCGTATAATCTACATGTTTGGTTTAAGGTTAACACACTCGTCTTTTGTCTACTTACATACATAGTGTAGGGCTTTTGCCTTGTGAATAATATTAAGATTAGTTAGTAGGAGTGGTCTAAGCATATGGAGACTAGTCTTTGGCCAGGTGAAGTATTGAGTGCCTAACACTTTCCCAATCTTTGGCCAGGTGGAAGTATTGAGTGCCTAACACCTTCCCAGTTGTAACCTAACACTTACCTAGCGATCTAGGTAGACCATAGCCATCCATTGGAGTTATATATTCTCCCTTGAAAAGGGGGAGACATTTGTGGGTCCAAGACTATAATCTAGGTGGTGACTCCTTTTATCCATTTGTCATTTTGTGACGGGAAAAGGTACCATAGTCCAAAGAATCTTGGGAGATCTCAATTCATAATTGATCCTTATCAGGTGTATGTGATTTTTCCATATACCCAAATTCACAACGACTCCTTGTTGGTGGCTATTTTCTTTAAAGATTTGAGCCACATTAATATCCTTGATTTTCTTAACTCCTAAGCCCCTTCATCCAGAGTCCGGTGAATGTTCACTTGAGTGAATTGGCACTCCCAGTTCACTTATGCTATATACTTGACACATTTCATCTGTTAACAGAATTGTTAAACGGTTAATTAACTTCTCAAATATTTTCAATAATTAAATAGAAAAAAAAGAAAAAAAAGAAAAAGGAATCCCAATAAAACGGACTTCTCCTTTGATTCCGTCTCCCTCTCTCTCTTTCCTTCCTTCTTCTTCAACGCTCTTCTTTCTTCTTCGGCGTTCTCCCGTTCAAAATGGGAAAAAATCCCCATGCGAAACCAAAATCTACAACTTAAGCACTGAGCATAATGAAAAACCCTCTACATACATATTTAAATACATAAACAGTTCCAGAGAAAAAAACGATTGCAGGAGGAACAAACGAGAGAGATTTTTTCCCTCTTTGAATGGGAAAAAAGGATTGCAGGAAGAATAAACGATAGAGATTTTTTCATCTTGTTGGGATGTGTCGGCTTCGTGGTCTTCGTCAATTTCTTCTTCCAAGCTATCTTAAAGCATATGAGCTTTAGATCTCTCAGGTTCCTACCTACCTCAATTTCCAATGTTCCTTCTTTCTTTCTTTCTTTCTTTCTTCTTTCGCTCATTCAATTTCCAATTTATGCTTTAGGTTAAAATTTAATTTAATGAATTGATTTCCACATAGGCCTGGGATGATCTTTTCTGTAGTTTGATAAAAATCAGGGTAATGGCTTGTTAGATGAAATAGAAGATAGATAGATGATTCTGATGTCAGTGTTTGTTTATTTCGTTGCAGCTTTGCTGCATAGTAGAAGCTGTAGAAATACTGATGATGATGGAGGCTTGGAATTGAGAATTGTGAATACTGTTTTGGGCTTTTTTCCTGTACCAGCTCTATCGCAGGTAAACGGAAGAGATTTTTCCCTCCCTGAACAGGAGAGTGCCAAGGAAGAAGGAAGGAAGAGTGTTGAAGAAGAAGAAAGAGAGAGAGAGAGAGAAGACCGTTTTTATTGGGATTCTTATTTTTTTTTTTTTCTATTTAAGTATTGAAAATATTAGAAAAGTTAATTATCCATTTAAAAATTCTGTTAACAGATGAAACATGTCAAGCATATAGCATAAGTGAACTGAAAGTCCCAGTTCACTCACGTGAACATTCACCGGCTCCTTCATCCATAGGCTTATAGATTGAGTCCTAGAAAATATACTAGATTCTCCTCTCCATTCCACGCCCTAACCAAAGAAAGCAAGAGAACATAGACTACAACTTAGTCATAACTAACTTAGGCAATTTGAAAAGTCCTGACAATAAATGTAACCACCCTGCAGGACAAAGAAGAACACAACATAATTCTAATCATATTGAAGAGGAGAGCACAATCATAATTCTTCAATTTCTCTAAGATCAAAGACACCTCCAACTGTCTAATAGGAAAATGAGTGTCAATGAACCCTATCACACTCATCAATCAGTCTTTGATTTGAGAAGGCACCCCTCGAAGAATTTATGGCTTATTTGAAATGGTTGATGAGGAGAAGAGATAAGTTAAAAAAAAATGCAAGTGTGTCCATTACTATAGAAATTTAAGAAGATCATTAGATCGTCTGCAAATATCAAGTGAGATAACAACATATGTCTACAACAAGGCAAAAATTGGATTCTCTTGACATTGACCAAACTTCCTGTATCTAAAAAGAACTTCCATAGCCTAGGCAAAGAGGTAGGGAAACATGGGATCTCCTTGATAATTACCTCTTCCTCCAGTAAAGTACCCACTAGAGCTTCCATTGACCATACAGAGAACATAGTGGATACAATACATTACTTCAACCACTCAATGAATTGATTTGGGAATCCCATAGAGGTCATGCAATGAAACAAGTAATTCAATATGAAGGAATCAAAGTCCTTATGAGATCAATCTTCGTAATGGTAGAGGGTGACAATTTTTTTTAACCCCCTAACCACATCGTGATGAAGCTAGTTTTAATTGAATTGGGTCGAACTAGGTCTTGACCCGGTTAGTTTGTGGGTCACCCACTTAGGGTAATTATAGACTCACTAGGATTAAGAACCCTAGCTGACTAGTTCTTTATAAATAAGAGGGTTTAACCAAAATGGTTTTTGACCTAATCTCAAGAGCTCTCTCTCCCTATTCTCGTTTGTCTCTCCCATTAAGAGCATGTGTCTCCAAGGATCTCCATTGCAATCCTTGGAGTTGGAGGGTGGAGCATTGCTTGGCGAGATCGTTGCAATCTTTCTTTCGTCGCTATTCATGTGGATTGACGCGTGGTACAAGCCGATCTATTCCTGCGAGGAAAGCTACATTCAAATATAACCGTCCATGTGGCTCCTGGGTGTGGGTAAATGGAAAGGTCATGGGGGTAAGGCGATCTTTTGCATGATCAATGTTCCCATGCATCAGTGTAAGAGCCACAAGGACGGACAATGTTCTTTCTCCCATAAAGAAATACAACAATTATTATTTTTATATGAGAAATGGAAAAGAAATTACAAAAGATGCATAAGAGTTACAAAAGATGCATAAGAGTGTCATAATCTAGATTATATAAATTAGGGAAATTTACATCCACCACCCTTCGCGTTTGTCTTAATTACATAATCCCCCCTTGCATTTCATTTTTTACATTTAAACCCAAAAATCTGACGCTATTACACTAATGTTATTTTGGAATGTAAAAAGACCTAACTATCCTCCTACCTATTTCACCCTTTTAAAACCTTTTAAAAAAATCCCCAAATCCCCTGTCCTAACTAATCCCCAAATCCCCTGCCCTAACTGTTACCCTCTCCAACGAAGGAGAGATGCACTCCGGGGTGGAATAGAGTCCCTCCGATGAAAAGCAAGTTCTCTCCGACAAAGCAAAGGTATGTGGTATTTGGTTGGATTTTTGTCCCCATTTCATGAAATGTGTGAGGTATCCTTAGTTCTTACTCTGAGAATCGCTGCATATATAAAGGGTTTTTTTTTTTTAATGGAAGTGTGAAAATTGTCTTAATATCTAAGAATCACTCAAATGTCATATGAATAGTGAAGACACATAGAATCACCTATTTCTGTATAGTTAATAGAGAAGATTACTTTAGTGTTTATATTAGTTTTGTGATCTTACTTTCTTGCACAATTTAGGAAGAAATTTACCAGATGCGCCTCTTCTAGAAATTTACCTTTGGGAAGAAATTTACCTGATGAAGAGACTTGAGAATGCAGTTGAAATGCATGCTGTTGAGGAAAGGCTTTGTCTTCTTCAAAGTTTTTACTGATAATGCACTTGGGTTGGCTGTTGTTCTTGTTTTGTGTAGCATGAGAACCATTGGTCATGCACTTAAGATGATGTTTTTTACTGATAATGCACTTGGATCGCTACCTTATGGACCCTAACACTTTTATCCAATGAATTACAATGCCTTAAAAGGTCCCATGATTTGGGTTTGGTCCCTAAAAACCCAATAATTGGAGGAAGACAGTAACCTATGAGTCTCATATGTAATTGAGAATATGACCTTTCTCATTCTTTGTGTTATTTATACAAACCAAAGCAATGCTCCAGGAAGAATGAAATTTGGAATGAGGAGATTACCTAATCAAGTTAGTTTCATGTGATTCTCCAACACTTAGGGCTGTAACAACAAAAGAAATTTATTTGGTTAATTCTAGATTGCTTATTGTTTACCTGATGCAAACCTCTTCTAAAAATTTACTTCTCCTAAACTCTAGGTGATTCAAACTATGTCACGGAGGTATTATTTGTATGAATGGCATCATTGGAAGCTACTTTTTTTTCCAATATATATTTTTCCAATACACAATGTCATCAGCAAGTGTGAACGATAGCAACTGAGGTTCATCTCTGAAGTTCATGAATGTTGTGTACTACTGTCAGAAGAGGGCTCTTGTTATAATATCCGAGAATGTTAATAGCAAGCACAGGTTTTACTATTCTGCCCCAATGCACCTCATGGATGTGGATTCTTTTCTTGGTGTGACCTTGTAGAAGAACCAAGAGTGAATCCTATTACCAACAACAATATCAGCCCAATTATTCACAAGATAGATGTTGGTGAGATAAGTCAAGAAAATCGATAAATGAAGGAAGAGATTTGTATCCTGAAGAAAATAATAAAGAAATCTGAGAAGTCTGTTAGGACACTACAGATTATAATAGTTTTGCTTGTGGTGGTCATTGTAGTCATGTTTATGAGAAAATGAAGAATTAGGGAAGATGATATATAAGTTGTAATTCCCCTTTTTTGTTCCCTCTTTTTCCCTAACCATTGAAGGAGTACATTCGGGTTTATATCAATGGTTTTATTATGTTAAACCTCGTATGTTTGTAATTGAGTATTTGGTTACTATAATCAAATGGGTATAGCTTCCATTCAAATGTGTTGCATTTCTTTTGAATTTGAGATCTTATAATGACCTATTAAGATTGGTCTACAGCAGTAATCGGACATGCACTTTGATTTGAAAATGCTTCAACAACATCAACATCACCTAATTGATGTAGAGCTTATTTCAAATGGGCAGTGATTCCCTTCAATATAGGACAATTTGGATTTAAGAAAAAAGGGGCAACATTTCGTTTGAATACGTGACTTATCAAAACCTGTTAATGACTCCAAGTAACACCTAAATTCTTGAACAACATAAATATCATATAAATATCATGTCCAAAAAACCTGGTCAACCTGTCCCACACAAGTTCTTCTAACATCATATAAATATCATGTCCATAAACACTAACACATAAATATTACAAGTCAAAACTCCCTTTAAAGTTCTTTCATAACACATTGAAATCCAATCATCCCACGATCTAAAAAAAGAAAGAGAAAGAAATAGTAGCAACAACAACAGCAACATCCATCTTCGTACTTCTTCTTAGCCTGCTTTGCCTTCCATTTTGCGTACTTGGCAGCTTGCCTGGTCAAGGTTTTCTCTTGAGTTTTTAGCTTTACAGGTTGGGTAGATGTTTGTGACCTAATCATCATCTAAGAGCTGGTGCCTCCATGTTGATTCTTATCCCTTTGCTTTCTCTATAGAAATCAGTAAAAAAACAATTCAATAGTGAAGCATGCAAATAAGTGAATAAATTTTCAGTTGTAAACTACTTGTGAGGAATCATACCATTGTGCCTCTTGTTTTCTTGTTGTTTGGTTGTTCTCCATCTCGAGGACATGTTCTCCTGTTGTGGCCTACTAGCTTGCAGATATCACATCTGACACTTGATGATTTCTTCCTGAACTCTGTAGCAGGTCCCTCACCAAATTCTCTTTTCTGAGTTTATGAGGTCTATCGGGCCTCTTTTTAAGATGTGGATGCTGAACCAACCCATGAGAGTCATCAACTACTAAATCTGCCAATGCTGGGAGTGGTTGGATGAACTCACTATATGCTTGAAGGTATATGTTGACATTGTAATATGGACTGCAGTAAGACTCCAATGACCCCCTAATGTGTATGATAACTGCTACTGCATGTTTACATGACAACCTAGTACAATCCCACATCCTACAACCACATGTCTTCTCTGTCATATTCACCATAACTCTCCCACCATGGATATCTACCACTTCAAATGCATGTATGTTACCGTGATACACAATACATTCCCTTGCCTTCTGTTGGACATTATCTAAATGTGTCTTCATATCAGGTGTGACCAAGCCACCGACTCAGTAGTTGCAACCCCTTTGACAGTTTATAAACATCCTTTTCATGATTTTCAGCCTTATCTCATCAATTACCAACGTAAGGCTTGTCCCTCACATCTGATATCAAGTTGTTGAATGACTCGGTCATGTTGTTGGTGATTTGAGGACTCTTTGCATTAAAATCAAATGCATGCCTAGCCCATAATCTTGTAGAAACCTCCATCATCCAATTATATGCATCGTCACTAAACTCTTTGATACATTCAATTTCATGCTCAAACTGGAGGAGAGTAGTTCTGATGCTATTGGCCAAAAGTCTTTCTTAAACAATTGTCCTAAAAAAATTGACATGAAGTTCGTACATGTCTCACACAATATCTCTGATGAGTATAAGGGAACACTTGTGTGATGATATCCGATAAACCCTACAAAATATAAACAATATATTAAAAGTCATTTAAATATGATGTTGAAGTATAAAGTAATGGCAATTGCTATAAATTAATGACAAGTACCTTTTGCCTGTCTGACATAAAGGTTAGAGCAAACTCATCTGCGTAGGACTTCAAGGAAAAAAAACCAATTGTCTTTGCATTCAACCTCCACAATACCATATGCCACTGGGAACAATTCATTATTTCCATCAAATGAAATTGCTGACAGAAGGATGCCTCCATATCTACCCTTTAATTAGTAGCCATCCAGACCAATAAATGGTCTACAACCCTTCAAAAACCGAGTAATACAAGCTTTAAAGCTAACAAACATTCTCTTGAACACCTTTTTCCATGACATGTCATGACTTTCTTCATACTATATCTTGAAAAACTACCTGACATCTTCTATAACACTAATTTACCATATGTAGGTAACAAGGCATAGGAACCCTTATGACTACCTTGTGTCATTTCCAATGCAATGATGCGTGCCCGATACACCTTCATCCAAGGGTGGTTAATCTTGTATGTTTCATGCAAGAAGGTAAGCATGGAGTCCACATTCAAAGATTGATCAACATTAAGATGAGGAGCAAGTTTTTTTGTAATCCAAAGTGATGTAACGCTATTGAATTCTTTTGAAAAAATACAAGCATGCTCTGGGTTGTATGACTGATCATAAATGTCTTTGCATCCTTAACCCCCTTCTTATCACCAACTGGTGAAGCATGTACTCTCCATGTACAACCAAGTGGCTTGCATACTGCATTAACCTTGATTTTTTCATTCTTAGGTTTCAATATATCAAAACCTTCTTAAATAGCAAACTGTTTAGAACAGCCCGAAAGTGATTCACATCATCATATGTATTTCCTACTTTCCTATGACAAGTGTTACTGTACCATCCTCAACATCATCATAACCATCATACTTGGATTGATATTCAACCACATCTGAATTTTTTAACAAATCATCCTCTACATCACAATCCTCATTGAGGATGTCATCACTTTCAATTTCCTCATCCATAGATGCATCATTTTCATGTATCCAGTCTTCATCACTTGTAGAAAGATTCCGGGTATGAGTTGAATCATCTCCCAAATCATCAATATTACTATTTGTCCTTCCTCCCATAATAGAAGATACCTGAGGGACTTCTACTGATTCATCTAAACTGTCATTTACAATGGTAACCTCCCTTTCTTCTCTACTAGGGACTACATCAAGTATTCTGGTTGATCCATTTGTACTAGCAGAGCTATTACTAACAACCTTCAATCTGCTTGTGTAAGTAACACTTGCACCAGTGGATCTCTGAGGTAAAGCAATAGCATTAGCATGAGCTTTGGCTTTACCCTTGCTAGGAGCGTCAGCAGTAGCATCAAGGTGGCACTATCATAATCATCACTTCCATCACTGGTAGCATTTGTATTAGATATACATATCCCTCCACCTCTTTTAATAGGATGTTTTTCCCTTCTCTTGCTATCTGATTCAGTCTCCACATGTTGCTGTCTCCTTTTCAATGTTCCTATACCATAACCCATTGGTTGACCAGCTGAAGATTGTGCCACATCTCTCACTCCCCTGTTACTTGTTTCTCTAAAAACAATATCACTTTGTACCTGTCAATTGTCCACTTGTCCTTCTGATAACTAGGGTTATCTTCAAGGTCATACACTACAAGTTTGATGATATCTACCCCATCTAAACCAAACAGGCTTAACATGCTAGCATCATCCGTCACTTGCACATGCACCTTCGGAGAGATCTCACACCTGACTTTAAAAGTCAAATTACGGCCTTCCAGTACATGGTTAAAGACAGAATTGTATATGTCACAGACCATGTCTATATGAGAGTAATGGTCCAGATCAACAAATTTTATGTTAGTTCTCCCACACCAACTAAACTGAATAGGACACTGCACAACCATTGCTGAAAAAGTACCTATTAAAATGATCAGTAGTTATAAGTATCCAAGACAATAGTCATCAAATTACAGGAAGAGAAAGGGAAGGTAGAAGATTAAAATAATATTAAAAATAGTAATTGATGCAAAATCAAAAGGTGTTGGGATGAAGATGTTCATGATTACACACACTATTTGGAATTTTTCCTTATTCCTTTAAGTCTTTGGTTTCAATTCATTTCACTAAACTGATTCAGTCAAATTTGAGTTGATTTCAGGCTAATTTCAATCATGTTTTATGTTGTTTTGATTTCGGGCTAATTTTAGTCAAATATGAGTCTTTGGTTTTGACAGCCCAAAACCTGAAAATCTCAACCTTCTACAATTAGGGTGGCTAGGACAGCCCAAATTTTGAGCCCCATACACAAACCAATGCACCTATATTTATATCAAATCCATGATTAAATAGAGTTGAAAACCAGTAAACAATGAGTGAATGCAACTGTTCTTGTAACCAAACAACCCTAAACATGCAATTACAGCCCATTCATTACAATATTTCGATACCGTTCATTATAGTACTTCAATAGTTCAATAGTTCATTAAAATAGGAATAGAACATGCCATTTATTACAATATATTACAATACTTCAATAGTTCATCTGTTGCAGTTCACAATAAAACTGACAAGTAAATAGAACATGCAATTACAGCCCAACCGGCTGTGGAAGTATTCATGAAGAGACATATACCCCACAAAAGGACTAGTATCATGCGAACAACCAAAGATGGAGAGTAAAAAAGAATCGTCGAAAACACAATTATTTTGAAAGATCCAAATGTAATGTCATCTTCTCTCCTTTCTCTTTAAAAAAGACCCCCTTCCCTCCTATGCCCAACTCTGTGATTAGTCCATGCTACTAGTTTACTAAAAACTGGTGGCATGCCCAACCTTAATCCTTTCTTAAACTTAAACTAAGAACCATATGAAAAGCATTTTGTCTCAATCTATGGTTGAGATAGAGAAAATGCAGAGCTTTTACAATTGCATATCATAACTAAAACAAAAATAGAAATCAGAAGCACATTAGATAAAAACTAGAGATCACAATTTAATTGCAGAGAGGAGACTTGTCGATTTTGTCGTCTGCCAACGCCGGGAATCACAGATGGACAGAGATTCAACCACCCTTGCCAACCAATGCTAGAACAATCCTGAGAAAAAGCGTAACACTGTTTCACCGAGAATCACAGCCACTCTTTCGTTGGAACTACCTACAGTCAGCATTGTGTCATCGCTGAAACAACTAGTCGTCGCCGGAGTCTATTCCTGCGGAATGGCAGAGAGAAAACAGAGACTGGTTTTAAACCCTAGCCCCAAATAGATTTCCTTTCATAGGTTGAAGGGTAAATAGAAGGGTATTATGGGGATTTAAAAAAATTGGTTCAAGTTAACGGGAAAAATTCAAATCAGTGTAATGACGTCAGATTTTTGGGTTTAAATGTAAAAAACGAAACGTGAGGGGGGGATTATGTAATTAGGAAAATGCGAGGGGTGGTGGATGTAAATTCCCTATAAATTATAGTTAATGTGCCTAGTCATCGCACTAAGGGCTATCTTGGCAAAAAAAAATTATTCAGGGTTTGAGCGTGAGAGAAAAGTTACTTATAGTATTATAGACGTCCAAAAATTCAGGAAATGTGCTCAAAGGCCATGACATAGTTTTTAGGCCAATTAGTAGTCTATAAGATCTTCTAAATTAGATCACATCTCCTTAATCCTCAATCCCTTCAGCTATGCTTCTTTGACTCTGCTAAGGAAACACCTGGTTGTTGCCTCAATAGAACCCCCTTTCATCAAGTAATCAGTCATGAATGAGAGACATTCCCCCTTATGGAGAAGATAGGTTGCCCAACCACTCATTTTGAGATTCATATTCTTAATCAAAACATAAATCATTAAGATAAAATTAAATTTTGGAAACAGAATTGAAGATGGGGGGAGAAGAAGGTTGTATCTGAAATTTTGTATGTAATTGATGTTTCTTAAAATCAATGTGATTATACCATCAAAGTGCTGGGGTGAGGATTTTTTATGGATTAAGATTTTCATGTTTAAAAATATGTTTGTTCCAGTAATCCCAAATAAAGTAGCAAAGAATGATTACTATGATAATACAATGAAATACAACAGTTATTTGTTTACCCATAATTGATTCTATCATCACCATTGCTATTTTTTGTACTAGTATATGGCAAAACAATATTTCCATTTAGAAATATATATATATATATATATATTTGCAAAAAGTTTTATTTTGAAATTGACTATTGTTTAAGATGATTTTTTTTTTTTTTTTCGTTGTTGTTGTTGTAAAAGACAATATATGAATGTAGACCAAAAAATTAAAATAATCAAAGCTATATCTTTTTTTTGCTAGAATAAAAATAGTATTTATGTTTTTGGTAAATATAGAATCTGTCTGGGTTTCACCAAAAAAATAGTATCTATTTGGGAATGAGGCTCAATAGGTACCCATCAGTTAGACTTGGGGTGTCAAAATGGAGGTCAGACAAAAATAAACACCAACCAGACTGAACTGTTTATTGGTTCTGTTCCATTTCTAGAAAAACTCTTGATTCAGTTTAAGTTTGAACCAATTGGAATAGTAAGATCAATTGAAACTGACTAATGGTATGAAGTGGAAAAAATGATATTTCTATAATAATTTTTTATATATGTGTTGTGTTAGGAAATTGCATTTAGGCAGTCTTTGTAAACACGAGAGAGTTAGCATCGGACTGATCCAGCAAGGGGCTCTCCGATGCGTAAGTTAGATTCTTCACAAACAGATAGTGCAATGAGAATGGAAAAGATCGATCCCCTAGAGAGAGGTTTACCTAGATTTTTATGGCTGAAGATGATGGCTATTGGTTGAAAGTCCCACTTTGGTAGTTTTCTACCATAGGTAGGAGTCCAAGTCTGGTAGGAATTGTAGTAGGAAAGTGAATATGATAGACATCGCCGTTATGAGAACTCCTCGTAATGGCCATATCCCAGAGAATATGTGAGATTCCCTTCCTTCGAGGGAAGATTCAATGTTCTAGTGGGTGTCACACCCCGCCTCTGCTCACCTAAAGGCTGGTGACATGGACACACACATGTGTCCACAATCCATCCAAGATCCACTATGCAGTACTTTAAGTTCATAAAGTTATGAAATGTATCTAAGATTACATATATGATAATAATCAAAATATACTCAACTGGTGATGTCTAGTAATATTTATCATATTTACCAAAAGAGTTTTCACAGCAGAAATCATAATTATAGTTATGCAACTAGGGACAAGTAAAACAAAAGAATAAAAAAGGAAGATGATCCTCCCATCCTCATCGTGTTCCAAATGCACAATCGTCACATACGCATCCACCCTCATGCGTACCTAGCTCCTCATCCCAAAGGTCACTTCCAAAGAGAGTCGGCTCCTCAACCCCAAACTCTGGATGGTTACCCGAATCCACATCTAAAAAGGGTACAACAATGGAGGTGAGCTTCCATAAAGCCTAGTGAGGGGTACGCACAAACATTCACAATCAATCATGCAATGCAAAAAATATAAATGCCCAACCAAACCAAATGAATGCAATTACATGGATGCAATGTCATGATCCGGTTATTAGCAAACATTTTTTAGCAATCGATTCTAAGTCTAAAATGGGTATTAGTGCTACTACAGCATAGGGGATATCCCTAGTCTCAAATAATCCATCAATCACCCAACAATATATGCTAGTTGCGAGTTAGGAGCCTGCAGGTTCCGGTCCAGAGAAACCCCTTCAGTCCCACAAGCCTCTAATGAATAATACCACCTTATAGCCATGGTCCCGATCAGGAGAACCCCTTTGGTCACCCGTACTGTGGGATAACCAGTACCTCACCCCCTATTGGAAAGGGGTGTAGCACCCAGGTTGTGTTTCCTAACCTAATGTGATCTAACATGATTGAGTCACATCATAAACAAACTCACACAGCCCGGGCATACAGTGCCAGAAACAACCTTTGACCACCCTGTACCCCACACTCAATACACCATGGGTATGCAGTGCCGATCCAAAGAACCCCTTCGATCACCCTGCACCCTAATCACACACACACACATGCACATTCACAATTCATATCATCATACCACATCATCATTCACCACTAGAAATAAGGTTATAATATGCAAAAATGATATGATAATCCACATATACATCATGATATAAACATTTCATAAAATCACACAGATCCCCTCACCTTGAGTCTTAGGTGATGATAGATAGCCAATGGCCTCGTGCCGCGTTGTCCCGTTGCTTCTTGGTTCTACTCCTAAGATACATAAGGTTTTTGAGTAAATTAGTCATTTATAGGAAAGTGGGACCTTAGGGTATGCGTTCTAGTTCATTTTCTATTTTCCTTTTTTTGAATCGTTTTTAAGTTGGGGGTTATATGATTATAAGGCTAATTTATATGTGGAGGATGTCTACCCGCATCAATTAACTTAGATTTAGTATGCTTAGTAGGTTAGTTAAGCTAGGTTACACAATATGCCCAAATTCTCAAAGTTCAAGTCTAGATTAGCTAAAATTTATGAAATTTGGTTGAGGGTTTATGTGGTGACCACCAATGGCTTATGTGGTCACCCTAATCCATTATACATGTATTTAATTTCATTTTCCCCAACCCAATTTAAGATTTGAATGGTTGGTTATAAAAGATTTGGGCAAAAACCATTATTCTAGGGTTTAGTTGCCCAAATTGAGGTTTCTAGATGGGGTTTTCATAGGGATGAGTCATAGACTTGGATTGAACTCTTGATCTTGCTAAGGCAAGTTTCCTACTCCAAATCCCCATCCCAATTTATAGATTTAGTGAGTGGGGAGCTGATATTTTGTTGCGGTGGTCTCCATTAGCTTTAATGGAGAGTGGAAAAGATAGAGAGAGCGAGATACACGACTATCTAGAAGGTAGAGAAAGAGAGATGACTTACCTTCAATAGGAAGGTGCTCACCTTGCTCTTCTCCTTCTCCTTCTTCTCCTTTCTCCCCTTTTATTTTTTCACTTTGATAGGTGGAGAAATGAATGGCAAAGGTTTCTAGTTATAGCCACTTAAATTAACTAAGGGTTGTTTGGGAGAATAATGGGTTTTTACCTATTATTAGGTTAATCCATCATTTGGCACTAACGGGCTCACCTCAGGGTGTCTCGATACTTTAATCCATCCCTTAGTAGATTATACTAGCTGATGGAGGTGATTTGAGGTGCACGGGTGCGAGGGCCTAGGCCACAGAGTCAAATAACCGGATTTTGGCCTGTATACTCACCAAAAGGTGTTCACCGCCCAAGGCTGAATCGGTCCCTTTTTGTGTGGAAATGGATCCTTAAGTTGAGTGGGGTCCTCCCAAGGTGTTTTCAATGTGTAGGCCCCACCTCTTGGTACATTTTATTATTAAAGCTCAAGAATTTTCCCCGTGAGGTGTGAGGGCTTGGATTGACCTTCTTTTCCTTGTCTGGAACCCCTTCCACTTATTGAGGCATGAGTAGCAGGTGCAAGTGGGGTCGTCCTTCCCTTCCCGACAAAGACAGCCTCCACCCAGTACTCATTGGTACTGGTGTCCTCTGGTGCCTCATTTGTATATTAAAATAAAAATATTTTAGGGCACGGGTATAATGTCCCCCCTCCTTACAAGATTTCAGCCCCAAAATTTCATGTACCTATTAATCCGAACAATTGAGGATATTTCTCTTTTATTTCATCCTGACATTCCCAAGACGCTTATTATTTGGAGTGATTTCTCCACTTGATCAGTACGTAAGAAACAGTTCGATTACGGAGAATGTGGTCTCTCCGGTCAATGATCTCTTTCGACTGTTCCACGTACCTCCAATCAGTGTCAAGCTCCAAAGGTACATGTGTCAAAAATATGAGCTGGATTAGGAATTTAATTCTTGAGCATGAAAATATGAAATACATTATGGGCTCCTTCTAATTCGGGTGGCATAGCAACTCGGTAAGCTACTACTCTAACTCAACCCAATGTCTCATAAGGTCCCATGTATCGAGGACTTAGCTTTTCTTTCTTGTTGAACCTCTTCACTCCTCTAATTGGTGAGACTTTCAAAAAAATTATCACCCACATCAAACTTGAGGTGCTTCCATCTAACATTAGTATAGCTTTTCTGTCTTGATTGAGCTGCCTTGATCCTTTCCCTGATTAGATCCACTTTCTCACAAGTAGCCTGGATTAGTTTTGGACCTAGGATCCTTCTTTCTCCAACTTCATCCCAATATAAGGTGTTCTGCATTTCTTACCATACTGGGCTTTATAGGGTGCCATACCTATAGTAGCCTAGTAGCTATTGTTGTAGGAGACTTTATGAGTGACAAGTGCTCATCCTAACTATAGCTCATGTCCAGCACACAAGCCCATAACATATCTTCTAGTGTTTGTATGGTCCTCTCTGACTGCCCATCTGTCTATGGATGAAATGCTGTACTAAAGTCCAGTTGTGTCCCCATTGCCTTGATAAACACTTCCAGAATTTAAAGGTAAATCTAGAATCACGGTCGGAGACAATACTAACTGGTACCCCAAGTAGTTGGGCAATATTATCAACATATGACTGATCCAACTTCTCCATGGGTTGAGTAATTTTCATAGGAATAAAGTGGGCCACTTTGGTCAGCCGGTCTATGATTACCCAAATTGTGTCATTCCCCTTCTGAGTATGTGGTAGTCCTGTGACAAAGTCCATGGTGATATGTTCCCACTTCCATTCCGTTATGGAAGGGCTGTAACTGTAGATACCCAATTTTGTCACCCTCCCCCAACTATGATGACTCATGGATCTTGGACATGACTTCTCGCTTCCGATCTATAGAGATGACAATTGGATGAGGTAACCCAACCAAGGAGCATTCCATACTCACCCAAAACCCTTAAAAATCCCATATGAGAGAAAAGAAGGGTCTAATCATGATTTTTCATATATGAAGGAATCCGATCCAAAGTGACCTTACGGATGCATAATACTCAGAATTACGATTTTAATGATATATGGCACGTTAAAATTGGACCATCGGATCTCTCGTAATCATTCCTAGAAGTTATTCCATGAACACCCAAACCCCGCCCATATGAGCACCCACGCCTTGTCTTGAGTGCCTTGACTCAGCCTATGCGAGCACCCACACCTTGCCTTGAGTGCCCGAACCGACCCATGCGAGCACCTATACCTTGCCTTGAGTGCCCAAACCCCGCCCATGCGAGCCCCCATGCCTTACCTTGTACTCCTACCCACACCCTGTATATGCCCGACCAAGCCCCGCGTATACCCAACCAAGCCTCGGGCATACTTGACCAAGCCCCGCATATACCCGACCGAGTTCCAGCACCCAAGCTAGAGTTCCAGCACCCATGTCGGAGTTCCAGCACCCATACTAGAGCCCAGCACCCATACTAGAGCCCCAACACCTATGCTGAAGCCCCAACACCCTTGCTGAAGCTCCAGTACCCCTGTTGAAGCTCTCGTACCCCCACTGAAACCTCCAACACCCCTATCGAAACCTCTAACACCCCCATCGATGATCGAAATCCCCCTTCCAGTGATTGATTTAGAGAAGGAATTCCCTCTTCACCCGCCTATGTACCCTACATTGCCCCATTAGCGTACCCTACACCACGACCTCCCATTGGTCCAAAAATGAATCTTTTTACCTTACTAGCCCAAAAAATTTACCTTTCCCCCCATTGGCTAAAGAAAATTACCCTCCACCCCTTTGGTCCAAAATTTTCTACTTTCACCCCGTTGGTTTAGAGAAATTACTTTTTATGCCCATTAGTTAAGGAATTTTCTCTCTCCACCTTATTGGTCTAAAAATTTTATAAATACCCCCTCCCTTTGGTTTGACACACCACAACAACCCCACAACAAGAAGTCTCTTAGTGAGCATCCCATAGTACTGAAGCTCTGCCCTCTCTCCTCCCCTTTCCGCCTTGAGGTTTTTCAAGTCTTTGGGGAGATCTTTATAAGATCCGAAGTGTTCTTCAGGCCTTCGAAACTCTTCAATCCCTTGCCTTCTTTGAGTGAGATTTGTGTAGGAAAAGTTTTCCTTAGTCTCCCTACCCCCCTTTTGAGGTTCTTGAAGTCTTCGGGGGCATCTTCATAAAGATCCTTCGAATCTTTGAAGTGTTCTTCAGGCCTTCGAAGTTCTTCAACCATTTAGGTTTCAGCCCATTCCTAGTGGAAGTTCTGCCTAAGTGCCACCTACACCTAACCCTCCCATTGCCTATCCCTAACGGAAGTTTTGCCCGAGTGCCACCTTAGCATAGCCTTTCCATTTGCTATCCCTAGGAAAGTTCTACCCAAGTGCCACCTCAGCCTAGCCCCCCCATTGCCTATCCCTATCAGAAGCTCTGCTCGAGTGCCACCTCAGCCTAGCCCTCCCATAGTCTATCCCAAGCGAAAGCTCTACAGAAATGCCACCTCAGCCAAAATCTAAAAGTAACTATTCCTAGCTGGAACTCTGTTGGAATATCATCACAGTCAGAATCTCTCGAAAAAGGAAGTTAGAGGTTAAGACCATCTTCCCCTGAGCTTGGAGAATAAAAAAGAAAGTCCGTATTGACATCACCAGGGGGTCCACCCCTTTTGACCCAAAACAAGGGTCAAGCTCAAGTATGATTTCTCAACAGAATTAATATAATGTAGACTTTATATTGACCTTGTTTTAGTGTACATAGTTATTTAAATTTAGTCAATGTATATATGTATGATAACTTAGCCATACATGCGGAATAGGAATAATTATGAAAAATGTTTGTTCTTAAGCATCTAGTAGGATGACCAGTTGAACCGGGTAGATTAGGTGCATAACACCTTTCCAATTCTATAACCTGACACTACCTTAATTCTCGGAGGCACCAACTTTCAGGCCTTTTCTCAGGAATTGGGCCCACCCCTGGTCCTAGGCCCATAATCCTAGGTGGTAACTCCAAACCCTTTTGCATGATCCTAATCCCCATATTGGACCATCATCGAATCCTCATCTCAAATGACAAACTTTACACTCCTACGAAATAGGCCTCCATGTATCTCCGAGTAGCAATGCGGCAGTGCGAGGCCCGCAGGTAAGCTCACATGACACACCCCTTCCTCATGAAAGAGAAAGAGAAAAGAGAGGACGGAATGAATACAAGTCCTTTCCCCTCTCAAAAGGGAGGGAAGAGAGATCTCATCTTTCGGCCACTACCCTCACAGTGGTGACTCTGCTGGGGATAATGTCAAGCTTTCGACTCTAGATGCTATCATTAAATGCAAGAAAGTTTTACACCACATTTGTTTGAAAACGTGTTTGGCTAACCCTATGTTTGTAATTGTATTCGCTAACCACATCATGCATCGTGCTCGAAGTGAAATCATTTAACGAGGGACTCCCTGTTTGCCGCACCCTCAGGGAGGTCAGTGTATGTCAAGGAGAGTACTCTGAGAGAAAGTTGTAGCCGCTTCCTATACAAGAGTGTGGGGTATTATTACATAGCGAGGATTTTCATAATTGTGCCAGTACTATCGGGGAGTTCTGTGCACTTTATGACATTCTGAGATCGAATAATGATACTCCTACATTACACTTTTACACATAATCACTCATAGTTCCACCACCCCGTGGTCAGTTGCTTAACGTCATGTGTAGTCACGAGTAATGGGCAAGAAAGTCACCCCTTGGTCTCGTACCTACATATATAGATCCTGTCAAGAAAACCTTCTCGGTTCTATTGCATGCCACCGCATGCTTGCATCATGTAGGAAATATATGGAGAATGTTAGGAATGCCACAACCTGATATGTAGAATTTGTTTGTAGTCTTGAAAAGAAATTTTCCTATGATACATTCTAGTCATAAAGAAATGCTCTCTTAAGTGGGTTTCAAATAAAAGGTGTCCTTCCTCCTTAGAAATGAAATGTGGATGATTTGGCATATGCGATCTGGGCTGATTTTGTCATAGTCCTGTAAAATACCGAATTATCTAAAAGACCCAAGGAAACTAGGAGGAAGGTCACCTAGTGGGGTAAGATTAAGGAAAGCATAACTTTATTAGCAGAGAATATATCAATAGGGGTATTTCGGTCAAGCCATTTGTATGTATCTCCCACTTATGGCATTGAGTGGACTAAGGGCATCAACCTGTACCCACTCCCTATCATTAAGTGGACTAAATTTGGATGGATCATTAGTTGTTAATCTAGTGAATGAGTGAACAAGGGGTTGGGGATATAAGAATCCTAAAATAAGCCATTTTTGGTTTAGGCACATTTCCACACCTCAAGTATTCTCCATGGTCCGTTTAGACGCGTTAGGATAATCAGTTGACTTGCTTAAGTCTAGTGTTCCTCCATCATCTATTCAAGATTGTCTTTCTCCAAGTGATCACAAGTCAGTGCACTTAGATCCACCCAACATGGAAACAACAGAACAAGCATGGGTCCACCCAGTAGAGACGTTACAAGCTAAAATTGCTGAAGTCAAGAATGGATTAGCTCAAATGTTGCACTTGTTATGGAACCTACCTAGGACTGATCTTGGGGATGACACAACTCCTCCAGCAGAGCCAGAACCAATTAAGCCTAAAAGTCATCAAGGAACTTCCTCCAGGTATCCCCCTTCGGCTGTAATTAATGATGAAGAAGAGGAATTTGTGGCATATGTTCAAAAGGAACTTCCAAAGACAGAGAGGGAAAGGAAAATGAGAGAAAAATTGGAGAAGCTTGAGGATATGATCTGAGCAAGGAAAAGTCAGGAGATTCAAACAATAGATTCTGATGAGATAAGCTTCTTTTGGGGCAAGAATCCTTGAAAAGATCAAGTATCAAACCGACAGATTTGACGGGGTCAGAGGATCCTAAGGCTCGTTTGGTGATATTCCTCAGTATCATGAAGATATGACAACTTGCTAACAATCAGATGAGGCAGGTATTCATGTCAACATTATTAGGACTGGGACTAAGGTGGCTCATACAATTGGAATCCACACAAACATAGGATTGGGCAGTAGTGGTGAAAGCCTTCACTAAGCAGTACTCATACAGCACCAAAGTGGTCGTGAAGCGTTGAGACAGTAGCCCAAAGAAGGATTCATCGCCTTCTTAATGAGGTTTAGAGACAAGGCCACTATGATGACAGACCGAACTTCTGAAGGAATAAGTAGAAATATTGATTGAAAATTTTTAAGCCTTATTATGATGTTCTCTACTACTAACAGCTGTAGACTTTTGATGCCTTGATAACCACAGATACACGTGTGGAAAACATAATCCTAAGGAATCCCCAGTATAAGGGTCCTCCTAAGATGTGGGAAAGAACACAGAGTTGGATGAGGAAAGGGCCCCGAAACCAATGTGGTAGGCATGGTCCAACAGTCAGTATCACCTATCACCTCTTCACAACCTTTTGTGATATAAGCAGATGCTCCTGTTTAGAAGGCTCATCGGCCAAGGAGACAATTCACCGATTTAGGAATGTCCGTGGCAACAGTGTATGAGAAGCTAAAGAGACAAGGATTGCTAGGGATAGTGACTCCAAGGGTAATCAACAACCCTCCCCAACCTTGGTAAAGGAACCATGAATATTATGCTTACCACACTCAAAATGGGCATACCACTGAAAGATGCCTAGCTTTATAGCATGTAATTCAAGATTTGGTAGACAACGGGACCATTGAAGTCGAGGCCAAAGAGCCTCCCAATGTCATTACCAACCCATTCTCTGATCATACAACAGTCAATGTATTAGAAGGAGAATCAATAGAAAGTGACCCCACTCAACTCATCAAACCACGGGCTCGAGGAGATTACTTGAATGTACATACCTACAAAAAACTGATGGGACGAGAAGCCAAAGTCAAGAAAACTCCCAAGAAAGAAGAGTCATCAGGAGAAGAGTCAGAAGATGAGAATCAGATACCCACCTTCCCTCCTTCATCACCGATCCTAGAAAAGGTATCCACTATCTCATAGCATGCACCTTTGCCATTGTCTTCCCTCTCACCATACCATCAGAGAGTAGGAACCTATTCATCACCCTACCATCCACTATTTTCATCAGAATACCCTATCTCCTACATCACATCCCCTTCATATCACCCCACCTCATATCCTTCATCACCCTTATATCATTCCCATTCCCAAGGGTCGGTAGACAACCCATCAAATTCAAAAGAAGGATGGATTGGTGGGTACAATTGGAAGAATATATTTACATTGCCGAATCTCTAGAAATAACTTCATCAATAGAGTCAATAAATGTTATGGGGGAAAGTCAGGAGAATGACCCAACGTCTTTGATTCAGTCAAACACACCTCAAGAGCTGGTTCCCACAGAAATTGGGCTGGAACAATTACACATCACGGAAGATGAGCAGGATAGTTACATCACGGGAAGATCAGAAATAGCATTGATTCAAGATAAGTTCTCATCTAACAATCCTACAATTTCAATCCCATCAAATGAGGCACAAACTACCCAGATCCTCCTAAAAAAAGAGTGGGAAAGGAAAGAGAAACTTGTTTGGTGTTTGAATCTTCCCACTGATATGAAGAGTCACATCTGTTCCTTCTTACGAGAAGCACGAGCTCAAGAGCTCCATGATCTCAAGCCTAGGCCCTTCTTCAAAAGAAGTGTGTATGTCAAATAGAGAAGAGCACAAAGAATGATGATCTACAAGTACTGTGCCCGAATTAATTGCAATGGAAAGGTTCGTGACGGTGGCAGAAATGTGACCAATGACTAGGGATGGCTTCAATCAATAGGATCAAAAGGTAGGACTTCATAGAGAGAGGATTGAGTAGTCTGACTGCCTTTCACCCCTCATGAAGTTTGGTTTCAAGGAATATGAGGTCAGCCAATTCATGTTCGTAAGCAAATAGTCAAAAGCATGAAGCAACCACAACACTACTAAAGAAATAGTTGTGACCATCTTAGAAGAAGAAGATGGTCCATCTTCTTATCCATCAGTCCGTTGAGCCACTCTAGAACTAGACAAGCACTGGAGAGAAATTCAAGTTTACTCATGCTACCAAGTCAACCAGCTTGAATACCACTGATAAAAGCGTCAAGTTAGTCGTCGAGTTTGTTGTTGAGTCTTCCATCTATGATTGCGCTAGCATTCCCTCTTAAGGAAAGTCCAAAGTCCATGTATGTCGAGTCTGTTACTCCTTCTTTCATTAATAAAATTTCTGATTTTGAGTATGACTTGCCTCATTTTTCTGATGATGATCTTAATAAATATCATGAGTTAATAAAGTAATGCAAACCAAAGAATGCCCAACCCATCTGTGAGGATACCCAGGTTATTAATTTGGGAACCGACCAATGCCCTCGAGAGGTAAAAATTGGTACTACCCTAGATGATGAAGAAGCAGAGTAGATGATCGGTCTTTTGAAAGAGTTCATGAAGTCTTTGCCTAGTCTTATGAAGATATGCCTAGGATAGACCCCAATCGTCAACATCGTTTGCTGACCGACCCCGAGGTAAAACCTGTCAAGCAGAAGTTCAAAAGAATACATCTAGAATAGAGTGAAAAGATCAGAGAAGAAGTTATGAAATAGTGGAATGCAGGATCTCTACAAGGGATGAAGTACTCCCAATGGTTGGCAAACATAATACCAGTTCCGAAGAAAGATGGAAGGGTACGTATATATGTTGATTTCCAAATGATGATACATGAGGCATGCCTTGTTATCATATATTATTAGGTTACAATCAAATGAACACGCACCCAAAAGGTCATAAGAAGACAACCTTCACCATTCAGCAGGGAGCTTATCGTTACAAAGTGATGCCCTTCAAATTGAAAAATGTCGGGGGTAACTTATTAGCTATATGAACCAATCTCGGATCAAGGATCCCGTTTCTAGGGCAAAGTATCGAGAGGCACCGGTCTGTCACCTACATACCACTAACTGAGTAGGGAAGTGGAAGCAATCAACAAGAATTTCAAAGCCACCCTTCAAAAAAAAAAAAACCAAAGAAAAAAAAAAGAGAAGAAAGAAATTGGATGAGACTCATAATGATTAGGTAGACAAGTTACCACTTGCTTTATGGGCATATCAGACTTCTATACGATCTTCGACTAGGGACAACTCCTTTTTCATTGGTATATGGGGTTGAGGCAGTACTACTAGAAGAGATTCTAGTACCACCTTTCAAGGTACTTTTGGATAACTAGTTACCTAAAGGAGAATGGGTAAAGACCAGCATGACAAACTCAGTTTTCTAGATAAAAGGAGTATAAAGGCCATGGATAATCTGAAAAATATCAACTGAGAATGGCAAGGGCCTTCAACAAATATGTGAAGCCTCGTCACATAGAAGAGGGTGAGCTTGTTCTTCGAGAGCAAAGAACCCCAATTTATGACCCAAAAGGAAAATTTAGACCCAACTAGAGTGGCCCATTCACTGTTAAAGAAATTCCACTAGGCAAGACTGTGAAACACATGGACCTCAATGGCAAAGAAATACCCGATCGGTCAACATGGATCAATTCAAGAAATATTATGTTTGCTAGGGTGAATAGCCTGAACTATGCTTGACCTAATTCCTCTCAAGGGATACGTAGGCAACTTGACATGTGCAAGTGCGGTCTCAATAATCTCAAGGCAATAAATTGGTTCTTAGATTAATAATCAATGTGGTAAATTGGTTCCTAGATTAACAATCTCAAGGCAATAAATTGGTTCCTAGATTAATAAATTGTGTCCCCCAAAAATTGCCATTTTGCATGTAAGGCCATTAGGTATCTATCATCCACCTATGGTCTTTCAAATTCTTATCTAGAATTTTGTCCCCCAAAAGTCGCCGCTTGGCACTAGTAATCAAGGTCAGTTCATTCCTCACCCTTGATTGGTCAAAAACAAAAAGAAAGCTTGATGCAACAGTGGTAAAAAGTTTGGTTGTATTAGTAGTCAATGAGTAACCTTTAAAAAAAAAAATCATCTCTCTCCTTTTTTTGTTACCAAAAAAAAAAATCATGGATTCTTTAGATTTAATCTTGGACATTGAGGCACTAGGACTGTGGGAATCTATGAACATTTTGGATACACGAAGCTACATCATCACTTACTCCAACAGGCTTGCTTGGTTTCCCTACCCAAAGGTAGAGTGGTTCAATCATCTTTGAAGAAGGACTATTAATAAGAAATCCAAAGCTTCTTCATATGGGGAAAAGGAAATGAAGCAATTTGTCATCTACGGGAAGGTTGACAGTCTGAGGGTTGCTAGGATCTTCACTGAGTGCTTGCTGTTAAGAGGAATCCATCGGAGGAGATCGCAAGGTGCATATCACCATCATCATCTGTGCCATACTCGGAGCTATCTACGGAAGTCATCAAGTTGCTAGACATGATAGTATAATGTGCCGACCATGAACTCGTCAGCTGTTCCATGAGGTCCTCAATCTGGGCGGCCTGGTTGGCATTCTATTCCCTTAGAGAAGCAATCCACCCATTCGGGGAAGCACGAAAGGTGGTCAAAGCAAGGAGTAATAATAATAAAAAAAGAGAATCAAAGATAAAAAATAATAATAATAACAAAACAAAAAATAAATCAAATCAAAATTCAAAAAAAAAACAAGAATCAAAATCCAAAACACAAAATTCGAATCAAAATGCAAAAGCAAAAATCAAAATCCAAAATCAAACTTCAAACTTCAAAGTTCAAAATCAAAACCCAAAATTCAAATCAAGATGCAAAAAACAAAATCCAAAATTCAAAAAAAATCAAATTTAAAATTCCAAGCAAGATTCAAATCAAATTTCAAATCAAAATCCAAAAAACCAAAATAAAAAATCAAAGGTCAAGAATCAAGATCAAGAGTCAAAGATCAAAAATCCAAAAAAGAATCAAAGATAAAAAAAAAAATATATATCAAGAGTCAAAAGTCAAAGATCAAAAATCCAAAAAGAATCAAAGAATTACATATCAAAAATCCATAAAAAATCAGGTCAGGAATCAAATCTCAAGATCAAAGATCAAAGATTGTCAAACTAAAATTCCAGAATGGCATGGAAAATTCCAAACCAAAATAAAAAATTCAAAGGTAAAATTTAAGAAAGGCAAAGAAAAAATTCCAAAAAAGAATACAAAGATTTCCAAACTAAAATTCAAGAAGTCAAAAGAAAGGGTTCCAAAAAATTTGCAAAAAGGAATTCCCAAAATAAAATTCAAAAACCATGAAAAATCAGTCAAATCAAATTTAAAATAAAAAAAAATTGTCCCAAAATAAAATTCAGAATGGCATGAGAAAGGATTGCCAAACCAAATTGGCATGAAAAAATTGCTGAACTAAAATTCAAGAACGCATGAGAAAAATTGCCAAACCAAATTGGCATGAAAAAATTGCCAAACTTTAAAAATTTAAGAATGGCATAAGAAAGGATTGCCAAACCAAACTAGCATTTTCAAATAGATTTCAACTAAAATTCAAGAAGACCCAATTTTAAAGGATTAAAAAATGCATAATTAAAAATTGAGCAAACTAAAATTCAAAATGGCATGTCGAATTGGATTGCCTCTACCAAAGAGCGGCATGAGAAAAATTTCCCCTTTGCTAAAAGGTCGACGAACCCCTGCCAGGAGAAGACAATTGAAAACCAAATCCCAAAATAGAAAACATTCCAAACCTAAAATTCCAAAATGGCATGAGAAAGAGAAAAAGGGACTAACCCTTTTGAAGATCCGATTTCTATCTTAAAAATTCAAAACCCGTCTAAATGACTAAATTTTAAAGTAGTTGAAATGGTTACTCAGTGGCATTTCAACTGTGGAGCTACAAGATAAGCATAGTACAACCTCTGGAGAGAAAATGTGATCATGTCTTTTTTGCCCTCCCGACTCATTTTTGGCCCCTAGGCCTCTAACAAACATGGGCTTTTTTTAGCCTTGATTTTTATCACTTCCCTTAGCTATGAGACTACGGTTTCTTGTCCACCAAACCTTTTTGCCCTTTTATTTTGACTACTAGATGGGCAAGGTGACTGTGAGTTTCTCTCAATATCAATTCCATACTTTTACCCAAAACCTTAAAAGTCCATTTTCATCAAAAAGTTTAGGGTTTTTTTCCCCAAACATCTTTTGATGATTTTTCCCCATACTTGGATTGGATTCTCATCAAATGCCCGTCTCAAATGACCCAAAATTTACCTCATTGATAGTAGTTCCTCCATCTTCTGCTTTTATAGTCTTCATTACAAGGTGTTGGGACAAAAGCACATATAACACACACCTCCCTCATGAAAGAGAAAGAGAGGAGAGAGAACAGAATGAACGCAAGTCTTTTTTCCCCTCCCCAAAAAGGGAGGGAAGAGAGATCTCATCTTTTGGCCGCTACCCTCACAGTAACAAACCATGTGGTCTTTGTCTCTTAGCTTTGATTTTTTAGCAATTCAAGCACTTGGCTACATGAGAGGCTACATCGGCTTTCATGCTGCTCCACCAATAGCACTTCTTCAAGTCCTTGTATATTTTTGTACTACCTAGATGGATCGAGTAGGGTGAACTGTGAGTTTCTCTCAATATCAATTCCCTCATCTTTTCATCCTTTGGTACATAGAGCCTATCCTTGAACTTGAGGACTCCATTTTCATCAACTTAAAGTTTAGGTTTTTTTTGTCTTCCTTCCTTGACATCATTTACTATCATTTGAAGACTTTCATCTGATACTTGGGCAGCTTGGATTTTCTCTATGAATGATGGTTGTATCATAAGTGCAGCCAAAGTCACTATTACCTCATTTATTAGTAGTTCCAAGTCCATTCTTCTAGCTTTTTCAATTAGCTCTTCATTCACAGTCAAGGCTGTTAGGGACAAAGTCTGGGACTTCCTGTGTAATACATCTACCACAACATTGGCCTTTCCAGGATAGTAATGGATGGTACAATCATATTCTTTCATCAGCTCCAACCATCTCCTCTATATCATATTCAACTCCTTTTGGGTGAAAAAGCATTTTAAGCTTTTATGATCACTGTAGATCTCTCACTCTTTTCACCATATAGGTAGTGCCTCCAGATCTTTAAAACAAAGATTACCACTGCTAGCTCTAAGTCATGAGTGGGGTAATTCTTTTCATAGTCCTTTAGCTATCAAGATGTGTATGCTACAACTTTACCATTTTACATCAACACACAGCCTTGGCCCAGCTTAGATGCATCACTATATACCACTATACCGGTGTTGCCTTCTGGAATAGTGAGTACTGGAGTTGTTATTAATTTTTACTTCAATTCCTAGAAACTTTCTTCGCATTCCTTGGACCACTCGAATCACTCCCTTCCGTGTTAGTGGGTTATAGGAGTAGAAATGCTTGAGAAATTCTATATGAACCTTCTGTAGTATCCTGCAGAAATGTACTTAACTAAGCCAAAATTCACATTTATTGAATTTTGTATAAAATTGCTTCTCTCTCAATCTCTCAGTGCCAATCTCAAGTGGGCAACATATTCCTCTTGACTTTTCGAATAGATCAAAATGTCATCAATGAATACGATAACGAAGTTGTCTAACATATCATGGAATACTCTATTTATCAACTCCATGAACACTACAGGTGCATTGGTTATCCCAAATTGTATAACTAGGAGCCGTAGTGTCCATAGTGAGTCCTGAAAGCTATCTTCTTAATGTCACATTCTCTAATCTTGAGTTGATGGTAACCAGACCTGAGGTCAATTTTGGAGAATATGGATGCACCTTACAACTGATCAAAAAGATCATCAATTCTGGGCAATGGATACCAGTTCTTGATAGTTAACTTATTGAGTTCCCAATAGTCTATGCACATTCTCATACTCCCTTCCTTCTTTTTGACAAAGAGTGCTGGTGCTCCCCATGGGGACACACTAGGTCGGATGAACCCTTTCTCCAATAAATCTTGTAATTGTTCCTTCAACTCCTTCAATTTGAAAGTGCCATCCTATAGTGGGCTTTGGATACAGGTGTTGCCCTAGGAATTCGATTGTAGATATCACTAGCTTCTTCGACTTCTTGACCTTTCTTCCTTTGTAAATAAATTCCCCTCCTTCGTGAAGTTTGAATAAAAATTTTTTCTCGGCACATAGAATACATGCCCTGTAGGCGGATAACCAATCCATACCTATCATACTTCCCTAGTTTAATAGAGTGAGCAATCATGTCCCACCCACAGACTTGAATGAGACATGGCTCATATATCTCTTCCAATCCTACTTCACTCCTAGTTGGTGTGCTAACAACTGACTTGTGTGTCAACATCTTTGGCTTAATATTCATCTTAGCAGCAAATGTTAGAGACACAAATGAATATGATGCACCAGTATCAAATAAAACGCATTAGGGATCATTGATATTAGCAAAGTACCTATGACAACTCCAGGTGATGCCTTCACATCCTCCGTAGTCAGTGCATACACTTTCCCTTGGGGTCTAGCTCCCTATGGTGCTTAAGTTGGATGGATTATTGATAATGGCTGCACTGGTCTAGTTGGTGCTACATATGGGTCACCTGGTCTCCTTTGTGGGCAATCTCTAGCAAAGTGCCCCGTTTGCTAGCAAGCATGATACCTATATAGGCCATTTGTGATGGTGTTGTAGTAGGCCTAGATGGTGGTGGAGTTTGCCTTGCCTCTGGCCTTCTAAACTGACTAGAATATGCATTGTCCTTCTTCCTTGTAGAGCTTGGTCATTCTCCCTCTGCTTATCTTCAATGGGCTTGGCAACCTGAACCACTTAGGCATAGTTATGGAGGTATTGAGCAATCAACATAGCTTTAATGGTGGGTCTCAACCCCTTCTCAAACCTCTTGGCCTTTGCATAATTCCCCTTCAGATGCTCAGGTGTGAAGAAGAACAACTTCTCAAATTTGTGTTGGTATTCCAATACAGACTTGGATCCTTGCTTCAGATTCATGAATTCTATCTCCTTCCTCTTCTTCACACTATTTAGGAAGTAGTTGTTGTAGAATGCCACCTTAAAGTTTCCCAGGTGAGGTTGGGCCGTAATACCACTAGGATGGGCCTAGTGGACTTCCACCATGCGTTTGCCTCATTCTGTAGTTGGTAGTTGGCACACATCAATTTCTATTCTTCAGTAAGGGTCAACAAATGCCTTCTCCATTCCCTCCACCCATTTAGTAGGTGCCAAAGGGTCCTATGCAGTCCCACTAAAGTATGGGGGCCTAAATTTTTGGTACTTTTCCATCACCTTCACATTGTCCATAGCTATAGGCAGCATGACTTGGTTTTGTGGTGTCATCCACATCTATGGTAATGGTATGTCAAGTCATGGAGCAAATTGCACATTAGAGCCTTCCAGATTGGCTGTGGGGTGAGCTATGGGTGTAAAGACTTGTTGTGCTTGGGGAACAGCTATAGGGGCAACATTAGGTATTGGCTATGCCTATGGAGTAGCATGTCACTCTCGAGTTTGAAGCACAACATTAATCTATGCATTCAGCCCCATTAGAAAGTCCAATTATTGCTGTTGTAACCCCTGCATCAACTCTTGTAACATGTTACCCATGATTGAAGTTACATCTTGAGTAGATAGTATAGGTGGGGCAGATGGGGCTCCCGGTATAGTGGTTTTGGCCACTACTTCCCTATCGGGTTTTGGAGGTGATATAGGTCAACAACAGATCTAGTGGCCCGGCATTGCCTTTTGGTGCTTGTCCCACTTGTGTATGTGCTTTCCTTGGCACCATAGAAATTTATTGTTCTAAGAAGGCACAATCAATTCCATCCAATTCACACCATATAAACCAAATTTATACATGTATAGAAATTCAATTTGGTCATCCATCCATCCATAAACAATCAATCCATTCGGGCAAATTTTACCTCCACCCCCTCTGGAGTATGTTTTCTAGGATCTCATGTTATTTTACTTGTCTCCAATTGTTATGAACTGGCACATTAAATGTCTTCCTTATAGGTGTAGATCGTAATGGAAGACTTGTAAGTTTCCTTGAGTTCTTCTGCTTGGAACATCTCAGTGATAGAACTCAATGTGCTAATATTTCTCCCCACTTTTAGCATTTGAAAATGAAAATCAATACTCAATTAATTGTTTACTTAATAGGTCATAAGTGGGGTATTTATGTAGGTGATTATCAATCCTAAACTAAGGAGGAGTATAATCAAATTTGGGAGAGAAATATGACCAAATAGACATGTTTTTCTTTTACAGGTAGTTACCGGATCATGTGGTTGTTGGGTGAAAAATCATCCAGTAGACATCCGGCTAGTTGGTAAGGTTACTGAAAGGCATCCAGTAGTTACCGGATCGCCTCTATCATTCTTGTTTTGATGAATTTTCTAATCACAGAGCTATTGATAATTACTAGATCCTACTGGTAGTTACCACCAGGGTTCTATTGGTCTGGTTCTGATGGATTTTCTGGTTATAGAACTGAACCGGTAATTACCGCTTCCTACCAATAATTATTGTCAAGACTTTGTTTTCTGGCCTAACAGGTTGTGTTTACTCAAACGGGCATAACTTTCTCATTCAAGGTCCGATTGACCTAATTCAAGTTGCGTTGTTCTATAACTCAATGGTCTACATTTTTCCTGTTGAACTTGAATTCAAAATCAGTCATTTAATATGACTAAAATACCCTTAAGTAAGACTTGTGTCATTATTAATGGAATTATCAGTTTATCGGCTTCTACACTCCACTTGTCTCTTATATGTGAACTATGAGTTATGTATTTATCTTTAAGCTTTTATTCATAGCCTAATGACCAATATTCCTAGCACTTCATAAGTTTATGACTTAAAGTAAAGTGTCGCGCTCTGATACCACTCGTTGTCATACCCAGCCTCCACTCACATGAAGGTTGGTGACATGGACACACACGTGTCCACAATTCATCTAGGATCTATGATGCAGTACTTTAAGTTAAAGTTATGAAATGTATCTATGATCACATATATGATAATAATCAAAATATACTCAACTAGTGATGTCTAATGATATTTATCATATTTACCAAAAGATTTTTCACAATGGAAATCATAATTATAGTTATGCCACTAGGGCTATATCTGATAAGTAAAACAAAAGAATAAAATGGAAGATGATCCTCTCATCCTCATCATGCTCCAAATGCATAATCGTCACATACGCATCCATCCTCATGCATACCTAGCTCCTCATCCCAGAGGTCACCTTCAAAAAGAGCCAGCTCCTCAACCCCAGACTCCAGATGGTTATCTGAATCCACATCTAAAAAGGGTGCAACAACTTAGGTGAGCTTCCATGAGGCCCAAGTGAAGGGTACACACAAACATTCACAACCATTCATGTATTGCAAAAAATATAAATTCCCAACCAAACCAAATGAATGCAATTAGATGAATGCAGTAATATGATTTGATTATTAACAAACAATTTAAAGCAATAGATTCTAAGTCTAAAATGGGCATTAGTGCTACTGCAGCATAGAGGATATCCCTGGTCCCAAAAAATCCATCGGTCACCTAGCAATATACGCTAGTTGTGAGTTAAGAACCTACAGGTTCTGATCCGGAGAAACCCCTTTGGTTCCACAGGCCCCTAATGAATAATCCCACCCTATAGCCACGGTCTTGATCTAGAGAACTCCTTCAGTCACCCGAGCTATAGGATAATCATGGTCCCAATCGGGGTCTGGAGAACCCTTCGACCACTCGTACTTTGTGATAGCCAGCACCTCACCCCTATTGGCAAGGGGTGTAGCACCTGGGTTATGTTTCCTAGCCCAATGCTATCTAACATGATTGAGTCACATCATGAACAAACTCACACACCTTGTGGGCATACAGTGTCAGAACCAACATTTGGCTACCCTATACCTCACACTCACACACCACGGGCATGTAGTACTAGTCCGGAGAACCCCTTCAGTTATCCTACACCCCAATCACATACACACACATGCATAGTCACAATTCATATCATCATGCCACATCATCATTCACCACTAGAAACAAGGTTATAATATGTAAAAATGACATGATCATCCACATATGCATCATGATGTAAACATTCTATAAAATCACATCGATCCCATCACCTCGAGTCCTAATTGATGACAAAGAGCCGATGGCCTAGTGCAACATTGTCCTATCGCTTCTTGGTTCTACTCTTAAGATACATAAGGTTTTTGAGCAAAATTAGTCATTCATAGGAAAGTGAGACCTTAGGGTACATGTTCTAGTTCATTTCCTATTTCATTTTTCTTTAATCGTTTTTAAGTTGGGGGTTTTATGATTATAAGGTTAATTTATATGTGGGGGATGTTTACCAACATAAATTAACTTAGATTTAGTATGCTTAGTGGGTTAGTTAAGTTAGGTTACACCATGTACCAAAATTCTTAAAGTTCAAGTCTAGATTAGCTAAAATTTGGGAAATTTGGTTGAGGATTTATGTGATGACCACCAATGGCTTATGTGGTCACCCCAATCCACTATACATGTATTTAATTTTATTTTTCTCACCCCAATTTTAGGTTTGAATGGTTGGTTATAAAAGATTTGGGTAAAATCCATTATTCTATGGTTTAATTGCCCAAATTGGGGGTTTTAGATGGAGTTTTCATAGGGATGGATCATAGACTTGGATTGAACTCTTGATCTTGCTAAGGTGAGTTTCCTACACCAAATCCCCATCCTAATTTGTAGATTAAGTGAGTGGAGAGGTGAGATTTGGTTGGGGCAGTCTCCATTAGCTTTAATGGAGAGAGAGAGAGAGAGAGAGAGAGAGAGAGAGAGAGAGCACAACTATCTAGAAGGTAGAGAGAGAGACGACTTACCTTCAACGGGTAGGTGCTCCCGATAAGCACATTTATGTGTGAAATCTAGGATATAAAAGCATGCATTTTACATATTTAGAATGGAGCTACCTTGGGTTTTACTCTCTTTTTGTAGGTTTTGTATTTTAAAGGCCTTAAGGACTATCAAACACTGCATCTCCAATTTTACACATAAAAGGGCCCTGTTTCTTTTCATGGTTGTGAAGAGGATGAAATTCTCAGCAAAATGGACATGTGGCATTAAAAGTACGCATCCATTTAGTCACCCGTACAATGGATTATTCTTTTTCAGACTAGAAAAAGAATAATGGATCAGAACTGAACCGAGATGCAGAACCAACCCATTTGTAGTTGTCTCAGGTGTACAAAGAATATTTCAAATGCTAAAAAGGATCGATGGACCCCCCCTTGAGTGATTGAAGATTTTTTTTGGTAAGAAAAATTGAGTTGTGGTGTGCGAAAATCCATTGCTCACCAAGGCGTCTCAAGTTTGAACATCTTGGCTGTCATTTTTTGGAGATTTTTTCTTTTTGGAAGATTTTTTTACTCATCACTTAAAGCAAGGGGCATGGAAGGTCAGCCAAGGGAGAGCTTTGTGCGCAAGTTTGAAGAGAGAGAGAGAGAAAAAAAAAGAAGGAAATAAAAAAGAAAAATAGAGAAAAAGGAGAAAATATAGGAAAAAAAAAAAAAAAGGAAACAAAAAGAAAAATCGTCCAAGCTCCTCTCTCCCCCACTTTCTTACCTATTTTTTCTCTTTTCTCTCCTCTCTCTTTCCTCCACCTCATCACCCAAATCGTCCAAGCTATTTTCTCACTTATATCTCTTTTCTCTCTTCTCTCCTAGTTTCCACCTCATCAACAAGAATCTTAAAAAAAAAATCCTACTTTTTAGAAGCTAAAATCGTTATACTCCCTCCCATTCCCTATATAAGAGAGTCGACTAAGGGGAGGGAGGGCACACTTCTCTTTTAGGGTTTCCTCTCTTCCTCTCTTCCTCTCTTCTTCTAGGTTTTTAGTTGTGCTCTTTTTTTCTTTTAGTTCTTTGTCTTTGTTTTTTTATACACGCACTTTTGTAATTTTTTTTTTATTAATGCAAGTCTTTTATTTTGATTAATACAAGCCTTTTATTTTTTTGTTCAAGTTATTCAAAGGTGTAATAATTTTAATTTCTAGTTCTAAGCTTAGTACTATGTGACAAGAACAAGCTGTGGAGCATCTCTTTCAAGTTCAGTTTTTCTCTTCATGATTTGTTTTCTCTAGTCCTAGTAATTTCAAATTTGGTTTTTAGGACTGGTAGTTTTTCAAATTAGTCAAGTAATTTTAATTCAAGGATTGAAGTATAGAAGTTCAGGTAAGTTGGCTTCTACAGTAGTCTTCTTACCTCACTCTCATTCCCTCTTCTTTCTATCCATCATTCTTAAATTAGGTTTTAAATTTTCAGTTTTACATTATTGCTTTCCCTTTCCCCCAAGGTCCTTAGCTAGATGCATGTGTTGGTTTTGCCCCTCTCTAGACATGGAACCGTCCTTTTATTTTGATTATTTATATTGCATCCCTTGCCTGAAGTCAAGTAGAAAAGCCCTTGTAAGAGTACTCTTTGGTCAAGTAGGGAAGCTCATATTATTTATGGTGCATCCCTCGGGCTAAATAGAAATACCTACTTGTATGCCTCTCTCTAGCTTTATTCTCTTTTTTATTTTATTTATTTACTTTTTAGCACTTTTACTTTCAGTTATTTTTTTTTTAATTGCGTGGCTTGAGTATTTAAATTTCTAGATGATGAATGGTTAGAGATAGATGTGAATGGTTAGGTCGTTCAATTTTTATTGCAATTTCAATTCCAATTTCCTTAGATGTGTTGGTTAGGTCATTTTTAGATGCATTTGTGTTAGGACGGTAGTTAGAAGTAGATCACCATAATCAATCGTTACACTTTTGTATTACTAAAAGAAAATTAAAATAAAATGTCTGCTTTTCTTGTGTATGCTTACGGTTTTTTTTTAAATCTCAAACACTCCTCTTGCTCTTCTCCTTCTTCTTCCTCCCTTGCTCTTCTACTTTTGCTTCTTCTTTTTCTTCTTTTCTTCTTTTCTCCTTTCTCCCTTCTATTGTTTTTACTTTGGTAGGTGAAGAAATGAATGGCAAATGTTTCTATTTATAGCCACTTAAATTAACTAAGGGTTGTTTGGGAATAATGGGTTCTTTCCTATTATTAGGTTAATCCATCATTTGGCATAAATGGGCCCACCTCAGGGTGTCCCGATACATTAATCCTTCTCTTAGTAGGTTATACTAACCGATAGAGCTGTTTTGAGGTGCACAGGTGCGAGGGCTTGGGCCCCACTGTTAAATAACCCAATTTTGGCCTGTATTCTCACCAAAAGTGTTCACTGCCTAAGGTTGAATTGGTCCCCTTTGTGGATCCTTAAGTAACTTGGGGTCCTCCCAAGGTGTTTCCATTGTGTGAGCCCCACCTCTTGTTACATTTTATTATTAAAGCTTAGAAATTTTCCCCGTAAGGTGTGAGAGCTAGACTGAACTTCTTTCCGTGTCTGGAACCCTTTCAATTATTGAGGCATGAATAGCAGATGCAAGTGGGGTCTTCCTTCCCTTCCCGACAAAAGATAGCCGCTACCCAATACTCATTGGTACTAGTGTCCTCCAGTGCCTCATCTATATATTAAAATAAGAAATTTTTAGGGCACAAGTATAACAGTGAGAGTCCCGCTAGGACTCATTTCATAAATTATGACCTGCAGTTAGGTTTGGCCGGCCCCCTTTTTGGGGCATATCTTGATGGTGGTCTATCGAGGTCTTGGGCTAGGCTACCAAGGATAAATGACATGGTTACCGAGCTACTTGCCTCGAGTGACAGATCGCGCGTTTGCTATCCGACGAGTAGAGTTCTTAGAAATTTGTTATTCAGTCGAGAGCCATGCAATTGGGCCCATTCAATGATTCGGCCAGACATATGAGTGACCCGCACATGATGTCCCTTCTACCCCGATACTAGCCTAGAAGTTTAGCTATTTATGCTCTCTTAACGATTTTGGCCAGTCAGCTTCTGTCTTGGATGCCTGCCCTAGGTTGGGTGAACCATGGATGATGTTGTTGGGCATAAGCCGTTCAGCTATCCCCACATCTTCGGATTGTTCGGTAGGTGTCGTGTTATTACTGATCGCATATTTTTCCAAGACAATATGAAAAATCAAGATCGAACCAATGAACCATTAAGAGAAACCGATAAATAAACTGAAACTGATTAACTGATAGCTATTAGTTTTAGTTGGATGTTATAGACCAATTAGCTATTTGTCTGATTTTGGTTTGGCACGACATATGCTACAAAATTGATAAGATGGGACCGAACAAACCGTTTGACACCCCTAATTCAGATTATAGCACCGATCTAGCGTCCCTAGGAGTATGGGAAGTGTTATTGCAGATATTAGGAAGATCTTTAATCCAACATAACTTACTTTTTATTTTTTTCTTGTGTGTGTAATGTGTTTCTCAAGTTCTTGACCCATTTCGAAGATTGACATGTTCTAACATATTTTGGTGGTGACTTGAATAAGAATTTTTTCAGGTTTGGGGGTGTGGCTACATACGATACAACCCAAATATATGCTACCCGATGGATCAACCCGACTTGGAGGAGTATTTATATGTTTTTGTTGTCTTGTTGTGTAAGAGAAAAACAAGAGAAAAAAGAGATTTTTAGGTTAGGGTTTTTGGTTCAGAGTTCTTGTCGCGAGTTTGAGTGTTTTTGAGAGATCTCCTTTGTAATTTTCTCTGCCAACATAGTAAATCATCTTCAGCTTCACCCATGGATGTGGCACATCATATTAGTGTGTGAACCACGTTAAATATTTTGTCTTGCATGTATCTGTTCATTTTTTTTCTCGTGTTTCTTTAATGCTTGTTCTAACATATTGATAAACTATCACTTAACTTATATGTCATTCAAGCTTTTTTGGTAAACAAACATTTGTAGTTGGTAAAAGGTGCTAGGTTGCATAGCGAATAAAGATCTCAATTGGTTGTAACAAGGTCTTGAGGGATCAACTTAAGTGTGAAAATTAAGGGTAGTTAAGATATAGGGTTTTTCTGTGTGGGATCATAAGCTACAATGGTAGAAAACACCCACTCACAATGTCTAAAACAAACATTAAAACTAATTAGAAAATGATTTTTAAACATGATTCATGAGATGGCTATGGAGACCTCTCTTATCATATGGTGATGGAGTGGTTGGTTATGTGTTTAGTGACTTAGTGTGATGAGGATACAAATCTTTATGAAATTAATGACCGCTTCAGACTAATTGATATAAAATTGCTACTAACAAGTTGCAGGTACACTGCATTACTCACCTACTGCTAGACATGATCAGCCAATTTAATGCATGATATTTAAGGAAAACCATGGCAAGCAAGCTTGGATTTCTGAGTTGATATTTAAAAATTAATTGTATAGATAAGCATATTATTCAGAAGATATTATTTGCTATTAGGCTGCCAAAAACTGTGTCCAAGAAAGAAGAAACATTAAGTGATGGAGAAAAAAAAAATATATTGGCTGTTGCCGTCCAACTCCTAATTACTTGTTTAATTGTTTAGAATTAAGGATTAATCTTCATTTGCGAATTGTTACTTAAGAAGGATATGCTTTGCTCGCATGTCCTTACAATTGATGGAGAGAGTTAGAGAGAGTAAGATGGTTACATATTTAATTCACATAATGAAGACAAGAGAATAGAAACCGAGACCTCCTGGGAGAGTTTACACTTTAACGTCAAAATTTGAATACGAAAGGTCAAATCAGTAAGTTCACCTGCTTTGTTTGCATTCGATGCTTCCTGCTTTAACTTCTTCTCTTTCCGAAGTCCCTTCGCTCCAACCAATTGTCTAAATAGTGAATCAAAATTGTAATCATTGATACTATGAAGAGGCCTAGCTAATTACTCTAAGCAAAAATATTAATTATGAGGAGCTCATTTTTGCTATGCTACTAATATTTTTACTGACCAATAAAACAGAAAAGTATGCTGATTGAGGTGAGACATACGGTATTTAATGATTCAAATTTTCAAATAATAAATAAAAGGAAAAAGTTGTCCATACAATTGATTTCAGTTTCACTCATTTTGTAGAAGGGTCTTAGTTTATAATCTGAATAGCATTGGGCTTTTACACTGAAAATCTAAGAAACTCTAGGCCCAACTCCGGCCCATGCACTTCTCTGCCAGACAACTATATATAGTGTGGCATCAGGAACCAATCCAACGCTCCAAAGCGTTCAATGAGTTGAGGCGAACTTGGGGGTGTGTGCTTGGGTCCTTTCAGTCATCTAATACATGTTGAGGTGCTTTGCGCATTGGAGAGGATCTGAATGGATATAGTGTGTTTGAGAGAGAGAGAGAGAGAGAGAGAGAGAGAGGAAGGAACAATGTCTGATCGCATGGGCTTATGCTCCGACATGAGAGGGTCAAAATTGCCTCCCCACCCCTATGAAATACAAATTGCCCATTACCTCTAATGCCCCTACACCACCCCCCTCTCATTGGCCCCCCCACTGATGCAGGGCCATGCAATCAATTAGAGTTCTTCTTCCCATATAGTGGAGATACACAAACCAATTTAATAAGAGTAACATCTTCTAACCAAAAAATAAATAAATAAATAAATAAAAATAAAAAACATCTGTGCATATTTCTTTTCCCAAAAAAAGAAAAATGAAAAATGTTATTCTATATAAATGCATATTTGGGGGAGGGAGTGTCAAGACTCAAGACCAGACACACCCCTCCCCTCTCTCTCTCTCTCTCTCTCTCACACACACACACACACATACACACACAGTCTCTTTCTCTGTTTGTAGAAGACCATCATCCATGGCGACAATTTGGATGCTAACAGTATTGGCTCCCTTGTTAAGTTTCTTCCTAAGAGTTGCCTACATAACCATCTCATGTTACTGGTTAACCCCAAGACGAATCCAGAAAATCATGGAAAAGCAAGGAGTTCATGGTCCCAAGCCTCGGTTTCTAGTAGGAAACATCCTGGACATGGCAGCCCTGATCCGAAACTCAACCTCCAAAGACATGGAATGGATTCACCACAACATCGTCGGCCGTCTCTTGCCGCATTATGTTGCCTGGTCCAAACAGTATGGTATAGTATAGTATACTTATTAGTTGAGATTAGATTACTCTACTCAGTTCATGGCTTCCTTCCTTCATAGTTTATAAAGCTCATACAATGGTGGGTCATGTCTGTTACAGGTAAGAGATTCATTTATTGGGTAGGAAGTGAACCCAGGATGTGTTTGACAGATATTGATATGATCAAAGAGCTTCTGTCCTCTAAATATTGCCAGGTCTCTGGTAAATCTTGGATACAGCAACAGGGGACCAAGCACTTCATTGGGAAAGGCTTGTTAATGGCCAACGGCAATGACTGGTACCATCAGAGACACATAGTTGCTCCAGCTTTTATGGCTGACAAGCTTAAGGTTCTGAGATAACTGAGCTTGAAAATCTCATCTGTTTATCTTTTCTTTTTGTTCTATTTAAAATGGATTGCTTTAATGGATTTTTATATTTTGAATTGCAGAAGAATATGGGGTACATGGTGGAATGCACAAAGAAGATGCTTGAATCACTGGAGACTGTCTTCAAATCAGGAGAAAGAGAAGTCGAGATCAGCGAATACATTTCTCACCTCACTGCAGATATCATATCTAGAACTGAGTTTGATAGTAGCTATGAGAAGGGGAAGCAAATTTTCCATCTTCTTACTTCTCTGCAACATCTCTGTGCTCAATCAAACCGCTACGTATGCCTCCCCGGTAGCCGGTAAGCTTTCAGTCTCTTTCTCTATCCGTCTCTTGATTCTATGGCAGACAATGAAAAGGCCACCACCACCTGACCACTTCATGTTTTGAATATTCTTTCCTTCTCTTTTAATCTTCCTTTCCTCTGTTTTTCCTCTTAAATATCAAAGAAAATGCTGATTTTTTTTTTTCTTGTGTTGGGTTTTTCAGGTTCTTTCCTAGCAAATTCAACAAAGAGATTAAAGCATTAAAGATGGAGGTGGAGAATCTATTGATGGAGATCATTGAGAGGCGAAAAGATTGCATTGAAATTGGTCGTAGCTCATCCTATGGAAATGATTTGTTGGGGATGCTTCTTGCAGAGACCCAGAAAAAGAGAGCAAGTGGGTTCAGCTTCACTCTTCAGATGCTCATGGATGAATGCAAGACTTTCTTCTTTACAGGGCATGAAACCACTGCTCTGCTTCTCACTTGGACTATCATGCTTCTTGCCACAAACACATCATGGCAAGACAAGGTCCGTGATGAGGTGTTCCAGATCTGCAATGGAGAACCTCCCTCTACTGATCAACTCTCCAAGCTCTGTGTGGTAAGCAAGAGATAATGGTATTAAGCTTTTGGGTTTAGCCCAGTTGAAGCTCTCAATTTTGATTTCTCTAAGATATACATTGGCTTCTCCATCTTTGCAGTTGAATATGGTGATCAATGAATCGCTTCGGTTATACCCACCGGCTTCCCTTCTCCCTCGAATAGCCTTTGAAGATATCAAATTAGGTGACCTTCACATCCCAAAGGGACTTTCAATTTGGATTCCAGTACTTGCAATTCACCACAATGAAGAATTTTGGGGTAAAGATGTACATGAATTCAACCCTGAGAGATTTGCAGCCAAGTCTTATGTGCCCGGAAGACGACGACCTTTCCTTCCCTTTGCAATGGGGCCTAGGAATTGTGTTGGCCAGGCCTTTGCACTAATGGAAGCTAAGGTTATACTGTCCATGCTGATATCGCGATTTAGCTTCACAATTTCGAAAAACTATCATCATGCGCCAATTAGTGTCCTCACTCTTAGGCCTAAACATGGAGTTCAAATCTATTTGGAACCTCTTAAGTCCATGATTGATCACTTGTATTGATCAGGTTAAGTTTTGATATCAATATTTGGCTTTTTTGAGGATCTTTGAAACACAACAATTTCTCCTCTTCCCTTTCAAAGGATTGAATAGTAAAGATAAGAAGATGTTTTCTGAAGACTCCAATAACAAGATAAAGAAAAATGATAACAATTGCCCATTACTGAGATTGTAATTGTTTATTGATTTAAGAATATACAACAAGAGTGAAGCATGGGAGGAACAGATGAGCCTGCAATGATGTCCAAAGAAAAATAGTTAAAGAAGGCCAATTTACAAAGTGAAGAAAAGGGTTCCCTTGCTTTACATGTTCTGTAGAATAACAATGATGGCTTGATTCCCAACTCAAATCCAATTGAACCAAGATCTCAGCTTTCAATTGAAAAATACCAAGCTTGGGCCAATGTTAAGACCTGTAGGCCCAAATTCTTTTTCTTTCAAGTTATGCTCCCTTCAGCCAGCCATACTGCTCTTCCCCCCACCACCCAACTCTCTTTCTAATTTTTTTTCCTGCTCCTTTATATTTATTCTCCCCTCTTAACTTTATGTATAAGGAGTGGGGTTGTCATGGAATTGACCAAATCAACAGCCAGAGAGCAAGAATAGCACTAGATGAACAATGTAGAGTTGGAGGATTGATCAGTTGTGTTCAAGGACTGGTGACATCTGAAATGCCAAGTAGGGTTGTTAAAGGCTCCAAATAGATCCCAAAACATACTCTTCCTTAATGAAATTATGAATTTGAAATTGAAAGATGCATTAGAAGTCCTTTGAAATCCACAGTGCTTTCCTTCTTACTTGGATACATGTTTAGTTCAGTAAGTTTAGCTTTGTTTAAATTATTACAATCTAATTAACCCCCTCTTAGGTTGTTTTCTATCCTACAATTTCTTTTACTTGACGCTTGTTTCATTCTCAAAAATTCTTCAAGTCAGCAGTAAAAAATGGTTTTCAAACTAAGTGACTTTCCGTTATGTAATTCTTAATAGCTGTTATTGTCTCACATGTTTTTTGTCTACACGTATGAAATGAAAATACCATACACTCATTGAAATGAAAGATGTGTTCTAAGAGGGAAAAAAATGTAAGGTTACAAATTATTCTGCACCTTAAAGAAAACCCTATAATTAAATGATAAGATTGTGAGAGTCGATCATCAGTAGTCGGCCTTTTAGTTGCTAACCTTAATGGCCAGTCTGCAGTTGACAACATTGGGGTTGGTCTTGAGAGTTATCGACCTATGGTGTTTGGTCTTTTTTTATTGCCAATGTCGGGGTTGATCTTTGTAGTTGCCAACTTATAGTGGTCTTGAGAGTTGTCGACCTGGTGTTCAGTCTTTTTTATTGTCAACCTCAGGGTTGGTGTTTGTAGTTGCCGTGGTCGATCTTTTTTCTTGCCAACCTTGGGGTTGGTATTTGTAGTTTTTGACCGTGGGGGTTGGTCTTTTTAATTACCAACCTCGAGGTTGGTCTTTGGAGTTTCCAGCCCATGGTGGTTGGTCTTTTTTAGATTTTAGCTCTACAACTAAACTTCGTTGGTACTTTAATTTTTGTCGGAAAATTGGAATTGAAATGACTAAGTGGATGAATAACAATTAGAATTTTAATTAAATAACTGAACCAGAACTAGGAATTGAAAACATAAAGTAGCTAGCTAGAAGAAAACAAAAACTAAAAAGTATCTTGTGGCCGAAAGTAGCTTGAAGCTGAAAGATAGTTTGACCCGATTGACCCGTAGAGGTCTATTTGTAGTATTTCTTAAGGTTCTCCAATTTCCATGCCTTGGGTATAGCTTCTCCCCACTAATTCTTCAACTGGTAGGCTCCTGGGGATACCGTCTTGGAGATTATATATGGTACCTCCAAGTTTGAGCTCAGCTTGCTAATGTTTCATGGGTCAGAAGCCTTAGACTTTTGGAGGATTAGATCTCCTGGATGGAAAACCTCCTTCACTTCTTCATTTATGATCTTCTTCCTCTCTTAGGTGAAGTTTCGTATCTTTTGCTAAACAGGCTTCCTGGTCAGATCAACATTAAGGCCGTGCTCAACTATACTCTAGGGGATGTATGCCATATCATGGGCCGACCAAGCAAAGACATCTGCACTAACCTTGAGGAATTTCAAAAATTTTCTGTTGTGTTCGTGCTCATCAATGCTCTGAATTGAATAGTATGGCTCCGATCTTCTTCAAACAATGCGACTTGGGTCAGATCTTCACTGGTTCCCCTCATTGTAATTGGGACTCATCTTTGACATCTTCAACATTTATGACGCAAGTTATACCTGAGCAGGTGTTCTTGGTTACTTTAAAAAAATTTGCATAGCATTTTGGGACTCCTAGTTTGATCGACATTTTCCGATCCTATGTTCTGTGGGGTACTAATGAGCACATTTATATGTGAAATCTAGGGTAATAAAACATGCATTTTATATATTTAGAATGGAACTACATTGGATTTTACTCTCTTTTTGCAGATTTTGTATTTTAAAGGCTTTAAGTATTATCGGGCGTCATATCTCTCCAACAACAACTACCTAATGTAGTTGATGAGCTATGGTGTGCAAAATTTCCTTGCTCACTAGGAGGTCATAAGTTCGAACCTCATGCTTGTCTTTTTTTGGAGAATTTTGTTGAAGATTTCCTACTTTTCACTCACTTAAAGCACTAAGGGCATGGAGGGGATTTTCACATCAAATTAGAAGCAAGGAAAATCGTGGAAGGGATTCCTGCGCAAGAAGAGAAAAGAAAAAAAGGGAGAAATAAATCTTGTCCAAATCTTCTCTCTCTCATCACCAAAAGAATGTCCAAATCACACAAAGCAATAAGAAAAATCGTCCCTTGGGGGGAGAAAAAGAAGAGAAATAAATAAAAAAAAAAAGGAAAGAAAATAAGCAAAAAAAAATTATAGGAAATTTCTCCAAGTTTATTTCTCTCTTCTCCACCTTAGTACTTTTGATCTCAAAAGATCTCACTATCAATTGTGGGTTTCTCCCTTTTAGGAAAAAGAAACTTGTTACCCTACCTCCCCATTCCCTATAAATACAACTCATGTAAGAGGAGGGGAGACACTTCATTCTTCTTCTAGGTTTTTTTTTTTAGTTGTTCTATCTCTTTCTCTAGCTCTAGTTCTAGGTTTATGCTTTAAACAATTTTATAAGTTATTTTTATTCAATTAATGCAAGCACTTTTGTTTTTATTCAATTTTTTATTTTTATTGTTTAAGTAATTGAAGTTGTAATTTTTAAGTTCTAATTCTAGGCTTAGTTCTAGGTGACAAGAACAAGTTATGAAGCATGTCTTTCAAGTTCCATTTTTTTTTTTCTTTCGATTTGTTTTCTCTAGTGCTAGAAATTTCAGATTTGGTTTATTCAGATCTATTTTTAGTATTGAGAGTATCTCAAATCGATCAAGTTTTCAGTTCAAGGGTTGAAGTTCAAGTAAATAGGCTCCCTCAATAGTCTTCTCTCCCCCCTCTCATTCCCTCTTTTGACTACCATTTTCTTCTTAATTTAGGATTTTAATTTCAGTCGTTACATTATTGCTATCCCTTTTCCCCCAAGGTTCATGGCTAGTGTATGTGTTGGCTTTGCCCCTCCTAGCCAGAGAACCATCAATTTATTGCTTTTATTTTAATTGTCTCCCTTTCCCTAAAACCAAGTAGAGTAACCCTTATAAGAGTGACTCTCTGGTCAAGTAGGGAAGCTCATATTATGATGCATCCCTCGGGCTAAGTAGAGAAATCTACTTGTGAGTCTCTCTCTAGGTTTATCCCTTTTTTTTACTTTATTTTTATTTCAACATTTTTTTTGAATTGCGTGGGTTGTTTATTTTCAGTTATTTATTTATTTAATTTTAATTGCGTGGCTTGTGTCTTTAAATTCTTAGATGACAAATGGTTAAGACGTTATTTTATATACATATGTTAGGACCGTAGTTAGAATTAGATCACAACCATTAATAGGTTAACTTTCGCATTATTAAAAAAAAAAAAATAAAGTGGCTGCTCTCCCTGAGTTTGACCCATAGCTACACTGATCCGTACGCTTGTGGTTACATTTAAAATCTCAAACAAGTTTTTGGTGCCATTGCCGGGGAGACAGTTCCATGTGATTTTTCACTTTCTTTTGATAAATCGGAGCACTTTGTTTTGTTTTTCCTTTTCTTTTATTGAATTACTGAGAAGAACAATTTACAATAATAGTTGTATCGGTGGAGGTCGTCATGCCTCACAGTATGATAAAGACAGGTTTCGCCCTGTAGCAGTACCTCAGGAATTGACCTGAGCAACCTCGGTTGTGCTTGTCTTACTCTAGTTGTGGGTAATTTTCTGTTGCATGAGTGTTAGGTGGGTATGTAATACTAAGAATCGGTTAGAAAGAAGAGATCCAACAAGTAGTGACCATATATGTTTGCTCTCTTTAAAACCCTTCAATATGGGAGACCAACAGCAAAACCCTTCACCTAAATCTCTGAAAGATAGATTCTACCTGCTAAAATAACCAAACCTTCCTGCATAGTTCTACCACAAACCCAGGCCAATAATTTTGAACTCAAATCTCAATACATCACTATGTTGCCCCACTTCCATGGGTTGACTTCTGAGAATACATACCTATTTCTAAGGGAATTTGAAGCGGTGTGTGTTCTAATTAAGATCCAATAGATTTCTGATGATGCTGTTAAGCTTAGGTTTATCACTTTTGCATTGAAATACCAAGCTAAGAAGTGGTTGTATGGGTTACCCATAAATTCCATAACCTCATGGAACAGTTCACAGTTGTCTTCCTTAAGAAGTTTTTCCCAACTCACAAGACCAATAACCTTAGAAGTGATATCCTTCAGTTTAGGCAAAAGCCTAGTGAGTCATTTTCCAAACTTATGGAGAGATTCAAGGATCTACTCCAAGAATGCCTTCACCATGGCCTAGACCTATAGCATTTATGTCAAATAATTTATGAGGGTATTGATTACCCAACTAAATAAATGATAGTCTATGTGCCATGAGGGATTCACATCATTTATAGATGAAGGAAAGGCATGAGAATTCTTACTTGACTTAGCTGACAAAACCCGTGAGTGGGAATCAACCTAAGAGAGTGGAAGAACCATAGGAGGAAAATGATATTTTGTGGATGGGATAGTAGCCAAGGAAGCCCATTTGGATAGCCTAATCAAAAGAATTGAGGCTATTGTTCCTAGAAAACCATCATCAGTCAATTTGGTTAAGATTTGTGCTTGGTGCAGTCCCTTGGACATCTCATAGAAGAATGCTTCAACACCTCTGGGGGCACTTCTAATGATAGTGTTAATGCCTTATACTAGAATAATCCATATAGTAACACCTACAATCTAGGATGGAGAAATCACCCAAATTTTCCTTGGAATCAGGGCAACCAAGCAAGGCCTTTCAATTTCCATAATCAAGGTCAACCTGGACTCCAAAGGCTTCCCTTTGCACAATAATCTTTTTTCAAAATACTTTTCCTAGGTCAAATGTAGGACCTCAAGCTAGTTTTCCTAAGGCACCTCTTCTATCATCTTATCAGCAATCCCCTAGGTTTACCAACACTGGAGAGGCAACTAGAGTAAGTGACTTGAAAAAAAATATGACCATCTTTATGACAAGCCATCAAAATCTTACGAGAGAACTCACTCAAGTTGTCTCAATTATGCGTGAGAGGGAGAAAGGAGCTTTACCTAGTCAACCAGAGCCTAACCCTAGGCATCATCAACCTGTTAGTTTACAAACATCAACTAATGCACCACTGAATATAGTACAAGGTCAGACCCAACAAGGGCCCTCTAACCAATTTAATGTTGTTTATGCCCTTAGGAGTGGTAGAGAGTACCATCTGAGCGTTCTTAAATCTTCTTCATCTATTACTCCTGATAACTCTCCTTCAGTTGAGGACACAAGTGTGCCTCTTGTTCCAGGTTTGTCTGATGAACCTAAAGATTTTTCTGAAACTAAAGATGATTTGGTTGAGAAAACAAAGAATGATTCTTTTGAACAGGGGCAAATCCCTAACCGTCCTTATGTTCACAAAAAGAAGATTGCTTCCATAGATAAAATTTTAGAAGTCTTAAAAAAGGTAGAAGTGAACATCCCTCTTTTGGATGCCATATCCCAGATCCCCGCCTATGCAAAGGTACTGAAAGATTTGTGTACTCACAAACGTATCACTAGTGTATCCAAAAAGACGTTCTTGGCAGGTAACATTAGTTCCATAATTACTCAGCCTATAGCAGCCAAGTATAAGGATCCAGGGAGTCCTACCATATCTTGTGTCATAGGCAACACCTACATTGAGCATGCCTTACTTGACCTTGGCGCAAGTGTGAATCTTTTACCTTACCATGTGTACAAGCAACTTGGATTGGGAGAATTAAAAGCCACTAGAACTACTCTTCAGTTGGCAGATATGTCTGTTAAAATTCTTAAAGGGATGGTTGAAGATGTCTTACTAAAGGTGGGGGAATTTATTTTTCCTATTGATTTCATTATGTTAGATACCAAGCCCTTCTCAACCAAGGATGAGATCCCAATAATTCTAGGAAGACCATTCTTGGCTACCAGTAATGTATTAATCAACTGCCGGAATGGTTTCCTAAGATTATCTTTTGGTAACCAAACTGTTGAGTTTAACATGTTTAGGATAGGCAAGAAACCACATATGGAAGAAGAAATTAATATGATTGAGGATTTTCTGGATTTTTCTGATGATTTAATTACCAACTTTGATATTAATTTTGATTCAAATTCCAAGAGTGTATGGATGAGTTGGATGATGATAGTGAAAATTTCTTTTTAAAGTCTTGAGTTTTCACACACCTGTGGAGCCCTTAGGATCCCTTTCCAATTCCATTTCCAAACCTTCCATAGTTGAGCCCCCTAAGCTAGATCTTAAGGAGTTGCCATATAATTTGAGGTATGCTTTCCTAAGGCCTGACCTGACTCTTCCTGTAATAATTTCTTCAAATTTGACTTCTACCCAGGAAGAGGAGTTACTTAAAGTGTTAAAAGATAATAAGGAAGCCCTAGGTTGGACCATAGCTGATATCAAGGGTATAAGCCCTTCTATTGTGCAACATCATATACATCTTATGGAGGATTCCAAACCATCCACGGAACCCCAAAGAAGAGCTAACCTAGAGATTATGGAAGCTATTAAGAAAGAGATCCTAAAGTGCTTGGATCATGGAATAATTTATCCTATTTCTGACAGCCAATGGGTAAGCTCAGTTCACGTAGTGCCTAAGAAGTCTGGTGTGACTGTAGTTCTCAATGCCAATAATGAACTTATTCCAACCCATGTCCAATCTGGGTGGAGAGTGTGCATAGACTATAGGAAACTTACTATGGCAACCTAGAAGGGCCACTTCCCATTGTCATTCATTGACCAAATGTTAGAGAGGTTAGCTGGACATGAATACTATTGTTTTTTTTATGGATATTCCAGCTATAACTAGATCCCAATTGCTTTAGAGGACCAACATAAGACCACTTTTACATACCATATGGAACATTTTCTTACAGGTGTATGCCCTTTGGGCTTTGCAATGCCCTTGCTACGTTCCAACGATGCATGATGAGCATATTTTCTAACATGGTCAAAACATTCTTAGAAGTATTTATGGCTGACTTTTCAATTCATAGGAATTTCTATTCTGAATATCTTCATCATCTTTCTCTAGTTTTGAAAATGTGCATATCTAAGAATTTGATTTTGAATTAGGAGAAATGCCACTTCATGGTTAAATTTGGTATTATTTTAGGCTATGTAATATCCAATGAGGGAATTAAGGTAGATAGAGTCAAAGTGGATTTAATTGATAATTTACCACCTCCTCAATCTGTTAAGGACGTCTAATATTTTCTAAGGCATGTGGGCTTCTACAGAAGGTTTATTAAGAACTTTAGTCAGTTAGCCCGACCTCTCACTTCATTACTTACCAAAGATCAAACTTTTAAGTTTTCTAAAGAGTGCCTAGAATCCTTCAAACAACTTAAGAAGGAATTGACAAATGCACCCATTGTTCAACCACTTGTTTGAACTGAACCTTTTGAACTGATGTGTGTTGCTTTGGATTTTTTATGAGAGTAATTTTGGGTCAAAGGATTAATAAGTTGTCCATTTTTATTTATTCTGCTAGTAGGACCTTAAATGATGCACAACTCAACTATACAACTACTGAAAAAAAAATTTAGCGATTGTGTTTGCATTAGAAAAGTTTCGATCTTACTTAGTTGGATCACATGTGATGGTGTATACTGATCATTCTGCTCTCAGATACTTAGTTCAGAAGAAAGATGCCAAAGCCCGTCTCATTAGGTGGGTTTTACTTTTGTAAGAGCTTGATTTAAAAATTAGGGATAAAAAAAGGAGTTGAAAACCTAGTTGCAAATCATTTATTCCGGCTTTCCAATTCCTTGATTGTCGATTCTCCAGTCAACGAGAACTTTTCAGATGAACAATTATTTACAGTGTCTCGTGAACCATGGTTTACTGATATTGTCAACTTCTTAGTTTCAAGTGTGGCTCCATATCACTGGTCCACCCAAGATAAGAATAGGATTCATTCCCAAGTTAAGTACTTTTTTTGGGATGATCCTTATTTGTTTAAGATATGTCCAGATCAGATTATCCGACGATGTGTTCCTGATCATGAGCAACATTCTATTCTCTCATTTTGTCATGATCATGCATATGGTGGACACTTTAGACATAAGATGACTGCCGCAAAGTTTCTCCAATGTGGATTTTATTGGCCCACTATTTTTAGAGATGCTTTTGATTTTTGTAAGGCTTGTCTCACCAGCCAGTCTTTTGATCATATCAATAAGAGGAACATGATGCCCCTCAACCATATTTTGGTAGTTGAGATCTTTAATGTATGGGGCATCGATTTTATGGGACCATTCCTTAATTCCTTTGGGACTCTGTACATACTTTTGACTGTCGATTATGTTTCTAAATGGATAGAGGCTATACCTTATAAATCTAATGACCACAAAGTGGTGGTCCAGTTTCTCAAAGAGAACATTTTTCCCGCTTTGGTGTACCACGTGCAATAATTAGTGATAAAGGTACTCATTTTATAATCGGCCTTTTGAGGCCCTAATGAAAAAGTATGGGATCACCCATAAGTTATCTACCCCTTATCACCCCCAAACTAGTAGCCAAGTGGAGGTGCCTAATAGGCAGATTAAACAAATCTTGGAGAAAACTGTTAATCCCAACCGTAAGGATTGGTCCCTTAGGCTCATTGATGCCTTGTGGGCCCATCGAACTGCATTCAAGACCGATCTTGGTCAGTCTCCCTACCGTTTGGTGTATGGGAAAGCTTGTCATTTACTAGTTGAGTTAGAGCATAAGGCCTTTTGGGTCATCAAGAAGCTCAACTTTGATTTGTCCGATGCGGGAATTCATCGTAGGCTCCAACTATCTGAGTTGGAGGAACTTAGGAATAAAGCCTATGAAAGTTCTAGGATTTACAAGGAAAAGAACAAAACTTTCCATGATAAACATATTCTACGTAAATCTTTTATAATTAGTGATAAGGTCGTATTGTATAACTCTCGATTGCATCTTTTCCCTAGTAAGCTTAGATCCCGATGGGATGGCCCGTTTATTATTCATAATGTATATCCCTATGGGGCTATGGAGATTCTGAATCTAGGAACAAGGATAATTTCGAAGGTTAATGGTCAGCGCTTAAAACCATTCCTCGAGTTTCCTAATACTAGTAGTGAAGAGGTCATGGATCTCCATGAATCTCTTTACACTGATGACTAACTTTTAATCAGGTATGACCCCCTTGTATTGTCTTCGTTTTTAATTCTTTCCATGCATTGAGGACATTGCATGACTTCAGTGTGGGGGAAGGAAACTAGTTTCTGCTTTTTTCATCTTGTTTTATTTGTTTTTCTTTTTGGTTTTTTGAGCTTGCTAAAGGATGAAGTCCTACTTTGGCTTTTGGCTAATGATCATACCATTCGGTTGCTTGATGTATGAAAATAAAAGTTTTGACTAAGGTACCCATTTTGAACGTATAAAAACCCTATTGAGAAGAAAGAAACAAGCATGTGTCTTGAGATGGGACTTTCTTTTGAAAAATAAGAGACCCCTATTTTATGGTGTTGGACCATATGTAAGTCTATGGGTTCCTTATACTTTTGATTTGGAGTTGAGACCTTCTTTTTTAATTTGGCATGGGTTAGCAAATGCACAATTTTAAATGAAATGTGAAATGTGGTATAAAAAAAAATAAGAGTTAATTCCCTTGGACCTAGATAGGGCATTGTGCCTCAGGAAGCGTGGTGTCTTGATCGAAATTCCTTGGGAGGAAACTTCTGAAGGAACTCTAACATCACTGTCTTTGTAGGCATATGCAAAAAGCGAAGCTACATAGTAACTAGGGTGTCTGGTGTTTGCTCCACCATGTCATTCAGGCCAAAAGTAGTGGAGTAGAATAGAGTTTATTAAGCGAAAAAAAAAGGAGAAAAAAATATGCAAATGTCATTAATGCTTAGTAATATGTTTTGGTAAAAAACACTTCAACACCTTAGTCATTGGTTCCCTATTTTTTCACAAGTGGTTTTACCTTAAGATAAGGATGTTTTGGAAGAGATGAGGTGAGTTCCAAATTAAGAAATATGCTAGTGCCTGGAATTGATAAAGGATAATAAAAGTTCAAGTGTAGGGGTCCCTTGTAAGAGAAATTATCTTTGTTCCGGATCGGTATGGCCCTTACCTTTAGCCAAGGTTGGGATTTGTTTATTCTAAATTTTAGGTGTATATTCACTACAAACACCCACAAGACACAACTAGTCCACTAGGGGTGACCTAGGGGTTTAAAGGCTTGTTGCACATGCTAAGTGCAACCGTGATTCCTACAAAAGTGAGTTATGATTTTTATTTTTATTTTACTCGAGGGCTAGTAAAGTCTAAGTGTGGGGAATTCTGATGAGTACATTTATGTATGAAATCTAAGGTAATAAAACATGCATTTTATATATTTAGAATGGAGCTACCTTGGGTTTTACTTTCTTTTTACAGGTTTTGTATTTTAAAGGCTTTAAGCATTATCGGGTGTCATATCTCTTCAACAACTACTTAGTGTAGTTGGTGAGCTATGGTGTGCAAAATTCCCTTGCTCACTAGGAGGTCTCAAGTTCGAATTTCATGATTATCTTTTTTTAGAGAATTTTGTTGAATATTTCTTACTTTTCACTCACTTAAAACACTAAGGGCATGGAGGGGATTTCCACATCAAATTAGAAGTAAGGAAAATCATGGAAGGGGTTCCTGCGCAAGAAGAGAAGAAAAAAAAAGGAAAGAAAAAAAGGAGAAATAAATCTTGTCCAAATCTTCTCTCTCCTCATCACCAAAAGATTGTCCAAATCACACAAAGCAAGAAGGAAAATCGTCCTTGGAGGGAGAAAAAGAAGAGAAATAAATTAAAAAAAAAAAAGGAAAAAAAATAAGCAAAAAAAATTATAAGAAATTTCTCCAAGTTTATTTCTCTCTTCTCTCTCCTCCACCTTAGCACTTTTAATCTCAAAAGATCTCACTACCAATTGTGGATTTTTCTCTTTTAGGAAAGAGAAATTTGTTATCCTACCTCACCATTCCCTATAAATACAACTCATGTAAGAGGAGATGAGACATTTCATTCTTTTTCTAGGTTTTTTTTTTTTAGTTGCTCTATCTTTAGTTCTAAGTTTATGCTTTAACACTTTTGTAAGTTCTTTTTATTCAATTAATGCAAGCACTTTTGTTTTTTATTCAGTTTTTTATTTTTATTGTTTAAGCAATTGAAGTTGTAAATTTTAAGTTCTAGTTCTAGGCATAGTTCTAGGTGACAAGAACAAGCTATAAAGCATGTCTTTCAAGTTCTATTTTTTTTTTCTTTAGATTTGTTTTCTCTAGTACTAAAAATTTTAGATTTGGTTTATTCCAGATCTAATTTTTAGTATTGGTAGGATCTCAAATTGATCAAGTTTTCAGTTCAAGTAAATAGGCTCCCTCAATAGTCTTCTCTCCCCTCTCTCATTTTCTCTTCTGACTACCTTTTATTTCTTAATTTAGGATTTTAATTTCAGTCGTTACATTATTGCTATCCCTTTTCCCCTAAGGTTCATGACTAGTGTATGTGTTGGCTTTGCCCCTCCTAGCCATAGAATCATCAATTTATTGTTTTTATTTTAATTGTCTCCCTTTCCCTAAAGCCAAGTAGAGTAACCCTTGTAAGAGTGACTCTCTGGTCAAGTAGGGAAGCTCATATTATAATGCATCCCTCGGGCTAAGTAGAGAAACCTACTTGTGAGTGTCTCTCTAGCTTTATCCCCTTTCTTTTACTTTATTTTAATTTCAGCATTTTTTTTGCAATTTTTTTTAATTGCATGGGTTATTTATTTTTAGTTATTTATTTATTTAATTTTAATTGCGTGGCTTGTGTTTTTAAATTCTTAGATGACGAATGGTTATGACGTTATTTTATATACATATGTTTAGGACGGTAGTCAGAATTAGATCACAACCATTAATAGGTTCACTTTCGCATTATTAAAAGAAAAAAAAATAAAGTGGCTGTTCTCCCTGAGTTTGACCCGTAGCTACACTGATCCGTATACTTGCAGTTACATTTAAAATCTCAAACAGGTACTTCACCTTAAAATTCTTGGTTGAGGCCATAGCTTCGAAGTTGTTTAAAGTTGGTCATCCTAGGATTGTATTGTAGGCCAATGTGACCTTAACGACCATGAAGTTGACCATGGTGATGGTTGAACGAGAGATTTCAACAATGGTCATAGATAGTTCAATGCATCATTCTATATGTAATGGGGCACCCACAAATTTGTGTAAAGGTCCTCTTGTGGGCGCATTTGTCATCTCTAAAGTCAAGCTTTTGATAGGCGGTATAGGACATCACATCCACCAAGGCGCTTGTATCAATTAGGACCCTGTGGAATGGGAAGCTAGCAAACACTAGCTGAACTACTATGGTATCACTATGTGACAAGCTAAGGCCCTTTAGGTCTTCTTCAAAGAAGAAAATTACACGATCCTTGCAAGCTGTCCAAATCGGCTCCTCGATTGGACAAATGAAATAAGTATGGGCTTATGCCTTCCTAATTGATTTTGGTATTGGTCCCAAAGGATGGTGAGTATGGTAAGACCAATAAGCTGATTTGTGTCTCCAATGGGTCATTTCTCGCTCATCAACCTTATTTTTTGTCATCTCTTAATGACTCCTCTTGCTAGCCGCTCGACTCTCTGGGTTCCTTTCTATCAGCTATTCATTCTGTTGAACCTTAATATATTCAGTGAGATGTCCAGCCTTGATCAAGTCTTGATCTCCCTCTTCATTGTAGACATTATTTGGTGTCACGATCGGTATCTCTATGGAAATGACACTAACTCTTAGAATTATGTTCCTTAGGTTTTGACTATATAGGTCTCAACCATCTGATAATCCTTTTGTCTTTGATCTCCATTAGAATGTTGAGTCTGATTTAATGGAGCAATGTTCGGGCTCATCACCTAAAGAATTTTTGTGTCACGCTTATCATCCTTTGCTCACATTGTCCTCTTTGTGTCTATGCTCGATACTGCAACCACTTTGCACATTGTCATGTTCTTGTCTATGGCCACATATTTGTGACATTGTTGCGGTATCTTGATCATACCTATTGGCACCTTCTTTGCCAAGGATTTGACGAGCCCTTCATAGCTCACCCCATTATAAAGTGCACTATAGGCTACGCCATCATCAAGATAGTTGATCTCTAGAGTAGCTTCAATGAATATGTTGATGTAGTCCCGAAACAGCTCATCACGACCCTACTTCGTGGGGTAGAGGCTTGTGGCTATCTTCTGTTGTCTAATGTTGCTCTGAAACTTGAATATTAAGGCCTTTCTCAACTCATCATAGTTGTTTATGGACATAGGTTTTAAAGGTGAAAACCAGGTCAAGGCAACTTCTTCAAATAAGGCTAGGAATGGTTGACATTGGCATGTCTAAATTTCCCTGAATGATCATCACAAAATTGTAGTTTTGTAAATGGTCCACTAGGTTAGGAATTCTATCGTATATGATGAAGATGGTCATTTTGAGCTTCTTTAGAAGAGGGGCAGTTAGTCAAACAGAGAGTTGTGTGTAAGAGCCACTAGTATTCTAGTGGTCAACTTCTTCAGGCTATTGATCTTTTCTTCTAGCTCACAGATGTGGTGGTATACACTGCTTTCCTTATCAGGACGTAGCTTTGGCTCCTTCCCCTCGTCTCCTGAGAGTTTATCAGGGATCCAAATGTCTAGGACTATTTTCTCTTACTCGGTGCTGATGATCATCCTCTTCCTAGGGACCCCGAGCATAGGCTCAGGGTGAGCTATGCCTCCTTGGTAGTCTCGTCCTTTTGGGGGGACTCAGCCTCCTTAGGGGGTTGGCCCCTCTGGGGGGACTCAACCCCCTTGGTGGGTTTGTCCTCCTAGTGGAGCTTCGTCCCCTTGGCACAGATCCTTTGGCTGGCCCTCGAGTAGTCGATGTTTCTATGACTAAAGCATCACGTCTCGAGCCCCTAGGGAGATGTGTAAATCTGCTAAAAGTCTGATGCCAATTGCCAAGTGTGAGTCTTATGGTGCGTATTGGTAGAAACCATATGACTACCCTCATCCCTGTGTCATCCAGCAAGTGGTGGGTCATGTCATCAATGTATATTTGCAGAAATTCTATAAGCACCCACATCTTGAGCTGGTCTTAGTCTTGGTGCAGCACTCCACTCATCTGAGCCAAAGGAAGTGGAACATCTAGAAGTGTTAACCCCAATGATCGAAGCATATTTCTAAACAAAAAATTGGTCTCCAAAAACTTAAAGTTGTAAACCTTGCAGTTGCAAATTAGTAGCAAACATGTTAGGGTCTAGCTTTTCTAGCGAAGAAGGATGAGGAATGATTTCCACTGGTAGTGGGGTGCCAATGACTTGGTGTGCTCCCTATTGGCTGGTTCCTGCTTAGTCAACCTTTGGGATGACCTCTTGCCTAGTTGTAGGAAGGAGTGGTGGAGGTAGCAGACCACCTAAACGCAGACTCTTCCTCACCATGAGCATCGATCAATGACATTGCTACTAACTTCCCCACGAAAGGCACCAATTTGTTACGGTAAAAATCGTCCTAGGCTTCTTGTGCATCCTAGATAGAAGAACAAATAGGAAAGAGAGAGCTTTGTCACACCCCAATTCCAGTAAACCCAACTAACCATTAGGAATACTAGTGGTGTCAGTAAGACGCTTACCCGTCTTACCAACCTACCAAGATCTCTGATAGCAGTATCTTAATATATATAATCTCACAACATGAACCAAACCAATAATAGTGAAATCAGAGTATAATAGCGGAATCATAGCCTAAAATGGGGAACATCTAATGATATCATATGTAAATAACCAAGTTATTCCATTACAATAGTTCAAGACTTATACATAATAAGCCTAAAACTATACAATCACCAGGTTGGTATCAGAAGATCAAAAATACACCGTGCATCTCATGGTGTTGCGTATGCATAGTAGTCACAGGCACAATCCTGATCATGCTCTTTGATTTATGGAATCCACCATTCACCTACTCCATAGTCAGGCCCGATGAGGTTGAGTCACCACCCAATGACACTACGGTACCTACATCATCATCTAAAAAGTAGCATATATGCGGGGTCAGCTTCCAACTTGCTCAGTGAGGGGTGGGGTTCATGCACAACCAAGCACAGCATTCACATATATAACATTCCATGATGACATGAATACAGAAATTAAACACATAGTTTATGATGCAAATGATGCAATCCATTTGATTATTAAACCACCTAACAATACAATTAAGTCGGGTAATGCTACTATGGCCCATTAGACTGTATCCTTGGTCTCAGAACTCGCACATCAACTACACACGATACAAGCCCTAGCCATGATTAGGAGCCTTTCAGTCCTGGGATGCATCCATCGGTCACCCGAAAACCCCTAATAACCCCTTCCTGGCAGTAATGACACCGAGATCACCATCGACCACACTAGACTAATTCTTGCCTCCGGTAACAATCACATCGTATCACGGGTGTGACATTCCAGAAAGGTCCATCGAAGATACCACCATTGGGTTATCCAATACATTACCCTTGTTGATAAGGGGATGTAGCATGGGAAATGTCACATAACCATAATATCCTACATGCCTCTTATAATGATACAGTTAGTATGGACCACGCGACACCGAGATTACCATCGGCCACGAAGCGGGTCCATTTTCAAGTATAGTCTTGGGGTACACGATATCGGGATAGCATCGGCCACAAGGTGTAACCCACGACTATATACCTATTTTAGCATACAAAGCAGTTGAGTATAGACTACGTAACATAGGGATTACCATCAGCCACGAGCGTGTCCATTTCCAAATGCAATCCCGAGTATACGATACCAGGATCACCATCGTCCACAAAGTGTAATCCACAATTACATCTAATCTAATGCACATAATCAATGCATTAATGCAACATCAATACGATAATGGTTGTACCGAAACCACCTCAACCACACCGGATTCTGTCTCACAACATACATCTCATACTCATTCTAACAACAATATATTATGTAATAATATAACATGTTATGGAACATCATAATCATTTAAGCAATTTAAATAATCATGTGGAAATCCTAACACATGCGAGAAGTTCTAAAATAATTAAACAATCCAAAAACAAAAAGTCAACCATCCCTCACCTTAGTTGTGTCTGTCAATTTGGTTCCAATGGTGTAAACCGGTTGTTCATGTCACACCCCGTTCAGAAAGAACCGGACCGGTGACAGGGTTAACTCTGGTTAACCCAAACTCTCAGGAACATCTGATACAGTATCCAACCACAGCATACACACAACTAAGAAAATGTTCAACAGTTCAGCGGAAGACTTAATTTACCTGTAAATATCCCCATTATACTTGATACCTAAATTGTAGTACATAGTTAAGTACATGTGGGCTCGCAGGCATGATATTTACACAAAAAGAATACAATTTACATATCAAGTATATAAAAAGGATCATAAAAATAATCAAAGAGTAAAGCTCAGCTCGGTGTCAAAACTGCGGTCCCACAGCACAGCCCTCGCACGAGCAATCTGTGTCGTGCTCTAATTCCTCAGGGACCCACCAATCCTCTTCAGGGAATTCAACTGAGGGCCCGGCCCTTGCTCTTTAGGTTGATGACCTACAAAATCCTCTAAAAGGGGTGCACACGTGGGATGAGCTCACTAGCTCAGTAAGTGAAAAGAAGGACCACACAGCAGTCCACACAACAATCACAACCATATGCACTATATGCTATGCAATTCATTTTTAATCACATCCACCTAAGCAACATTACTAAGTCTTTGGTTTAGTGCTACTACAACCACAGTGGGCATATACTCTAGGTACGAGCCGCAAACCCCATCCCACGATACGCCCATAGGGCTGTCAGAGAAGGCCTACCGTGAGTACTCAAAAAAGTAAAACATATCGACCACCGGCTCTCAACATAAAAGTAAATGATAGAAAATAAAGGTGCTGACTCTAGCAATTTAAAAGCAGTACGATTGGCCCTCTTGAATATACCACCGGGGTTACCGACTATCCTAATGACCAACTGGGCGTATGCCTAACCACCACAGTGACCCGACAACCGCGACCACTGCTTGCCCTCAAATGGTAACCTAACACCTTAACCCCTGTTGGGAAGGGTCGTAGCACGGGAAGATGATAATCCTACACCGCATGCTCCTATATGACATAGTACGATTGCATAGTGCCTCGCGTCCCATTCCACGGGCCACCATTGCACTCGTTTCTAAGCCGACTATGGCATCTAGTCTATTAATGCATTATGCACAGTGATGTCAACATTCATCACATAAGCACATCACTATTTGAACACGTATGGCATAAAAATATGAGGATGGCTAAGCTACATAGCATTTGCATGATGACATGGTTAGTCTAAATACAATTAAATGAATGCCAAACAAGCCTTGAAACAAGGTCAAACATCCGGTACGGGTGAGATCCGGTGTGAGAAGCGTAAGTTTTGGTGAACCTATTATAAGTGAACGAGGTTAGCATTTCACCACTTTGGGGTCAAAACTAACAATATTTGATGACAAAGTTATGTTTAGAATCCTAAAAGAAGGTCGCACGTCTGTTTTGGGTCCGTTTGGACGTAGAAATCATGTTGGGAGTCTCTTGGGTGGGTCAGATAGCCCACCTGTCATGACCCACCAGTTATGACTGGCGGGTAGGTCGACCCACCGGTCCTGACCCACCGATCATGACCAGCGGGCAGGTCAGCCCACCAGTCGGCCCACTGGTTGGGCCCGTCGGTTGGCCCCGAGGGCCTACTAAGACCGGTGGGCAGGTTGGCCCATCGGTCGACCCATCGGTAGGGCCCACTGGTTGGCCCTGCTAAGACCGACGGGCAGGTTGGCCCATCGGTTGGCCCCGAGTGCCTGCCCTCTCAGGCGGGTGCCCTCAGGAGGGCTATTTGGCCCACCGGTTGTGGCCCACCAGTCTTGGCGGGAAAATGTCATTTTCCCCGAAATCTTTCCCAACCTTTGGGGAATAAAATGGGGCTTTTCCAAACCCATTCTCCACACATTCAAAGTCTCATAAGATGGTTCTAACCTAGATCTAGGCTAGATTTAAGGAATGGAAGCCATCTTACCTTCTTTGCTCAAGAACTCGTTCAAAAACCCCAAAATCACTTCAAATCACCAATGCTCCTCCAACCATGGAAACACTTCTTCAAATCCTTCAAAATCAACACATAAACCATCTATTAAACCTTAGATTCATCATCTCAAGGGGATTCTGAGACCTCAAGAAACACTACCCAAATCAAGGGTTTTACTTGGGTATGGTGAAAGTTTAGGGAATATAGCCTTCGCTCACCTCTAAACGCAGAACTCGCGTTGGGGATCACTCTTCCGGCATCGGAATGGGAAGATCAAGCCTTGGCGCCACTTAAATCCATTCCTTCTTCCTCTTCCTCCCCTTTCTTCTTCTTCGTTCTCTTTTCTCCCTCCTTTTCTCTCTCCTCTTTACTCTTTTAACCAACCACCTGAATGGCATAAAATAAAAAAATGGAAAACTCATAAATACTATTTATACTTTCTAAAACAACTAAGAAACCACATGGGTGGGTCACTCAGGTGGGCAGATGCGCCCACCTGTGACCGCCCACCTGAGGGCCGAAAATTGGCTAATAAGTGGGATTTTGATGGAATTCAACTCTCGACACGAATCTCACTCTCGGCATAAGGTATATTATACGTATGCGCTTTAGGACACGGCTACATACCTGCTTTATCCGTACATGGCCTTATGATATGTGCATGTACACGACTTGGGTACACCCGTCTCCTCCAGCACTGACTCGGACTTGTCCGGCTAACCGGTGTTCAAATTTACCCTTGCCATCATGGTTCATAAGGAACCCGCCTTAACCCTCTCGGTTTGGGTCCTACATGGTTAAACCGGGTCAACCGTGTAATTAGATTGGATTTAAAAAGTAGGGTATCACAGTTTAACTCACTATCGGCCTTGGGATACATGCGTGTCTCTGTCCTAGGAACAAAGGTAACTGATGAGCACATTTATGTGTGAAATCAATGGTATAAAAGCATGCATTTTTACATATTTAGAATGGAGCTACATTGGGTTTTTCTCTCTTTTTGTAGGTTTTGTATTTATGAGACCTTAGGGACTATCAGGTGCCATATCTACAATTTTACACATAAAGTGGTCTCATTTCTTTTCGTAACTGTGAAGATGATGAAATTCTGAGCAAGATGGACGTGCTGCATTGAAAGTACACATTCGTTTTGACACCTGTACACATAAATATTTTTTTCAGGCCAGAAAAAGAATAATGGACCAGAAGAGAACCGAGATGTAGGCCTAGCCCTTCTACAACTATCCCAGGGGTACAAGAGAATATTTCAGATAACAAAAGAGTAGGAGGGACCCACATAGAGGGTGATCCACTCTCTTTCCTTCCCCTTGGGTGATTTTCTCTTTTTTAGAGATTTTGTGAAGATTTTCTCTCCTAATTTTCACTTAAAGACAAGGGGCATAGACGAAAATTCCAAATCAATTAGAAGATTGTCCAAATCGGTCAAAGTAAGTATAAAAATTTGGCCAAGAGGGTTGTGCGCAAGTTTGAAGAAGAGAGAGAAAATAAAGAGAAAAAATAGGAAAAAAAAAGATAAGGAAATAAGAATCTTTCCTATTTTTTCTCCATTCTCTCCCCTCCACCTCACAAAATCACCCAAGGGATCCACCCTTGGACATTCTCCTCTGTTTTTACCCCTATTTTCTCTCTTTTCTCTTTTCTTTCCTATTTTCCACCTCATCAACAAAAACCTTAAGAAAATCCCCTAAATTAGGAAACCCAGTTCGTTCTCCTTTTTTTCCCTGCTTTCTCTCTTTCTTCTCTCCTCTCCCATATTCCCTATAAAATAGAGATCGACCAAAAGGGAGAGGGCGTTATCCCTTTGGTTCTCTTGTTCTCTTTTCTTCTTTCATTTTATGCTCTCTCTTTATATCTAGTTCTAGTTTTTAGTTTTTATTTCAAACACTTTTGTTATTAGTTTATATTTAATAGATGCAATGTCTTTTATTTATACAATTTATCTTATTCAAGTTATTTAAGTTGTAATAATTTTAATTCTCTAGTTCAAGGCTTAGATTTAGGTGATAAGAATCAAGCTTTGAAGCATCTTTGTTCAAGTGCTAGTTTTTCTTCAAGATTTGTTTTCTCCAGACCTAGCAAGTTCAAATTTGGTTCTTTCTAGATCTGGTTTTTAGGCCTGGTGGTATCTCAAATCCATCAAGATTTTAATTCAAGAATTGAAGTTCAAGTATGTAGGTTTCTACATAAGTCTTCTCACCCCCCTCTCATTCCCTCGTCTTGCTACCCATCATTCTTAAATTAGGTTATAAATTTTTAGTTTTACATTATTGCTTTCCCTTTCCCCCAAGGTCCTTGGCTAGATGCATGTGTTGGCTTTGCCCCTCTCTAGTTAAAAACCATCCTTTTACTTTTCTTATTTATATTGCATCCCTTTCCCTAAAGCTAAGTAGATGAGCCCCTATAAGAGTACTCTCTGGTCAAGTAGGGAAGCTCATATTATTTATGGTGCATCCCTCGGGCTAAGTGGAGATAGCTACTTGTGTGCCTCTCTCTAACTTTATTCCCCTTTTATTTTATTTATTTTATTTCAGCACTTTTCTTTTACTTTTTCTTTATTGCCTTTATTTATTTACTTTAAGTATTTAAATTTCTAGATGATGAATGTTTAGGGTTTGGTGCAAATGGTTAGGTTTTTAATTTCAATTGCAATTCAATTTCCTAATTGTGTTGGATAGGACGTTATTTTAGATGCATTTATTTTAGGACGGTAGTTAGAAGTAGATCACAATCAGTAATCCGTACACTTTCGCATTACTAGAAGATGCCAAAAATAAAGTGGTTGCCTCCTTATGTTTGAGTCATAGCTACAATGATCTATACGCATGCAGTTACTTTTAAAATCTCAAATAGTGACAAAACATCAATACGTGTCAAGAACATCGAAAGAGGCCCAAAGAGTTTACCCCCAAAGGAGTCAGACACTGTCTAACCTGGACAGTACAAATCACCGGATTCGACATCCGATTCATGGTTGAAGTCCACCAGATTCATCACATGTGAATCCGGTGGCATTGGCAGAGAGCACTTGAAGCTCAGGAACCCCACTGGATTCACCTATGGATCCAGATCTAATGCTTCTAGTGGGGTGCTTCTGGTGGAAACACAGAAGTTTCCCGTGGGTTTTGTGGCTTTCCAACATGGGTCCAATTATCGGGATTTGTTTTATGGAGTCTGTAGGGGATGTTCCTAGCATCATTTTAAGCTAAAAAAATCATGATTCCATTGGGCCATTTTGGAGATACATTGATCGAATGATCGAAATCCTAGATGGTCATTTGGTCCATCATGTTGCTGGAGCTCACCGGACTTGATTTGAGCTCGATAATCACACCGGGGAGGTGAAACACGCACTCTGTGAGCTTGGGGAGTTATGGAGGTCAATTTTTGCATCCATACTCAATTTACCTAGCTCGAAATGAAAAGAGAGAGTAGTACGAGAGGTGGCACTTACCTTCGGCAAGGATTCTAACAACTAAACGGGCAGCCAGCACCAAGGTGACCTCCAAACTCCTTCCCTTTCCTCTTCTCCTTCCTTCCCTTCCTTTCTCTCCTCTTATTTCCCTCTCTCACTATCGTGCAAGTGAGAAATGAGGAAAATGAATCCTCATTTCCACTTATATAGTAGTCCATCACTAGGGCCTGTTTGGTTGGGTCTTCTTTTGTCTAAATGGATTATTTCATGATTTGAGAGAGTGGGCCTGTCTCCTTGGACTCATACAAAATACAAGTCACTGAGAAGGTGTGGAGGAGTATATGGAATCATCTGGATTCATTCTCAATGTGGGTAGTGGGGTCCATGGACATCAGAACCAGTTCAGTAGCACAAGTGGGCATCGGATTCAGCACCCCAGATCCAGAACCTGGTGCTTCTGGTGGTCAAGACAGTTAGGTGTCTTGACTGCTTGCTATCCTCTAGTAGGTCTCCCATAGGTGGTTGCCCTAGGTGTTAAGTATGGTCTTCTGGTAGTTTTGGTGGGTGCTAGGATTTAAGCGTAAGAGTGTCATGTCACTTACCATCTGGGATCGGAAGGCTTGAATCCCCTCTAGTTGGATTGGCAAGCAATGCACAAGCAAGTGGTGTCATCTCTCCCCCTTTTGTAATGGGTTGTCGTGAGCCAAAACCCAGTGGTAGTTTCCACCTCCGGTCTGAGACTTATCACAATAATTTAATTTAGACCAGGTTAGGGCACGGGTGTAACAGCGTTGGGCTATTTCAGCAGGGAACTCTCAGATGACTAATTCAGATATCTCTGCAAACACTAATTCCAAATAGAATGGAAAATTTTTGACCCTTTGAAGGGGGGCTTGCCTATGTATTTATAGTTGATTGATGGAGTTTGAGTGAGGCATTTATTGAAAGTCTTATATTTAAGTGTTCTAATACTAGTAGGAGTCCAAGCATAGTAGGAGTTACGTTTAGAGAGTAAATAAACAGCAATTATTCCACTTGTAGGAACCTTCTATTTTCCGATCAATGGGAGATTCCCCTTCCTTTTAGGGGTGACAAGGAGTCCTTTGCGATGGTCTTCCCAAATTAGGAAATATTCATTCTTTGGTTGGGGTTTATATAATCAAGTGGGAGTGGATCTCCTTACGGAGAATGCCTCCTTTATAAAGGATTCTCCAAGCGTTGGTATATTAGTCACTCTGTTATTTATCGAAGTAATAACCCAACCTTGAGCCAATCCTGAAATATTTCTTTGACCCCTAAGGCTGGATCAGCCATGTCCCATCTCACTCGGCCGTGGTTCCACAAGTCGTGTTGGCATTGGCTAGTAAATTTTCAGCATAATAGATACTATCAAGTTTCTTAACATTTACCCTCTAATAATACTAATATAACTAATCCCCCATATAATATGACATCGATACCTAATCCATGCTCTAGATGTGTTTGTTCTTCATTTTGTCTTTAAAATTTCCTTTATTCAGATCTCCTATCACCTAATATATTCACCAGAAGGATGCCCAAGTTGTTGGGGAATATGCCCAAACTCCTAATCAACCTAAAGTGTTTTTTATGCTAACAAGCAAATGGTCTATTTCAAATACCTTCAAGCATTGATTAGCATGTTTAAAGTCAATATTGGAAAGATTAACTAAAGAAGTAAATAACAAGCTCCATAAACTATGCATGTTCAAGCAAATCTCAATTCTTCAAGTTAAGACAAAGAAATGAAGTAGACAAATAAATGAAGTCGTTAAAAGATATGGAGCTCCCCCAAAAGAAGTATAAAGACTATTTACTTGTAATTGTACACATGCACTCATGCACCATATATGCATTCATCATACTTAGAATGACCCTAAGTCACGTTACTCTAGAAAGGACCAAGACACATAGCTATAAGGAACACTTAGGCTTAAGAAGCCCCTTCATATACTGTGAAAAATAGTACCTTTGTGTTCAAGGGCATTTTGGGTATTTAGTGAGCTGGTATCAAGATATGGTCTCTTCTGATATTTGTATGACCAAGCTACGATCACTAGAAGTCTATTTACTCAAAATCCAACCCAAAAAAGCTACAGAAGGAATTTTGGCTGAGACCGGGCGATAGCAACCAATATTCGATCGACGAGACCAGGTGCCGGTTGATGCAGCCGATCGACAGGCTGGTGACTGGCTTGCCTGAATCACCTTCCAACGGCTAGTTTAATGGCTATTTTTTCAATGACTATTTTTTACAGTTGACCAACACTCATGGGAGTCAACCAGTGCCTAAAATATGATCGTTTGGGTGAGATTTACTATCTATTTTAGCTCCTTAGTCTCACCTATAAATATCTCAATTGCTAGTAATTAAGTATGATAAATTCCTAAGCAACAAAGACTGAATTGTAAAGCATTTGAGGAGATATTCAAACCACTCTCTTCATAAGCTATTGGATAACTTATTATATACAAGAAAAAGCCTAAGAAGGATCTACAAGGTCTTCTTATCATTAATTCTATTACATAGAAATTAAAGACCAAGTGAAGGTGCATCATTCTTTTACATAATTGCATATTATTTACACCACAGATGTAACTTTAATCCACTACTTCTTATTTCTCATTTCTCCTAGAGTAAGGTAACTCTAGGTTGGTCGAGTGTCAATATGCAATACATTAGACTGCACTTAGGTATTGTGTAGGATCCTCTTATCCTTAACAGAATAGTAAGGTCCCTCTCTACCTAGAAAGAGACTGTAAGGTCCCTCTCTACCTATGAAAGAGATTATATGAATTCTATTATCCTTAAAAGATAGTGTAGAGGTTTTTCTCCCTACCTACTGTACTGAAAGGAAGAGCTAGTGGAATATCTTACAAATGGAACTTGTATGGAATTGACTAGACTTGGATTGAGTCAAACCACTATAAATTCTGATGTTGCGTGATTGTGTTTGTTTAATCTTTATATTCCTTATTTTATTTGCAATCACATATTTGGGACTTTAAATCAAAAATTTTTAAAATCCACTAGCATAACATATTCATCCCCTCTAGATTATTTCAGTTGGTATCAAAGAGGGAGCTCAACTTTATAAGATTAATTTGTCTTAAATAAGTCAAAGACCATAGCCACAATCCAAGGGCCATCTAAAGGCATAAATGCATTTAAGCCTTCATACTTCAATGGAGAAAACTTCTCCTTTTAAAAGTATAAATTTAAAAACTTTATTTGTAGACATAACTTTCTCGTTTGGAGAGCTATAAAGAAAGGACCATACATCGTCACCAAAGATGTAGAAGGAAAGAGGGTTCCAAAGGATGAATCAAAATGGACTATCAAAGACTTAACTCTTGTTCAATATAACTTCAGAGCACTAACATTCCTACAATGAGCCTTGAACAAGCAAGGAGTTCAACCGGGTGATCATATGTGATACAACAAAAGAGATATAGGATATGCTATTAGTGGCACATGAAGGTACCACAAAGGTATAAGAAAGGAAACTAAATCAACTCATCTCAAACTATAAATCCTTTATTATGAAAGAAAATGAAGCTATTTCAGAAATGTTCACTAGATTTACTAACATTGTTAATAGTCTAAAAAATTTAGGTTTATACTAACGCAAAAAAAGTAAAAAAGAAAAATCTTGAGATCTTTATCTATAGCTTGGAGACCGAAAAAGATAGCAATAAAAGAGGCTCGTGACCAAAGCACAATCTCTTTGGGTTACCTTTTGGGATCATCACAAATCCATGAAGTAGAACTAATGGCCGATAAACAAGTCATAGAGAACAAAAGAAGGACGATTGCCCTAAAATCTTCCCAAGCAACCGAGGAAATAAGTGATGATGATGATGATGATGATGATGATGACTATGACATAGAGAAAGAAATATCCCTCACATCAACATGCTTCAACAAGTTCCTCAAGAAGAAAGGGAAGATGTCTTACAAAAACAAATCCTATGGAGACAAAGGTAAATCAAAATCAAAATCTAAGGAAACAACTACTCATAAGAAGGATGTTGTTTACTTTGAATGCAGAAAACCAGGCCACTTCCAAACCGAATGCCCACATAAGACAAAAAAGAAAGCCTATATAGCTACCTGGGAAGAAAATAGTGACTCAGATGAAGAAGTCACTAACTTGGCTCTAATGGCACTTGGAGATGAAGAACACGAGGTAAGTCATCAAACCCAAGTCGACAGTTCAACTAATGACTCGAATGAAGAAGTTTAAGAAGCCTTTGAGGCTCTATACGAAGACAATCCAAAACTAGAAGTAGATAAAACTAAATTAGAAAAGGAAACGACCACCTTAAACCAACAGATAGATGCCTTGACTTCTAAGGTAAGTGAACTTAAGGAAGAAAACTTAAGGTTAACCACCAAAGGTTAAAGGAACCTTAACAAACTCCTTAGGTCTCAATGCAAAGGTCCTAATGAAAATGAAGATTAGGATGTGATGGTCAAAAAAAAAAAAAAAAAAGGAAAAAAAAGTTGAGAACCCCAAAAAGAATGATTAAGGAAACCAACCATCCACATCATATGTGAAATGTGGATATTGTAATAAGTCTGGACATTTCATCAAGCAATGTCATACTAACAGAAAGAAATCTCTTTCTACTTAAAATGGGAGACAAAGAAACCAAGTCCATTATGCAGACTACTACACCCCTCAAAAGAGGCAACATAGGCCCCAAGTGGAGACCAGACCAATACCTGAACACAGGTGATACTAACCCCACGAGATGTATCCATTTGATAGGTCACCAAGACATTATCAGGGTATAGACCATATGTCCAGTAATCTTATAGACCTCAAGGACAATACCGACCTCAAAGGTCATATGAGTCTCAAGGTCACATGGACCTCAAAGATCCTATCGATCTTAAAGGACACCCACATCTCCTAGGCCAACCCGAAAACAAATTCTGGGATCAAAAGGCTATAAGATGACTTGGGTCCCACAAGGCACATTTGACACTAAAAGTGAAGCACCCATGAGATTATGGGGACCGATGTGTAATTATACTGTTATTATAAGTGTGCTTAAAAAGAAAAGTGGAAGTCGAATGGGTCATCGACAGTGGATGTTCTAAACATATGATCTCCAACCGGAAGTTGTTCTTAAGCTTAAGGGACTATGATGGAGGCTGGGTGTCTTTTAGAGACGATAGCAGAGTTATGGAAACTAGGAAAATCAAAATTGAAGGTATTTCTATCACAATTGTATACTATGTTAATAACTTGAACTATAATTTGTCAAGTGTTAGTCAATTATAAGCCATAGGATACAAAATTGATTTTGATGTTTCCCATTGATATATAAAAAGATGCCAATAATGATTTAGCATTGAAAGAAATTAGGAAAAATAATATCTATATTTGTATACTAAAAGAGTCCACTCTTTTCAATGCTTGTTTTGTTTCTAATCATAGTGAATCTTCATTATGTCATAAAAGGCTTGGACATGTAAACGTCAAGCTTATCCAAACCATTGCATCCAAAGACCTTGTCCGGAATCTATCAAAAATAAAATATGAAAAACATAATTTTTGTGATGCATGTCAAAAGGGAAAACAAACTAAAGTATCCCATAAGTTGAAGAACAACATTTCTTCATCAACACCACTGGAATTACTTCGTTTAGACTTGTCTGGCCTCATCAACATATCTAGCTTAAATGATAAATCATATACTTTTGTGATTGTTGATGATTATTCTAAATTTATAGCGACTGTATTTTTAAGACATAAAAACAACACCTTCAATGAATTTGTAACCTTATGCAAAAGACTATAAACTCAAAAAGGTTGTGTAATAACCTCTATTAGGAGTGATCATGGAGGAGAGTTTGACATTATAAATCAATTTGTCTTGTATTGTAACAAACATGGCATTGATCATAAATTCTCAGCTCCTAGGACACCTCAATCCAATGGGATAATTGAAAAGAAAAACAGATCACTACAAGAAACGACTAGGGCAATGCTTAATGAGTATTCCTTGCCTAATTATTTTTGGCTGAAGTTGTAAATATAGCTTGTTATGTATTAAATTAAATAATACTAAGACACATGCTTTCTAAAACCCCATATGACCTATGTTTTAGAAAACTACCTAAAGTTGATTATTTTAGGGTATTCGGATGTAAATGCTTCATCCTAAATACTGAAGATTGTCATAGAAAGTTTGATGCTAAGTCTAATGAAGGAATATTTTTACGATATTCCCCCAATAGTAAAGCATATAGAATTTTTAATAAAAGATCTCTAGTGGTAAAGGAATTTATGAATGTAAGATTTGATGAATCTCTACCTAAAGACATGTATAAACCTCTGGTGTATGATGATGATGGTGTCATTGAAGAAATAAAGAAAAGAGTGAATGATGTAACTTTTGAGAAACCACAAGGAAAAGAAGAAATCTTACCCAAAGAAATCATTCCTTATAAAAATCATCCTCTTGAACAAATAATAGGAGATTTAGAAAAAAGAGTTCAAATAAGATCTAAAACCATGTTGCAATCATCTAAAAGATTGAACCCCAAAAAAATTGAAGAAGCACTAAAAGATGGTAACTAAATAATAGCCATGTCAGAAGAATTTCATCAATTTGAAAGGAACAAGGTTTGGGAACTTTTCCCAAAACCTGACCACCACACCATAATTTGTGCCAAGTGGGTTTTTCGAAACAAATTGGATGAGGATAAATAACATTGTAAGGAATAAAGCTGCATTAATAGCTAAGGGATATAATCAACACGAAGGCATAGATTATGATAAAGCATATGCTCCTATGGCAATATTAGAACCCATTAGAATGCTACTACACTTTGCATGCCATAAAAACTTCAAATTATGTCAAATAGATATAAAGAGAGTCTTCCTAAATGGATTTATTCAGGAAGAAGTGTATGTAGCTCAACCTTCTGGTTTTGAAACTCAAAGTTTCTAAACCATATTTTTAAGCTTGAGAAAGCCCTTTATGGACTCAAATAAGCTCCTAGAGCTTGGTATAAGAGATTGAGTACTTTCTTGATTGAAAGTGGCTTCTCAAGAGAAAAGATTGACACAATACTCTTCGTAAAACATAAGAATCAAGACATACTCATCGTACAAATTTATGTGGATGATGTCATCTTTGGATCCACTAATAAAGACATGTGTCTTGATTTCAATAAAAAGAAAGTAACGAGTTTGAAATGAGCATGATGGGTGAATTAAATTTTTTCCTAGGACTTTAGATAAAACAAACATATATTGGCATTTTTGTTAATCAAAGCAAATACACAAAAGAACTACAAAACAAATTTGACATAAATAGTCAAAAACCTTCTAACACAACAGTGAGTGCATCCCTAAAACTCACTAAAGATGAAGATGGTCTTTCAGAGGATGTAACTAGGTATAAAGGCAGGATTAGAAGCCTACTATATCTAACAGCAAGTAGGCTAGGTCGGACATCATGTTTAGTATATGTGCAGGTGCCCTTTTTCAAGCTGATCCCAAGAAATCGCATCTCACGACTGTGAAAAGAATTTTCAAATATTTGAAAAGCACATCTTATGTGGGACTATGGTATCGTAAATACCAAACTTTGGACCTAGTCAGCTTCTCAGATGCTGATTTTGTCAACTACTATATTGACAGAAAAGTACCAGTGCTACTTATCATTTCCTTAGTTCATGCCTAGTTTCTTGGTTTCACAAGAACTGAAACCCCATGGTTCTATCCACCACTGAAGCTAAATATGTTGAGGCTAGTAGGTGTTGTGCAAAAATTCTATGGATGAAACAAAATCTTCAGGACCTTGGAGTAAAGTTTGAAACTGTTTGATAATGTGTGATAATACTAGTACCATAAACTTTAGCAAAAACCCCATTTTGCACTCAAGGGCAAAGTACATTTATATCCGACACCACTTTCTGCAAGATACCATTCAGAACGACAATGTAACCCTCGAGTACATCGAAACTAAAAAACAACTTGCAAATATCTTCAAAAAACCCTTTAATGAAGAAAGGTTTTGCGCTCTAAGTAAAGAGCTTGGGATTTGCAATCCTTTCGGGTAAGAAAACTCAATTTTTTTTTTTCATTATCAAAACAACCCCTTGTTTTCAAAAACATATACCCACTGAATTATTCTTCAAAAATCCTTTTTTTTTTAAGTCAAATCTATCCCTTACCGGTTGACCACCAAAACCACCAGTCGACCTCCAAGTCTATCCAAATAGCATACCGGTCGACCTCTAAATTTTGGTTAACCATCACATTCTGACAGAACGATTCACCAATCGACTACCCCCATAAATAGACCGTTAGATACCGACCGAACCATCAACCAATCAACCATCGGACCCAGCTATTCTATCACTTCGTTGACCCTTTAAAAATTGTGAAAACTGCTCTTTTTAAAGCCTCTTTTCTTATTCTTTCTTGCCCTTAAACTCTCCTTGCCCTATTTCGAAAGTTTCTTGCCCCAAATCTTCACCTCTCCTTCAATCTTATGCAATGGCTTCACTAAGAGCTTCCAAGAAAGAAAAAAAACCACCACTTCTAAGGGTTTCGAGAAGCAAATGAGGAAAGGTTCAAGTTCCATGGATGAATCTATGTGGTTTGCCTCTTCTTTTGCAAAGGAAAGTTGGGAGTTGTTCCATTGAAAGAAGATTGAATAAGTTAGGCTCATCAACCATGAATCCTTGATTACTTATGGAATGGAAGAGCTTTTTACTCTATTGGGATGGAAAGGCATGCTTAGCTTAGCTTTCAAATACTACCCTCACCTAGTTAGGATGTTTAACTACAATATTTCCATCTCTGGAGTGAATGAATCCCTCCAAATCAAATCTCTTGTGGAAGGGGTTCTATTGGGATTTAAAATGTAACCGCAAGCATACGGATCCGTATAGCCACAGGTCGAACACACGGAGAGCAGCCACTTTATTTTTTTACTTCTTTTAATAATGCGAAAGTGAACGGATTAATGGTTGTGATTAATTCTAATTATCGTCCTAAACATATGTATCTAAAATAACGTCCTAACCATTCATCATCTAAGAATTTAAAGACGAAAGCCACGTAATTAAAATTAAATAAATAAATAACTGAAAATAAACAACCCATGTAATTTAAAAAAATAATAAAGGAAAAAAAATACTGAAATAATAATAAAGTAAAAGAAAGGGGAGAATGCTAGAGAGAGACTCACAAGTAGGTTTCTCTACTTAGCCCGAGGGATGCATCATAATATGAGCTTCCCTACTTGACCAGAGAGTCACTCTTACAAGGGTTACTCTATTTGGCTTTAGGGAAAGGGAGACAATTAAAATAAAAATAATAAATTGATGGTTCTATAGCTAGGAGGGGCAAAGCCAACTCATACACTAGCCATGAACCTTAGGAGAAAGGGATAGCAATAATGTAACGACTGAAATTAAAATCTTAAATTAAGAAAGAAAGGTAGTCAGAAGAGGGAATGAGAGGGGGGAGAGAAGACTACTGAAGGAGCCTACTTACTTGAATCAATGCTTGAACTTGAAAGCTTGGGTGATTTGAGATACTACTAGTACTAAAAACCAGATCTGGAATAAACCAAATCTGAAATTTCTAGTACTAGAGAAAATAAATCTTGAAAAAAAAATGCTCCACGGCTCGTGATCTTGTCACCTAGATCAAAGCCTAAAACTATAACTTTAAAAATTACAACTCAATTGCATAAATCATAAACATAAAAGGCTGAATAAGAATAAAAGAGTGCTTGCATTAATTGATATAAGAAACTATTACAAAAGTGATTAAAGCAAAAATAGAAAAGAACTAAAACTAAAGAGTGAGAGAAGGAGAGAGAAAAGAAAACTAAACATAAACTAGAAAATAAACTAAGGGGAATAATAAAATAGGAGGGGGGAGGAAGGGACTTTTATAGGTTTTTTTCTTGCCTCCTTCCTTCTACAAGTCTTCTTTGAGAAAAGAAAGAAAATAAAATTAAATTAAATCTTGGTAAAAATCTTCATTCTCTGAGATATTGTGTGAGGAAAGAGAGAATCTGTTTCTAAAATTAACAAATTTTATTCTTTCCTTATAATATTCACCAATATCTTGCAATCTTGATTAAATCAGAAAGGAATTCTGCATAGCATCTTCAAGATCTTGTGAGGTGGCAAGGAGAGAAAATAATCTTGGGATTTTATAGGAGAGAGGATGTGGTACCAATGAGTGAGTCCCACCTTTGGACTGGTTCTTGATTCACGTTAAGCATTTTCTCTTATAGACTTGGAAACTAAAAAAAAAATAAGAAAAATAAAAGTAGTACTATCCAAAGTAGGGTAAAATGTACACTTATATCCCTAAGATTTCATACATTATTATGCTCATCAAATTCCCTCATACTGGACTTTTGCTCATCCTCGAGCAAGTTGCATTTAGCACATGCAACAAGCCTTTAAATCCCTAAGTTACCCTAGTGGACAAGTTGTGCCTCGTGGGTGTTTGTAGTGAATATACACAAATTTAAATAAATAAATCCCAACCTTGGCCAAAGGTAAGGCTCATACTGATCCAGAGCAAAGATAATTTTCTTACAAGGGACCCCCACATTTGAACTTTTATTACCCTTGATCAATTCCAGGCACTATCATATTTCTTAATTTGGAACTCACCTTGTCTCTTCTAAAACATCCTTATTTTAAGACAAAACCACTTGTGAAGAAATAAGGAACCAATGACTAAGGCGTTGGAGTGTTTTTTACCAAAACATATTACTAAGCATTAATGACATTTGCACATTTTTTCTCTTTTTTTTCGCTTAAACTCTATTCTACTCCACTACTTTTGGCCTGAATGACATGGTGGAGTAAACACCAGACACCCAAGTTACTATGTACTTCACTTTTTGCATATGCCCACAAAGGCAGTGATGCTAGAGTTCCTTCAGAAGTTTTCTCCCAAGGAATTTCGATCAAGATATCACGCTTCCTGAGGCGCAATGCCCTATCTAGTTCCAAGGGAATCAACTATTATTCTTCTTTATACCACATTTCACATTTCATTTAAAATTATGCATTTTTCAACCCAAGCCAAATTAAAAAGAATGTCTCAACTCCAAATCAAAAGTACAAGGAACCCACAGACTTACATATGGTCCAACACCATAAAACAAGGGTTTCTTATTTTTCAAAAGAAAGTCCCATCTCAAGACACAGGCTTGTTTCTTTCTTCTCAACAGGGTTTTTATACGTTTAAAATGGGTATCTTAGTCAAAAATTTATTTTCATTCATCAAACAACCGAATGGTATGATCATTAGCCAAAAGCCAAAGTAGGACTTCATCCTTTAGCAGGCTCAAAAAAAAAAAAAAAAAAAACAAATAAAACAAAGTGGAAAAAGCAGAAACTGGTTTTCCTCCCCCACACTTAAGTCATGCAATATCCTCAATGCATGGAAAGAATTAAAAACGAAGACAATGCAAGGGGGTCATACCTGATTAAAAGTTAATCATCAGTGTAAAGAGGTTCATGGAGATCCATGACCTCTTCACTACCAGTATTAGGAAACTCGAGGAATGGTTTCAAACGCTGACCATTAACCTTCGAAATTACCCCTATTCTTGGATTCAAAATCTCCATAGTCCCATGGGGATATACATTATGGACAATAAATGGGCCATCCCATCGGATCTAAGCTTACTAGGAAAAAGATGTAATCTAGAGTTGTACAATAAGACCTTATCACCAATTACAAAAGATTTACGCAGAATGTGCTTATCATGGAAAGCTTTGGTCTTTTCCATGTAAATCCTAGAACTTTCATAGGCTTCATTCCTAAGTTCCTCCAACTCAGATAGTTGGAGCCTACGATGAATTCTTGTATCAGACAAATCAAAGTTGAGCTTCTTAATGGCCTAAAAGGCGTTATGCTCCAACTCAACTGGTAAGTGACAAGCTTTTCCATACACCAAATGGTAGGGAGACTAAACAAGATCGATCTTGAATGCAGTCCGATGGGCCCACAAGGCATCAATGAGCCTAAGGGACCAATCATTATGGTTGGGATTAATAGTTTTCTCTAAGATTTGTTTGATCCACCTATTAGACACCTCCACTTGGCCACTAGTTTGGGGATGATAAGGGGTAGATAACTTATGGGTGATCCCATACTTTTTCATTAGGACCTTAAAAGGCCGATTACAAAAATGAGTACCCCTATCACTAATTATTGCACGTGGTGCACCAAAGCGGGAAAAAATGTTCTCTTTTAGAAACAGGACCACTACTTTGTGGTCATTAGTTTTACAAGGTATGACCTCTATCCATTTAGAAACATAATCAACGGCCAAAAGTATGTACAAATTCTCAAAGGATTTAGGGAATGGTCTCATAAAATTGATGCCTCATACGTCAAAGATCTCAACTACCAAAATAGGGTTGTGGGGCATCATGTTCCTCTTATTGATATAGCCAAAAGACTGACAGGCAGGACAAGCCTTACAAAAATCAAAAGCATCACTAAAAAGAGTGGGCCAATCAAATCCGCATTGGAGAACCTTTACAGAAGTCTTCTTAAGTCCAAAGTGTCCACCATATGCATGATCATGACAAAAAGAGAGAATAGAATGTTGCTCATCATCAGGAACACATCCTCGAATAATCTGATCCGGACATATCTTAAACAAATAAGGATCATCCCAGAAAAAGTGCTTAACTTGGGAATGAAACCTATACTTATCTTGGGTGGACCAGTGATCCGGAGTCACACTTGAAACTAAGAAGTTGACAATGTCAGCAAACCATGGTTCACTGGACATTACAAATAACTGTTCATCTGAAAAGTTCTCGTTAACTAAAGAATCAACAGTCAAGGAATTGGGAAGCCAGGATAAATTGTCTGCAACTAGGTTTTCAACTCCTTTTTTATCCCTAATTTATAAATCAAACTCTTACAAAAGTAAAACCCATCTAATGAGATGGACTTTGGCATCCTTCTTCTGAACTAAGTATCTGAGAGCAGAATGATCAGCATACACCACCACATGTGAACCAACTAAGTAAGACCGAAACTTTTCTAATGCAAATACAACCGCTAAAAATTCTTTTTTAGTGGTTGTATAATTGAGTTGTGCATCATTTAAGATCCTACTAGCATAATAAATGACAGTGGGCAACTTATTAACCCTTGGACCTAAAATCGCTCCTATGGCAAAATCTGAAGCATCACGCATCAGTTCAAAAGATTCAGTCCAAACAAGTGGTTGAACAATGGGTGCATTGGTAAACTCCTTCTTAAGTTGTTTGAAGGAGTCTAGGCAATCTTTAGAAAACTCAAAAGTTTGATCTTTGGCAAGTAATGAAGTGAGAGGTCGAGCTAACTGACTAAAGTTCTTAATAAACCTTCTGTAGAAGTCCACATGCCCTAGAAAAGATCGGACGTCCTTAATAGATTGAGGAGGTGGTAAATTATCAATTAAATCCACTTTGACTCTATCTACCTTAATTCCCTCCTTGGATAATACATGGCCTAAAACAATACCAGATTTAACTATGAAATGGAATTTCTCCCAATTCAAAATCAAATTCTTAGATTTGCACCTTTTCAAAACTAGAGAAAGATGATGAAGACATTCAGAATAAGAATTCCCATGAATTGAAAAGTCATCCATAAATACTTCTAAGAATTTTCGACCATGTCAGAAAATATGCTCATCATGCATCATTGGAACGTAGTAGGGGCATTGCAAATCCCAAAGGGCATACGCCTGTAAGCAAATGTTCCATATGGGCATGTAAAAGTCATTTTATGTTAGTCCTCTAAAGCAATTGGGATCTGGTTATAGCCGGAATATCCATCAAGAAAACAATAGTATTCATATCCGGCTAACCTCTCTAACATCTGGTCAATGAATGGCAATGGGAAGTGATCCTTTCAGGTTGTCACATTAAGTTTCCTGCAGCCTATGCACACTCTCCACCCAGATTGGACACGGGTTGGAATTAGTTCATTATTGGCATTGAAAACTACAGTCACACTAGACTTCTTAGGTACTACGTGAACTGGGCTTACCCATTGGCTGTCAGAAATAGGATAAATTATTCCATGATCCAAGCACTTTAGGATCTCTTTCTTAATAGCTTCCATCATCACTGGGTTAGCTCTTCTTTGGGGTTCCATGGATGGTTTGGAATCCTCCATAATATGTATATGATGTTGCACAATAGAAGGGCTTATACCCTTGATATCAGCCATGGTCCAACCTAGGGTTTTCTTATTATCTTTTAACACTTTAAGTAACTCTTCTTCCTGGCTAGAAGTCAAATTTGAAGAAATTATTATAGGAAGAGTCTGGTCAGGCCCTAGGAAAGCATACCTCAAATTAGACGGTAACTCCTTAAGATCTAGCTTAGGAGGCTCAACTATGGAAGGTTTGGGAATGGAATTGGAAAGGGGTCCTAAGGGCTCCACAGGTGTGTGAAGACTTAAGACTTCAAAAAAGAAATTTTCACTATCATCATCCAACTCATCTATACACTCTTGGAATTCTGAATCAAAATCAATATCAAAGTTGGTAACTAAATCATCAGAAAAATCCAGAAAATCCTCATGCATATTGATCTCTTTTTCCATATGTGGTTGCTTGCCTATCCTAAACATGTTAAACTCAACATTTTGGTTACCAAAAGATAATCTTAGAAAACCATTCCGACAATTGATTAATGCATTACTGGTAGCCAAGAATGGTTTTCCTAAAATTATTGGGGTCTCATCCTTGGTTGAGAAGGGCTTGGTATTTAATACAATGAAATCAATAGGGAAAATAAATTATCCCACATTTAGTAAGACATCCTCAACCATCCCTTTAGGAATTTTAACAGACCTATCTGCCAACTGAAGAGTAGTTCCAATGGTTTTCAATTCTCCCAATCCAAGTTACTTGTACACATGGTAAGGTAAAAGATTCACACTTGCACTAAGGTCAAGTAAAGCAAGCTCAATATAGGTGTTGCCTATGACACAAGATATGGTAGGGCTCCCTGGATCCTTATACTTAGTCGCTATAGGCTAAGTAATTATAGAACTAATGTTTCTTGGCAAGAACGCCTTTTTGGGCACACTATTGATACATTTGTGAGTACACAAATCTTTTAATACCTTTTCACAGGCGGGGATCTGGGATATGGCATCCAAAAGGTGGATGTTCACTTCTACCTTTTCGAAGACTTCTAAAATTTTGTTCATGGAAGCAGTCTTCCTTTTGTTTACCAAGCGATTAGGAAATGAGACAGGATGAACATAAGGACTGTTAAGGATTTGCCTTTGTTCAGAAGAATCATTTTTGGTTTCCTTAACCAAATCATCTTTAGTTTCAGAAAAATCTTTAGGTTCATTAGACGAACCTGAAACAAGAGGCACACTTGTGTCCTCAATGAAGGAGAGTTAACATGAGTAATAGATGAAGAAGATTTAGGAACGCTCTGTTGGTACTCTCTACCACTCCTAAGGATATAAATAACATTACATTGGTTAGAGGGCCCTTATTGGGTCTGACCTTGTACTATATTTAGTGGTGCATTAGTTGATGTTTCTGAACTAACAGGCTGATGATGCATAGGGTTAAGCTCTGGTTGACTAGGTAAAGTTCCTTTCTCCCTCTCACGCATAATTGAAACAACTTGAGTGAGTTCTCTCGTAAAATTTTGATGGCTTGTCATGAGGAGGGCGATGTTTTTTTTCAAGTCACTTATTCTACTTACCTCTCCAGTGTTGGTAAACCCAGGGGGTTGCTGATAAGATGATAGGAGAGGGGCCCTAGGAAAACTAGCCTGAGGTCCTATATTTGACCTAGGAAAAGTATTTTGGAAAAAGATTGTTGTGCAAAGGAAGGCCTTTGGAGTCCAGGTTGACTTTGATTATGAAAATTGGATGGCCCTGCTTGGTTGCCCTAATTCCAAGAGAAATTTGGGTGATTTCTTCATCCTGGATTATAGCTATTACTATATAGATTATTCTGGTATAAGGCATTAACACTATCATTAGAAGTGCCCCCAGAGGTGTTGAGGCATTCTTCTAGGAGATGTCTAGGGGACTGGCACTAAGCACAAATCTTAACCAAATTGACTGATGATGGCTCTTTAGGAACAATAGCCTCAATTCTCTTGATTAGGCTATCCAAATGGGCTTCCTTGGCTACTATCGCATCCATAAAATATCATTTTCTTCCTATGGTTCTTTCACTCTCTTGGGTTGATTTCCACTCACGGGTTTTGTCAACTAAGTCAAGTAAGAATTTTCATGCCTTTCCTTCATCTGTAAAGGATGTGAATCCCTCAGGGCACATAGATGCTATCATTTGTTTAGTTGGGTAATCAATACCCTCATAAATTATTTGACATAAGTGCCATAGGTCTAGGCCATGGTTAGGGCATTCTTGCAGTAGATCCTTAAATCTCTCCATAAGTTTGGAAAATGACTCACTAGGCTTTTGCCTAAACTGAAGGATATCACTTCTAAGCTTATTGGTCTTGTGAGTTGGGAAAAACCTCTTAAGGAAGACAACTGTGAACTGTTCCCATGAGGTTATGGAATTTATGGGTAACTCATACAACTATTTCTTAGCTTGGTCTTTCAATGCAAAAGTGATAAACCTAAGCTTAACAGCATCATCAGAAAGCTATTGGATCTTAATTAGAACACATACCTCTTCAAATTCCCTTAGAAATAGGTATGCATTCTCAAAGGTCAACCCATAGAAATGGGGCAACAAAGTGATGTATTGAGATTTGAGTTCAAAATTATTACCCTAGGCTTGTGGTAGAACTATGCAGAAAGGTTGGGCTGTTCTAGCAGGGTAGAACCTATCTTTCAGAGATTTAGGTGAAGGGTTTTGCTGTTGGTCTCCCAAATTAAAGTGTTTTAGAGAGAGAAAACGTATAGGGTCACTACTTATTGGATCTCTTCTTTCTAACTGATTCTTAGTATTACGTACCCACCTAACACTCATGCAACAGAAAACTACGCACAACTAAAGTAAGACAAGCACAAAAGAATGGATGGCAAAACATTTTTTTTAATGATTTTTTTATTTTTTTATTTTTATTTTTTTGGCTTTTTGAGAGCTTACCGACAGGGATCCGGGGTTGCTCAGGTCAATTCCTGAGATATTGCTACAGGACGAAACCTGTCTTTATCATACTGTGAGGCATGGCGACCTCCACCGATATAACTATTATTGCAAGTTGTTCTTCTCAGGAATTCAATAAAAGAAAAAGAAAAACAAAACAAAGTAAATAAAACACTCCAATTTACTAAAAGAATGCGAAAAATAACATGAAACTGTCTCCTCGGCAACGGCGCCAAAAACTTGTTGAGATTTAAAATGTAACCACAAGCGTACGAATCAATGTAGCTATGGGTCTAACACAGGGAAAACAACCACTTTATTTTTTTACTTCTTTCAATAATGCAAAAGTGAACCGATTAATGGTTGTGATCTAATTCTAATTACCGTCCTAAACATATGTATCTAAAACAACGTCCTAACCATTCGTCATCTAAGAATTTAAAGACACAAGCCACGCAATTAAAATTAAATAAATAAATAACTGAAAATAAACAACCCACGCAATTTAAAAAAAAAACAATAAAGGAAAAAAATGCTGAAATAAAAATAAAGTAAAAGAAAAGGGAAAAAGCTAAAGAGAAACTCACAAGTAGGTTTCTATACTTAGCCCGAGGGATGCATCATAATATGAGCTTCCCCACTTGACTAGAGAGTCACTCTTACAAGGGTTACGCTACTTGGCTTTAGGGAAAGGGAGATAATTTAAATAAAAACAATAAATTGATGGTTCTATGGCTAGGAGGGGCAAAGCCAACACATACACTAGCCATGAACCTTGGGGGAAAGGGATAACAATAATGTAACGACTGAAATTAAAATCTTAAATTAAGAAAGAAAGGGTAGTCAGAAGAGAGAATGAGAGGGGGGAAAGAAGACTACTGAAGGAGCCTACTTACTTGAATCAATACTTGAACTTGAAAGCTTGAGTGATTTGAGATACTACCAGTACTAAAAACCAGATCTGGAATAAACCAAATCTAAAATTTCTAGTACTAGAGAAAACAAATCTTGAAAAAAAAAACTGAACTTGAAAAAAAAAATGCTCCACGGCTCGTGATCTTGTCACTTAGATCTAAGCCTAGAACTATAACTTTAAAAATTACAACTCAATTGCATAAATCATAAACATAAAAGGTTGAATAAGAATAAAAGAGTGCTTGCATTAATTGACATAAAAAACTATTACAAAAGTGATTAAAGAAAAAATAGAGAAGAACTAAAACTAAAGAGTGAGAGAGGGAGAGAGAGAAGAAAACTAAGCATAAACTAGAAAATAAACTAAGGGGAATAATAAAATAGGAGGGGAGAGGAAGGGACTTTTATAGGGTTTTTTTCTTGCCTCCCTCCTTCTACAAGTTTTCTTTAAGAAAAGAAAAAAATTAAATTAAATTAAATCTTGGTGAAAATCCTCATTCTCTGAGATATTGTGTGAGGAAAGAGAGAATCTGTTTCCAATATTAATAAATTATATTCTTTCCTTACAATATTCACCAATATCTTGCAATCTTGATTAAATCAGAAAGGAATCTCTGCATAGCATCTTCAAGATCTTATGAGGTGGCAAGGAGAAAATAATCTTCAGGATTTTGTAGGAGAGAGGATGTGATACCAATGAGTGTGTCCCACCTTTGAACTGGTTCTTGATTCACTTTAAGCACTTTCTCTTGTAGACTTGGAAACTAAAAAAAAACAAGAAAAATAAAAGTAGTACTATGCAAAGTTGGGCAAAATGTACACTTATATCCCTAAGATTTCATACATTATTGTGCTCATCAGGTTCTAATAAAGCTCACCATTGAGTCTCTAGGACATCCTTGGCATCTCTAGTGAGGAAACTCTTAAGTTCTGCACCCCCAAATCTGGCCTTGAAGAGTTCATGGATGAAGCCTTGGTCTACACTCATATTATGAAGAATCAAGAGGGCACCCACAAAATCAAGGCCACCCAATTGACTGAACTAACCAGGATTATGTATCTCATTGTACAGTATAATATTCTTCCCAAAGGGAGGACATAGAGATGAAGTGGATCCCTTCCATACTTTTGTTACATATTGTTTGGTTGAAAATATTCCCATCGATCTTCCCTATTTGCTCATGATGAATATGATCATTGAGGGAGATAAGCTTCAAAAGGGGAATTTATCCTATGGGAGATTGATTGGTCACATTCTATACCACTTCCTATTGACCTTGAAGGAGAAATAGTTGAGCACCTTCCTTCAGACATTAACATCTCAACCATCAAGAAGATGAGCCTCATTCTGAAATCAGCCACTTAATATCAACGTGAGTGCCAAGAGAGGGGAGAAGAGCTATTGTGGCCGCGGGACACTATAGGAGGAAGTCGATATTCTACGACATATGTGAGTGTCAATGAAATGCAAGCTCAGTTTGAAAAATTCAAGACACAGTTGTTTCCTCAATTAGACCTACTTGAAGGACGACATGCTGCAATTGAAAAGAAATAGGACCGCATCATCGAACTACTTGACACAGTTAAGGCTATGTTTTGTTAAGCAGTACAGACTCATGTCTTCATTCTGAATTATGATATGGATTATAACTTTGTGTGAGAATGATCATTCGAACACTGTTTTGATATGGTATGGATGTATGGTGATCCTTCCCTTACCCCAGCATATATGTAGGGGGAGCTTGCTCTCTACTTGTTTCACCCCTTCTTTTTTATGTTGACAAAGGGGAAGAAAGGTCATCATTTATATATATATATATATATATATATCAGTTTATTATTGATCATTGCTATCTCATCTCTTATATGTGTTATATGATTGCTCCACATTATTATCAAATATCGCATGTATAATTTTCTCACAATGATTGACATTTGTTTGTCATCATAAAAAAAGGGGGAGATTGTTGGGGAATATGTCCACACTCCTAATCTACCTAAAGTGATTTTGATGATAACATGTAAATGGTCTATTTCTAATAAGTTACCTTGATTAGCATGTTTAAAGTCAATATTGGAAAGATCAATTGAAGAAGTAAATGTCAAGCTCCATAAACTATGCATATTCAAGCAAAGCTCAAGTTTTAAAGTCGAGATGAAGAAATGAAGAAGAAGAAGAAGAAGAAGAAGAAGAAATGAAGTAGAAGAATAAATGAAGTCATTAAAAGACTTGGAGCTCTCCCCAAAGAAGAATAGAGACTATATACAAGATGTCTTGAGTCGTAATTCTATTTACCTGTAATTGTATACCCGTACTCATGCACCATATATGCGTTCATCATAATTAGAATGACCATAAGTTCCGTTACTCTAGCAAGAACCAGCCCGTAGCTATAAGGAACACTTGGGCTTAAGAAGCCCCTTTATATACTGTGAAAAACAATATTTTTGTGTTCGAGGGAATTTTGGGTATTTAGTGAGCTAGTATCAGGATACGGTCTATTCATAAGATTTGTAGGTTTTCAAGTTATAGAACCAACGGACTTGGAATCAACCCAATCGAAGTATTTATGACCAAGTTATGATCACCGGAAGTCTACCAGTCAGAACCCAAAAAGGTTGCAGAAGGAATTTTGGCCGAGACTTGGTGGTAGCAACCGGCTCCTTCCGATCGACCAGACCAGGTGTCGATCGATGCAGCCAATCGACCATTTGGCTTGCCCGAATTGCCTTCCAACAGTTAGTTTAATGGCACTTTTTCCAATGGCTATTTATTGCGGTCGATCGGCACTCATTGGGATTGATTGGTATGCCTAAAATATGACTGTTTGGTTGATATTTTCTACCTATTTTAGCTCCCTATCTCACATATAAATACCTCAATTACTTTTAATTAAGTATGATTAATTCCTAAGCAATTAAGACTGAATTTTAAAGTAATTGAGGTGATATTCAAATCATTCTCTCCTTAAGCTATTGGTTAACTTATTATATACATGAAAAACCTAAGAAGTATCTACATGGTCTTCTTCATCATCAGTTGTATTATATAGACATTGAAGATTAAGTGAAGGTGCATCATTATTTTACATTAATGCATATCTTTTGTACCACACAGAGGTAACATTATTCCACTACTACTTATTTCTCATTTATCCCAGAGTTAGGTAACTCTAGGTTGGACGGTTGTGACTACGCAATACATTAAACTATACTTAGGTAATGTTTAGGATCCTCTTATCCTTAAAAGTGTATTAAGGTCTTCCTCTCCTATGAAAGAGATTGTATGGATTCTCTTATATTTAAAAGATTGTATAAATGTTTCCTCCTTATCTATCTTACTGAAAGGGAAGAATTAGTGGAATAGCTTACAAGTGGAACTTGTAAGGAGTAGACAGACTCGGATTGACTTGAATCACTATAAATTCTGGTGTTGCGTGATAGTGCTCATTTAATCTTATATTTTGCATTTTTATTTACAATCATATATTGGGGACTTTAAATCGAAAAGTTTTAAAATCCACTAGCATAACCTATATACCCCCCTCTAAGTTATTTCATAAGTTAGGAAACTGATTTCAATACACCCATATCTAAAGTCCCTAACATCATATATTATTGCCATGTCACAATTTAGTATACGACAAGAAAAAGGTCTTAGCGGCATTTTTCTTATTCCTAAAAGTCTATAACCCATTGCTAAAATTCCTCTAGGTTTTTATCATTAAAAATCCGTCGATAAATGTGGCGGAACTATGATGATTTTATTGTCGCCAATATATATACTCTCTAGCAGCGATAATTATTAAACTTAGTAAGGGAATAACTTTTAGCAGCAATTTATTTACCACCTATAAAAGGATATTTTCTTTGAAAAATTAATTACTTTTAGGATGCTTATTTTACCACTCAAAAGGTTATTTTATTATAAAAAAATATTTATTTATTTTTAGAGACAATTATTAAACGATCACTAAATTATTATTTTTTGTCAAAACCCCACCACCTCCAACCCCGCTCCACCCCAACCCCCGCCTCTGGTAGCCTCCTCCCTCCCCCCACTACTCCTACCCTTCCTTTACCCTAGTCCTTGCCACCTCCAACCATGTCTCCCTCTCACTTCTTCTCTCACTCCCTTCCTACCCAACCCCTCTGTGCCGATTGTAACGGATAGTATCCTTATCCAACACAAACACCCAACTATAGAGGAGACCAAGTCTTCTCACGTCTCCTCTCCCGCTCAAACTCTCTGTTGAGTAGCTAAGACTTATCATATGTATTGTTGTAACAAACTACAGTTTGTATTTATCTTCTTATACTTTATAAATACAACACAACACCCTATGCTAATTGCAAGGGAAAGATTCTCCCGAAGTCTTCAACTTGTTCAAGGTATCAGAGCTGTTTGACTCACGTCTCCTGCAATATGGCACTATCAGACTCCTCATCCTCCACCACTTCTACACCTTCAGTTATCTCTCCAAACAACATTGTCCAACTCCTCCCCATCAAACTTGACCGATCCAATTACCATCTCTGGAAATCCCAATTTCTTCCAATTCTCCATGCTCACGATCTCTATGGTTATGTAGATGGGAGCTTTCCTTGTCCCCCTCAAACTATTTCGTCCACTACCACTGAATCTCCCAATCTGGTTTATCTTCTTTGGCGCCGTCAAGACCAAGTGATCCTCAGTTGGATCATCTCTTCTCTTACTGAACACGCGTTCGCTCACATTATTGGCCTTTCCTCCTCTGCAGCTGCTTGGAAAGCACTAGAATGCATCTATGCATCTCAATCGCAAGTGCGCATCATGCAACTAAAATATCAGCTTCTTCAACTCAAAAAGGGCACCCTCCACATGGCTGACTATCTCCAACAAGTCCAGACCCTTGTTCATACTCTAGCTGCAGCTGCCCATCCGGTCTCTGAACCCGATGTCATTCTTAGCATTCTTCGTGGCCTCGGTGAAGACTATGAGTCCTTCGCCACGTCGATCACCTCCCGGATTGACCCCCTCAGTCTTGATGACTTCACTGCCTTGTGCCTCAGTCAAGAACTCCTCAAACAATAATGTTCCTCTCATTTGGATTTGCCCACTATTGAAGCCAACCACACTAGTAAGGACTCATCTGCTGAAGCCAACTACACTAGTAAGGGCTCGTCCAACTCCTACCGTGGTTCCTGTGGTCGCTCCAACAATGGCTCTCGTGGCCGTGGCAACGGTCGTGATCATTACTCCAACAATGGGTATCGTGCTTCACCAACTGCTTCCTCCCAACCACCGTTGCTCCAAACTCCATGCCAGATCTACCATCGCTCAAACCACACAGCGGTATCTTGTTACAACAGATTCAATCCTAGTTATCAAGCTACAGCCTCACAAGCTCGCGCCCAAGCTCAACCATCAGCTCTTCTTGCTACTCCTCAACCCACCATTGATCCAGCTTGGTACCCTGACTCTGGGGCCACTCATCATCTCACCGCTGACTTGGAGAACATGACTCTCACTGCTCCATACCACGGCACAGACCAAGTCAGAGTTGGTAATGGTGCAGGTTTGCAAATTGCTCACACCGGTCATTCTACTATTTCTTCCTTTTCGACCCCTCTTCACCTTCGTAATATCCTTCATGTGCCTGAGATTAAAAAAAATTTACTGTTTGTTAGTCGTTTTACCACTGACAATAATGTTGTGCTTGAATTTCACCCTCACTGTTGTTATGTGAAGGACATTCGCACGAGGAAAACTCTCCTCCGCGGTACTACTAAGGATGGCCTCTATTGTCTCCCCCACCTCTCCTGCTCTCCTGCGTCACCTTCTCCAGCCTTGCTTCCTACGCCCAAGCTCTATGTCGGTGAACGGGTTTCTGCTTCCATCTGGCACGATTGCCTTGGTCATCCATCCTCTTGTTGTCTGCAATTAATTCTCCGTCACGCAAACTTGCCAACTCAAGCTGATGTGTCATCTTCTTTTTGTATCTCTTGTCAAATGGGCAAATCCCATAAACTCCCTTTTAATTTAAATTACTCTGTTGCATCTTCCCCATTTACCTTAATACATTCGGACATTTGGGGACCTTCCCACGAATCATCTATTAATGGTTATCGTTATTATATATCTTTCCTTGATGATTATAGCAGGTTCACATGGATCTTTCCACTTGTTCGGCGTTCTGACGCCTTGCCTACTTTCATTAAATTTCACAAGCATGTGCCTACATTTTTTAATTGTTCAATTCAAATTTTTCAATCTGATGGCGCTCTTGAATATCAGGCATTCGATCACTATTTTGCTTCTTATGGCATTACACATCAGTATTCGTGCCTGCATACATCTGAACAAAATGGCCAGGCTGAACGCAAGCATCGACATGTGGTTGAAACAGGGTTGACATTATTAGCCCGCGCACAACTTCACTTATCTTTTTGGGTATCGACATTTGAACTGCTACCTACTTGGTGAATCGGCTCCCTGCCCCTATTTTGTAGAATCATTCTCCATTTGAGAAATTATTTGGTCGACCACCAGAGTACCTCATGTTACGAACTTATGGTTGCGCTTGTTATCCCTGGTTACGCCCCTACAATAGTCACAAATTACAATTCCGCAGCACTCAATGCATATTCCTTGGGTACAGCAATACACATAAGGGTTATAAATGCTTCGAACCCAAGTCCGGTTGCATTTATGTATCTCGGCATGTCACATTTGATGAGAAGGCTTTTCCTTATGCCATGCTCCCACCCAACAGCCCTTGCCCATCACCAACATCACCCTCTCCCATACTAGTTGCTGGCAGTGATGTCATTTACCCATGTACTTCTCCTAACCCTCCATCAAATAGCCCTCCACTCCCTCTTCCCATTACATGCTCACCACCACCTTCTTCACCCACTCTTCCATCAACGTCTAAGACACTTTCTCCCCCTCCCACCTCAAACCCACCCAACCATCATATGGTTACCCGCTCCAAAGCTGGAATCACCAAGCCGGTCACCAAACTAAGCTTGTTAGCTACCAAACACCCTATCCCTCATGCTCTCATCTCCTCCATTACCTCTCCTGATGGTGTACCAACGTCCTACACTACTGCCAGCAAGGATCCCAAGTGGCGTGCTGCGATGAGTGATGAATTTAATGCTCTCTTACTTAACGGTACATGGAAATTAGTTCCTCCTCAACCATCTATGAATCTAGTTGGGAACAAGTGGGTGTTCCGTATCAAACGCAACTCTGATGGCACAGTATCTTGCTACAAAGCCTGTCTTGTCACTAAAGGTTCCACCAACGGGAAGGCATTGACTATTTTGAGAGTTTTAGTCCCGTTGTCAAACCCATAACCATCAGAACAGTTCTCTCTATTGCTATTAGTCGTGGTTGGCCTCTTCGCCAACTTGATGTCCAAAATGCGTTTCTCTATGCCACTATTCAGGAACAGGTCTTTATGAACCAACCCTAAGGCTTTGTCGACCCTACCTTCCCTCACCATGTTTGCCATCTTAAACGTGCACTTTATGGCCTCAAACAGGCGCCTCGTGCTTGGTCTCACCACCTTGGGTCATTCTTTACCTCTCTCGGTTTCACGGCATCACAAGCTGATCCTGCACTCTATGTTAATACCAAAGGCACTTGTACACTTTATATTCTCATTTATGTTGATGACATCATCGTCACCGGCACCCCAACAACCAACATCCAGGATCTCATTACCACACTTGGGACTGAATTTGCCATCAAGGACCTTGGCAACCTTCACTATTTTCTTGGCATTGAGGCCATTCGCTCCTCTCAGGGTCTCTTCCTTTCTCAATCCAAGTACATCTTGGACCTTCTCAACCAAGTTCACATGGAGGGTGCCAAACCAATGCCAACGCCCAGCTCTACCTCATCACTATCCCACGCTCAAGGTGCTTCCTTCTATGATCCACACCTTTATCGTAGCACAGTTGGAGCTCTCCAATACCTCACTTTGACCAGGCCTGACATTGCCTTCTCCGTCAATAGAGTGTGCCAATTTATGCATTCCCCCACTACAGACCACTAGACAGCTGTCAAACGGGTGCTCCGCTATCTTAAAAATACTATCGACTTTGGTCTCCACATTCACCCATCTCCTTCGGTCCAACTCCATGCGTACACTGATGCCGATTGGGCTGGATGCCCTGATGACCGCCGATCTACCAGTGGCTATTGCATTTCCTTTGGCCCTAACACATGATCTCATGGAGTTCTAAGAAACAGTACACAGTGGCCTGATCCTCCACTAAATCTGAATATAAGGGGTTAGCAAATGCAGCAGCTGAACTTGTATGGATCCGTCAGTTATTAGTCGATCTTGGCATTTCCTCCACTCCACCAGTCCTCTACTGTGATAACATTGGTGCCACCTAACTTGCCGCCAATCCGTTGTTCCATGCCCGCACCAAGCACATTGAAATCGACTATCACTTTGTTCGTGAACAAGTTGCTGCCCATGCCCTCTCTATTCGTTTTGTTCCCAGTTCTGATCAAATTGCAGATGTCATGACCAAGGGACTTCCTGCTTCACGTTTCAAAACTCTTCGGGACAAGCTCACTGTCCGACAAGGACCGCTTTGCTTGCGGGGGCGTGTAACGGATAGTATCCTTATCCAACACAAACACCCAACTATAGAGAAGACCAAGTCTTCTCACGTCTCCTCTCCCGCTCAAACTCTCTGTTGAGTAGCTAAGGCTTATCATATGTATTGTTGTAACAAACTACAATTTGTATTTATCTTCTTATACTTTATAAATACAACACAACACCCTATGCTAATTGCAACGGAACTATAACCCTGCCACCTACCCCACCCCACCCATTGCCCCTATTCTTGCCCCTCCTCCATAACTACTAGCCTCTCATTTCCACCATTGCTCCTTTCCCACTCCTACAAATATCTCTGTGCCCTCATCCCACTCTAATACCAACCTCTTACCCTTACCTACCCAGCCCCGACCCGCCTGGCCTCCCCACCCTTTGGCACCCCATCACCACCACCTTGCTCCCATCTCCTCTCTCCCTTGCCCTCCACTTAGCCTTGCATTGTTCCCAGACCACCACTGTTCCTCTCCTCCCCTCCCACACCATCAGTTCCCTTAGGATTAATTTGCTTCCCATCCCACCACTATCCCCAACCTCTCTCCTCCCCTCCACCATCTACACTCAATGGTAAAAATGGTCCTGAAACGAGGCCAACACTTGTCACTAACTCAACCCCTAATTTCTCTCTCGCCCATTATCAAGTGGGTTTGTGATTCTCTCAATTTCTTCCATCGCTACAAATATCTCTTCTTTCTCTATATACATTCTTTTAAAAAATTGTAGAATGATATATAACAGAATATGGGTTAAACTCTGATTTGGAGACTCAAATTAGACTGGACCAACAAACTTCAACACTGTTTGATAATGTTTTCAGAAATGTAATTTTCTGCTTTTCTATGCTCAAAAACGGAAAACACGCCTAAAAACTGTTTGATAAACCCGTTTCATTTCATGTGTTTTTTGAAAGATAAATAGAGATTTATGCTTATTTCTGTGTCTAGAAACATGTTTGACAAAATAAGTCAGACTTGTTTTTCTATTTCTTGGAACAACTTGTGGGCCAAAAAATCGTTGGAACCCCGATGAAAGTTGCATCTCCCAATCTAGTATTTACCTTACCTGGCGGCTTCCCAAAGTTTGAAGATTCTCCAGGGAAACTATAAGGAATACACCGAATTTTTGTTTTGCAAGTGGAAGTCTTAAATTCACATCCATTGATTCCTTTGTGGATTTCTTCCAATTCTCTCCGTACTCTCATGAATCGATTATTAAATCGTTGTTGGGGATTGAAGATCGAATTTCCCAGTAAAACGCACACCAACGTAAGGAATCTACCCAACCCAATTCAATTTGAGAAACAGGTTTATTAAATGCTAAAAAATCCATTTTTGTTCCAAAAAACATGAAAAATCGTTTTTGCTATTTCTAGACACAGAAACAATAGAAATGTTATCAAACGGGGCCTTCGTTTTGGCTTCATCCAATCTTGTTGCTCTACTCTCATTGAGAGGGAATCTCTGAAGGCCTTTTAATCTTTAACTCACCCCTCTTCCTCCTTTTTCCTTGCCACCCCCACCTTTTACGCTTGCCTCCCTTACATTCTCCTCCTACAGCCCTCCCCACAGTTTTTGCCCACCCTCTGCCCCACTAACACAACCACTCCTCTCTCCCATCCAGCCCCGTGCCCCTTCAGTACCCTATGGATTTCTAGAGTTTTTGTCCTATATTTTTCTAGAGCACATTGCTTTTGTTACCAAGACATAGAAATCAAAGATGTAGGCCAACAAAAGATCAGAAAAAAATTCAAAAACATTTGACTTCAAGGAGAGAGACATGAATCAATTATTGTATCATTATGGTTTTTGTTTTACTATGTTTTATTTTATTTTATTTATTTTGACTTCCAAATATAGTATTAAAGGTATAAATTAAATTTTCCTTCACTCTTTTGACAAATGTACCCTTTTCCAAGTCAATATTAAGACGATCTCATGGGGTAGATGATAAGATTCTCTATTCGCCATGAGTAGAGAGAAACCAAGCTAAAGTATATAAACGAGGGACATGGAATTGTAATAAAAATTTCACTATTTCACAAGAAATTAAAACTAGCACATGAAGGCAATTGGTTGATCAGTTGATTGGCGTCTTCCTGGTAAAATGTAATCTCCAGAAAGATTACAAGTTCAATTTTCCTGCCATCACTTTGTGATATAAGGTAGCAAAACCTAACCCATGAAAAACAAGTATGCTAACAATAAACAACACTTTTTTTTTTTCGCTAAAAGGTCATGTATATTAAAGAGCCAAAAGATAAACTGTACAAGAGGAGGAAGAACAAAAGAAAGAAAACAATATCAAAGACATGCAATCACAACCCTAGGACCCTCCTCCACCTTCGGAATTGCCATCAGCAGAGGAAGGAAGCTAGGCAGTATATGGAGAAAACATAAGATTAATAAAATCTGAACCGCAACCTGCCCATCGCGTCATCTGATAAGAATTGTTGCACCTCTGGAGGCCACACCACATTTGATAAAGACACCTCTTTCTTCGCTATCGTCTGCGCTAGAAAATCTGCTATCGGATTGGCTTCCTGGTAGCAATGAGTGATTTTCCAACTGATACCCCTGAGATAGGAAATGAGAGAGGACCACTTCTGCCATACAAACCATGGGATCAGCCCCCTTTGCACCATAATGACCACTGATACTGAATCGCACTCAATCCATAATGATTCACACTTCTTCTCTCTCGCTCTATCGATTCCCTCCATCTAAGCATGGAATTCAGCTTGGAAGCTCGATGCTTTACCTAAAAATGAGCTAAAAGATAAGACCACCTGAACATTGCCATCTCTTATTACACCACCTGCCCCTATCCCCAAATACGAGCCTTCACAGTTCAGTTTCCACCTCCCTACCATTGGAGGAAGCCAAAAAACTTCTCGCACTCCCTTGACCCTTCTTCTTTGCACCACTATATTCAGATTAGTGCACCTCGCTGTATCCAGACGAGATTTGATTCTATCCTGTTTCCCTGGCCCATGCCTTTTGACTTCCTCCATGATTGTAAAGAAAATCTGGCCATAAGACCGATGCATCCCCCTAAACCTCCTTGAGTTTTTCTCCATCCATATAAAGTAGGGAATAAGGATCAAACCCACCATCCATATCTGAGATAGGCCAGTAGCACTAGACCTTTGGGTCCACCATGTAGCATGCTCTGAAAAATCTACCCATTGATTAGGCCAAGGAAATCCGAAAACCTCTGCAAAAGCACTCCAAATATAAGCAACTCCTTCACACTCCAAGAACAAGTGCTGGAATGACTCCTCCACCTTGTAGCAAAGCTCACACCTGGAAGGCAGCAGCACTCATTTACTTTTCACCATCTCGTCACAGGGCAATTTTCTATGCATTAGCCTCCATCCAAACACAGATTCGCGAGGCAGCAAACTAGTCCCCCATACTACCTTTTCCCAGCCCACCTTAGGCGCACCCTTTCTCAGCACCTCCCATGCCGACCTTAAGGAAAAGGCACCTAAAGAGGAGCGAGACCAGAAACATCTATCCCTCTGACCAAGCGGCAGAGGTATACTACTGATTTCTTTGAATATTCTACACAAGAAATCCGAGTTGGCCTTGGGAAGACACCACTTATCATCCCAAATGAAATCCACAACTTTACTTGTGTTATGGAAAAGAGATCGAGGGAGAGGAGAGAGCTCCGCGATTGACAGCGGACCTAACCATCAGTTATACCAAAAAAATATATCTTCACCATTTCCCACCATCAACGCTCAGCTTCAGAGACAAAGTTCTACATCTTGGCTATACCTTTTAAAACAGAGGAAGATTTATACCCCTTCTTGAGAACTCCTCCTTCATTCACAAACTTCGCCCATAAGAAACTACTAAAGGCAGTTTTTTCATGTTTCATCTGCCACACAAGTTTACTGAGCCCTGCACAGTTCACATCTCTTAATCTTCTGATCCCTAAACCTCCTTCTGCCTTAGGCTTGCATACTTCTTCCTATTTCATAGAGATTTTCTTCACCGTGTCAATATCCCATGACCACAAAAAGTTCCTCATCCATCGCTCCACCATTTTGATCACAGATTCAGGCCACCAATAAACTAAAAAGTTATGAATTGGTAGCAGTTTGCCCCTCCATCCTTGCAAACGAGCTTTAATCTTGTCCATCAGTGGTAACATCCTATCCTTCTTAACAATGCCTTTGAAGATCTCTACTCCAAGATACCTTATTAGTAGAGAACAAATGGGAATGTTCAACAAATCAGCAATAAATCTCTTCCTATGAGGAGCAACTTTACTAAAGAAGATCTTACTTTTTTCCAAGTTAAAACTTTGACCAAAAACTCTTGGTATTTGGGCAGAAATTCTCTTAAACAGTGAACATATTTAGCTGCAGCGTTCATGAAGATAAATATGTCATCTGCGTATAGTAGATGACTAGGAACACTCACCCCTCTCGGACTAGGGAGAGCCTTTAATTTCCCCTCCTTCAAAAGACTATACAGGCCCCTGCTTAGCACCTCCTCTGCAAAAATAAAAAGCATTGGGGAGATTGGGTCCCCTTGACGCAATCTACGCTCCACACCAAAGAACCCAACCAGACCACCATTCAACAGAATCAAAATTCTAGTAGAAATTAAAATTTCGTAAATCCAGCCCAACCATACATCTGAGAATCCGAATTTCTTTAGAACCTCGAAAAGAAAGTCGCATGACAGGGTGTCATAGGCCTTCTGCACATCTAGTTTAATTCCCATTCCACCACCCCTGATAGAGGTATATAATAAATTTGCAAGTTCAGAAGCTAAACCAATGTTTGCAGAGATAATCTTACCTTTTGAAACGCCTTTCTCATCTGACACCAAGCGAGGAAGAAGACAAGCCAACCTCTCTATCATAATCTTTGATAGGACCTTGCAGAAGAAGTTAGCCATACAAATAGGCTGAAACTTATCCAAGAAACCAGCCCCCTCCAAACACACAAAACAAATAAATAAATAAAATGATAATGGCTCATAAACCTGTTATTACTTTCGGTAGCTAGATTCCAGTATTCCAGACCCCTCCATCAATTAATTGGCTACCCTTTGACATCCAAAGACTCTGATTATGTGGAAAGGCAAGCTCTAAAATTTTTAGATAAAGAAATGAAAGCATGATGCAGATAATGATTAGATGTAAACTTTTCAATATATATAGGTTGTTATTGCACGAGTGGGCTTGTAGTGATCGAAAGGTGACGGTCTCTTTAATATGTGGACGAAAATATATATTAAATAAAGAGAAATTATCACCTGCTTCACTATGGGAAAATATCATGTGCCCTTACATTTTTCAAAATATCACTCTCTCCCTTAAACACGAAGATTCTATTTATTGTCCCCAATTGTTTGAAATGGCTGTTAAATTAGCCAATTTTTTTTCATAATACCTAAATTACCCTCATATATGTAAAATACCTATTTTACTCTTTATGAACTAAACTCCCTTTTTGTCGGTCAAAACCCCTTTCTTCATGTTCAACCCTTTTTCTCTTTGCATCCCCTTCTCTCAACAAGTATGGGAATGAAAGGGGGTTTAGTTCATAGAGGGTATAATAGATATTTTACATGTATAAAGGTAATTTAGGTATTATTAAAAAATCTGACTAACTTAACAGCTATTTCAAACCGTTGAAAACAATAGATAGCAAACTTGTATTTAGAGGGAGGGGGGTGATATTTTTGAAAAAGTATAAAAAGAACTTGATATTTTGCCCTAGTTCAAAGGTGGCGAGTGTCATTTCCTTTTAAATAAATTAACCAATGATTCCATCAAACAACCCAAGAAATGATGGTATGTCTAAATCCAACTCTCAAACCCTAAGTGGGGTCTCTTGTCTCTTTACTACTTAAAGGAAGATCCATTTTAAGATCTTAAACTGCTTCATTAAAATAACAATAACAAGCAGTCCTAAATTATGTTATCAAATCATGAGCAACCATCATGGGCACCCCCAACATCTCCACCACCTCATCCTCCTCTTCTTTTTCCACTTCGCACGAGCACCCAAAAGTATATGGGACAATTTGATTGTACGTACAAACTTGAGATTAACTTTGATGTTTAGTTAAGAGAAAAAAAAAAAAAAACAACTTGCTTCGAAGATAACATAAAAATGTGACTTGCCTTTCATTTTCATTATATATACTTTATCAGTTATTTTTATACCATAGTTGACTCACGTGGCTCACCTTTACTACACTACTAAAGAGGAACAAGATGTCTCACTCTTGCCGTTATGAAAAAACTTTGATTAGCCTAGTAAGTATTGGTAAATTAAAGACAACAGGAAAACCTATCTATTTTATAGCCTATTTTGTCTCTGCAGTTTCTCAAGAAATTTTTGTGGCCAGTCTTTAACCGTTAATGTCAAAAAAAAAATTGGTTTGAGACAAACTTCTCCTTGGGAAGACCGTCTCAATGAATAATAAGATTTCTTTCCTTCAAAAAAAAAAAAAAATCTACTTATTCTAGTGTAAAATATTGAAAATCTTATTTGAATAAAAAAATTGTTTCCATTGGGTCTTGATAAACATAATTAGTGGAGCGAGTTTTCCTTCCATCACAATGAATCTATTCATTACGGCAAGTTCAGATGCGCACGGTGGGTATTATGAAGAATATACTAAAACCTAATTGGTGTTTTTGAACCCTAGGATGGAGTGGTGTACAATCCTGCCTGGTGGAGGAAAATTTTCTCCTAATTTGTTTATGAATAAGAAAAAAATGGAAACCATATCTTCGAGTTCAACTATTCTTACGAAGGACGTTGAACACTGTATGACTAGGTATGTCATTTTCCTTTTGGTTTTGTAGAATTTTGAATGGTTTCCTCGATTCTTCAAGTTAATCAATTTATTGTTATGATGATTAATAAGATCATTGGAGTGTCATTAACTAAATTATTCTCCAAAAGAACTTTGACTGAAAGAGTCTTTAGATAGAAGCTTGGTGCAAGAGGGCTTGAAAGCATGTCTCGTAGCTACTAGACATCATAGAGGAGAGACACCCCTTAGGAATTGGCGCCCAGAGTGCACCCTAAACTGACTTGCCTCCTCCTAGAGTGGTCCTTCTAAGTTTTTCTAGTTCGGTCTTCTAGGATGGCACGACATTTAGGGATATTCTGCCTCCTAGGGTTCTTCTGTTAGGAGTTCCCACTCCTTATACTTATGTGGGTGGTTAGTTTTCATTTTGCATTTTATTTTTTCCTTAGTTACTGATATCTTGGTCTGTCTTGCAAATCCCTGAAACTTCGATCGATCATAGACGGATATGAGCAAATGCTGCTACGCGAGAATACCGACAACTATGCTACAGTAATTTCCTTCTACTTGCACTTGTATGTCTTATGTACCTATATTGTTAGTGTCCTAGTACTAACACAAAGTTTGTATGCATGCAGAAGCTGAGTTAGAGGCCGCAAGGCATGAAGTATAGGGCTATCTAACTAAATCAAGAGGCTCAAAGGTCTCTGGAGATACGGGCACCTTCGCTGCAATAGAGGAGAGTGAGAAAGCTCATGTTGATGAGGTTCCCTCGCCTACCAAGGGTAAGGACAACAACAATGATGCTTCCACTTCCTCTGACAAAGAGGAGGATGGTGACGACGATGCATTGGTAGTGATAGTAGTACTAGCAGTGGATAGATTGTCACACCGCACCTGAGATAGGCTAAGGTATGCGGCCTGGATATCCTTATACAGTCACCCTAAACCCACCAGGATCACAAATAGAATAACATAATCCACATATTCCACTAAAATCACAACTAAACTCAAAATATGCATATAAAATCATAGAAATACTATTGGTCATTTGCTAAATGATAATTACAATATACTAACTCATTTGAATTAAGACCATATGTATTACAAGATTATAGATAATAATAAAGATACATAACTGAAAATAAATAAGTAGTATCCATCAGCATCACAATGCCTCACAGACACAAATCTCACAACCGCCGTTGAGAATCTATTCATGTCTCGGCACCAATTCCACCATCTAAACAAAAGAAAAAAGGTTTAATAAATGGTGTGAGCTTTCATGAAGCCCAGTAAGGGGTGGACATGCAAGCGAACACAAACAAATATAGATACAAAAATAAAGATTAACAAGATTAAATGAATACAATTTTGATACAACATAATGGATCAACAAAGATTAAATGAATACAATTATGGTCCAAATTATCCTCACATAAGACTATTAACAAAAGTAAGTCCAATTGGGGTCTGAGTGCTACCACAACATAGGGGATATCCCTAGTCCGGAAATCCCAGCGATGTACGTTAGTTGCGAGTCAGGAGCCTATAGATCCCAAAAATCCCATCGGTCATCCCACAAAACCCCTAGTGAATAATCCCCCTATAACCATCAGTCCTGAAAATCCCATCGGCCTCCGCGTTGTAGGACAACTACGGTCCTAGAAATCCCATCGATCTCTCATGTTGTGGGATGGCCAATACCTCACCCCTACTAGATCAACAAAGATTTTTTAAATGAATGCAAATATGAACCGGATTATTATACAAGCATATTAACAAAACTTATTCAAATTAGGGTTTGAGTGCTACTGCAACATAGGGGATATCCCTGGTCTCAAAAATCCCATCGATCACCCAGTGATATATGCTAGTTGTGAGTCAGGAGCCTGCAACTCTCGAAAATCCCATCGGTCACCAGCAAACCCCTAATGAATAATCCCCCTGCAACCACAGTCCTAAAAATCCCATCAGTCTCCCTTGCTATGGGATAGCCAATACCACAACCCCTACTCACAAGGAGCGTAGCACCCAGGTTATTTTCCGAGTCAACCGATTCTAAGTCCATATTGCGTTTTAATGCTATTGCAACATAGGTGGTATCCTATTCACGAATGTCTGTTATCGGTCCCCAAGGGTATAAACTAGTTGCGAGTCAGGAGCGTGCCTGTTCTGGTACCACCTCGTTACCTGGCAGACCCCTATTAATAATCCCCCATAATACCATAACACCAAATCCTGCAACGTATGAAGGGTATATCTCAACATCGAATCAAACAATATGTGAAAGATTTGTCATGACACCGGCATCCCCATCACCTTGATTATTGGTAATTCCCCCAACCTTGGACCATCAAACGGTATGATTAGCCAATACATAAACCCCTATTAGCAAGAGTTGTAGCACCAAGATGGTTATCCTACCCCAATGCATTCTATCATGCCATATGCCACATCACAATCATAATTACACATCTAGTGGGAATACAGTGCCGGAACCCAACCTTTGGCTACCCTAAACCCCACATTCACACACCATGGGCATGCACTGCTGGCATTTAACCTTCGGCTACCCTGCATCCCAATCTCTACAGTACATTCACACACACCTTGTGCATGTAATTTTAGAACCCAACCTTCGGCTACCCTGCATCCTAGTCATCCACACACATACTCCATTCACACTATTATGCAACTTAACATTCACCAATAGAACAAATTCATAATAGGCAATATGTCATGGCCATATGCATAAATAGCATGTTGTAAACAACAATATCACTATCAATATCCACAATTCAGTATTCAATAAGAAAACAAGTTTAACATGCAACTATCATGTACACACGCATGGATAACATGTTATAAACACTCCATAAAATAGTTCACAGCACCCACTCACCTTAAAAACCCGAAATCAATTGTTTGCTAAATTCCTCTAATTGCGTACTTCACCGAATAGATTAGGCTCATAACCAATTAAAGGGATTTAAGTCAACATTTATATCCTTGAATTATCCTCATTATATTCTAATTATGATCCTAAACCAACATTGGAACATAGGTTCAGTAAGGTCACCGGTAAATGGGCATTGGTTGGTGTTGGTGGTGCTCTCACGTATCCTTACTCCCTGACAGTTTTATTTATTGGAAATAAAGAGGTTTTAGGTCAACAATCAAGCATGAGGAATGTCTTCCTATAATTCAAATGATAAATCAAAAAGAGGTTCAAAACAGTGTGCTTGGTAGTTCACTGGTGGATGCTCACCAACGGGTGTGTAGCCACCAATGAGTTCACTAGCTGATAAAACTGAGAGGTGTTGAAACCCCATTTTTTTATCTACAGGGTCCATCGGTGGATGCTTATCTGCTGGTCCACTGACCATCAGTCGGTGAAGTAAAAACTGGGGTTTCTCTACCTAGATTTGCTCCATAAGCCACGTGGGTCCTTTTGAGTGTCCGAGTGTGTGTGTGTGTGATCTATGTCTAGTGCTAATCCCAATTCCCAACTCAATTTCTCATTTTCCCTTCTTTTATATTAATTACATGTTAGTGTTTATGGTCATAAGGTTGGTTTGAATGTCGGAGCACTCACACTGTCACACCCCACCTCCTCTAGGCCAAGGTATGTGGCACTGGATACTCTTATCCAGTCAGCCTAATCCTCCAGGATCATAGATACTGTACCCTAATCCATAAATGCCCCAAAATCACAACAAAAATCAGAGTACACATAAGATTTGTAAACTTTACTCTACTACTGGTGATTCATTAAATGATAATTACCATGTACTAGAATTCATTTGAATTTTGATCCTAGGTATTACAAGATTATAAATAATACATAAGGATAAATAACTGACAATAAGGAAGTGATGTCCATCAGCACGGTGTCTCGTGGACACAAGCCTTACCGTTGCTGCCGAAGTCCTAAGCCTTCCTCTGCACTGGTTCCACCATCTAAAAAGGTTGCAACAAATGGGTGAACTTCCACGAAGCCCAGTGAAGGGTGCACACACACCCATGCATCCACAAAAATTAATAAAATAGAAACAAGTATAAATGCCCACCCACAACAATATTAACGCAGTTAGATGAATGAAATGACATGATCCGGTTTTAGCAAAAAATTCTAAGCAACAATTTCTAAGTCCAAAGGGGTATAAGTGCCACTGTAACATAGGTGTTATCCACAGCCATGAATGTACGTTATCAGTCCCCAGGGAAACAAGCTAATTGCAGTCGAGCGCAAGCCGTCAACCACATCGTTACCCGGCAAACCCCTATTAATAACCCTCCCATAATACCACTACATCGAATCCAACATCGCATGTAGGGTATACTCGTCACCGAATCAAACATCGTGTGCGGGTCTGTCACGACACTAGCATCTTCGCACTCAGTAATCGAAAATCATCCCCAACCATAGATCGTCGGATGAGAGGATTAGCCAATATGTAAACCCTTATTGGCAAGGGTTGTAGCACCAGGGTGGTTATCCTAGCCCAATGCATTTTAATATGCCATAACACAATTCAATCACACTCACACACTTACACACTTACACACACCCTGATCATGCAGTGACGTCGGCACCAACCATTGGCCACCCTGCACCCCAATCACACACACACACTCACCCTAAGCATGCAGTGCCACCGACACTAACCGTTGGCCACCATGCACCTCAGTCACACACACACACACACACTGAGCATGCAGTGTCACCGGCACCAACCATTGGCCACCCTACACCTCAGTGACACACACACACACTCACACACTCACCCTGAGCATGTAGTGTCGTCGGCACCAACTGTTGGCCACCCTACACCCCAGTCACACACATACACGCATAATCATAATTCACATTCTCATGCCACATCAACACTTTTTACAAGGAATAAGCTAATAATATGCAAAATGACATGATTCACCCACATATACGATATGATGCAAGCATTCCATAAAAACATAAAAAATCCCCTCACCTTGAGTTCTAGATGGAGGTAGATAGTTGATGGTTTCGTGTTGCATGCTCCTGTCTCTTCTCGATTCCACTCCTAGGACACAAAGTGTTTTTAGGTTATTTGGTTATCTAAAAGGGAGTGGGACACTAGGAACTGTGCCCTAATAAAATGATTAAAAATTAGCCTTAAAATGGTTCACTGGTGGATGCTTACCGGTGGATGATCATCCGCCTATGAGTTCACCAGTGGATAAATTAGAAAGGGATGCAAATCCTGTAATATTTTCACTAGTGGATGCTCATCCGTCGGTAGGCTCACCGGTGGATGGATCTACAAGGTCTGAAAACCTCAAAATTACATCTACAGCGTTCACCGGTGGATGGTTACTGCCTTCACTGGCTGGCCAGTGACCATCAGCCGATGAAGTTAAAATCGGGGTTTTCTTTCCCAGATCAGCCCTATAGGCCCTGTGGCCCCTGTGTATGGTGGTGGGAGTGCATGTTATTCAGTGGGGTGTCATTTCCCAACTTTAATCATTCTTTCTTCTCTTTTACATAGTTTATAGCTTAGGTTTTTGTGATTTTTAGAGTGGGTTTGTATGTGGGGCACTCACACACACCACACTTAGCTTAGGTTTAGTGTAATTAGTGGGTTAATTTACATAAAGTCATAATATCGACTCAAATCCCCATTTTTCAAGTCTAGGTTAACCTAAATTGAGGAATATCGGTTGGGGGGTTCATGTAGCGACCATCAATTGCTTGTGTGATCACTCAAATCCATTATTTATGTGTTTAATTTCATTTTCTCCAACCTTATTTTGGGTTTGGGATAATTAGTTGTAGAAGACTTGGCAAATTCCCAAATCCTAGGGTTTTGGGTTGCCAAATTTGGGGCTTTTCATGTAAGATGCCTTCCCACTCCATGGTGAATGATTAACTTGCTTGATTAGGTCCCTCACACCAAAATCACCCATTCAATTTGTAGATTGGGTATATGAGTAGAGGGATTTTGATTAGGATTTTTCCCCAACCTAGCCTAGGTCAAGAATGGGGTATGAGAGAGAGAGAGAATTATCTAAATGGTAGAGAGAGGGACTTAATTCAATGGTAGGTGCTCCCTTTGCTTCCCTCTTCTTCCTCCTCCCTTGCCTTCCTTCTCCTCCTCCTTCTTCTTTTTTCTCCATTTCCTTCTTTCTATTTTGGTAGGAGAAGAAATGAATGGTAAGAGTCCTATTTATAGCCACTTAAGTCCCACTAAGGGATGTTTGGGGAATTAATGGATTTTTACCCAATACCGAGTTATTCTACTATTCGGCACTAACGGGCCCACCTTAAGGTGTTTGGATACATTAATCTATTCCCCAATAGGTTGTCCCAACTATTGGGGGTGGTTTGATGTGCATAGGTGCAAAGACCTGGGTCCCATGATAAATTAACACATTTTCGACCAGTATTCTCACCGGAGGGTGTTCATCGGTGGATGCTCCATCAGTCGGTGACCATCAGCCGATGAAGGATGAACTGGTAACCCTTGTGAGGAAATGGTTCCTTAAGTTGAGTGGGGCCTTCTTAAGGTGTTTTCGGTGTGTGGGTTCCACCTTTGGTACATTTCACTAACAAGGTTCGGAGAAATTCTCTTCAATGATAGAGTACATACCTTAACTCCTTCAATGGTTTGTAGTCCTTCCATGTAATGAGCTGGGAAAATTCATAAGTTACTAGTGGTTGTCACCTAGTTGCATCACCCATGTACAAAAGTTGAAATTAGCCTGGATTTTTGGACATGGGTATAACAACCCCCCCCCCACCTTCTAAGAATTTCATCCTCAAAATTGAACTGCTGTTACATGATTGGGAATGTCATTGGGAAACTCACGTATTCCCGCAGAATGTCAGTTCAAAGGTATATGGTGCTCGGTATTAATTCACATACCTTCGAAGATCCATACATATTCAACTTTGATATAGTGAAGACATCATATATTACCCTCGACTTAGGTAACCTATCCCAAGTTCCTACTTTGTATATTAGGGTTATCTATGAACTTAGGTCATTGACCCATTTAACTTACCAACTTCTCACATTTCTAATACAGAGTGTTCTAAGCTTCTACCATTCTATATGGAGCTTAGACACAGATGCTGCTACAGGGGATCAATGATCTATGTTCCTCATTCGGAGGATGGTCTAACCAAATCTTCAGGAAATGCATCTGGAAACTCCTTAACTATCTGTATATTTCCTCTAAAGATTTTTTTTTTTTATCTTGGTTGTATATACGATGGGTTCTAAGTAGGCTCATACCTGTAATTTAATAACTTTTATACTCCAAATGCATATATAACCAACTTCTTGTACTTCTTTATCCTTCTTTCATTTGTAAACAACTTCACTTCCATCTTGAGGTTTGAATATAATGCTCTTCTCAGCACATAGCGCACACGTAAGATAGGCGGATAACTCATCCATACCTAAAATAACATCAACATTATGCTTATCCAGTTTGATCATGTGATCAGTTATATCCTATCCATAGACTTGTATGGGGTATGGCTCATACACTTCCTCCAATCCTATTTCATTTCTAATGAGTGTTTTGATAACTAATTGTATGTCAAAAACCTTCAGTCTACCATTCATCTTAACCGTAATGGTCGGAGATACAAATGAATGTGATGTACTAAACTCCAGTAATAAATATGAGGATGTAATCAATATCAACAATATGCCTGTGGCTAACACAATTGTAGCCCCAGCCTCTTTCGCTATTACTATAAATACCCCTCCTAGTGCTTCTATACTTTGTTGTGTCTGAATCCAATGACTAGTTGTTGGTGTTAAGGGATTACATATGAGTGTCCTGACATATTTTGTGGACACAATCGAGCTATATGTCTAAACTGATTACATATAAAACATTGCTTCGTCTGTAGACATGAGCTGGTCTTATGTCCAAGCTGTTTGCATACATGACACTGTTTCTCTTGTGGTCTCACTTGTTGAGGTGTTGTTGCTGCTAGCCTAGACTGCTGTGATGCTTAGCTAACTTTCAATCTATCTCATTGTGGTGTAGTTGGAGTAGTATAGGATTCTCTAACTACTCTAGTGAAATCTCTGCCACCAAATAGTGTGTTTGCTCTCCTTGTTGCCTGAGCTTGATAATTATTTCTCTCTTTGTCTTCTATGGATTTGTTGGTAGCCTGAACAACTTGGGCATGGCTATGTATGTATTGGGTAGCTAACATAGCTCCAATGGTTGGTCTAAACCTCTTGGACTTTGCATGCCTCCCTCAAATGTTAAGTTGCAAAGAAGAATAACTCCTCAAACTCTTATTGGTATTCCAATACAGACTTGGATCCCTGCTTCAAATCTATAAATTTTGTCTCTTTTCTCTCCTTCACACTATCCAAGAAGTAATTATTGTAGAATGCCACCTTAAAGTGTTCCCACATGAGGTTAGACTGTAATGCCAGTAGGATAGGTTTAGTGGACTTCCACTATGCGTTTGCTTCACTCTGTAATTGGTAGTTTACACACATCAATTTCCACTCTTCTACGAGGGTCAACACCTCAAATGTTTTCTCCATTCCCTCCACCCATTTGGAGGGTGCCAAAGGGTCCTGTGCAATCCAGTTAAAGTAAAGGGGCTAAACTTTTGGAACTTCTCTATCAACCTTGAGGTGTCGGTCCACACAGGCACCGTAAATGAGTTCTGAGAAACTACTGGTGTCTATCCAAGTGGTGTATAAACTACTGGTACAGTCTGAGATGCTGACTCTACATTGGTATGAGTCCCTCGCATCAATGGAGGATCTAACTGTGGAGCAGGGAGTGTTGGTTGCACAGGTAGAGGAACCATTAATGTCCCTCTAGCTTGGGTGGTAATAACAATCTGAGTACGCATCTCATTCATAATTTCACGTTGTTGCTACCAAATTCTTTGCATTATACCATTAATGATGACTACATCCTATGATCCCTAGTGTAGTAGGGGGAGGAACTCCAGGTGCTACAGCCTCAGCCATGTCTTCACCTTCAGTTTTGGGTGGTGGGGACCAATTTGGGTTGGCCCTCATGGTACGACGAAGCCTCCTCGATTGCGGGTGATCACTGATATGGTTTTGTTTTGGTGTCATTGGAAAATCTTCCTGTGAGATGAACATTCTGATAAATTTTCCAAATTTACCAAGTCATCCCATTTGACCACACAACATATTTTATACTTTGCCTAATCAATAATTGTAATACCTAAGAGATAAGAGTCATTTGCTTAGCCTACTGGCAGATGGCACCAGCTGACTGGGAAACCAACAACCTTAGCCCTTACAAATCCCTAGTTCTCAAATCCTAGGCTTGTAGTAGGTCTTTTACACCTGTCTGGTTCTAGTTGTTATTATCTTATTATTTGTACTATTATTTATTTATTTTAGTTATGTACAAGCTTATGCTCTTAATTAACTTATTATCATTATTCGGCTTTTGCACCTAGGCTAGTCTCCTAGAGTGTGCATTAAGGCTTATGAATTTATCTTGAAGATTATAAATTTAATCTTAACCATCACCAGTATATCCTAGAATTTTGTGCATTTGTGGATTAAGGTAGAGCATCACGCTCTGATACCACTTTGTCACACCCCGCTTCCTCTAGGCCAAGGTATGTGGCACTGGATACCCATATCCAGTCAGCCTAACCCTCTAGGATCACAGATACAATACCCCAATCCGTAAATACCTCAAAATCATAACTAAAATCAGAGTACACATATAAGATTTGTAAACTTTACTCTACAATTAATGATTCACTAAATGATAATCATTTGAATTTTGATCCTAGGTATTATAAGATTATAAATAATACATAAGGATAAATAACTGACAATAACGAAGTGATGTCCATCAGAACGGTGTCTCGCGGACACAAGCCTTCTGCCACCAAGTCCTAAGCTCTGCCTCGATCGGTTCCACCATCTAAAAAGGTTGTAACAAATGGGGTGATCTTCCACGATGCCCAGTGAGGGGTACACACACGCCCATGCATCCACAAAAATTAATAAATAGAAACAAGTATAAATGCTCACCCACAACAATATTAATGCAGTTAGATGAATGCAATTAGATGAATGAAATGACTTGATCCGATTTTAGCAAACAATTCTACGTAATAATTTCTAAGTCCAAGGAGGTATAAGTGCTACTGCAACATAGGTGGTATCCCCAGTTATGAATGTACGTTATCAGTCCTCAGATATATAAGCTAGTTGTGAGTCAGGGTTGTACCGGTTCTATAATCACATCGTTACCTGACAAACCCCTATTAATAATCCTCCCATAATACCACTACATCGAATCCAACATCGCATGTAGGGTATACACATCATCGAATCAAACATCACGTGTGGGTCTATCACAACGCTAGCATCTTCGCACCTCAATCACCGAAAATCATCATCAACCACGTACTGTCGGATGAGAGGATTAGCCAATACATAAACCCCCATTGGCAAGGACTGTAATACCACGGTGGTTATCCGAGCCCAATGTATTCTAATATGCCACAACACAATTCAATCACACTCACACACTTACACACACCCTGAGCATGCAGTGCCATCGGCACCAACCATTGGCCACTCTGCACCCCAATCACACACACACACTCACCCTGAGCATGCAGTGCCACCGGCACCAACCGTTGGTCACCCTGCACCTCAATCACACACACACCCTGGGCATGCAGTGCCGTCGGCACCAACCATTGGCCACCCTGCACCTCAGTCACACACACTCACACACTCACCCTAAGCATATAGTGCCGTCGGCACCAACCGTTGGCCACCCTATACCTCAGTCACACACACACACACACACTCACACACTCACCCTGAGCATGCAGTGTTGTCGGCACCAACCGTTAGCCACCCTGCACCCCAGTCATACACACACACACGCACAACCATAATCCACATTCCCATGCCACATCAACACTTTTCACAAGGAATAAGATAATAATATGCAAAATGATATGATTCACCCATATATGCGATATGATGTAAGCATTCCATAAAAACATACAAAATCCCCTCACCTCGAGTTTTAGATTGAGATAGATAGTTGATGGTTTCATGTTGCATCCTCCCATCACTTCTCGATTCCACTCCTAGAACACATAGTGTTCTTAGGTTATTTGGTTATCTATAGGGGAGTGGGAAACTAGGACCTGTGCGATAAAAGGATTAAAAATTAGCTTTAAAATAGTTCACCGGTGGATGCTTACCAGTGGATGATCATCCACCGATGAGTTCACCGGTGGACAAATCCGAAAGGGGTGCAAATCCTATAATATTTTTACCGGTGGATGCTCATCCGTCGGTGGGTTCACCGATGGATGGTTACTGCCTTCACCGGTTGGCCGGTGACCATCAGCCGATGAAGTTAAAATCTGGGTTTCCTTGCCCAGATCAGCCCTATAGGCCCTGTGGCCCCTGTGTATAGTGGTGGGAGTGCATGTTGTTCAGTGGGGTGTCATTTCCCAACTTTATTCTTTTCTTTCTCTTTTTCATAGTTTATAGCTTAGGTTTTTGTGATTTTTAGAGTGGGTTTGTATGTGGAGCACTCACACACACCACACCTAGATTTACATAGAGTCATAAGATAGACTCAAATCCCCATTTTTCAAGTCTATAACCTAAATTGAGGAATATCGATTGGGGGGTTCATGTAGTGACCATCAATTGCTTGTGTGATCACTCAAATCTGTTATTCATGTGTTTAATTTCATTTTCCCCAACCTAATTTCGGGTTTGGGATAACTAATTATAGAGGATTTGGCAAATTCCCAAATCTTAGGGTTTTGTGTTGCCAAAATTGGAGCTTTTCATGTAAAATGCCTTCCCACTCCATGGTGAATGATTAACTTGCTTGATTAGGTCCCTCACACCAAAATCACCCATTCGATTTGTAGATTAGGTATGTGGGTAGAGGGATTTTGATTACGATTTTTCCCCAACCTAGCCTAGGTCAAGAATGGGGTATGAGAGAGAGAGAGAATTATCTAAATGGTAAAGAGAGGAACTTACCTTCAATGGTAGGTGCTCCCTTTGCTTCCCTCTTCTTCCTCCTCCCTTACCTTCCTTCTCCTCCTCCTTCTTCTTTCTCCCTTTCCTTCTTTTTATTTTGGTAGGAGAAGAAATGAATGGTAAAAGTCCTACTTATAGCCACTTAAGTCTCACTAAGGGTTGTTTGGAGAATTAATGGGTTTTTCATCAATACCAAGTTATTCCGCTATTCGGCACTAACGGGCCCACCTTAGGGTGTCTGGATACATTAATCTATTCCCTAATAGGTTGTCCCAACTATTGGAGATGGTTTGATGTGCACGGGTGTGAAGACCTGGGTCCCACGACAAATTAACCCATTTTCGGCCAGTATTCTCACTGGAGGGTGTTCACCGGTGGATGCTCCATCAGCTGGTGACCATCAGCCGGTGAAGGCTAAACTTGTCACCTTTGTGAGGAAATGGTTCCTTAAGTTGAGTGGGGTCTTCTCAAGGTGTTTTCGATGTGTGGGCTCCACCTCTTAGTATATTTCACTAACAAGGTTCGGAGAAATTCTCTTCAATGGTAGAGTACATACCTTAACTCCTTCAATGGTTTGTAGTCCTTCCATGTAATGAGCCTAGCAAATCCATGAGTTACTAGTGGTTGTCACCTGGTTGCATCACCCATGTACAAAAGTTTAAATTAGGCCGGGTTTTTGGGCATGGGTATAACACACACACCCTACTTTGTTTAGGAATAGCATAGTTAGTTGCTTAGATTACTTAGATTCTAGGGAAATAATCATTTTCCCCAATTGTGGGTCTAAGTTGCTATAATTTGGAGAAATTAGTTTGGGTTTCTTGTGTAAGGTCCCTAGACTCAATTGTGACAATTCCAACATTAGTTTAAGTGTAAAACATCTTTTCCCCAACCTAGGGTTAGGTTAGGATGTTAGGTCATAGAGGATTTGGATAAATACCCAAATCCTAGGGTTTTAGGTTGCCAAATTCAGAGCTTTTCATATGGGAGGTTTCCCATACTCAATGTGAGTGATTGAATATCTAGGTTAGGTCCCCTACATCAAAATCCCCTACTTAAGGTAGGAGGGTAGAGGAATTTTGGTTAGGGTTTCCCCAACCTAGCCTAGGTTAAGAATGGGGTGGGAGAGAGAGAAGTACTACATGCATGTAAATAGAGAGAAGAACTCGCCTTAGCTTGATAGGTGATCCCCTTGCTCCTCCCTTCTTCCTACTCCCTTGCTCTCCTTCTCCTTCTTCTTCTTCTCCTTCTCCTTCTTTTGGTAGGTAGAGAAATGAATGGGTAAGAGATTCTATTTATAGTAACTTAAGTTGCCGAAGGGCTATTTGGGGAAATAATTTGTTTTCACTCATTACCAGTTTAATCCATTATTTGGCACTAATGTGCCCACCTTGGAGTGTTTTTACATATTAATCTACCCCCAATAGGTTGTGCCAACCAATGGAGGTGGTTTAAGGTGCACGAGTGCGAGGGCCCGGGCCCCATGGCCAAATAACCCAATTTTGGCCAATACCCTCATCTGAGGGTGTTCACTAGTTGATGCCCATCAGCCGGTGACCATTAGCCAATGTGGGAAGTTTTGGTCCAATTTGGGGCAGAACTAGGTCTGTTGGATGTGTGGAGTGTTCCCTAGGTGTTTTCAAGTGTGTGGGCCCTTTCTTGGTGTATCTCACTAGTAGGGTTCAGTAATTCCCTCATTGACAAAGGACTTACACTGACTTCTTTGGGGTTTGTAGCCCTTCTATGCAATGAGCCGGGGAATCCACAAGTTATTAGTTGTCATTACCTTGGGTGCATTACCTATGACGAAAAGTTGAAATTAGCCCAAGATTTTGGATATGGGTGTAACATCCCCACCCTCTTTACAAGACTTTCGTCCTCGTAATTGAACTGCCATTATGTGATCGATAATGTCACCGTGGTACTCACACATTCCCGTATAGTGTTAGTTCAAAGCCATGTGGTACTCAATAGGGGTGTCAATTCCAAGCCCGTACCGATGGGCCCGATCGAGCCCGACCTGGACTAGCCCGATTAATAAATGTGTTGAGCCAAAGGCCGACCCATTTATAAATAGGTAGTACATGGTGCAAGGGGTAAGCTCGATGGGTCTCTCAATCAGCCTGACTAGGCCCGATTGTTTAACAAAATATTGACCATGACCTACCTATTTAAGATACGATTGTATTTTGATTTTTTTGGGATAGAACAAGGTATATATTGATATTTTTATCAATTATTGACTATAATCAAGTGTAATATCTTTTCAAAATTACTCATAATTTAACAAAATAAATTAAAGTATCTTAAATCTAAGAAAAATAAAGATTGTTTAAGGACGGTTTAAGGCTTTATTGGTACATTACTATGTTTAAGGCTCAATTACAACCCAATTAGGAGAAGCCCGATTAAACACCAAAACCCGATCGATCCCAACACAACATCAACCGAGACCAACTCATTCCTTAAATAGGTAGGTCATGGTCCAAGGACATAAGCCCCGCTAGGCCCAGCTAGGCCTGACCAAGACCGGCCTGGCCTGACCGATTGACAACCCTTATACTCGGTATCAACTCACATACCTCTTGAGATCGTGCATCTTCAACGTGGACATGGTGAAGACACCATGTAATATCCCCAACTTAGGTAACATGTCCTAATTACCAACTAATTAAATTTCAACTGATCCCAAAGTTTTCCTATTACCTGCTTCCCAATACAAGGTGTCTTACACTTCTGCCATCCTACATGGGGCTTTACACATAGTCGTTGCTTCAGGGACCAAGTCAATAATGATTCATGTTTCTTAATCCAAGGATAGTCCAACCAAGTCTTCGGGAAATGGAGCTGGAAACTCCTTCACTATCTCTATTTCCTCTAAGGACTTGTTTATCTTGGTCGTATATACAACGGTTTCTAAGAAGGCTTCACACCTTTGATCTAGTAATTTCTATACTTCAAGTATATATATATATATATATATACTTGATAATAGGATCGATCTAACCAAAATCCAGGGAAATAGGGATCTCCTGGTTTTGTATGGTAAGAAGGACGAGATAAGTGCAATACCTTATTCCGATCCAGTAAGGAGACTATCACTAAGATAGGTGCGATACCTTATTTAGAACTAAATCGTGCTGAATTAAGATGAACAATTAAATAAAGAACAAGACCATGAACTTAAAATAAAGATAAAAGAATATGAAATTACAAAATAATATGAAATTATAAAATAAAAGCTGCTTAACCAGATCTATTTCTTAGAATCAAGAGGCACGACTGTAGGCTTTGATCTAAGGATAGAACAAGAGCGAGCAATATGCAAGTGAAATGCAGAAAATAATGATATAATTTGAAATTTAAAATAAACTTTGCATATACTATTTGGAGATTTTGATACAGAGTTCTTGGGTAGGTTTGGGGAGGAAGGTTGAAGAAGAAGAAGGATGTGTTGATCTAAGTGGGACCTTTGGAGTCTGCTGGTGCTAACCTTTGAAGGCGATCGAACTTGTAGAGACGATCGAAACCTGGTTGTCTACTAACCGATGAAGAACTTTGGAAGTTTGGTGGAGCTTGGATGATTTGCAGAGAACAGGGGAGCTTTGGAGCTTCTCTCTCTCTCTCTAAGTTTGGAGTCACAAGTTGGAACTACAAGTTTGAGAAATTTTATAAGTTTTTATACCAGTGGTTTGGGTAATGGGGTAGTGCTCCTTTTATAATGTAAGGAAACACATTTGAATTACATTTGAGTTTTCAGTGCATTTGGGTTTTATTTAGCACTGTTGGAAATTACAATTTGAACAGTACATAATTTCATTACATTTGGTGTTGTGCACTTGAATTTGGGATACTGTTTGCAGCACTGTAGGCGTTGAAAGTTAGAGTTGTTCCTGTCCTTTTTATTTGGAATCTTCTATGATCGCACCACGGCATTCCACGTGCCAAGGACACTGTTCTCCGTATTGGTTTGATCAAGGGTATTTGTACCATATTTGTTTGAGCCTGGTATTGGCCTAACTGTCTTTTAACCTGGGATAATAACAGTACCTCCTTTCCTCAAAAGGTTGTCCGAGGTTATCTGACTAGGTGAGTTTTCGACTTCACCAGTCGGCTAGTTTTAAAACCTTCCTAGCAAACGTTAGAGACCAAATTCAGGTTTTGGTCGAAGAGGACTTTGATTTTATGACCCGATGAGATCTTCGGGATGTTACTTCTTTGAATTTGCTTGAGGAAGATGCCTTAGAGCTGGCGGGCTCATAGTCAGGATCATCTTCATATGGATCTTGGCCATAGCATTGGGCTAGCATAGATCCTTTGATAGACCCTAGACTGTAAGCACCATCGCTAGAGCCTTCATCTTCGTCTGAGTCAGAACTGAGCTCAGCTAACCGGGCCAGAAGAGCTTCTTTCTCACTTTTGATACTTATTTTGGATGTGTTTGGAAGGGTCAGAACTAGTTTGAGACCCGTAAGACTTTTGATGAGAGCAGTTTTTTTACATTTGGAGACATCACAGTTGTCTCACCATTTGACATTGAAGATTCGGTAAAGGACTGGGGCAGCCCAATCAGATGTCTGGAGATCATATATTTGGTATTCCCAGTAAAGTATCCATGCCAGTCGACAGTGGAGAAAAAAATCGGAGAAGGTCAGGTTGGTGTAGTTGTGGGGTCGGAGGGTGGATAGCGGTAGTGGCTGGACCGGCTTGAAGGGTCTAAGATTTGTGAGAAGAGGTTTGAGTACAGATTTGATTATACCAAGGGTAATCTATGTTATTGTCTTGGGCATAAATATCAAAATATGTAAAAAATAAAACATTTGTTTTAAGATTTGTCATGAAATTATACCAGTTTGTTCTAATTTGAGTTTGTTGTTCTAAATTAAAAGTTGTTAAGAACCATTCACGCTTTTGTTTGTTTTTTGGTGATTCAAAATCATTTCTAAGGTAAGGTTTGTCAATTTGGTATTCATGATCAACCTGAATCATGTAGACTCCAGATCTATGTTCTGGTGGAGCTACATCAGAAGGTGTCGGAGATTGGGATTGTTTTTGATTGGTTTGTTAGGATGGGCAGGTTCAGATATAGATGTTGAAACATCATAAGTACCATGAACAATATTTTGGGTTTGGTATAGTCCAGAGAGATTTGAATAATGAGGTGGAGTCCTAAGAGGAGGAATCCAATCATTAACAGGTGCTCTAGCAGTAACGTCCCTTTGGGAGGAAGACGAAGCATCACAACACGATCTCCTAGAGGTTTGGTAGACAGGAGGGGAGGCCTTCTATTGAACCGAATGGAAACTAAACCATCCAGGTCCTGGGTGATAGACTGAATATTGGTATTTAAAACTTGAGATGGAATGGTAGTAGTTTGCATATGCCATTCCTCAGGGAAAGAGATGTCTTTCCACTGAACAAGTTTGGGGTAGACAATTTGATCGTACATGCAATTGGTTTCAAGGTAAAGGGTTTGTCCTTTAGGAGAAGTCCGAAGGGCACGAGGTCGAACAGTTTTCATGGCTTTATATTTTATATGATGGATAATGGAAATAGGGATGGATCCATGCATAAGTTTGTAACCATGGGTTTTGAGGTTAATTTTGAGGGAATAAAGAATATTTGGGTCCTCAAAGGCTACAGACATGTTTGGGTAAACATTGAAGTGGATAGGTCCATAGCAGAGGCTGGTCTCAATGGCTCCCAAAAGGGAATCATTGAATTCAAGGAACCTTTGGTCACGAAGGGCTAACAACAGTGATATGTTAAGTCCTTCACGATGAAGGGGTTTGATAGCCACCTGGATAAGGCCGATACAGATATAATTAAATTTGTTTTTGGTGTATAATTCTTATAAAGAATTTGGATTAAAGAGTGTAATCTCTTTTGTTTCTGGAGTAAAATTAATAGTTTGTTCAACAGTTTTGATAGTCTCCCAAGAGGTCCAATCTTTGTCGTAAATTTCTTTGCGGGAATACTTTGGGCATATCCCATCTTTGAAGTCGACGATTAAGATTTGTGGTTCGCTCATCATTAATTTGTTCATCATAATGGAGCATATTAGAACTTGTGCTCGCCTCACTTGCCGATCTCATCGACATGGAGCGAGATAGACGATTCATTATTTGAGATAACTTAATCTTGGGGTAACCTCCTATATCTAAGTTTTAAGATGGTATTTCCAACATAACTTGGGCACAAACGTGGTCTTACACTCATCTGCCACTCCTCCCAAGAGTCCAAAGGCATATACCTCGTCGAAAAATCGAGAAATAAAAAGATTACTCAAAAGAAAAGAAATCTGCAAATAAAATCAACCGAATCCACCTATTATCTGGTATCAAAGCCACGCAGTGGTTGGGGGTGTAACATTGTGCCTACAGGCTTGTGACTTGGCCAATTTGCTAGCTTGTAGGTACATGGCTATAGGCTTGCATCCTGATCGTAGCTACTCATTTAAAGCCAAAATATTTCAGTAACTAAAGTACTAAACTAACAAGTTATTATTTTATTTTTTTGTCTTTTTAATATAACATATTTATTTTTTATCGAGGATAAATCCTGTCATACCACATAAGTACTGCATTTAATAACTTTCGATTTTTTAGAGACTTTATTTACTCCTATATTTTTTAACTCTTGAGAATAAGATAAGCCAATTAAAAAAGATTACAATTTCTTACTTCACCACTTTGATGACAAGTTGTATTATACATTATATGATTTTTTTTTTCTTCCTTTCTTTCTTTTTCCCCACTTTCTTGAAAATATCTGTTTTGACCCAGCTCATAAGCCTGGGTCCATCTACCTCTAGGCTCTTGGACTACATTCAGAATCCATTTTGTAGCTGTTTCCTATTCTTTGACCTCAATTTTGTCGTGAACTATGAAGCAACCAATTGGGAACTCAAGCATGCGTCAATTAAGAGGAGATTGGACTTCCATGGACTAGTTGCAAGTTTATTGCCTCAGCACAATCTATGAAAAACTAATAAGTAAAAGGTCAAAGAAGTATATCTATATAAATCTGAGAGAGAGAAAATGCAACAAAAGGTTATCATCAATTGATTGCAGGGTCGAATTGTGGGAATTTGGTGTTGAATATATAACCCTAGTTGATGTAACTGTTCCCACCCATTTGGTGAAGTAACAGTTGGAATGCTTCACATCTTCTCCTACTACTCTTCTGTCTCTTACTAGAGTTGAAATTTGAAGATTTTCTTAGATCCCATACCCACCTGCATTTTAACTTTCATGCATCGATCGATCAACTTCCTTTCTTTGCACTAACCCTTTTGTTCATCTCAGTACAGCAAATGTCATAGTTTCTTCATAAGTAGAAAGTAAACTATTAATTGAATTGAGTCACACTAGGTGTTGTTGCACGATTTCGGGTGATGCAAATCTGCACAACACAGATTAGAAACTGGCCAACAAGTATTATGGTATATCATTGGGTTTTGATTCGGTTCATTTGTAGGTCGCCCACTTGGGTAATCATAGATCAACTAGGATTAGGAATCCTAGCTGGTCAGTTCTCTATAAATAAGAGGGTTTGGCCACAAAATAAAGGATGATTTTTTTGCCTAATCTCAGGAGCTCTCTCTCTCTCTCTCTCTCTCTCTCTCAATTGAGAGTGTGTATCACCCCAAGGATCTTCATTGCAATTCTTGAATTTGAAGGGTAGAACTTTACTTATCAAGATCGTCGCAATCCTTCGTTCATTGCCATTCATACAAATCGACATATAATACAACTTGATTCATTCGGCTATGAAAAAAGAACTATATCGAGATAACTCTAGATACCCGTTCCCTTTTCCTATTATAACATAATCCTCACCCCCTTGTTGGAACTTGGAAGTGCGAGAAGCACTTATCCTTCCCCAATTTGAAATGACTTTACGTGATCAAAATAAAACAAATATCATAAAAAAAGAAAGTTTCAATCAATCGTGGCAGATCATATGATTATCTATCTATCTTGGCACCAGCAAATTGAACAAGTGCACGTGCACAAGTGAGGAAAAGTCTCATGCTTACGTGTAAACAACATCTTCCTAGCATGAGAATGAAATAAAAATGGATTAAACAATAGGACGAACACTGGTTTGGTCATCAATAAAGTTAGGCTCCATTAGGTTAAGATAAGCAAAATCTTAACTTATATTAACAAAAGATCTCCATAACATGTTTTCATTGTGCGGCATGAATACACAAGAAGATAAGATTTTGCCAAATAAGAGAGAATAGTAAATCCATATCTAATGATGTAACAAAAGAGAATATAGTAAATAGTGACCACATAATCTTCAATCAGACCAACTTGGAAGTAAATCTTAATTTCAAATCATTTCTCAAGTACCCATATGGTCTGTCCTATACCCATTGGGTCATCAATGGCTCAACCACTAAAGTCAACCTTGACCTTAAACTTTGACATTTTTAAATGGCTAGCCAAACTGCCGTACTCGGTCACTAGTCACAAGAGACTCACCACCATGAACAGCTTCACCTTCAAATGTGGTAGAGAACAGATTGAGATGCAAGTAGGCAAGGTAGTAAGAGAAAGTGGCAGCATAGATACTAATTCTCACATGAAAATAGTTAGTGGATAGTGGTGGACTTCCAAGTAAAAATGGACTTTGGATTATGGTTTGATCTGAATGGACTTTCCAACTTTAAATTTCAAGTTTTCAATCAAAGTGCTTTGTAGGTTGTAGTTGAATCTAAGCTTTCCTTTTCAATTAAAATGTGGTTTGTCCTATATAGAATATGACTGACCCAAACCTATCAGATAGTTGCATGGTGAGGTAGGCCTTGGTTTGACCCGTCCCATTGCCATTTCCAGGGTAGGGGTGGCAGGTTGTGGTATAGAATTACTGGTATACTTTATCTATTTCCTATCCCAAACACGCGAGGAAGGTACGCGTGATGTTGGCAATAAACATCCAAAAAACACATTGCCAAACCTTTAGCATTATTCCCTAATTTATATTGGGTAGAAATCTCTCTCTCTCTCTCTCTCTCTCTCTCTCTCTCTCTCTCTCTCTCTCTTATATATATATATATATAGGGAATAGGGCCAGGTTGGCCCCAGTTTTTGAGAATACAATCTCAAGCTAAGGACCCTAGAGCTTAGCACAAACCTGGTCAGAACCCTAGGTCCATCGAGTTGAGATATTTCAGTCCAGCCTTGGTTCTACAGGCTCAGGGTAGGCCTGATTTGGCCCCTTTTTATCATTAAACCATTTTTTTAGCCCAGTAATAACTTCTTCTTTTTTTTGGGGGAGGGGATTAATAAGCCCTAAAGAATATTGAACTCATGACCTATTAATTCAGAAGTGTTGCCTTTGCCACCTAAGCTATCTCCTTTGCCAACTAAGCTATCTTCTCAGGGTTTATAACTAATTATAAGTTGATCCACCATCTCTCCCTCTTATTTATAGATTCACATTCATTTCTTCTTTCTTAAATTTCCAATGTAAGACTAGAAATCTACCCCCCCCCACAAAAAAAAAAAAAAAATGTGAGTAAAAAAGAGTGCATTCTCTTAGTCCTTTTATTATCCCTTGAAGCAAAAATATTTTCACATTCAAAACTTAAGAAAGTGGAATAGAGAATATTATACCTATAAATAAAGTTAGACATCCAAATTCACTTGCGTTATTTTTTATTTTGAATTATATAAACATGTAAATGTAAAAATATGAGGGCTAAGCCGGGCCCAACCCTAGACCTCAGCCCTAGCCTGATCCAACTCCACCTCAGGCCAAGGAGTTGTAACCCTAGCCTGTTCTGAGGGTTGAAAAGTCGAACCTAAGCATTGCTGGCTCAAGGTGGGCTTTAACGAGGCTCAGGCTCACTGGGCCAAACTTGCATGAGCCTCACTGGGCCAAACTTGCACCACTCGTGTCATATATCTATTATACATTAAGGGAAAAAAAAATGGAAACCCTTTACATCTTCCATTGAAAGCATGAGTCAACCATAAATCTGTGAAGTTTACCAATATTTTAGTACAAAATACATATAATCTTTATTTTTAGGTTTTACTGTAAGAAAGAAAAGAGGTTGGATGAGTTACAGTCAACCCTAGCATTACCCATTGAAAATTGAAAATTGAAAATTGCCATCCCTACTATGCACACTGGTTTTGCTGACCTTAAGTGTATAAATTATGGGAATGAAGATTCCTCCTGCCACATAGGTGTGGTAATACATATTGAATCCCAACTACACTTCCACTTGCCCTCTGTTACAATAAGAGCATCCTTTATACTACAGTGGGCTTGGATACAATGTTGGAATCCAAGTCACACTGTTGCTGACTACAATGGACTCTAGCTTGAGCTTTAATACAAGCCCAGGACTGAGCATATGGAGCTTGCATAAAGTTGTAAGCCGATTCAGATTTTTAATTGGGTTTGGGCTTGCCTAAGTAGATTCATAGTCCATCATCTTACTCATGGTCTTTTTATCTGGGATTGAGCTCCTCTCTGGCGCAACGCAGTGTCCGGTGTGCATCTAATGGACAGAAACTCATTGGCATGGAGCCCAAGACATTTCTAGGCGTTGGATGAGCGTTGGACACTATCTTGCGCCACAAAGGAGCTCAATCCTATCTTTGTCCCTCTTGCCTGACTAAACAGTCACCTTGAGGCTGTCTCTTCAAAATCCATTTAGAATATCCTTTCATCAATGGAAAATACAAACAATAAGGAGAAAAAGAAAATAATAAAACAATACATAACGAAAAGAAAAAGAAAAAATACACACACACATACATATACATGCAAAAACAATTGATATGTATGATCATTCTTTTGACAGTCACCCGTCATATCAGCAATTTCATTCAACGTGTCTATGTGTACGATTATGTATAAACTATTTAAATTTCTTACCATATTTAGTAATGATACTTTTCGGACTTAACTTTTATTTAGGGGAGGACGAGCATTGACCCACTCACTGGTAATGTAGGCAAGTATGTGGAGTAATGATTACAGAAGTATAAAGACCTACCACTACCATAATCTTGTTTTAGGTCTATTCCACATATGCCTAGCTCTCCAAGTCAACATTATTGATTAAAACAACACATTGCTCCTACCACTGCAAGGTCTGAGGAGGGTCATAATGTACACTGTTTTAGGCCCACTTCGCATAGAGCCGATTTTAATGATTGCCGCTAAAACTGCTACCAAACCTTGTTGTGATGAGTAAGCCTGTTTATTTCTACTTCTGGTTCACTTATTTTTTTTCCTTATTTTGTTGCTTTTTTATTCATATCGGATCCATGTAGCTGACCCCATTTAGTTGGATTAGATTATGTTTACTGTTCTTGTTGTTAGATCAGGCCCAAACTCAATTCACCATAAGCTTGGGTTAGGTTGAGAATACAAGCGGCCAAGCCCAATTAAAGCCCATTAGACCCTTCTGCACATATGTCTTTGGATTGCTGCTTACCATCAGAATCAAGCAATGCTCTCTGTTTTACAAGTGGACCTAAGTCAAGTAGCCTGACAAAGCCCAACGTGCCTTGGTTGGAGTTTCCTATCAACGAACCCAATTTTGCAGATTTGATTTCCAGCTCAAACCCAAAACATGCTAACATTTCAAGTCTATGGCTCCATTTGATTGCAAGGGTATAGGAAAGTGAAGGATATTGAAGGGAAATTTATTTTTTCCTTTTCGAGTTGTTTGACTGCAATTGATGTGGTGTAAATTAATTTATTGAAGTTGTTTGGTTGGATGTAAAATTGATGTAAAATCAATGTAAATTTTTTAACAACTTGTGATCTAACTCACTTTGCTAAGTAGTAACCAACTATACCCATCCCCAATTGCTTTGACTTACTTATTAAGATTATTTCTTAATAATTTATTTTAAAAAATTAAAGTAAATAAATTATTTTATAGAGTGTGAAATGATCACCCCATGTTGTTGGATGCTTATGCTTGCCCATCCATTGTGCGGGGCATGTGACCTGACAGCCTACTTTTCCCCAAATTTAATTTAATAAATCAATTCAAACTTGTGTTATATATCACAAACTTGTTTGAAACACACACTATAGTTACCCTGCTGAGATCACACAGATGTGATAGTGGCATCTGCAATTTTGTTTCTACTTCACCTCTTTCTTTTTAAATATAGTATGGCCCTCCAGGAATTGGCCCATTTAATCATGAGTTCCATTTAAATTGAGCTCGGATTGCAAGAAAAGACAAGAGGAGAAGAATAATCTATCAACAAGCGGGTGGAGAGAGAGAGAGAGAGAGAGAGAGAGAGAGAGTTCTTAACAAAAGATAATTTATAGACTGATGGTGGAGCTGTCTTTGGAAATCAATCCACACATCCACTGGCCTCTTCTCATTTCTCAGAACCTCCTAGTCCCTCAAAAGCTTTCACTTTTTATTTTAAAGTTCCAACATGGACCCATCAAATTAACAGGATCCACTTGGTAATCCCTTAAATCCTCTATTGTGATTAGCTATTGTTTGGGTGAATTGTGATGTATAATCTAGGTATATGATGTAAGAACTGGGATTTTTGTTTCTAAGAAGATAGAAATGATAAAGATTAAAGGTTACCTCAATTAACCCTTAATGATGTTTCACTCGTAGCTGAATAGATATAGTTGTTCTAAGTGGCGTCTTTGCACAAACTATAATAATCGAGGATTTGTGGCAATCTAGTTTGGCAAAGTTCCACCCTCGAAGTCTAAAGATAGCAATTAATGGGGATCCTTAGAGACACACTTTCAATTGGGAAGGACAGAAGAGAATAGGGAGAGAGACAAAGTTCTTGAGATTAGGTTAAAAAAAAAGTCTCATTCTTGAGATTGGGTAAAAAAAGTATCATTCTCTTGTGGCCAGACCTCTTATTTATAGGGATCTGGCCAGTTAGGGTTTTTAATCTTAGTGGGTCTAGACTTCTCTCACGTGGGTGACCCACATACGAATCAAGTCAAAGACCAATTCACTTAACATTGTTTGATATTCCGTATTCAATGCAAGAGACTATTGAGTAGAGGATCAATAGGTGTATGTTGAATTTTCAAGTAGGGAGCTTAATTGGGCTTCACAGTTGTAGCGGTGGGTGTAGGGATCGTCACCTTGTGTCTTTGTATGATCGAGGATTGTAGTAGAAGTCCTAACTTGTAGGAATAGTAGAAACTTAGGAGAGTATTGAGAAAGTACAAGACTTCAAGGGCTATTGCTCCATGTGATATAGGCAAATTGTTGAATTTTGTATACCTTATGTTGTGGGTATATTCTTGTGGACAGTAGTGTGTTTGCCTTTTGCAAAGTGGATGTGCATCTAGGCCTAACCAATCTTGGTTGCGAAGCAGGAGTGCATAAAAACTATAACTAGTAAAATTGTCCTATAACCAGTGGTGTATTGTAGAGACTGCTTTAGTGTCAAACTCAGTACTTCCATGTGGTGTATTGTAGAGACCGCTTTAGTTTCAAACTCAGTACTTCCATAGAATAACTTCAGGGTATGCAAAATGGGAGAAATTTTTTAATACACTGATTCCCAACCCCACACCCACCCCCAAAAAAAAAAAAAAAAAACCCAAAGTGAATCTAGTTAAACAGAAACAAAATCTCCCAATGCTATGGTCTACTTTTGTCTTTCAAAATCAATGTGAAATGTTAGGAAGTCCATCTACGTAAAGAAGACAAAACATTCATCTTTTCCAAACTATGAAATGGCCAGTATAGTTAAGGGATCTATGAAAATACTAAAGAAGACATCCTCTATTAGGACCAAGAGCATGGTCAAACAGAAAGCTTGGTTACTCCTTTACAACTACAGTCATTTCAATTTAAAAAGGATAGGAGGTAAACAAATGGTTTCAAAATAAGCACGCAATAAACTTGTTGGTACAATATTCCTCTTTACAGTTGAAATCTGCACAACACAGATAGAAACTGGCCCAGAGGGAGCTCCGCGAAGAAGGCTCCAATGCCTAAGTCAGAATTCCTTCGAGTAATGGAAAACAATACTTTTCTTAGTTCTGTGATCAGTCTTACCTGGTTAATCTGCTATCATCCCTTTATATAGTGGTTTCCTTCTCTCTTCTTATTGGTCGAAACATTTTCTTGGAACATGACACGGACTTCTTGGAACATGATGTGGACTCGTTGTTCATTGATGGGTTTTTTCCACTTGCCATTGGGTGGGGACCACCCTTTAATAGTTAGTTTGACCATGGTTCATCTTAACTAGTATCTAGTTAAATAGCCGCCCAACCCTAGTATGGTTACTAATTAAATAACCGCTTAACCCTGGTATGGTTAGGCTAGGAGGTGTGCTCGAGATTCAAGGTGATGAGTTAAAGTCGGGTCTAATAGGGCCGACTAGCGTGGGCGAGCCAATATGTATTGACCATAAGGTTTGTTGTGATATCAACTGAGCAATCACTGCTCTATGGTTAGTCTGTCTGATTTTCTTCTTTTTCTTCTTTCTGTTGTTGCTGCTCGTTGGTCATTTCTTCTCCTTGCTCAAGTATTGTGCATTCGACCACAAAATCGGCAAAGGCTTGAGCTTTAATAGTTGTTCTTGGTTGAAAGATTATGTCAAATTCTCCCAGTTCTACTGCCCAAACAATCATTCTACCTGAGGCGTTCAAGCTTTGAAAGATCTTTTTCAAGGGTGATCAGTTAGGACTGTGATTTCGTGTACTTGGAAATGTGGTCAAAGCTTTCATGCAGATACCATTAAAGTGAGTGTTGACTTCTCTACCTTACTATATATTAGTTCTGCATCTATCAAGACCTTGCTCACATAATAAATGGGCTTCTGTCGCTTCTCATCTTCTCTGAGTAGCACGGCACTTACTGTTAGGAAAAAGAATTTTATATTATTTATTTTTCTATTGGAAGGAAAATAATTTTATGTTATTTGTTTTCCTAATAAATTGATCTTATCTTTTATGATAAGATTGGTTTTGATTTAGTTATTAGCTCTCAATAGGAAACCCAGTTACTTAGTTGGATGTTAGATGTTACTAAAACATTAACTAATAATGGATTCTAATTGGGCAAAAATATATAAAATTGGCTAACCAAAACAACGTGTATATACGAGAGAATGGTTCTCACAGTTCTCTCCCTCCTCTAGAATCGCCTCTCCCATCTCCCTCTCTCTCTCTTCCTCTTTGAGTGATCGAGTATGATGATCAGGGTTTTATGAGAACCCTGATTATTGTGGAAGAACTTTGATCGAAAGAAAAGCAAAGTTGTATGTGTAGGAATGACTCACTATAAAAGGACTAAGATCATGTGGAGGCTCTGCACTTGTGTAGTTTAAGGTCACGATAGAAATCCTCGTATTGATTATTTTTTGAATGACCTATCCTACCTGTAGGATGATCCAAATCACTTCTACATATATCATCTTTTAGTAATATCAGAGCCTTCCTATCAGTGAGGAGACTTTCAAATTATTTTAATGGTGTATTGTATTGCATTGATCCTTAAGTTTTCATTGGAAAAAAAATTCAGGCAGCCGTCATGATACACATGTGCGGTGCCCTGCGGCCAATAGTCACAGCGGCTGTTGAAGCGACTGGCCACAGTCAATGACCATTGGTTTTTTTTTCCTTTCTTTATTTATTTATTTCTTTTAAGACCTGCAATTTAATATATATATATATATATAGATATATAATATAGGGTCAACCTGTAATTGATTGCAAGAGGGAAAAGAAGGGGTTTGGGGAAGAGCCCAAACGCCGATTCCGATCACTACCCATAAATGAAGACCATAAATTGAAGTCGGCTTCGATAGCTCGTTGTTCAAAAACACTAAATCAAAGACCAACATGGTCGACACTTGTTGGATTTCTCTAAGACGGCTGAAACCGGGATATTCCGAGTGGAAATTATATTATATCGTCGAAAAAGTTGAGTTCTTGCGACGAAATGGAAGTGGGTTTGTGGTGAAGAAAGGTAGCTACTAATCTTCTCTTGGCCAAGCGCTGCTAATACTTGTTAGTAAAAACCTCCTTGGCCAACAATGTGCTAGATGTTATTAAAATAAAAATAAAATCGCCGTCGCAAAGGTTGCTGAGGCAGCCATGGCAAGAGGAAGAAGATGATGCGATAGGGTTGGAAAAATCCTATAAGGAAAAGTCAATTTTACCCTTCTAACTTTTAAGTGATGGCCTTAATATTCTTTTTAGCCCAAATGGGCTTTTGTTAGTCATATGGGCTAAGTCACATTGATCAGATGATTCTTGAGCCCACGTGATCTTTAGTTGGGTATAGGCATGTGATTCTTATTGGGCTTAGTTACCTGTCTTAACTTGAAGCTCAAATAAGCCTTGTTAATTAAGAAGCTAAGTAATGAATTATATATATATATATATATATTACATTAATTTATTTTGAAATCCATGTGGGGCCAAGGACTTTAGTGCTGTGGAGGGGTTACCAAATGGAGCTTATATACCCTACACATTGCCAAGAGCCCAAATAGGCTTCATCCCATTGTTTTAACTCTATTGTTGTTTTTGCTATTCAAATGGTTTAGTGGACTTACATCCATTGGACTACAAAAAAAAAAAGTGTTGGCTTTGCAAAAGATTTTGGGCCCATTTTTATGGTTTTAAATATTAAAAACAATAATTTTTTTGGGGACTTTTTGTTACTAATGCGGTGAGACCCACCATATTGTTTTTCTTTTAATCTACTCTTTTACATTAAAATGTTTAATGTTTTTGAGTTTTTGTTTATGTGTTTTAAGAGTTAAAATTCATGTCGTGCATGTGAAGGTGGTGGATCCTATTATTAGGACCCACCCACTTCTATTTTATTCTTAATATTTTATATTAAAGCGTTTAATATTGTGTGGACTATAAGGGTAACATTTCGTCTTATGAAATGGTATTTTTCAATAATTATAGTGAGATAGAATGTGCATATGTGAGGAGGGTTGCACCATGGGCTAAGAATATTATATTATACATAGAGCCCAAACAGGCTTGTAACTTAAAGTGTTAGATATTATTTTAGAAAATAATGCCCATTAAGCTAATTTGTACATTTATATATTCTTTGAGTTTTTAAAACCTTAGTGGACCCATAGATTTTGAACCCGTATAATTAAATATGATTAAATGTTTAGTTTTGGGGGTATAATAATTTCATTTACATGAGATGTACGTATGTGAACGAATTGTCAAAAGTTGGCAATTTAAAATGTAGTTTTGTAAATCTTAATTTTCACATAAATGAAATGAAAGGATAAAATGCATGCATTTGTTACCGATTATGGGATTTAAAATGAACCGTATGGATGGATTTTTATATGGATGACATACATATATGTAATTGTGAAATTCGTCTCCTATTATCCGTTCTCTCTCTCTCTCTCTCTCTCTCTCTCTTTTTTTTTTTTATAAACTGATGTATTCCCCTTGGGCGGCCCAATAGGTGAGTTGGTTTCCCAAGGTTTCTTTGATAAAGAAAATGTAAAATAGAATTAGGATTTTATTTTATTATGTGATGATAGAGAGGAAATCGATGCCGATGATAGTAAGATGATTGTAGATGTTTATCGCTTGAAGGAAGCGGCCAGGATCAAAATGAAATATTTTTATTTTATTGTTTCCAATGTAATAGTTATTTTTATGTAACTTGTATTCACACTATCACTTAGTTAAGTTGAGTGGGAATAGTTAATGGGGTATGTTACTCCTACCCATCTTGGAATGAAACTGACTTGCATGAGATGCAAAGTCAATTTGACTCTGGATGCTATCTCATAACCACTATAGTTGACAATTTACATGTGAAGTTTATTTTAATTGTTTACTATAAATACTTGCTTTGTTACATGTGATGTAAAGATTAGTTTATATACATATAGACAATATATTGAATATATGTCTATATGATTATCCATGTATGTGTGTTCCTGTTTCTCTCATTATAAAACAAGTGTATATGTGTTCATGTTTCCCTCATTATAAAACCAGTGTGATATGAAAAACCTTAACTGGTGGGATCCTCATGGCCTCCCGTGGTTGATGAGGATAGAGATTTCATAGGTCAATTATAGAAAATACCGATAGGATAATGCTTGTGATTGATTAATAAACGGTCTACACTTATCTCTTGTATGATAAATAGAGGACATGGTCAGTGAGAGGTGTATTGCGATAGTAGACACTAGCTCACGATGCCATGATTCACTCTGAAATGATGGATATCAGTTGACTTGAGTATGTATTAGCTGATAGGAATTGATATGGTACTCAGGTGGTCAAAATTATTGGAAGTCTTTGTGATGGAGAGAATCAGTCCAGTCAATCAACACGTGTATAATGAACTCCGATAGGCTAAGTTGTGCATGTAAGGGTTGAATTATTTTAATTCACATTCCAAAGCTTCAGAGAAACTTAAGGTGTAAGGATGATTGAGCTTCACCCACTTGTATTCAATGGTATGTATCTGTAAATTAATTGTACATCATTACCTATTTTACTATCACTAACCCACTAATTATTATAATATTGTCCCCTTGTCTGATCTAATTGTTTGGAATGAATAGGATTATTTACTTATACTTATATTTGAGTAAATTGGTTTATCCTGAAAGATAATACTCTTTCCCTAGTTGACTCTATGATACTCTTTATAAATTGCCAAGGGCTATAGACAAGGTGAGGATGCTAAGGAGATGTTTGATGAGTAAACTAAAGATACTCATTAATCATCAACTAACGTCTATCATATTACCCAAATGACTTAAGGTTTTTCAATTCTTGACTGTGTCATAATAATGATAGGTCACTCTATGAGATTGGAATCTCTTAAGTTAATCATGGATGCGTATTTCAATGTCTTAACCATGTCATTGACTACATCTAATGTAATTAGTGAAAACTTTTGTTTATAAAAATTCAGGGCAATAATAATGGCGTTTATAGTATTTTCTTCATGTTCAATGCCCAATGGTCAAAACAAGAAAAAAGAATGCGTGGATGTAACCCATGTGTCAAGTACTATGGGAAAGAATGACACAAAGAATTGTCAGTTTTACCTAGCCACCTTATAAAGTAGCTGGATGAAATTTTTCATAAAACACTTGTCCTGTTTGAATGAACTATCTTGGTATGACCTATCGCCGCATGATATGTATAGACTTCGATTCCTCATGCATGTTTACAAATTAATTGTATGGTTAAATATGATAAGAATGTTTTATGAAAACTAAAACCCCTCTTTTAACCGGGATTAAAGTAGTTACCATGATATGGTAATGAAAAAAAAATTAAATTTATATGTGTACTCTAATTAACTTCACACTTTTGGCGCTTGTTGTAAGGTTGTATAGAGTTGATAAAATTTATAAGTTGGGAGCGATAAGCCTCCATAATGTTTGAAGAAAATCCTATGTTAACTTATAAATCTTATTTATGAGGACATATGACCAAGTTTTTTTCTAAAAGGTTGTATAGCTATTTATGTTTTGGAGTTAATTTATACTAATATAGGTCATCCAGTAAATACTCTACCTAACAAAGGTATTAGTGTTAACTCTTGATTAGATTAAGTGAGAGTATTTATCAGATATGCATTGGATTATCTAAAAAGGTATAAGATCTCTAATTGAGATACTCGGAGACATTATATTATATGATGTAGCACAATGATCAAATTTGACATTGTAAGACAATATTTGACAGCTATTTTATTAGCATTGTACTTTTAAAATAATAATATTTATTTTAAACAAGTATCCATCTAAATTTGTACCTAAGGAGCCTTTTGAATAATAGAATGTGCGAAAGCCTATTCTATAATTTCTTAAAAGTATAGGGATCATATAGCTTAAATACAAAGGCGATTGATAGATGAGAAGAAATACAACAATAAGAGTTTGATAATCTTATTTAGCTAACTTTTCTTTAAGAGAATTATATTACATTGTAATATATTTCTAAGGACATAGAATAGTTCTATGTGTACTAACTAAATTGATATTTGTAACTCATATGTTTTGTGCAATATCCTTGAATGTCTCAATGTTTGAGGAGAATGATTAAATTTACTACATACCATACCTTTCTTATAAAAGAGGATGACTATGTAGAAAAGTTCTGCAAATAAATCTGGTTCTTAAAAATCAAATAGATTTTTGTTGAGACTGTATAGGATGTAGACATAGATGATAATAGAAAATTGAGCTTTAGAATAATCTTTTTTATTCTTACCAAGTCTGAATTTTTACAGATCCACTATAAGGCATATACCCATTGGATGTAAGTGGATCTATATAAAGATAAAAGAAAATGTTGAAAGAAAGAAAAAAATTTAAAGCATGATTGTTGATAAATGGTATACCTTTAAGGTTTTATTGCTGACAGATGCACATTGTGATAATCACAGATTCGACAGTTAATATCTTAAAAAAGTATAACATATAATAACAAAGAGAAGAGTGCATGTCATTGAGATCTAATCGATCTCTTGAGAGTTTCTATTATCTAAAACATTCGTCTTTGATCAAATAACAAATTTTTTGTTTTGATCAATTTTTAAATGGACCATGTGTTCAGTGAGAATACAAAATTTTTAGAATAAAATAGTTGGATTGATGTTAAGCTTTAGTAATCGAGAATTACTGAGAAGTGGACCTAGTTTATAATGTTACTACTTGTCAATCGAAGTAATATTTTATTATTTGAAAATTTGACAAATGTGACAGATAATCCATAATATTTAAGGTTTTGCATTTAAGTGATGGTGTTATATTTTGGAATAGTTCCAAAGCATAATTTATCTTGGATTTCACATAGTAGTGGAATGTTTGACAATTAGCTAAGTTGGTTAGTTGATAAAAATTCTTGACTAAACAAGACACTATTTATAAGTTTGTAAAACTACTTATCGTCCAGATATGTGATAATGAGAATGTTTTACACTTGAATAGAGAATTCAAGTTCCATCCTGTAGAAATATTAATCCAGGCAGCTGATGAGATTAGCTGAGAGGAATAGTTTTTTTTAAATCTCTTTACTAAGGGATTGATATAGGATTGAATACGTTGAGAACATATAAGCAACTTTATGATTTTGATGTACAAGTGGGAGTTTGTTGAAAAATTTTCATCATCAATCCATATTTATATGGAAATTATATAAATTAATTTTTATGCTTTAAATAACGGGCCTTGATAAGTCCTTAGGCTTTAATCTAAAACTGTTCAAGACTAAGGATGGGACTGGACATCCTATGTAAATGGTCTTTGTATTATGTGTACCTAGGAATGGAGACTTCAGGGCACAAGTGCGAGTGTACATATATTGTGTACATTGAACCGGATCATACGAAAATTTCAAGTGAGTGTTACTGTCTATTGATTTGAAACGAAACTCTCATGAGTAGTGAACGGTCAGTCCTTTGACCTCAGGGGTTCTTATTGATATGATCACACATTGTGAGTTTTGGTGCACCAACATTGATGTCTTCCTGACTATATATCGGTGCACTGGATTTGTACTATTTAGTCGAATTCGAAAGAAATTCCTAACAAGGTGTTACACCCATGCCCTAATCCGATCTAATTTAAACTGTTGTGACAAGCCTCGGATCGAAATTAGAAGTACGATTGGGTTTTGGCTCGCAGCTGTGCATTACTGAGGGGGTAGAGATGATCCCACATATTCGTGCATTACGTGCCTATCTAATTAAAAGGGATTGATACTTTCCAATTCCAGACGGTAAGTGACCTGACTCCCCACACTTGAATTTTGGCACGTGTCAAAAATTATTGAATGGCCTTGGGCATGTCCGAGGGCAACCACCCGTGCTAGACCAGCCATGGGACAGGATGCTGTCAAGATAGAAAGCTACCTTGACCACCAGAAACAAGACACCAGAAGTAGCCTGGGCCTGGATCCGATGCCTATTTTCGGTGGGTTGACAAGCTACTATCGGGGTTTTGATGCCCGTGGTTCCCGCCACTCACATTGTAAATGGTTTCGGATGATCCCAAATCATCCTCCACACCTTCCTCATGATGTGAGCACTATATGGACCTAAATGGTTGGATCCTTGTGTCCCGAAATTCATTTTTACCCAATTGGTCCAAAAAGGGTCCAACCCAAATAGACCTTAAGGTCCACTTGAGTTATAAGTTGGGAAATGAGGATTCATTTTCTCATTTCCCTTGTGCTCAACATAGGAGAGGAGAGAAAGAGAAGAGGCAGGAAGAAGAAGAGGAAGAAGAGGAAGAAGAAGAAGGTTGGAGGCTTACCTTGGTGCCGACTGCTGCCTTATTGTTGGAATCATTGCCGGAGGTAAGTACAACCTCCCATACAACTCTCTCTCTTTATTTTGATCTAGACAAAGTTGGGTATGTGTGAAATCTTAGTGTACAAACCATGTTATGGTCATAGAATACGTGTTCTACCCTCTCGGTGTGGTTTCGAGCTCGAACCAAGCCCGGTGAGCTCCGGTAACATGTATTGCTAAAAGACCAACTAGGGTTTCAGTCGTTCGATCGATGTATCTCCCAAACGGCTCAATGGAATTGGAATTTTTTTGGCTTAGAATGTTGCTAGGAACATCGCCTGTAAACTCCATAGAATAAATCCCAACGATCGGACCCGAGTCGAAAAGCCCCAAATGGATGGATTACCCAAAACCACATCAGAAACAGTCCACTGAATCCACTGGGTCTGTTTTCGGTAGCATATTTCCAGTGGACAGGTGAGCCTTATATGCTCTCTGACTTCCCCACCAGAAATAGGACTAATATCTTCGGTGGAAATGCCCTGTTTCCGGTGGGTGTTTACGATGACAGTACTGTCACTTAGGAACAGTGTCTATACCCTTTGGGGGTGACCTATGTGGGTCCCTCGATATTCTTGATGCATACTGATGTACGATTCCCTTATATCTAGGACAATAACGTGCACGTGCCCCAAATCCAGAATTGATTTGATCGATCGGTGGTCGTACTTGAACCCAAACACACTTGATCGTAAACCAGGTGAGGGATAGATTGTGTTTATTTTTAGAATGTTCATTATTATTAAATTACTCACATGCTTAAAATTATATGTTTAACAATAATTGCTCAAATACGATGATGATATGTTATATTTGTCATTTTACAATCATAATATAAATTGTATGGAGATGTATGACATGATCTAGTGTGGCAGAGGTGGTACTGGTACTGTGATCGTCATGTGTTTGGTTGCGTGTGTGAGACAGAATCGACGTGGCCGAGGTGGTACTAGTACAGTGATTGTCGTGTGTATGTTGCATCCATGCATTGATTATGCACATTAGAGTTAGTTGTAGTCATGGGTTACCCTTATGGCCAAGGTGTGATACCCTACTTTTTAAACCCGGCCTAATTCCATGGTTGACCCGGTTTAACCATGCAAGACCCGAACCGGAGAGGGTTAAGGCGAGTTCTTTATGGGCCATGATGGCATGGGTGACTTTGAACACTAGTTGGCCAGACAAGTCCGAGTCAGTGCCAGAGGAGACAGGTGTACCCAAGCCGTGTACATGCACATATCATAAGGCCATGTACGGATAAAGTTGGTATGTAGCCGTATCCTAAAGCGCATACGTATAATATACCTTATGTCGAGAGTGAGATTCATGCCGAGAGTCGAATTCCATCAAAATTCCACTTGTTGGCCAATTTTCGGCCCTCAGGTGGGGGGTCACAGGTGGGCGCATCCGCCCACCTGAGTGACCCACCCATGTGTTACTAATGGTTTTAAAAAAGTATAAATAGCATTAATTATGTTTTTCAATATCTCATTTATTACACTAAAAAGTTAGTGAGAAGATTTAAGAGGAGAGAGAAAAGAAGGGAGAAAAGAGAACGAAGAAGAAGAAAGGGGAAGGAAGAGGAAGAAGAAATGGATTTAAGCGGTGCCAAGGTTTGATCTTTCCATTCCAATGCCGGAAGAGTGATCTCCAACACGAGACCTACATTTAGAGGTGAGCAAAGGCTATGTTCCTTAAACTTTCACCATACCCAAGTAAAACCCTTGATTTGGGTAGAGTTCCTTGAGATCTTGTAAATCCCCCTTGAGATGATGAATCTAAGGTTTAATAGATGGTCTATGTGTTGATTTTGAAGGAATTGAAGAAGTGTTTACAAGGTTGGAGAAGCATTGGTGATTTCTTTGAGCAAGGAAGTGATTTTTGGGGTTTAATAGAGTTCTTAAGCAAAGAAGGTAAGATAGCTTTTCAATCCTTAAATATAACCTAGATATAGGTTAGAATCATCTTATGAGACCTTGAATGTGTGGTAAATGGGGTTGGAAAGGCCCCATTTGTTTCCCCAAAGGTTGGGGAAAATTTCAAAGAAAATGGCATTTTTTCGCCCTCTCAGGTAGGCTGAGACCGGTGGGCCGTTTGGCCCGCTTGAGGGCACCCGCCTGAGGGCACCCGCCTGAGAGGGCAGGCCCTCGGGACTGATCGGTGGGCCCTTATCGGTGGGCCGATCGACGGGCCAACCTACTCGTTGGTTAAGACTGGTGGGCCCAGACCGATGGGCTGATCGGTGGGCCAACCTGCCCGGTCCTAGTCGACCCTCGACCCCCACCGGTGGGCCGACCTACCCATCGGTCATGACCGGTGGGTCAAGACCGGTGGGTCAAGACGGTGGGCCGACCCGCCCACCTGTGAAGACCGGTGGGCTGTCCGACCCACCCGAGAGGCTCCCAACATGATTTTTACGTCCGAATGGACCCAAAACGGACGTGCGACCTTCTTTTAGGATTTTAAACATGATTTTGTCATCAAATATTGTTAGTTTTAGCCCCAAAGTGGTGAAATGCTAACCCCATTCACTTATGATAGGTTCACCAAAATTTACGTTTCTCGTGCCGGATCTCATCAGGACCGGGCGTGAGTCTTTGTACACTACAAGTAAGTGTGGAGAGGATGTTTGGCCTTATTTTAAGGCTTGTTTGGCATTCATTCAATTGTATCTAAACTAGCCATGTCATTATGCAAATTATATGTAGCTTAGCCATCTTCACATTATTATGACATGTGCGTTGTGTTTACTTTCTCAATGTCAAATGATGATGTGCTTATGTGATGAATGATGGAATCATTGTGCATGATGCATTAATAGACTAGATGCCGCAGTCGGCTTGGAAACGAGTTCATTGGTGGCCCGTGGAATGGGACGCGATGGCACTATGCAATCGTACTATGTCATATAGAAGCATGCGGTTTAGGATTATCATCTTCTCGTGCTACGACCCTTCCCAACAGGGGTTGAGGTGTTGGATTACCATTTGGGAGGAAGCAGTGGTCGCGGTTGTCGGGTCACTGTGGCGGTTAGACAAACGCCCGATTGGTCATTAGGACAGTCGGCAACCTCGGTGGTATATTCAAGAGGGCCAATTGTACTGCTTTTAAATTGTGGGAGTCAGCACCTTTATTTTCTTTTATTTACTTTTATGTTGAGAGCCGGTAGTCGACATGCTTTACTTTTTTTAGTACTCACGGTGGGCCTTCTCCGACAGCCCTCTGGGCATATCGCGGGATGGAGTTGGCTCGTACCCAGTATGTCGCCTTGTGGTTGTAGTAGCACTAAACCAAAGACTTAGTAATGTTGTTTAGGTGAATGTGATTAAAATGAATTGCATAGCATATAGTGCATATGGTTGTGATTGTTGTGTGGTTTGAGTGGTCCTTCTTTTCACTTCTTGAGCTAGTGAGCTCATCTCACGTGTACACCTCTTTTAGATGATTTTGTAGGTCACCGGCTGAAGATCAAGGTTGGGCCCACGGTTGAATTCCCGAAGAGGATTGGTGGGTCCACGAGGAATATGAGCCGATCTGGATTGCGTGCGAGGCGTGTTATGGGACCAGCGGTGGCCATCTGAGGTTTTACTTTTTGATTCTTTTGATGACCCCTTTCTGTGTACTTGATAAGTGAATTGTTATTCTTTTTGTGTAAATATCATGCCTGCAGGCCCACATGTATTTATCTATGTACTACAATTTGGGTATCAAGTATATTGGGGGTATTTACAGGTAAATTAAGTCTTCCGCTGAACTTTTTAACATTTATCTTAGATGTGTGTATGCTGTGGTTAGGTACTGTATCAGATGATCCTAGCAGGGTTGGGTTAACTGGAGTTAACCCGGTCCGGTTTGGTTCTGTGTGAACGGGGTGTGACAACGGTGGTATCAGAGCCTAATGCTCTATTCAATCACAGCATACCATATAGACCCTATAGAATCTATAATAGGAAATGGGATTGGGTAAATGAAAAAGCTTTAAAGAGTTAAAAGCCAAAAGAAAAAAAAATGGTTGCATTTAGTCATTACATTCATGGCGTGCATGAGAGAAAGTTTATTTGGAATAAATAAAAGATTAGTTAATTGATGTCATAACCCATCAAGTACGAATTTAAAGAAATTTCGACAGCATAACGGCGCTAAAACAAGATTTCCAAAAATTTTTTACACACAAGCACGATAGACAACATATACATATATCAATGAGCATAATTAACCAATGACACCACAACTAAACTACGATAAGATATCAAACATACAAAACTAGCCACAAGCCACCAACAAAATATAACACCCCACAAGTAAGTCCAATTACAGAGAAAGTACAAAGAAAAAAAATATATAATAAGATCAACAACATGAAAACAAGTGAAAAGCTGATGTAGACGGGTGAGCTAAGTCCTCAGAGACCCTCGTCATCGTCTAACTCTACTACTCCATCCCTCCTAGGTCTCGATCTAACGTTGAGCCAATGGTCGTAGTAATCAAACCTCAAGTTCACCAGCTGTACATCCCTCCGGAGTCAAGAAAAATCAGCTAAAATGGCATTGGCCGTTGTATCCAAGTCCTCGCCCAATCTTAGGAAGGAACTCTCTAAGGTAGCCTGCCTTTCTAAGATGTTTTCCTCTCTAGAAGCACTCTCATCTAGTCTTCTTAGCAGCTGATCTTACCCTTCTTTCAAGGCCCTCATAGCAGTCATCATGCTCTCAAAATCAAATGCACCACTCTCGGGTGGTGGGGCTCTATGTTGTGGGCCTGCAGCCCTCGTGAAGCCAGGAGCAGCACTTCTCGAATCAAGAGGCTCCTCCTCGAGGATATCCTCGTCCACAAAATCCTCCTCGAACTGAGGAACATAATCCTCATCTTCCTCACTAGTCTCCTCCTCCATGGGAACATCCTCCCTATGGGCGTTCCTCCTATCCCTGCCTCTCTGAGCTCCTGCTCTCTGAGGTACATCCATGAGAGCTTGGAGACCCATCTTCAGTAGGTTTTCCCTATCAAACTTGTCTGCTGGAGTCTTTCCCTCCTCACCACTCAGATCCACCCCAAAGAACTCAGATCCTGATGAAGATCCTACCATATGGAAACCCTCCATCCTCGGGGTGTGAGGTATGGTGCTTCATAGGCTTAAGGATGATGTAAGGCAAGCATAAGTGCTCGACACCTCCCTCTAAGGCCTTATAAATGCAGAAGGCTAGGTAGGCCACCATAAAGCCTACCTGGTTCGGTGACCTCCTCTAGGGAGAAAATTGAACTGAACCAAACGGGCAAATACACGAACCTCTGGGTAAAATGTCGTCTCAGAATTCGAACGCTCCTTGCTGCCACAGATGGTCTCGTAAATATGGTCATGTGTCTCCAAACTTAAGAATGGGTCCACAGGCTTACTCCTTGGAGGACTATAGAAATGATGCCCAACTGAAGAAATATCCAAAATGCTAGCCAAGGTGTCCACGGTCAAGTGAATGTCCACCCCCTTCACCATGCTAGTTATTGAATACTCCCCATACTGGTAAGAGACCTCCAAATTGTAGTAGAATCTTTGAACCAGTTGCTCATAGCACGGACGATCTATGTCGAGGATAGACTGCCAACCAGTGCGGTGAATCTCTCATAAAGTTGAACCTTGTGAAAATCGCTGATTACCACGGTCTTCTCCATCATCACAAACCTCTTTAGGAAGGCCTGCCAGTTGGTTGCTGCCTCTGAACTTCGGAAGAGTCCCTCATCATAGTCTGAAGGATCGATAAGGGCCTGTTCTGGTCGCCTTGTGCGAGGGGCTGGGGAACTAGTCCCTGCACTCTTCCGTTTGGAAGTGGTGGTCTTACGTCGAGTGGAAGAGGATGCAGGTTCCTTGCCCTTGTGAGAAGACATCCTGGCAAGAAAAGAGGAGAAAGAATGATAAGTAAGGATGAGGAATAACAAAGGAAACAAATAGATGGGTGAGCAAGTACATGTAAATGCACCTAAATACATAATGTGGATTATGATAGAAAGAGAAGTGGATAAATCATGGAGAAATGAATAGGAGAAAGCCCCAAAACATGATATCCACTAGCACATTGCAAAACAAAAATGTAACAAAAGGCATATAAAGCATGGCAAGTGAGGAATGATAGAAAAACCCCAAATCTCAATGTGCAAGTTCAATCTAAGAAAAATGAAAAGTCTCACAATAGAGCAAAGCTTGAAGCTTACATGTCTATGGATGAAATGCCATCATTATACAATCTAGAGTATGCAAAGACATCTTCTATTATGACATTGAGATGCAAGGAATGAAATAAATTTAAGTTGTCCACAAGTATGAAGTGATGGAAAGAGAATCATAGAAACCCAACACAAAAGAGATGGGTTTTCATGGAAAAGAGATGGGTTTTCATGGAAAAGAGATGGATTTTCATGGAAAAAGATGGGATTTCAAGCATACACGACTTTCCATGATCTCTCCAACATTTTAAGTGCAAATCAAGCATAAGGAATTTCATTTGAGTTGTTAGTTGGGGAGAAAAGGGTGGAGATAGAAGAAAGCTCCAAATTGAAGAAAATTAGGGCACGGTTGGGTTTTCTCTCATAAATTGAGAAGTAAAGCCTAAAACTATAAATGAATCACAAAGCAAACATCACATTCTCATGGAATCATTGTTCTATGGAAAAAAACATGGAAAAAAATCAAGATTGGGGACTACACATGGATTCCACCTTCAAAGTTCATGTTCCAAGAAGAAAAATGGAGAAGAGAGTTACTTGAGAGTAGAGGAGTTGAATCTTCCCAAAATCCACAGAATCGTTAAGTGAGATCGTGAGTGGAAGAGTCAAGGAACTCTCAAAAATCACCTGAGAGAGAGAAGGGGGAAGAAATGGGATAAAAAAATAGGAAACAGGGCTTAAAAGCCTGTTGTTTCTCTCAGATCGGATCGCGGGCCGACCAAGCTGCCGTCGATGGGCAGCCCGATGGCAGCCCACCGGTTGGGGGAAAATGAAAAAAAAAGGTGGGGGTATTATTATTATTATAGAAATATACATATGACAAAAAAAAGGGGGGGTGTGGCTAGCACCATATTGTCGAGTGGGACCATCATCCTACTTGTTGAAGCACTAGCACTGTATTTTCGGGATTAAGCTATGGCTAGTTGCAAAACATCATACACTATAACACCATCTGCTTTGGCATATGATTATGTGCTGATATAAATTCTAAGGTGCTTAACTAATGTTGTGTATGGTATGTTCCAGGTGCAAGGATACGATGGTACGTACTAGATCCAGTAGCAATGCACGAGGTACCTCGCGTGGTCCTTGTCCGGTCGGTCGACCACCGAATCCTAGAAGGTTTTACTCTGTGGGGCAAACCCCACTCCCATAACCTCCAGAAACCTTTGGTCAGGGTGTGGCACAAGAGGACCCCCCTGTGACTACACTTTCAGACCCTCCACCGGTCATCACTCCGGGTGATGTTACTACCATAATCCAACAGTCACAATAGGCTTTCCAGCAAAAAATGCTTGAGACGGCATTTATGGCTGCTATCTGACAACAATTAGACCTTTCTCAAATAGGTCAATCTCCCGGATACTTACTCCACGAGGACCCTTTGTACGAGTGCAAGTGAGGCCACAAGTGGGAGGTCACCTCCAATTCCGCCATTCAGCGTTCCTCCATATGTGGTGCCCCCTATACCCTTACTATCCGATGCACCCAATTACCCACCGATGAATAATCGTCAAGGGTAGTGGAGTCATTCAAAGGAACTTGCCACTGTATTCTCTAAGGTGGAAAGTGATCCTCTAGAACGGACATGGATCCAAGAGTTGGAAAAGATATTTGAGGTGATTGAGTGCCTTGAGGCACAAAAACTTATTTGTGGGTTGCAACTCAAGAAGGAGGCCAACTCTTGGTAGCAAGCCTCTAAGCCCATATTGTTGGCTGCACATCCGGAACACACAGGAGCAGTTCAAGGGTTGTTCTTGGCCAATCATTACCGTAGCGAGACCATAAAGAAATGGAATTTATGGCTAACTCAAGAATAAGACTATCCTTGAGTATCGATGGATTTGAAAGCTTGTTCCATTTGCCCCTAGGCATATGAGGTCGGTGAAGAAAAACGTAAGATTTCTAAAGGGATTAAAGGCATCCATTGGGTCAGTGCTTGAGGTCTTAGATTTGACAGACTATGGCCAGATTGTGCAGAAGGCTAAGACCATGGAAGATAAGCATAAGGGAGAATAGTCCCTCACATCTGGATTGTGGAAGAGGATAAATCCATTTCCGGACATGGGCAATTCCTTCAAGGTATACCATGGGACGTATAGTTCTGGGCCTATACATAGACAGCCCTATAGGCCATCTGGCTACCCTCCTCGTCTAGCTGGTGGTTCGGGCTCTACATCTTGCAAACACTAATCGAGTACCTGAGTCCCAAGCCACCCGACCTCCGTCTCTGGGGACATGTGCGAAAGGGCCCTTGATTTGCATCACAAATCCGTTGCTTTAATTTCCATTCTTATGGGCACTATGCTATAGATGCGGTCAGACTAGCCTTACCCTCAGTCAGACCCTCTGCACGAACCTCCCTTAACTCAGGAATCAACGTGAGGAAGAATGTATGCCCTATTCAGTTGAGGAAGTGAGGCCGATGAAGTGGTAGCAGTACATTTAATTTAAGATTTTCTTATGTTAATATTAATGATTGTTGTACTTATATGCATTATTGCACTAGGTGTTCTATCTATATCGGACATACCGACCTATGTCTTATTTGATTAGGAGCTACACATTCATTCATATCTAAGAGATTTCTTTGAAAACTTAGTATGTCACCCAGGACACTAGATCATGGGATGATTGTTAGTATGCCTACTGGTAAAGTTACACAGTTGAAGGAGGTGTATGGACTGTGCCCAGTGGAAATCAGTGGAAAGAAACTAGATGCACAACTCATTAAGTTCAACATGCAAAATTTTGACGTTATATTGGGCATGGATTGGTTGTCGGCCCATCGAGCTAATGTGATGTGTGCTGAAAAATTAATTAGGGTGACAGATGATGAAGGAAAAGAATTGGTATACTAAGCAGATAAAATGAAACGGGCTAGAAAGGTCCTCGTCTCCGCTCTTCAAGCAGTAAGGTTGTTAGAAAATGAATGTCAGGGTTACTTAGCATCGGTACTTGATGTTGATGCAAAGGTTACACCTCTAGAAGTGGTAAAGGTGGTTCAAAAATTTCCCAACGTCTTTCCAGATGATCTGATGCGTCTACTACCTGATAGAGAGTTGGAATTTTCCATAGACTTGATTCCTGGAGCAGCTCCAGTGTCTAAAGCTCCATACAGGATGGCACCAGCCGAATTGAAGGATTCTGATCGAGTTGTAAGAATTATTGGAGAAGGGGTTTATTCACCCAAGTGTTTCACCTTGGGGTGCCCCAGTATTATTTGTCAAGAAGAAGGATGGCAGCTTGCATATGTGCATTGATTACCGGGAATTGAATAAGCTAACCATTAAGAACCGGTATTCATTGCCATGCATTGATGATTTGTTTGACCAACTGTAGGGTGCAAGGGTATTTTCAAAGATAGACCTTAGATCAGGCTATTATCAGCTCAAGATAAAGAGCGGTGACATACCCAAGACAACATTCAGGACTCGGTATGGTCACTATGAGTTCCTAGTGTTATCTTTTGGGTTAACCAATGCACTGGCAGCATTCATGGATTTAATGAATCGAGTATTTCATGATGTCCTCGATAAATGGATAATTAATTTTATTGATGACATCTTGATCTACTCTAAGACAGAAGAGAAGCACACTCAACACTTGAGAATGGAGTTACAGAGGTTGAGAGAACAACAATTGTTTGCCAAATACAGTAAATGTGAATTTTGGCTTGAACAAGTTGGATTCCTGGGACACGTAGTGTCTAAGGCCAGAATCGAGGTGGATCCTGACAAGGTGAAAGCAGTAGTGGAGTGGGAAAGCCCTAAGAATGTTGCTGAAATTAGAAGTTTCTTGGGTTTGGCTGGATACTACCTGCGCTTCATTGAGAATTTTACTCAGATCTCAGCACCAATGACTAAGTTAACCAAAAAGTATGAAATTTGACTGGGTAGAGGAATGTGAGACGATTTTTAGGAGTTGAAGAAGAGATTGGTGTCGGCCCCTGTGTTGACCATCCCTGAAGGCACAAGTGGAATGATAGTCTACACTGATGCTGCCAAGGTTGGGTTGGGTTGGGTTGTGTTCTCATGCAACGCGGTAAGGTGATAGCGTATGCTTCCCGACAACTAAAGGAATATGAGAAGAACTACCCCACTCATGACTTGGAACTAGCCGCAGTCATTTTTGCCCTAACGATTTGGCGACATTATTTGTATGGGGAGAAGTGCGAGATATACAGTGACCACAAGAGCCTTAAGTACTTTTTCACCCAAAGAGATTTGAACATGAGGCAGAGGAGATGGCTCAAACTCATAAAGGATTATGACTATTACATTCAGTATCATCCTGGCAAGGCTAATGTTGTGGCAGATGCATTTAGTTGGAAGGCACAGACTGTGTCACTCTCATGCATAACAGTCAGTCCACCACTCATACAAGAGGCGACGCTAATGGATGAAGCCCTCTTATATGAAGGAGCAACCTTAGAGCTTGAACATCAACTAGAAAACCTTAAATGGTGGACTGTGTCCCTGATGGCTCTACAGGTGCATCCGACTATTAGGCAAGAGGTGATAATGAAACAACCTTTGGATCCTAAATTGCAGCGGATCAAAGTTAAGGTTCAAGATCAAACAATGAACGACCCTGATTTTGTTTTAGCCAGTGATGGGGCATTGTTGTTTCGAGGCAGATTGTGTGTACCCGATGATTTGGATATACAAGACAAGATAGTGAGGGAAGAACATAGCTCCGAGTACTTAGTCCACCCAGGAAGTACAAAGATGTATAAAGACCTCAAACAAAATTACTGGTGGCCAAGCATGAAAATCACAATAGCCCTATATGTGGCGACTTGTCTTACATGCCAAAAAGTAAAAGCTGAGAGGCATTGACCTTGTGGTACTCTTCAACCACTCCCAGTACCAGACTAGAAGTGGGATAGGATTACAATGGACTTTGTCACCGAACTACTATGCACACCTAAGGGAATGGACACGATATGGGTGATCGTTGATTGGCTTACTAAGACTGCTCACTTCATTCCCATCAAGACCAAGTTCTCTATGGCCAAGTTACCACAACTTTATATGGATAACATAGTGCGCTTGCATGGAGTGCCAGTGAGCATTGTGTCAGATAGGGACCCAAGGTTCACTTTCAGATTTTGGAAAAACTTCCAGCATGCCTTGGGATCACAATTGAATTTGAGTACTGCTTTCCACCCACGGTGATGGTCGGTCGGACGAACCATCTAGATATTAGAAGACATGCTTAGGGCATGTGCAATGGAAATGTATGGTAGTTGGGAAGAATATATACCCCTTATGGAGTTTGCCTATAACAACAGTTACCAAGCTATAATTGGGATGGCTCCAAATGAGGCATTATATGGTAGAAGTCGAACTCCTCGTATTGGAATGAGGTGGCGAGCCGAATGTTAGGACACGAAATGATCTGGTGACTTGTGACAAGGTCGATTTTATTAGAGAAAGGATTAAAACGGCTCGATCACGTCAAAAGAGCTATCTGAACAAGCTGAGGAAAGACATTGAGTTTCAGGCAGGAGAAAAGGTGTTTCTCAAGATCTCTCCTACTAAAGGGTTGCAAAGATTCCATAGAAAGGGTAAGTTGAGCCCGAGGTACATTGGCCCATTTGAGATCTTAGCTCGGGTCGGCTCAGTAGCCTACATGCTTGCTCTGCCACCTTCACTCGGGAATGTTCATAACGTATTTCATGTATCCATGCTAAAGTGATACGTTTATGATCCATCTCATGTATTACCCGTGGAACCAGAATATCTAGAAGCTGATATGACCTATACAGAGCAGCCAGCTGAAATCTTGGACCGGAAGGTGAAAATCCTTCGCAACCGCTCCATTTCCTTTGTAAAGGTGTGATGGGCTAATCATTCACTTGAAGAAGCATCTTGGGAGAAAGAGGATGAAATCCAAGCCAAGTACCCTCATCTTTTCGAACAACCAGGTATGCCAATTTCGAGGATGAAATTTTCAGAAAGGGGGGGTATATGTGATACCCTACTTTTTAAACCCGACCTAATTACACGGTTGACCCAGTTTAACTATGCAGGACCTGAACCAGAGAGGGTTAAGGTGGGTTCCTTATGGACCATAATGGTAAGGGTGACTTTGAACACCGGTTGGCCAGACAAGTCCGAGTCAGTGCCAGAGGAGACAGATGTACCCAAGCCGTGTACATGCACATATCATAAGGCCATGTACGGGTAAAGCTGGTATGTAGCCGTATCCTAAAGCGCATGCGTATAATATACCTTGTGCCGAGAGGGAGATTCGTGTCGAGAGTTGAATTCCATCAAAATCCCACTTATTAGCCAATTTTCGGCCCTCAGGTGGGCGGTCACAGGTGGGCGCATCCGCCCACCTGAGTGACCCACCCATGTGTTACTAATGGTTTAAGAAAGTATAAATAGCATTAATTGTGTTTTTCAATATCTCATTTATTACACTAAAATGTTGGTGAGAAGATTTAAGAGGAGAGAGAAAAGAAGGGAGAAAAAACAACGAATAAGAAGAAAGGGGAAGGAAGAGGAAGAAGAAATGGATTTAAGTGGCGCTAAGGTTTGATCTTCCCATTTTGACGCCGAAAGAGTGATCTCCAACACGAGACCTACGTTTAGAGGTGAGCAAAGGCTATGTTCCTTAAACTTTCACCATACCCAAGTAAAACCCTTGATTTGGGTAGAGTTCCTTGAGATCTTGTAAATCCCCCTTGAGATGATGAATCTAAGGTTTAATAGATGGTCTATGTATTGATTTTGAAGGAATTGAAGAAGAAGTGTTTACAAGGTTGGAGAAGCATTGGTGATTTCTTGAGCAAGGAAGTGATTTTTGGGGTTTAATAGAGTTCTTAAGCAAAGAAGGTAAGATGGCTTTCTAATCCTTAAATCTAACCTAGATCTAGGTTAGAATCATCTTATGAGACCTTGAATATGTGGGAAACGGGGTTAGAAAAGCCCCATTTGTTTTCCCAAAGGTTAGGGAAAATTTCAAGGAAAATGGCATTTTTCCTCCCTCTCAGGTGGGCTGAGACCGGTGGGCCGTTTGGCCAGCCTGAGGGCACCCGTCTGAGAGGGCAGGCCCTCGGGGCTGACCGGTGGGCCCCTATCAGCGGGCTGACCCACGGGCCGTCCGGTGGGCCAACCTACCCGTCGGTCCTAGCCGACCCTCGATCCCCACTGGTGGGCCGATCGACTGGCCGACCGATGGGCCAACCTACCCGCTGATCACGATCGGTGGGTCAAGATCGATGGGCCGACCCGCCCACCTGTGAAGATCGGTGGGCTGTCGACCCGCCCGAGAGGCTCCCAACGTGATTTTTACGTCTGAATGGACCCAAAACGGGCGTGCGACCTTCTTTTAGGATTCTAAACATGCTTGTGTCATCAAATCTTGTTAGTTTTGACCCCAAAGTAGTGAAATGCTAATCCCATTCACTTATGATAGGTTCACCAAAATTTACGTTTCTCGCATCGGATCTCATCCGTACCGGGCATGAGTCTTTGTACACTACAAGTAAGTGGGGAGAGGACGTTTGACCTTATTTTAAGGCTTGTTTGGCATTCATTCAATTGTATCTAGACTAGCCATGTCATCATGCAAATTATATCTAGCTTAGCCATCCTCACATTATTATGACATGTGTGTTGTGTTTACTTTCTCAATGTCAAATGATGATGTGCTTATGTGATGAATGATAGAATCATTGTGCATGATGCATTAATAGACTAGATCTGCGATCGACTTGAAGCGAGTGCATTAGTGGCCCATGGAATGGGACGCGATGGCACTATGCAATCATACTATGTCATATAGGAGCATGCGGTTTAGGATTATCATCTTCCCATACTACGACCATTCCCAACAGGGGTTGAGAGGTGTTGGGTTACCATTTGGGAGGAAGCAGTGGTCGCGGTTGTTGAGTCACTGTGGCGGTCAGACATACACCCGGCTGGTCATTAGGATAGTCAACAACCTCGGTGGTATATTCAAGAGGGCCAATCATACTGCTTTTAAATTATTGAAATCAGCACCTTTATTTTCTTTCATTTACTTTTATGTTGAGAGCCGGTAGTTGGCATGCTTTACTTTTTCGAGTACTCACAGTGGGCTTTCTCCGACAGCCCTATGAGCGTATCGCGGGATGGAGTTCACGGCTCGTACTCGAAGTATACGTGCACTGTGGTTGTAGTAGCACTAAACCAAAGACTTAGTAATGTTGTTTAGGTGGATGTGATTAAAAATGAATTACATAGCATATAGTGCATATGGTTGTGATTGTTGTGTGGACTGTTGAGTGGTCCTTCTTTTCACTTACTGAGCTAGTGAGCTCATCTCACATGTACACCTCTTTTAGATGATTTTGTAGGTCACCGACTGAAGATCAAGGTGGGCCCCACGGTTGAATTCCCGAAGAGGATTGGTGGGTCCACGAGGAATATGAGCAGATGCGGATTGCGGTCGAGGTGTCTTTGTGGGACCGATGGCCATCTGAGGTTTTACTTTTTGATTCTTTTGATGACCCCTTTACGTGTACTTGATCGTGAATTGTTATTTTTTATGTAAATATCATACTGCGGGCCCACATGTATTTATCTATGTACTACAATTTGGGTATCAAGTATATTAGAAAGTATTCTGATAAATTAAGTCTTCATTGAACTTTTTAACATTTATCTTAGATGTGTATATCTTTGTGATTGGAGTCTTGTAGTCGAGATGATCTGGCAGGGTTGGGTTAACTGGAGTTAACCCGGTCACCGGTCTGATTCTGTGTGAATGGGGTGTGACATAAGGTCTCGATGGTATCGAGTACCCCAGGACTACATTTGGAAATAGATGCGCTTTGTGGCCGATAATTGGTACCGGTGTCACGTAGTTTATACTCAACTGTGATATATATGCTAGATTAGGTAAACGGTCTTGGTTTCACATTGTGGCCAAGGTCTCGCTGGTATCATGTACCCGGGACTGTATTTGGAGATTGATTACACTTTGTGGCTAAGGTCTTGTCGGTATCGTGTAATTCATATTAACTGCATCACTATGAAGGCATGTAGCGTATATGTGGTTAGGTATCACTCCTATGCCACGAACCCTTATAGCGAGGTTGAGGAGTTGGATATCCCATTATGGTATGTTCGATGAGCCTTTCCGGAATGCCACACCGTGTGCGATGTGATTGTAGCAGATCGAGAACCTATCCGTGGTTGATGATGTCTTGGCGTTATGACTACCGGAGGGTTATCGAGGTTTCTTTGGGTGACCCATGGGCTCATATGGGGACCAATAGGCTTCAATTCATGGCTAAGGTTTATATCCTTGCGTAGTCGATGGTGGTTCGAGGGCGAAGGATATAGCCTAATCGTTGTAGTAGCATTTACTAGACTTAGTTTGTATTATTAGGTGGATAATAAATAAATGAATTGCATCACAAGCATCATGGACTATGTGTTTAATTTCCACAATCATGCATTATAAATTATTCTTGTTATTGTCTTGCTTGGATGTGCTTGACCCCACCCTCTGGCGAGTTGGAAAGCTCACCCACTTATACACACTTTTAGATAATGATGTAGAGTGCGATCATGTTTGTAGCTAATGGCGCTTTTCCTCCGGACTTGAGTATAGAGTAGCGATTGGTGGAGGCCAGAAGCAGAGGTGCATGGCCAGGACTATGCTTGTGACTTTTGTGAATACGCAGTGCCATGAGGTGTTCAATGTATTTTTGATTATGTTGATATAGGTTTGTGAATATTATGTTTTAAACCGATATATATATATATATATATAAGTCTTGAAGGATTGTAAACAGAATAACTTGATTCATGATATTATGTTTATCATTAGACGTTTCTCCATTTTATTTATGATTCTGCTACTATACTCTAATTCCGTTGCTTATGTTGGTTTGTGATGTGAGATTATGAAAATGTTAAGATCGCTATCGGAGATCTGGTAGGTTTGTTAGATAAGTATGTGTCTTACTCACACCATCGAATTCCTAATAGTTAGTTGGGTCTCTTTGGAATTGGGGTGTGGACTATGGTATCGAGGCGATGCTCTATCTTAACTCACAATCTCATCCATACCATGATTTTGGGGAAATTAGGATTAAATAAAAATCTCAAGACAATAATAATAGAAATTGCACTATTAGGAGATAAGTATAGGTGTTAAAGTCATTTCATTATAATAGAGAACTTGAATATACAACTTACACTTTTCATAAGAAAATAGAGTACTAAAAGTAGAAAACCCTAACAAGCCTAAGTCTAAGAAATTAAACAACTGAAGCAAATGATGGAATGTAAAGAGTTCAACTAAACCTAAAACATCAAACTCAAATAAAACATGGAAAAAAAATCCTAAAAACTATAGTGGCAAACATGCCACTACTCTTACTATTGTTGGTTCTGTCCTTGGCCCTGAGCTTGGTTCGGACCATGCATTCCTGGAGGAGGCAACGGAATACCAAGATGGAAGACCATTGCCTGCATCTGTGCCTCTAGGGAGGCCACTCTATTGTCCATAAGATAATAGGTCATGTCTATACTATTGAGGTGGCCATCTGTGCTTCTCATCAGAGATGTGGTGGTGTTTAGGCTGGCCATAACATCATTGAGACCGTAAGGCCTCGCTCCCCTAGTGCCCCGAGAAGTAGAAGCAGCCATAGAACCCATAGTCTGAGGATAAGGTTGTGGGACCCCACCAAACTCAGCAACTTCTCCTCCTACACCACCAACATCACCGGTATTGCCGCCAACATTATCGGCACCACCACCCTCTATCATCATAGGCTGCTGACCCTCTCCGAGAATAGGAGTCACCTCCGTTAGATCTATGGTCATCTTCCTTAGATAATCTTGGTTAAAGTCTGTGACCTCTTCACCCAATCGTGCCTCTCCCTCCAAGACTATAATGAGGGATTCTTCCAGAGTTTGAGGGCAGAAACAAATTGGCAGACCCTTCTAAAGAAGTCTATGACGATGAAGAAAATCGTGATAACTTGTGATTTCAATGAGATTCAACTACAAGAGAGGTTTACTACTGCGTTGGCGATCCATCCTTAACATTGACCACCCATGCTATGAACACTGGTTTGAAGATTTTATTGTAATTTGGAGGTCTCTTACTAATATGGGAGTACTTAATCACCGGCATGGTGAAGGGGTGAACATTCATTTATTGTGGACACTCTTGCTAGTATTTTAGATATGTCATCATTTGGGCATCAATTCTATAGCCCCCAGGATAAGCCGTGGGCCTATCCTTAAGTTAGGAGATGTAGGACCACATTTATAAGACCATTAGTGGTAGCAAGGTGCATCGGATTACGAGGCGACATTCAACACGGAGGCTCGTGTATTTTTCACTTAGTTTAGTTTAATTTGCTCCCCGAGGAGGTTATAGGAACCAAGTGGGCTTCATGGCAGCCTACATGTATACTGCATCTACAAGGCCTTGGAGGAGGTCTTGAGCATTTATGCTTGCCTATATTATACTTAAGACTATGGAGCATCATGCCACACATCCACGAGGATGGAGGTTTCCTATATGGTAGGACCATCACTAGGGTTTCGAGTTCTTTGGGGTGGATTTGAGTGGTGAGAAGGAAAGACTACAGCAGACAAATTTAGTAGGGAAAACCTACGTAGGATGGGTCTCCAAGCTCTTATGGATGTACCTCAGAGGGCAGGAGCTCAAAGAGACAGGAACATGGGGAATGTCCACAGGGAGAATGTCCACATGGAGGAGGAGAAAAATAGTGAGGAGGATGAGGATTATGTTCTTCAATTCGAGGACTTTCTAGACGAAGATATCCTCGAGGAGGAGCCTCTTGATTTAAGAGATATTGATCCTGACTTTGCTAGGGCTGTAGACCCACAACATAGAGCCCCACCACCTGAGAGTGGTGCATTTGACTTTGAGAACATGATGACCAGTATGAGGGCCTTAAAAGATGGGCAAGATCAGCTCTTGAGAAGACTAGATAAGAGTGCTACTAGAGAGGAAAATATTTTAGAAGCGGGCTACATTCTGAAATTCCTTCCTAAGATTGAGCGAGGATTTGGACACAACGACCAATGTTATTTCAGCGGACTTTACCCACTCGGAGGATGTGCAACTAGTGAATCCGAGGTTTGATTACTACGATCGCCGACTCAAAGTTAAATCGAGGCCTAGGAGGGATGGAGTAGTAGAGCTAGATGATGATGAGGGTCTCTGAGGACTTAGCTTACCTATCCTAATCAGCTTTTTACTTGTCTCTGTTGTTTATGTGTTTATGGTGGACTTTTTTTTGTACCTTTCTTTGTAATTTGGACTTGCTAGTGTGGTATTATGATGTTGTTGGTGACTTTTAGTTAGTTTTGTTCATTTGATAAACTTATTGTAATTCGGTTGTAACAACGTTAGTTAGCCTTTGTTGATTATGCTTATTCATATATATATGTTGTCTATCAGGTGCTTCTATTTGAAAATTTTGAAAAATCTTGTTTTAGCATTGTTATGCTGCCGAAATTTTGTCAAATCCGTACTCGATGGGTTATGCAATCAAATAACTAGTCTTTTATTTATTCCAAGCAAACTTTCTCTAATGCATGCCATGAAATGCAATAATTAAATGCAACCATTTTTCTTTTTGGCTTTTAATTCTTTAAAGTGTGCTATATTTACCCCAACCCATTTCCTATTATAGATTCTATAGGATCTAAATGGTATGTTGTGAGTTTATAGAGCATCACGCTCTGATACCACTATTGTCACATCCCGTTCACATAGAACCAGACCAGTGACCGAGTTAACTCCTATTAACCCAAACCTGTCAGGATCATCTGATACAGTACCCCACCACAGCATACCCACATCTAAGATAAGTGTTCAAAAGTTCAGCGAAAGACTTAAATCACCTATAAATATCCCCAATATACTTGATACCCAAATTATAGTATATAGCTAAGTACATGTGGGCCCGTAGGTATGATATTTCCATAAAAAGAATAATAATTTACATATCAAATACACAAAAGGGGAGGTCATCAAAATCAAAAAGCAAAATCTGGTACGGTGTCATTACTGTGGTCCCGTAGCACAATCCTCGCACATGTAATCAACACCGTGCTCATACTCCTCAGGGACCCACCAATCCTCAACAGAAAACTCAACTGTGGGGCCCGACTCCTGATCTTCAAGCAAATGACCTGTAAAATCATCTAAAAGCGGTGTGCACGTGGGATGAGCTCACTAGCTCAGTAAATGAAAAGAAAGACCACACAAACATTCACATCCATATGCACTATATGCTATACAATTCATTTTAAATCTTATCCACCTAAACAACATTACTAAGTCTTAGGTTATGTGCTACTCACAACCATAGTGCGCGTATGCCCTGGGTACGAGTCGTGAACTCCCTCCCACGATACGCCCATATGGTTATCGGAGAAGGCCCACCGTGAGTAATCAGAAAAGTAAAGCATGCCGACTATCGGCTCTTAACATAAAAGTAAATGACAGAAATGTAAAGGTGCCGACCCCGATAATTTAAAAACAGTATGATTGGCTCTCTTGAATATACCACTGAGGTTACCGACTGTCCTAATGACCCATCAGGCATATGTCTAACCGCCACAGTGACCCGACAAATGCGACCACTACTTCCTCCAAGTGATAATCCAACACCTCAACCCCTGTTGGGAAGGGTTGTAGCACAGGGAATGATAATCCTAAACCGTATGCTCTTATATGACAAAGTACGATTGCACAGTGCCACCGCGTCCCATACCACAGGACACCAATGCACTTGTTTCCAAACCAACTATGACGTTTAGTCCAATAATGCATTATGTATAGTAATCTAACTATTCATCATATAAGCACATCAATCATTTAGCATTGAGAATGTAAAGCACAACACACATATCATAAATCATTTGTTTAGAATGCACAAGCAATGGGTGCGAATGGCATACGAGGATGACTAATCAACATATAATTTGCATAATGGCGTGGCTAGTCTAGATACAATTTAATGATGCAAAAACAAGCTTAAAATAAAGTCAAATGTCCTCTCCCCACTTACCTGTTGGGTACAAAAGCTCACATTCGATACGGGTGAGATCTGGTGAGAGAAATATAAATTCTAGTGGAACCTATCATAAGCGAATGAGGTTAGCATTTCACCATCTTGGGGACAAATTTAACTAGGTTTGATGTTTAAATCATGTTTAAAATCATAGAAGAAGGTTGTTTGCCCATTTTGGGCCCATTCGGGCTCAAAAATCAGACTGGTGGGCCAACAGGTGGGCCAGACAGCCCACCTGTCTTCATCTGTTGGTCCAATAGGCGGGCTAGATAGCCCATCGGTTCAACCGGTGGGCCCCCTCAGGAGGGCGGGTTCACCCGTCGGTCTTCACTAGCCTATTGGAATTAGGTGCTGCCCCCACAGGCGAGTGGCTTCGCCCATCGGTCTTCACCTGTCGGTCTTCGCCCGTCTGTTGGAATTAAGGTGCTGCCCCAACAGGCGGGCAAAAATTTGTTTTCTCCTTTGAAATGCTCCTTTGAAATTCTCCTCTAATCAAGGGTTTCACTTGGGATTTTGTGAAAGTTTAAGAAGTATAGCTTTCGCTCACCTCAAATCGTAGGTCTCGTGTTGGGGATCACTTTTTCGGTGCCGAAATGAGAAGATCAAACCTCGGCGTCGCTTAAAATCATTTTTTCCTCTTTTTCTTTTCCTTTCTTCTTCTTCGTTCTCTTTTCTTCCTTTCTTTTCTCTCTCTTCTTTACTCTTCTCACCCACTCTTTAATGCATTAAATGAGAAAAAGAAAAAACACAATAAGTACTATTTATACTAGAGAATGTCTAGTAACCACATGGGTGGGTCACCAATTGGCGGGTTCCTCCTTTGTGACCCACACTGTTGGTCAAAATTTAGTCAAACAATTGAGATTTCGATGGAATTCGACTCTCAGCATGTATCTCACTCTTGGCACAAGATATATAATTCATATACACTTTAGGATACGGCCACATACTAGCATTACCCGTACATGGACTTATGATACATGCATGTACACGGCTTAGGTACACCCATCTCCTTTGGGCCCGACTCGGACTTTCAGCCAACTTTGTGCTCAAAGTCACCCTTGCCATCATGGTCCATAGGGAACCGCCTTAACCCTCTCGGTTCGGGTCTGCATGGTTAAGCTGGGTCGCAGTGTAAGTAAACCAGGTTTTAAAAGTAGGATATCACACTTGAGTAACTTTTCTTCTTCTACTAATTTCCTTTCATTCATTTGGATTGCACTTTCTTACTTTAATCTCTTGAAACAGCCACGTGCTTTGAGCACTTGGAGACTATAGCTCGGTGAGGGGTCCTTAGGCATTCTTCTTCCTGAGCCACGAGGTGGGGGACAATCAAGTGATCGAGGCTTGGGCATCCTTGAGGGACCCTTGCTGTTACTTTTGAACAATCTCCTGAGGTATGCCACTTTGCCTTGAAATTCCTTCTATCTCATGTGGTACTTACTTTCTTTGTATTTGCAGTCGCTAGAGACCATTCCATTGCCATGTATTTCTAGATTTTGAAGGATTAGCATTGGCCAAACACTTATTTGAGACAGAGTCCTTTTTGGGGCATTTGGGGTCATGTTTGGTATTTGGGAGAGAGTGGTACCTCGGTGGTGGGATATCAAGTCATGCCCTCTTCGGTCTTCCTCCACCCACTATACCTTTGCCGGAGATTATCCAGAGCGTGATGAAGTGTTTGGTGACGGAGTATGGGATGACTCATTTCTTGATCGAGGATAGGGACTCTGAGCCTTCTGGAGGAGGAGATAGTATACACCCTCTCGGTCCTAATGGCCCGTGGTATGTTGCCCTTCCTTGAGTATTTTCTTCAAATTTTTCTTATTTTGATCTTGGTGATGTTCTTTTAGGGAGAGTCGGCGTGTAGATCCTTCTACTATTCGATCGCATGCTAGTCTTTGATCCTTCTGGCGAGACCCTCTACTAGTCGGTGGATCTCTTAGAGTTGCTAGCACCCTTCCATGGCTTCCCTTGGAACTATCCCAAGGTAGCCAACCAGTCTCCCTCATCTTCTAGAGCAGAACACAGATGTAGATGCTTCCCTTGGGCTACCCATTCCTTATGATTATGTGAGTATCTGATCATCCTTCAATTAACTATTGACTTCCTCTAGCTGATATGTTCTTTCTTAAGTGTCTCGGAGATCTATTAGAGATCAAGAGGATGCACTATAGCTGTCTTGGTGATAGTTACCAAGGTATTTCATACTTTCCCCATTTCCTTTCTTTTTGCCCTTTTTCTTTCATTATTCTTCTTCTTGATCATTTCCTATATTCCTAAGGATGGGAGGATTGCCACCTTGGAGAGCCAAGTTAGTTCAATGGCGGAAATCGCTGCGGTAGGATGCACTAATTCAAGACATGACCAAGAGGCTGGAGTAGGCTAAACTAGCATTAGCGGGTTCTCCGGTGCTCCATGGGGATGATTTAGAGTATGGTTCAGACGATGACTTTTGACCTATAAGTTTTGTTCTGTATTTCACTGTAAACATAAACACATGTATATTTTCCTTTTCCTTTTCCCTCCCATTATTCATTCATCATTTTACTTGATATCTTATGAATGAAAACTTACCTTTGGTACAAAGAAGAATTTTTTTTTGTTTGCAATGTCTAGGCATAATCAATTCCATAACTCAAGTCATAATTAGAATAATCGGGATTATCGAGAATCAAATTCTTCCTCATTCTATTACCAAGTGAATTACATGAAAGAGGAACAATCTTCCTACCATAGATAAGATAGGTAAGTAATAAGGTGGGGAGATAACTCTTGAGGTGGGTGAAAGTTTGCTAACTCCTCTGGGTCTCACCTCGAGCCCATATTGTCGGCCGATGTACATGGGCAAATAAAAGGATGTATGAGCCAATCCCATCAACCTGACATAATTGTAGCTAGGGGTCTTCATCAAAAAATCTTCTTGTGGCCTCCCTGGGCACCTCCATGCGATATCCTGCACAGTCCTTTCTTGCAGATACTTCTCCCAATCAGTGATAAGGTTGAACTTCGGAACTTCCCTCTTATCATAGTAGCAAAGAGCTTCGAGTGGGCCTCCTTTTAATGGCTTGGTTAACTTTAGCTTCTTGAGGAGCCAAATTTGAAAAATTGCAGGACTTCCTTGATAATGATCTAGTCTGAATCTGTGGCCATGGCTCATGTCATCGAATCTCTTAAATGTTTCTGCAAGGACTGTAGGGATGATGTCATCTCCCTTCTCAAACTATTTTACTATCTCAAACAGAACAGATGGTGCACCACGTCCGAGAGTGTGAAGAACATAATGAGCTATCATGCAAAGTTTTTAAGTATCCTGTGATCTCTGTTGATGGATTTCTCCCATTAGTAGATATTGGATGAAGATCTGGGCCACCTTCAGAATGTCGATCTTTCCATACCTGACAAATTGCTTCATTTCCTCTTCTTTCCATCCGAAGAAGTCCTGAATTTCCTCTAAGTAATCTTTTTTTAAAGATGGTTGGAACAAACTGCCTTTGGGTGGAGATAATATACAAACCCAAAATTCTTTGAGAGTTGGGTAGATCTCTACTAATCCAATCTGAAATACATGCAGGTTGGCATCCCAGTGTTGAGACACCTACCGGAGTAATTGGTGATGTAGCTTCACACATCCAATCCAGCTGAGAAATGACACATTTATGGATTCCAACAATCTTGACGCCCTTATGCTCATATCTAAGGTCTATTTCCTCAACGTCTCATCCAACGAGCCCATAACTTCTCCTGAAACCATTACAAATAATGAGATATGATGATTTATCAAAGCATTACTCATTAGCTAATGACTCAAACAAGCCTTTACCCCTATTGCATCAAGCTCTTCTTTTTTGGACTGATCAAGGGTGGGGAAAAAACTGGCCTTGATAAACTGGTTCCAGATGGCGATTTTCTTTTAGGGGATAGAATCCTGGATAAGAGTGGATAGGCCATAGGTGAATGATAGATACCTAATGGCCTTTTATGCCAAATGGTGACTCTAAGGGGACACAATCCTGGATAAAAAGTAACAGACCAATGGGTGGATAACTGATACCTAATGGCCTTTCATGCCAAATGTCAATTCTTGGGGGACACAAAATATGATGATCTTTTAAGATACTTTGATTATTAATCAAGGAACCAATTTATTGCCTTTAGATGGTTGAGACCGCACATGTCAAGTTGCCTACGTATCTCTCAAAAGGAATTAGGTCTGACGTAGTTCATGCTATTCACCCTTTTAGACATAATGTTTCTTGAGTTGATCCATGTTGACTAGTCCGAGTATTTCTTCGTCATTGTGGTTTATGAGTTTCACAGCTTTGCTTGGTAGAATTTCTTTGACAGTGAATGAGCCGCTATAGTTGGGCCCGATTTTTCCTCTTGGGTCATGTATTGGGGCTTTTTGTTCTCAAAGAACAAGTTCGCCCACCTCTATGTGATGGGGCTTTACATTTTTGTTAAAGGCCCTGGCTATTCATTGTTGATACTTCTTCAGATTATCCATGGCCTTCATACGCCTTTCATCAAGAAAATTGAGCTCGTTATTGCGGCCTTCACCTACTCTCCTTCAAGTAGTGACTATCAAGAGGCACCCTTAGGGATGGTACTAGGATTTTCATGGGTAGAATTGCGTCAACCCCATATACTAAAGAAAGGGTTGCCTACATGAGGATCATCTGAAGTCTAGCATGCCCATAAGGCAAAGAGTAACTTATCCACCAAATCCTTGTGGGTATCTGCCATTTTTCGTAGGATGACTTTGATGTTCTTGTTAGCTGCTTCCACTGCCCCATTTGTCTATGGCCTATAAGTGGTAGATCGATGCCTTCTGATACCAAACTTTGTGCAGATTTTGTTAATCTTACCCCAGAAATGGGATCCCTGATCTGATATTAATTCTTGAGACACTCCATACCAGCTAATGATGTTTTCTTGAATGAATTTAACCACCTTAACAGATGTGAGGACTATATAGGATTTTGCTTCTACCCACTTGGTGAAATAATCAATGGCTACCAAGATGAACTCGTGACCATTAGATGTCTTGGGGTTGATTTTTCCAATGATGTCGATGCCCCAAGTGGAGAATGGCCAAGGTGAACCAAGCGAATGCAACTCTATTGGTGGGATATGTATGATATTAGCAAATATCTGACACTTGTGACATTTCTTGAGAAAGTCCACGTAATCTGCTTCCATTGTGTTCGATAATATCGACCTAAGGATCTTCTAAGATAACATATTGGCATTCATGAGGGTCCACAAGACCTTGATGAATTTCCTCCATTATGGTTGTAGGTTATTCTACATCTACACACAACAATTGTATTCCTTCATAGGATCTCTTGTATAACAGATCCTCTTGAAGAATAAACTGGGTGGTATATCTTCTCAGAAACTTCTTTTCTCGTCGGTTGCTTCAACGGTTCTTCCTTTCCTGATGAAATCCACTATGTGGCGAACCAAGCTGACCATCCACAGTGAGAGAGTTTACTAAATTACGATAAATGGGCCTTCTTTGTTCTACTAAGAATGGTGAACCCTAGCCCGAGGTTGCATTCTACCATGGAAGCCAAGTTGCGGGCATTAGCAAACTGTTGTTATCTCGCTAGAAGTATTCAAATGAGATCTTCTCAAAATGTTCAATCACCTCTTCCAAATATTCTTGATATGGCTTTAACTTTTCATCTCTAGTTTTTCACTTTCCCTGTGTCTGGCAGATGACAATGGATGAATCTCCATACACCTTGATTCTTTTAACCCTAATGGTGAGGGTTGTTTCTAGTCCCAAAGCACAAGCTTCATATTCAGCAATGTTGTTGGTACAGGGAAAATCGAGGCAGAATGATGAAGGTAAATAAAGGCCATCAGGAGTGACAAGCAATATTCCCACACCACATCCTTTCTGATTGGCTGCTCCATCAAAGAATAACTGTCATTCATTAATTGTATATTCTTCTTCCATAGCTGTGATTCCTTTATAGGGAAAAGGCATCATCCAAGGATCTTCCATCTTCTATGGGGTGGGCAGCCAAATGATCAACTATAACCTACCCCTTGATAGATTTTTGAGTAACATAGGTGATATCAAACTCTGACAATAAAAGCAACCAACAGGCCATCCTTCCTGTTAAGGCTGATTTCTCAAAGAGGTATTTGATGGGATCCATCCTTGAGATCAAGTGCACCGGATAAGAAACCATGTAGTGTCGTAATCTTTTTGTTGCCCAAATCAATGCAGCACAAGTTCTTTCCAAAGATGTGTACCATGTCTCATATTCTAGGAACTTCTTGCTGAGGTAATATATGGTATGCTCTGCCACCTTTTCTATCTCCTTCTGTGCTAGCAAAGAGCCCATGGAATACTCTCCATAGCGGATACAATAGAAGCGGTTCTCCTTCCACGGTGGTGTCAATCTTGGTGGATCCATGAGTATCCATGATTTTGTCAAAAGCTTGTTGGCATTGGTCATTCCATTCCGTGTGCTGATCCTTCTTCAGCAGCTTGAAAATTGATTCACAGATTGTAGTCAACTGAGCTATGAATATGCTAATATATTGGATGTGACCCAAAAATCCTCATATTTGCTTCTCTATCTGAGGTGTGGGTATTTCTTGAATTGCTTTGATTTTGATAGGGTCGACTTCAATGCCTCTTTCATTCACCAAGAAACCTAACAACTTTCCTGCTGTTGCCCCAAATACACACTTCTAGGGGTTCAACTTCAGCTGATACTTTTTTATTCTTTTAAAGAAAAGCCTTAGCACGGGAATATGCCCCTGCCAAACTTTTGACTTTACTATCATGTCATCCACATAGACTTCCACATCTTTGCTCATCATGTCATGCAATATGACTGTAGCCACTCTTTGATAAGTTGCCCTGGAATTCTTCAGTCCAAAAGGTATCACTTTGTAATAATAGGTTCCCCACGGGGTGGTGAAGGTTGTCCTCTCATGATCCTCTGGGTGCATGCTTATTTGGTTGTATCCTGAGAATCCATTCATAAATGATAACAAAGCTTGCCCTGCTATGTTGTCCACCAATACATTAATGTGAGGTAATGGGAAGTCATCTTTGGGCTCACTTTGTTAAGATCTCGGAAGTCTATGCACATTCGTATCTTACCATCTTTCTTCAGTGCTGGTACAATGTTGGCCAACCATTGGGGGTACTTCACCACTTGTAGAAATCCTGCATTCTGGAGCTTCTGTTTTACCGACTTTACCCCAGGGTAAGTCAAAAATGGATGCTATACGATGTTGAGGTCGATACTAGGTATATCCTCATAAGATTAAGCAAAGACCTCAATGAATTCCTTCAGAAGACTAATCATCTATTCTGCTTCTTCGTCATCAAGGGTAGTGCCAATTTTTACCGCTCGAATGCATTGGTTGGTTCCTAGATTAATAACCCGAGTATCCTCATGGATGGGTTGGGCTTTCTTTGGTTTGCATTGTTTTATTGATTCTTGATATTTATTAACATCATCATCAGAAAAAGGAGGTAAGTCATACTCAAAATCAGAAATTTCATTCATGAAAGAAGGAGTAACAAACTTGATATACAAGGACTCTGGACTCTCATCAAGAGGGGAGGCCGACACGATATCATAAACAACAGACTCGACTACAGACTTGATAACTGGATTGATGCTTTTGCCAGGGGTATTCAGGCTGGTTGACTCAATAGCATGAGCAAACTTGAAATTTTCTCCAATGCTTGTCCAATTCAGGAGTGGTTCAGTGGCTTGATGGATGAGAAGTTGTGGCAAAGTGCCTTCTTCTCCTTCTGAGAAAGTTGTTTCTTCAGTTGTGCTGACATTGTTCTCTTTGATATGGATTGTGAGTGCCGATTGAATAGTATCCGTGGGATCAACCAATGGGTCATCTTCGCTGATTGCATACACAAAATACCCTCCTGGATCTCTGGGTGAGTAGTACCCTGATTCATCATCATTATCATTGTGCCAAGGCCCCTAGTAGTCATCCCAATCTAGGAACTCATCATCATCTTGAGAATCAGAGTCATCTCCATCTTTCTCAACTTCACTGATTTCTTCCTCACTTGACTCTTCATCAGATTTATCATCCTCTGTGTCACTCCCTATATGGATTAGGGAGGTGTACTCTTTAATCTTCTCCCTGATGGCTAATGCAATTACTGCTCTAAAAAGATCTTCTGTAATCCCTTCAATCATCTCTGGGTTATCCTCTGAAGATATAATAGACTGAATTAGAGAAGTGGGATCACCTTCTTGGTCTTCTCCAAAAGCATTCACTGATCCTGTTGATGAAGTCATCTTTGGAGAATCTGGTAGTGCAAGCATATCCTTCCAATTGTACCCATCCGTCTATCATTCTTTTGGGTTATATACCAAACCCTAAGAATGGGATTGGTATGAGGGTGATGAGGGGTAAGAAGCGGGAAGATAGAAAATAATGTAATGTGAGAGGTAGGATATGAAGATTGGGGGTGATAAGATGAGGAGGTTCCTTCACTTTGATGGTGGGGGGGAAGGTTGATGATATGGCAGAGGCTGATAATGTGGTGAAGGTAAAAGGTATGGCGGGGATTGGTAATCTGGTACGGTGGATTCTTCTGTTGATGAGAAAGGATGAACGGTGGGAGTCTAATCTTCTGATTCTTCTTCTGATGATTCTCTTCTTCTGGGGGCCCTTATGACTCCAACTTTTGGCTCATGAATTTCCTATAAGCGCGGGCATCTATATGATTCTTCCAAACTCTAGGTACAATGAGTTGAGTGGGGTCACTCTCAATGGCTTCTTCATCTAGATTGTTCACATGATCAGGGAGTGAATTGGTGTTGACATGGGGAGATTGCTTGACCTTGACTTCAATGGTCCTATGGTCTACCAAGTCCTGGATCGTATGTAGGAGACCTATGCATCTTTTAATGGTGTGCTCTCTCTATATATGGTAAGAACAATATTCATAATCCCTATACCAAGCTGGAGGAGGGTTGCTAATTACTCTTGGAGCCACTGTCCCTAGCAATCCCTGTTTCTTTAATTTCTCATACACTGCTGTCACGAGCATTCCTAAATCAAAAAACTACCTTCTTGGAAGAGGGGCCTTCTGAGAGGGTGCATCTGCTTGTATTATGAATGGTTGTGAAGAAGTGGTTGGTGGGCCTGACTGTTGAACTACACTCACCACCATCTGAATCTGGTATTCTTCTTGACATCTTGGGAGAATCCTTGATATTGGGCTTCCCTTAGGATTCTGTTCTCCACTCGTGTGCCGGTGGCTATTAAGGCATCAAAAGTTTATAGATGTTGATAGTAAAAAACATCATAATAGGGTTTTGACAAGTTCTCTATTAACATCTCCACCTGCTCTGCTTCTGAAGGCCGATCTGTCAATTTGGCGGCCTTATCTCTAAACCTCATCAAGAAAGTAGTGAATCCTTCTCTAAGCTGCTACCTCAAAGTCTCAAGTTCTCGTCGCTTCACATCTACTTTGGTGTTGTATGAATACTGTTTGGTGAAGACTTTTACCACTGTTGCCCAATTCTGATTTTGGGATGACTCCAACTGTGTGAGCCACCTTAGTACTGGTCCCGATAGGGTTAGCATAAATGCTTGCCCCATCTGGTTATCTGTAAGCTGCCATGACTTGGCGATCTTTGAGGAAGACTTGAGATGAGCCTTGGGGTCTCTGACCCATCAAACCTATCGATCGCCACTTGAATTTTTTGGGAATTCTTACCCCGGAGAAGAAACTCATTTCCTCTGAATCCACTGCTTGGCCTTCAGAGCTTTTTCTTGCTCGAATCATGTTCTCCAACTTCTCTAACTGCTCTCTGAGTTTTTTTTCTTTCTCCATCTCTGGAGGCTTAATGTGAACGTGTGCTGTAAATTCCTCTTCCTCATCCTCAATTATTACCCTAGGAGGAGGGACCCTGGAGTAGGTTCCCCATTGACTATTTGGACGAGTAGGTGAGGTTCCTATCTGGCCGATTTAACTCGTGAAGAGTTCCCACGATAACCTATAGCTCCATTCTGATCTACATCTCCTGTAGCCGGTGCCAGCTCACTCCTGGGATCAGTTCTGGGAGGATTCTGAAGTGCATGCAATATCTAAGCTATCCTTCTCTTGACTTTAACCATTTTTGTTTGTAAGGCTCCACATGATGGACCTAAGCTTGTTTGGGTGATTTAGAGTCGTGTGGATCCATACTAATTGGGTTGTAATCACTTGGTAGTAGGCAATCTCAGAGAGATGATGGAGGTGACACTGGACTTAGGCGAGTCAACCGATTACCTTGAAGCATCCAAAGGATCCGCAGAGAATACTTGAGGTGTGGAATTATTCCTAAACCAAAAGTGGCTTATTTTAGGATTCTTGAATTCCCAACCCCTTGTTCACACATTCACTAGATTAACAACCAATGATCCATCCAAAGTTGGTCCCCTTAATGATAGGGGTGGATGCTTATTTTAGGATTCTTGAATTTCCAACCCCTTGTTCACACATTCACTAGATTAACAACCAATGATAAGCGGGAGATTCATACAAATGGCTTATTGAGAATATTCCCATAAGACATTCCATATAATAAAGTCATGCTTTCTTTACTCTTTTTTCCACTAGGTGTCCTTCATCCTGATTTTCTCTGGACTTCTCAGGACTTGACGTGACTCTGATGGGATTGCCTCTAAGTCATGTATCTGGACTTTTTCCTTAAGGAGGAGGGACACTGTTTATCCAAAACCCACTTAGGAAAGTAATTCTTTATGACGGGAATATAATATATGAACATTCATTTTCAAGACCGTAAACAAGTCCTACAGTTAGCTGTGGCGCTCTTAGCTTCTTCATCTATTTTTTATATGGTGCGAGTATGTGGTGGATGCAATAGGACCGATAAAGCTTCCTTGACAAGATCTATATCATAGTCGTGATCCTTTTGAAATACCTATAGATGCGAGATCAAGGGGTGACTTCCTTGCCCATTACTCGTGACTACACACAAGGTTAAACAATTAGCCATGGGGTGGTGAAACCATGAGTGATTGTGTGTAAAAGTGTAATGTTGGGTAACCATCATGAGCGTGGACCTCCCCAAGGGCGCTCGCACAATTACGGACATCCTCACCATTTGATGATGCATTCAATCTCAGAATGTCATAAAGTGCACGGACCTCCTCGAGGGTGTTGGCACAATTACAACATCCTCACCTTTTGATGATACCTTCCATTCTTGTACAAGAAGCGGGTATCATTTACTCTCAGAGTACTCTCCATGACATACACTGACCTCCCTGAGGGTGCGGGCATGATAGGGAGTCCCTCGCCAAATTGTTTCACTTCGAGTACGATGCATGATGCAGTTAGTGAATACAATTACAAACATAGGGTTAGCCAAACACGTTTTCAAACAAATGTGATGGAAAATGTTCTTGCATTTAAAGGTAGTATCTAGTATCGGAAGCTTGACATTTCATCCCGGTGGAGTTGCCCTTTGTGAGGGTATGACCAAAGATGGACTGGCATCCCATCCTCTCTCCTCTCTTTCTCTTTCATGTGAGGGAGGGTTAGTGTCATGTGTGCTTTACTTACGGTCCTGCACTCTTGTATCACCACTCGGAGATCGTGGGGCCTATTTTTAAGAGTGTAAAATTCATCATTTGATCGGGGTTTGATGATAGTCCAATATGGGTATTAGGATCATACAAATGGGGTTTGGAGTCACCACCTAGGGTTATGGGCCTAGGACCGAGGTGGGCCGATTCTTGAGAAAAGGCCGAAAGTTGATATAGTCCGAGATTTAGGGTAAGTGTTAGGTTATAGAATTGGGAAGGTGTTAGGCACCCAATCTATCCGATTCAACGGTCTTCCTACTAGATGCTTAGAGCGAATATTTTCATAATTATTCTTATTCGTATGCATGGCTAGGTTATCACACATATGTACATTGATTGAATTTAAATGATTATATATAGTAAAACAAAGTCTATATTATGCTAATTTAGGTAAGAAATTATACCTGAGCTTGACCCCTGTTTTGGGTCAAGATGGGCTGGCCCTTGACTAGTACCGGCTCGGACAGTCTTTTGGATTCTCCTGGCTCAGGGGAAGATGGTCTTGACCTCCAACTTCCTTTCTTGAGAGATGTTGACTATGATGGTATGCGGATAGAGTTCCGGCTAGGAATTATTACTTTTAGATTTGGGTTCGGACAAAGCTTCGGTTAGGGAAGGTTATTTTTGGATTTGGACTCAGACAGAGCTTCAGCTAAGGAAGGCTATTTTTGGGTTTCGGATGAGGTGGCACTCCGACAGAGCTTCCGTTAGGGATAGGCTAGGGGAAGGCTAGGCTGAGGTGGCACTTCGAGAGAGCTTTCACTGGGGATGGCTATTTTTCAAAAGATTCTTGGGGCACTCGATGAGCTTCCATTAGGAATGGCCTTTTAGAAAAGCAGATTGACCTAAAATGGTGTAGATCTCCAAAGTCCCGAAGACCACTTTGAAGATCCTAATAGAGTTTTGGATCTTGACAAAGATCTCTTCGTAGACCCGAAGAACCTCGAAGGGGGGGTTTCTGTTTTTAGTAAAACTCAAGAACACTTGAAGGAGGGAGTTGATGAACACACTATTTTTGACAAAAACTGGATTAAAATAAGAACTTGGATTGAAGATCTTCAAAGTCCTAAAGAACACTTTGAAGATTCGAACAAGATTTCGGATCTTGACGAAGATCGCTCTGAAGACCCGAAGAAAATCAAGAGGGGGAGAGGAGGAGAGAGGGCCGAGCTTAACTGCTATGAAGTGAGGTGGGCTTTTGGTGTTGTGTGAAATCCAAAGGAGGGTGGTATTTATAGGTTTTACCCGGGCCCAAAAGGAAAGAGGTACATCTTTATCCAATGGATGGAATGGGTTTTTTTACCTCAAGTGGGTGAAGCATGCTTCTATCCAATGGACAAAAGGGATTTTTGGACTAAAATGGGTAAAACGGGCTTTTATACAATGGGTAAAAATGAGTTTTTTGGGAGAGAGAATCCTTAGTAAAAAAGGGGTTTTTTTGTCTTAAGTGGGTGAAGAGGGAGTTTCTTCACCCATCGGGTCAGGGGAATATCAATCCCTGCCATTGATGGCGACGTTTGAGACTGGGCCGAAGTGCATAGGGCATGGTCAGTATGGGAGGGTAGGCAATACGGGGAATGTCATAGGTGTGCGATGCATGGCACGTGGGTAGTGGCATGTGGGTGTGAGCTAGGCACATAGGTGGGCACAAATTGGGCACAGAGGGGGTGTGGGCAGTGTGGCACAAGTGGGCACAGGTATGGGTAGCAAATAGTGTGTGCATGCGTGGGCTGGACTGTTGGCCAGCACAAAGGAAGAAGGGTAGGGGTGCAGGCTTGTGCCGTGAGAACTGAACTGTACCCTGAAACCTGAGTTTCTTTGGGCGCATAGCATGGCAGGCTGGGCATGGCTAGTGTGTGCGACATGCACGCAAAAATTGTGATTTTTTGGAGAAGATTGCAGGAGATCTGACGTCCAATTTTGATGTGTCATATATCGTCAAAATAGTATTTTTGAGCACTATCCATCTTTGCGGTCATCTTGACCAGATTTCTTTGTATATAAAAAGTTAAAATTGGAACCTCTTCTCTCCCGCATGAGGGCTTCTAGGGTTTTAGGTAAGTGAGTATTTTCATCATCATTTCTATTGATCGGAAGCCGAAAGTCACATCCAAGATCCACATTTCATCATAGCCAGAGGAGGATGACAAGATTGGGTGTCTACACATGGTAGTGTAGATGCTGGATGTGTAGTTGTCTGGGTCTATTCTTTACGACTATAAACACATATCTCTGATCGAGGTGACGCAGGAGTGTCACTCCCCCCTGAAATGGGATACTGGTAGGGACAACAATTTCAAGAGGCCGCAATACATCTTCTATAATGGAAGGAGACTCCCTCTGAAGAGGTGTCGCAATGTAGTATGACACAGATTCGTGAAAAACAACATCCATAGTCACAAACCAATGTTGAATGGGAGGATGAAAACACTGATAGCCTTTCTGAGTAGGAGCATATCCTAGAGAAAATTCACTAGAGCATGATGATCAAACTTTTCATAAGAATGATGATCACAGGCATAACAAACACTATCGAATACCTTAGAAGGAACAGAAAAGCAACAAAACCTTAGAGAAGATCCATAGGGGAGCAAAAGAAATGGACATGAGAAGGCGTTCGATTGATAAGAAAGGCAACAATGAGAATCACGTCACTCTAGTACTAGGGAGGAACATGCATCTCAAATGTAAGAGAGCGTACTACCTCATAAAGGTAGCGATTCTTTGACTCAGCAATCCTATTCTAAGCTGTTGTTTCCATATAACCAGTTTGATGGATCTAACCATTTTTAAAATGGTAGGCCTAAAAGGACCCTTTGAAGTATTCATGGCTATTATCGCTTTAAATGATCTTAATGGTAGCACCGAACCGAGTCTGAACCATGCAGTGCAACTGTTAAAAGCAATAGAAGGTCTCGCCCTTGGTTCAGAGCATATATGTAATATCCCGCTTCTTAAACCCGGTCTGATTTCGCGGTTGAACTGGTTTAACCATGCAGGAACCGAGCAGAGGATGTTAGGCGGGTTCCTTATAGGCTATGATAGCACGGTGACCTTAACACCGGCTGGCCCGACAAGTCCGAGCCGATTGCGGAAGAGGCGAGTGAGTGCCCAAACCGTATCGTGCATCTACCATAAGGCTAGGTCGGATAAAACAGGTATTATATCCGTATTTTAAGGTATATACATATGCTACATCGTATGTTTGGGGTGGGGTTCGAGCGAGGTCGAACCGGTCAAAATCAAGTTTTGACTCTCGGATGGGTATGACGGTGGGTACACCCACCCACTGAGTGACCCGAATCGACACTATTCACTTAATAAAGGAATAGTATATAAGACTTTATGATTTCCTTCTTTCCATTTATTACCCTAGATACGTTTGGTGAGAAAAGTAGAGGAGAAGAAAGAAAGGGTAGAAGGAAGGAAGAGGAAAAAGGAAGGATTTCAGGTGGCTCGATCTTGCCACTTGAGTGAGGAGAGTAATCTTCAACTCGAGATTCTAGGTTGGAGGTAAGAAAATTGGGTTATGAACATTGATACCGCTTTAAACCCTTGATTGAGTATGGTTTCTTAAGATCTTGTAAACACTTTGAAATGATGAATCTAAGGCTTAATAGATGATTTATGTGTTGATCTTGAAGGATTTGAAGAGATATTGACAAGGTAGAAGGGCATTGTGAGTTGGAAGTGATTTGGAGGTTTGAAGTCATTCTTGAGCAAAGAAGGTAAGATGGTTCCCACTTGAATCTAACAGATCTAGCTAGAACCATCCTATAGGACTTTAAAGGTGTGAAGAATGGGTTGAAAAAGCCCTATTTGGGTCCCCAAGGAATGGAGGAAGTTGAGAAAGGCTGGGGTTTTCGCTCAAAACGGCGCGGTATAGGACAGGTGGTAGACCACCACAGACACCCCAGAGGAGAAGGGTTCGGCCAAACCGGCGGGTAGGACGGCGGTCCTACCGCGGATCCATACCCGGTCCCAAAAGCGGGTAGGACGGTGGGTGACCACTCAGAGACACCCAACAAGTGCAGATGTGATTTTATGGGTCGTCAGCCCAAATCGGATGGGACCTTCTTGTTTACGTTCAAATCGATTTTGGCGTCGGTTCATTAATTTTGATTCTAAAATGGTGAAGTATTAACCCCTCTCAATTATTAGGTTCACCGTCATACCCGATTCGCTCGGATCTCGCTCATGAGCAGGAAATCCTCGATACCTTCTGAGGAGTGGAGGCGTTTGGCCTTGTTTGGGGCATTTGTTTGGCATTCATATAACCATATCTAATTTAGTCATGTCATCATGAATATACTATATAGATTAGTCATTCCTCACATTGATGTGCATTTATGCTATGTTTACTTTTCAAATGCAAATTGAATGTAATGTTATATGTCGAATGTGGACATCATGTTGCATAATGCATCGATAGATTAGATGCCGTGGTCGGCTTGGAAGCGAATGCATTGGTGGCCCGTGGTATGGGACACGGAGGCACTATGTCGTCTTGCATATAGGAGCATGCGGTATTAGGATTCTCACCATCCGTGCTACTGAACCTTCACGAGGGTTGAGGTGTTGGGTTGCCATTTGGGGAAGCGAGGGTCGCGGTTGTCGGACCTTGTGGCGGTTAGGCATTACGCCCGTGAGTCGTGTAGGATAGCCGCAACCAGTGGTATTTCAAGAGGGCCAATCGTCTTGCTTTTAAATTCTTTGGAGTCAGACTGTCATTTAAATTTATTTACATTTCTATTGAGAGCGGTGGACGGCATTGTCTTTATTTTTCAGTACTCACGGTGGGCCTTCTCCAACAGCCCTATGGCGTATCAGAGAGGAGTTCGGCTCGTACGAGTATCTGGCCTTGTGGTTGTAGTAGCACTAAAACCAAAGACTTAGTAATGTTGATTAGGTGTCGTGATTTAAAATGACTTGCATGCCATGTAGTGCATATGATGTGATGTGTTGTGTGGTGTTGTGTGTGGTCCACCTCTCTACTCTGAGCTAGTGAGCTCATTCCACGTGCACCCTTTTAGATGATTTTGTAGGTCGGCATCGAGGAGCATGGGGTGGGTCCCACATCGAGTTTCTGAGGAGGACTGGTGGACCCCGATGAGTTTGAGCACGGCGTGAGCTGCGTGTGAAGGCTTCTTGCAGGACCAGTTGAGGCCAGTGAGCTCCGACCTTGGGATCGAGCCAGTGTGTACTCGATGTTTTGGAAATTTCACATATATAATTGATATTCAAACTTTATTCTTTTGTGTATATATATCATGCCTTGGCCCAAATGTATATAATTATGGTATCGCCATTTGGGTATCGGTATATAGGAATTATTACAGGTAAAACTTAGTCTTCCGCTGATTTGATGAGTTGATGTTAGTGTGTGTATCTTTGTGGTGGAATACGATTTGCGATGATCTGGCGGTTTGGGTTAACGGTGTTACTCGGTCACCGCTCGGTTGGGTGAGCAGGGTGTGACAATATAAACCCAAATGGTCTGAATGACAATCAATAAAAGAGACAAACTGTCGATAACCATTGACAGACATATAGCGGGATGGACCCCAAATATCAAAATATATCAATGAAAAAGGAGTGATACTTTTTTCCATAAATAGAATAAGTGATCCGAGTGTTTGACCAAAACATATTCCTAACAAAAAAAACTGACTCGAATTACATTTTTTAAAAGAAGGAAAAACCCTAGATAAAGTTCCCAAAAAGGGGATGTCCTAACCAACAATGCCACTGTAGTAACTCAGAGATGGGAGGTGTCGTAGAAGAAGTCTAAAGAGCCTAACTAGAGACCAATGGCCAATCATCATCAAGCAGGAACAGACCACCACGCACCCTACCAGAGCCAATCGTTACCCCTATCACCAGATCCTGAAAAACACAATGAGATGATAAAAGTGTGACTTTGTAATTAAGATTGGAAGTAAGACTACTAATGGCAATATGGTTAGTGGGAAAAAAAAGAACATGCGATACAATAGAAAGGGATAAAGAAGGGACACAACTAACAGAGCCTTTCCCTGAATAGTGTAATAAGTCTCATTATCTAACTTGAACCTACCATTACCAAGGCAGGTAGTGTATATGAGAAAAGAGGTAAGTGGCTTGTCATATGATCAGAATCTCCAAATTCTATAATCTAAGGGGTAAAAGGGATATACATAGTATGGCCACACTCACCCAGAAGGGGTGGAATGAGCAAAACTCGTAGTGGCTGATGCAGGAGAGTTTAGACGTGTCTAAAGACGCCAGAGGGCAATAAGCTCATCAAGTGATAGTGAGGCTACTAAGGTGCTAAGAGGAAAGTCAGAGTCAGGGTTCTCAATATGGTTGGCCTACCCAGGAGTACCGACACGATCCTTCCCTCGCCCTTTTAGATGTATCAGCAGGGTAACCATGAAGTTTCTAGTAGTGCTCCTTGGTGTGATGCTCCTTCCCATAGTAATCGCACTTTACTGGAGTCCTGGTAGAGGAGCCACTAAGTGCCAAAGACAGGTGCAGATCTCTCAGTAGGAGTGGTAACAAATTGTGGAAGTATAGTGGTACGTCGACTGTGCTCTGGTTAGATCATAGTATAGGCTTGATCTAAGGTAGGAAAAGGGTCATGACTCAAAACCTAGGACCACTGCTGATCAAACTCCACATGTAGACCTTTCAAAAAGTCATAGACCCGGCTCTTATCTTCTCGCTTCCAAAACTAGTGACATCTGTAAGGATAAAAGGAGTATATTCCTCATAGAAGTCAAGCTTAGACCATAGTGTCCACAACTTATAATAGCACTGTGACAAAGTGAGCCCTCTCTGCCTCAGATCACGAACCTTTAGGCGAAGCATAAAGATTTAAGCATTATTCTTCACATGGGAATAGATATCCTGAATAGACTTCCAGATCTTCGCAGCGGAGTCAAGGAGGAGATGGCCATGTGAAAGCTTTGGCAATATGGAGTTGACATGGAAGGCCATAACCAGAGATTTGGCACACTTCCACTTGTTAATCTTAAGACTGATGGTTGGACGCTTCATAGTTCCAGTGAGGTACCCATAGTAGCCACGGGACTTGATGGAGATGCAAACTGAGCATGACCACATAAGGTAGTGTGTAACATCAAGCTTGATAGCACAGGGAGGCAAGGTTGGAAGAGCCGTGGTGTCTCCGGCAGTAGAAGCAAACGAGCTTGTAAACATGGTTTATACTCAAGGGGACTGTACAAATAGAAGAGACACTAACTGGAGATAGAGATAGCGCAAAAAAACTAGAAAATGGTAGAAACACCAACAAAGACATCAAATGGAAAAGCACCCTAGTAATTGCAAACAATTTAAGGGCAAAAAACCCTATAAAAGTGATGAAACAAGGGTATAGGTCTCTCAGATCATTGTAAAAGAGAGTTTGAGAGCCCAAGGAAAGGATGGATGGAGGCTAGAAACCCTCTTGGTGGTTTAAGAACCTCCACCACGAGAGAGATGGAGGGAGGTGCAAATGGAAGGAGGAGTTGGGAGACAGAGAGAGAAATGAAAAAGAGAGAAAGAGATGGAGAAGAGAGAAAGAGTCCTTAGGGTTCAGAGCTTACTATATTGGATGGGGAAATGACTTATGTCAAATATAACACCAGCCTTCTTTATTTATAATAATAGAGAGAAAGTTCTACATTAAACCCCTTAGGGTCCGTTTGGAAACTGACACTTTTCCTAAAACCCATACACAACCCAAACCCCTAACAAGGGCTAGGGATGAGATGCTTGTGTGTTGGGGGGATGTTGAGGCTGGCATTGCTGAAGGGGGGCTGGTCTAACAAGGATAGGAGAGGGTTGCAGAGTGGGAACTAGTGTGGTGATGCTCTGGCGAGGAGGATGGGGTGAAGTGGGTAGCATAGGCTAAGGAGGGGGTGTGGATGGTCTTTCCTTGGAGGTGGTATGAGTCTTACAGATATTGGAGGGGTTAGGTTAGGAATGTCGTGGGGGTGGGGGGAGATCGACTGGCATTGGCATGGGGGTGCGGAGGGAGTATCAATAAATGAAAATAGTAATACTGGGGGTGTGGAGTGGGTGAGGTTAGCACTTAAGTGTTACTATGGGCTGCTATTGAGGAATATTACTTAGACCTAACAATGGCTGACACTTGACTAAGGCCATTATGACTATACTGATATGAAGAATGAAAAGCTCCTATATCATTCACATTATTATACATGTTTCACATGTAATTGTCAGTGGGCTCACTTTGTGGTCATGATACAACGTTTAAGTAGGGGTGTTAATTGGGATGGTTTTGGTTAACCGGGACGAGTTTTACCCAGTATTACCCTTTTGGGATAAATATCAGAGTTTTGTCCCAATTAACTAGTTCGTCCTAACCTTGTTGTACCAATTGATAATGGAATAGTTAGATTTCGGTCAAAGGCCGAAGCACTAGTCAATTAAGTCCAAATAAAGTAATTTTTAAGCCCATATATATTGAGCCTTTACACAATTTAGGATAAAAATAGATAAAATTATATGAGATATAAAGCCTATGGACTCAATGGCTCATTTTAATATATAAACATTTGGCCTAAGACAGTGACTAGTAGAGGTGAAATAGGGCTGGGTTTCTTAAAACCCTAGCCAAACCCTAGTTCCCCAGAACTCAACCTAAGCACAACCCAACCCTGTCGGGTTCATGCCCAAGCCCAGACTTGCCGAGCTTATGCCAACCCAACTCGGCCCTAATTGACCCTGATTGGGTTGGGTTGCCCCAAATTTGCCTTGATTTTTGTTAGGGTCGGGCTAATCCTGATTAACCTATTTGCAGTCAGATCGTGGTCGTTTAGACACCCAATATTTTCACCTGCCCCTGGTAATGATGATTTACGGGAACACTCTCAATCAGAGGAGAACTCGACACTTCAGTGACCTAGATACATCTTAAGACCCTAAGTTAGCCTAAAGCCCTAATCCACCGTACAACCTTAATTTGATCCAAGACCTCTATATAGCCAAATTATGCCTGATCTTGTGGCATATAATATTAGCATGCTATATATTGAAGAATTGATTTAAGTACTCTATGATGGTGTGGGAACGACATGAACAATGATTGCCGGAATAGCCTCAATTTACAATAGGGCAAGAGTCTTTCCTTACAAATCTCGATTTTTTTTTCTAAGCTAAATTAGAGCTCAACACACATTCTATTGGATAGTTCTCGAAAATACAATTTCAAAGATATAAGGTGTGCGAAAATCGGACCACTAGATCTCCCAAAATCGCTCTCAGTAAGAAGCCCTACTTAGGGAAAAATTGCCAAAAATGACCATTTTGCCCTTTAGCCCTCAAGATTTTGGTAGCCTTATGAGGTTTTTTGGCAGGCCTATGAGGTCCCAAATGATCATTTTGCCCTTGTTCCTTGCCAACTCCTATAAATAGGGTTTTTTCCCCATTTCAAGACGCAACAACAAACTAAGAGCTGGGGAGCTCCGAGATTTTGAGGAAAATCCTCTCCTCCCTTAGCCAAAGAGTCCTCAGATTCCGTTAGATTATCTTGACTTGATTTATTTTTCAAAACTTTAAAAAAAAAATCCCCCAAAAATTCCTAAAAGCCTTAGGGGAAGCCTTAGGAACACCCCAAAATGCCTTCCTAAACACACATATTCCTCCCATTCCTCGAGATTCGCTTGCCTCGATTTTCATACCAAACAAAAAAAATTCCCTAGCTTTTATAAAGTCATAGGAAGCCTTCCAACGCTGTTAGAAAGCCAAAAAAATCTTAAGATTGTCCAGATTTACTAAGATTCCTTCAGATTCTTGCATACCTAGAACTCTAATGAAGTTCCCAAAAAAATTCTCACAAATTCCCAAATCTTCTTCAAACCTATGAAAGGTTATAAGAAGGCCAAATTCTTCGAAGAATAAAAACAGACAGTCAAATCCACCTCCACCTGAGCAGGGGGACACTCACCGAAGTTCGTGTCACAACAACATGGGCTCTCCCCTCTCGACCTGAAATAGGGGTCAAGCTCAGGTATATTCTATAACTTAATAGCCATGATGTAGACTCTTAATTCATATGTGGTAGAAATAATCTAGCCAAGCATGTAGTAAAGGATTAATTCTAGAAGAATGTTCGTTCTTATGTGTCTTGTAGGAAGACCAGTTCAACCAGATGGAGTGGGTGCCTTATTTTTTTTGTAGCAGAATAAAACTTCACCATTCTCAAGGTGAATTTTGAAAAAAAAAAAAAGACTCTTCTCTTGGTTCAGGACATGTAACACCCTGGGTTTAGAACCCCTCAGTTCTGAAAGTAGAGTTTGGTGAGTTAGAACCCAAGGTTGGAAGTCCCTGGAGATAGAATTTTGGGTAAAGTGGTATAAGAAGGAGATGAGTGGAAGTGATGTGAAATGGGAAAAAATAGTGGAGGATGGACGTGGGGAAGGTCCTCTACAAGAGGGGATATCATTGGCTGAAGAATGGTTAGCAGGAAAGGCCACAACAGGTAACCATTGTTATAGGCCCCTGCCAACCGGCCAGTCGGTTGCAGTGGCAGAATACCCGAAAAATTACATTTTCTCTTGCGGGTCCCATTACTTAGCAGGGTTATTTTATCCACTTGTACCGTTGATTAGGGCATAATCATGGATCGTAATGCAATTGGTTACCCGTCAAACTCTAATTCCTATAATAAGTTATTTCAGTTTAAACAGGTAAGAAAAATGGGTTTTTACAAAAGGGATTTGCCAAATCGGCCATTTCTCTCCTTTTGGGGTTTGCGGAGGATAGAGAAGAGAAAGAGAAAGGAAGAGGAGAGGATGGAAGAAGGGAAAGGGGTGCTGCTACTGCTGTTGCATGCAGCTGTGGGCATGCGGCTGCGGTTGCGGCTGCCTATTGCTACCTGCAGCTACTGCTGCTGCTATACTCGCATGTGCAGCAAAGGGTGCACTACAGTTGCTACTCTCATACATGTATGGGTGGTGTGCTGCTACACTGGTGGAGCTAGTACAAGGCTTCTCAGCTTAAGATAGGATGGTATCATATATGACATCAATTGGGAAGGTAAAAATCCTAACCCTAGCTTGTCAATTTGAGTATGGTTAGAATCGGTTAAGGATGGTAAGAGCATGAATTCATCATTGAAAGTTGGGAATTTTGTGTGGGGACCCAGTACAGTCTCCCACAACAAAAGCCCCAACTGTGGAGTTCAATTGGGAACCCGAATAGGTATAGGGTTGTCCCATAAACCCTAAAATTTAGGGCTTTTCATATTAAGTTAAGATAGGACAAATTGGATGGTGGGAATTGCCCACACATGGTGCCAATTCCGATTTGGGACAAGTAATGAATTTAACAGCTATCCCAGAGAGCAAAATTGGATTAAAAGAGACCAACCCAGGCAAGGGGTGACCTGATAAATAAGAGAAGAGGGGTACGAGATTGAATAAGGGTGTTTTAAGGTTGGAACTTGTTGGGGAACAGTTCTGCCAACAGAGGCAGGGCTGTTAGGCTATAAAAGCCTATTCTGCCAAGGGAACTGGCCAGCCAGTTATGCCCTGATAAAACAGGTACAAAGGTGTGAACCCTATTGCATGTACTAGTGTTTACGACCTTACCCCAGAAAGATTGAGCCAAATGAGGGCTAGTCCTAGGACCTAAAGGGAAGTAAAAGCTATGAAACATGTTAGGTTAGAAATGACAGTATTGCCCTTACATGTGCCAAAGACTCCAAACAGGTACTCTATGGGCTAGGGGCAGTATAGGCACATCTCATATGGTAAATATGAACTAACTACATGTGAATTCATTTTAAAGAAACCAAGATTAAGCTCAATGACCATGTCGGTTGAATAAAGAACCTACATAGGTTGGACTGGAATACCAGTTGGTCAGTGGATGTGAATCCCAGCACAAGAATTCAATAGAGGTATAAGGAAGAATAATGATAATTATGGAAATAACATTTCAAATGTGTAAACTGATAATTTTTAGGAACCTAATGTATGCTTGGTGAGGACACATGTGATAGGTAATTCATTGAAAGAACTTCGAATTCAAGAAATCAGGTGAGTGGGTGTTTGTTTTGTTTTACAGAGTGTTTGTTATATGTTTTAAGTTTGCTTGCACATGTGGTATGTGATGATCTCTATGTTATGAATTTATTCTTATATAAAATTATATAATTTCATAAGATGCTTGTTTTATCGACTTAGATGTGAACAAGATTTATGGATGGATAGTGTGCTAGTAGATGGTAATGGGTGTAATATTGACGATCTGTGGCACAGTGTGGCCGAGGTTCTTTCCATTACCGTGGGTTTAGAGGTCAATTTTACACCTATGGCCACAGATGATTGTGATGGATGCATATAGGTGCATATGGTTAGGCTTACAACCCTAGTGCTATAACCCCTTGCAAATAGGGGGCAAGGTATTAGCTAATCCCACTCGGCGATAAGTCGTGGAAGACTACTTCGCCCAGATGCAATGTACTGTATCTTGAGAGCGCACAACATGGTATGACATCTTGTATGCATGGCTGTCAGATAGCATGGGGGCCCCGATGACAGTGTGGGATTCCAGGACCATGTTTGTCAGGAATTATCATTTAGGGGTTGACTGGGGACTAAGGCTCTAACCGGGACTGGTTGACTCTTGCCTACAACTAGCTTGTATCTCTGAGGCCCAACGTACAAGGTAGGGGATGGCAACTACATTGCTTATAACACTTATACCCATAGGCATTGAGACTTAGTAATTAGATGAAAATTTATAGATTAATAAATGAATCATGTGGATCTTGCATATGATGTATGTGGTATGTTAGTGTGGGTTTGTGTTGGCATTCATGACTTGTATGTGTGTGCTTGCATGCTCACCCCTCATTAATATCTATTTTTAGATACTGGTGCTGGAGCTTTGGCAAAGTAGGGACAGATTGGATATGCAGGTGTATTGCTAGACACTTGCAGGGACATATGACTTAATTAATGTTGTACATGATATATTATGACATGATTGGTTGTAAGATTGTATATATTTTATATTACTTGTAGATTGATTTATGAGTATATAATTATAAAATTTGGTATCACAGTAGTCTTGTCACCACATGTATTTATGCTTTCTATGGATCTTATATGCGTACTTTGATCAAGTAGCTGATTTGTAAGGTGGGTTTTGGTTACTGTATTGCATCTATGATCCTGGGTATAGTCAGGCTGACTGGATTGAGAATCCAGTGCCGCATACCTTAACCGTATTTTGGGCAGGGTGTGACTCTCATATTTTGGGTGGGGTGTGACAGGAGTCACAGGACATAACAAACACAACGAAAATTTCTTAAACCAAGAAAATAGTACAAATTTTGTCTTTTTTTTTTTTTTTTTTTTTTTTGCCCTTCTATTTGCTACCAAACACAGCCCAAGTGCAACAAACAAATCGAGAAATTTGGATTTATGATTCTAAGGAGATAGTTTCCCTAGAATCAGCAAACCAAACACACCCTAGGTTAGGTTTTAACCAGCAACAACATTGATAATTTGGGAGCAGCAATGTGGGGTCTTTCATATGGCATGGACGCGGTGGCATCCTTCAAGTTTGTGACATTAACTGCCAACCATACTCTCCGTACTCTCCTCTTTGCAAATGACATTCTCTTCTCTCCCCCTCTAAAGAAGCTTGGTGGAGATTTGGATCATATTATCCAGCACTTCGCCATGGGCTTCTCAAAAGGGATGATGGGATGTGACGTGGCTGACAATTGAGGAAGTTGCAGACGATAAGGGATTAAGGAATTTATCCTCCCTTGCGTGGTCATCGAATGGGTATTGTCTATCCTCCATGAATGTTCGTAAGAGCTCCCCTGCTCCTATATATACTAAGGCTCCCTCCCACCACAGATTTCACACAGAGAAGATCAATCAGAGCCATCACAAGGAGTAGAAGGAAAGGAAATGGCTTCTTCAATAATCTCATCGGCAGCCAGCCCTGTTCAAGCTACCAAGATAGCTCCTTTCACAGGTCTAAGTCTGTTTCGGCTTTTCCTGCGACACGCAAGCTTAACAACGACCTTGCTTCTATCCCCACCAATGGTGGCAGAGTCCAATGCATGCAGGTATGGCCTCCAGAAGGGAAGAAGAAGTTCGAGACATTGTCATACCTCCCACCACTCTCCCCTGAATCACTGGCAAAGGAAGTCGACTACCTGCTACGCATGGGTTGGGTTCTCTGCTTGGAATTCGAGTTGAAGGTTTTTTTTTTCACATTCCCCCCATTCAATCCCTTTTTTAAGCTATACCCATTAAATAATTACTCCATTACACTTTACACTTTGATTTGATTCGATTTGATTGTGTGATCGTGTGATTGTGTGAGCTATTTATAGGATGGATTCGCGTACCGTGAGAACCACAATCTCCAGGGTACTATGATGGCCGATACTGGACAATGTGGAAGCTGCCCATGTTCGGATGCACTGATTCATCACAGGTGCTGAGGGTGGAAGCTAAGAAGGCCTACCCCAATGCTTTCATTCGTATTATTGGATTTGACAACAAGCGTCAAGTGCAGCGCATCAGTTTCATTGCTTACAAGCCTCCAGGCTTCCAAATTTTAGAAAATGAGTTGATGCCTGCTCTCTTTTTTGATAAAGTCACCACTTTGTTTATTCTCTCTCTCTCTCTCTCTCTCTCTCTCTCTCTCTGCAATTCTCTTGAATTTGGTTGTTAAAGCACATGGATAATGGAATAATGGGTACCCAACTCGGCTTGATCTTTTGAAAGAAAGCTACAGTGTAACAATGTGGTACCAAACCCAGCTCCTTGAATTTAAAGCTCAAATCAAATTCCAAAGCATGCGAATTTGTGACAAACTAGCAACCTCTGAATCGAAGATGAGAAACCTAATCGTGGTTGAATATGGAACCAAGGAAATTGTTAGTATTGAACAAATATAAAGTGAAGGAAGCTTCAGTAATTTAAGGGATATCCAGAACAAAAGTAAGGAACACTAGAAGAAAAAGGGACATTTGCGACATTTTTTTGGGGACGGACGTAATTTTTGTCTCCTAAATAAATTATTCTGGACATATATAGATTTTGTCTCTACATTTTGACCATTTGAGACAAATAAATCTACCAATTGATACAAATAACTTACCGTCGTAATGTTTGAGATGGATTTTTCCATCACTACTGCGATTGAATTTTATATCTATTAAGACATACTATTTCTTGTCTCTAAATAAACAATTAGAGACATATATGGTTCTGTCCCTACGTATCTACCAATTGGGACAGATTCTTACCGTCCCATATTTTGGGACGGACTATTTCTGTCTCAAGTACTATAAGTTGGGACGGAGAAAACTCCTTTCTGCCTTCTCTCCCTTGTTTCCCATGAAGTGAGAGCCAAACCGTTATAAATCTCGAACTATCTCGATCGTCTTCCTCCCCAAAAGCTAAAACCCAAAGTCAGGTACGCTATTTTTCTCTCCCACTTCTCTCTCTCTCTTATGATTTTTATTGTATTTTAATTATTCCTTACCATTAAATCAGCATAAGATGGAACATAAATGCTACTTTGTGTCCAGAGGCTCTCTTCAAGTTAAGAGACCATGTTAAGTCTTGACTAAGTAATTGGAAATTTCCATTTTTGAGTCAAGCAGGAAGGGTCATAGTAAGTTTTGGAAAGACAATAATATGAGAACGGACACATATGGCAATTAAACGGGCCATATGGAAATAATATTTTTTAGAATTCCAGCACAATAAAATATGCATGGCAATGATATGATACGTGTTTAATACGATTGGTATATAAAAATCTAGGAGCAAAAATACAGGTTTATTTTGGTATTAAGAATGAAATAAAACTAGTTGTTTGCAACTAAATTCTAATATCACATGCTCTCATAAATACCTGAATCTAATCTAGTTTTCAATTGGGGATCATTTCTCAAAATTTTTTTTTTTTTTTTTTACATCTAATATTGATTAAGTTTTATCATGTTTATCATAGCCAATGCTGATAGGTGATGCATCAACCACTTTCTATCATAGTAAATAATAACATATATTTGTCAAAATAATAATAAGAATAATAGTATGTGGATATCATCATTGATATTATCTTATCAAATAAGAAAATCCACAGCAACCCCTACTGATGTGGATCCGTATTCTAAAATTGGAATCATATCGCGTATAGGTCCATTCAGATATGCAATAATTCAATCGTAATAATCAACAGTAGATTCATAATTAAACCAGGGTTTTAAATTGGGTGGCAAAATTATAATTAAATAGACTTGATAAGCTAATGGTTAAGAACAAGAGGGGTGGACACATAAGGTATTTGATTAATAGACTTAGGACAAACTTGAAATGAAGTTAAATAAAAGGTATATAAAGTAATAAAGGAGAGAAGGAGGGACAATACGGGAAGAATGGTTGGAATTAATAAAATAAAAAAGGAGACGTGTGTCATCCACCTTTTTCTCAAAATCGATCACTTTTCGGGAATGTTTGGCAGATTCAATGGAAGTTAAAAATGCATCTCAAGTTTAAAGTCATTTTATGGAAAGTTCTAATTGGAAGGGTTTTGGCTACAAAAACAGAAAACTAGCTTCCCTTCTATCAATTGCCTTGCGGCTTGTGTCATGAAGAGATAGAGTAGAATTAACACATCTTCTTTTCTTGTATTTTTTATTTTTTTAGACAAATTTTTATATCCGTGAGAGGCCTCTGCCACAGATACAAGGCTATGCAATGACCCTGTGCCCCTATGTGAGTGCATGGGCCTCAAAGAAAACGGATTCTCTTATGATTGTATCATCTCATGTTAGAAAATGGGTTGTTGACCTAAAAATTCTTTATCTTGATTCCCCTACAGCTGTTTCTTCGTGGGGAGCATGGTTTGTTACCCTCGACTTTGCTAGTTCTTCTGTCTCAGATCTCCCACTTTCAATTTCTCATTGCCACTTTGACCATGTGTCTGCTAAGTCTAGATGGGCTGCAATATGATTGTTTCAGAATATCTTTGAGTGTGCCTTTGTGGATTTTGGAAATATAGGAAGCAGAGAAGGAGCACAAATAAAGGGACTGCATCAAGGATTATAGGGGCCGCTGCAGATGGGATTTCCATCACTAGATGTGGTTCGATAGTTTAGAGATGAAGATCATGCCAATTGGCAATGGACTTTAGTGTCTATTTTGAATGGTTTACACAATGTCTAAATTTGTATCCATTAAGCTGAAAGATCAAATAGTACAGGCATGGATATAGTGGCTGTATTAGGTATATACATTCTCATTCTAAGAATGTGCAATCACATTCTGAAAATACAAAATGCATGAATTCTTATGTGAGAATGAGAAGATTGTTTGGTCAGGTGCTCCCACTTAAATAATTCGTTCTTATGTGAGAATGAGAACATTGTTTGGATACAAATCCCCACTCAAATGCATTCTTGATTTTAGAATCTTCGCATTCCTTTTCAGTTGACAAAAAAATCCTTTCAACATTTCATCCGACAATTTCATTAGCAATGATTTTGTTATGTGCTCATGTCCTTGCACAAGTACAGTGCCGAGATGGAATGACGTGATCCACAATATTGTTCAACTCTTGGGAATACCCTTTATTCTTGTTCCTACCTATTTTGAAAAAAGGGAAATAGGATTAAGACAAGATAATAGTTTCTTTAGAGGGAAAACTAACCTCAGAGGGATTCGGATCCTCTATAGCACAGGGGTGCGCCGCAGATTCTGTAGCGCGGTTCCATATTGTAACAGATAGCAGAGGCTCAATCCTAAGGTGTCGGTTAATGCCAATGTAGAGAAGCTCCTGGACCAGTGAAGAACCAGATATCTCGATGCGCATAACCTATCCGGCTCATACATGGAGCCCTAATTCGAATTTTTCAGAAATGAACTTGTGATTCCAATGCCCTTCTTCTCCGGCGAGATCCCTAACAAATACTTTGGAATTTCTGGCAAAAAATACTCATCAGTGGTAACGCACCATGTGGATTTAGTGGAATAAAGTAAGTCCGAATCCAACAGGTCTTGGAACGAAGCAGACCAATCAAGAAGCATGCAGCCGAGCTACATTCTCGATAGGTGGTCACTATCTGGGCTTGGTATAGCATGACCAACCCACGTTACTATTAGTGGAGTTGCGCATACACATGAAGGTAGGTGCGCAGGAACGGCTGAGCCATATCCAAATACGGTTAGGGGTCCCAGCAGGACAAATTCCAAGCTACATTTGAGCGGTCGGAATACAACAGCACCCTTAAGCCTGGTAGGGAATAGAGCGGCTAGCTGTCGGGTGATTGGCAATCGAGCTACTGAATCAATACCGTTTGACTCTCGACGTTTGTGGGGTTCCTTAATGGAACACGTTTGATATGAGGAGAGATTCCTAATTTAATACATAATCTCCAAGCAAGGATCAAATCTATCCAAATCAAGGAAGGACACCCATAAGGACTCCAAATCTCCCCTAGAAAGAAGAAGACATCACAGTACACGAGGTATATGAGAGGTTCCCATAACTGATATATCTCCCAAAAACACCTCCAAGTATAACTCCTGCCTTATTTGAACTCCTACCAGTGGGAGGAGACTTGTCTAATTGGGACTTCGTTAGTGCCACTCCACAACTATAAATACTCAGGTAAGCCCCCTTCACAAGGATCAATTTTTTTCATTCTTACTGGAATTACTGTTTCCGAGAGATCTAAATTATACATCAGAGTCTCTGCCAGATCGACCCGACACACACTCATGTTTGTTCCTCTGTGTAGGATCCATGGAAGCCTAAACGATTTCTTGATGCAACATATTCAAACCTCATCTGGTAAATCCATGATGGTTTCATATCATGGCCGATCATGAATTTCTTTTCTTCTTTCATATACCAAATCATGAATCGCTCGAAGAGTTTTTTTTTGTTTTTTGGTAAAGGCTTAAAGAGTATTAGGATCAGTAGGATCAGCATATCATGTGTACGCCATCAGCAAAGCATAAATTTCTTTTGTTTTATTCAACTATTAACTGCATTGAGCATGCTCACAAAAGGCCCCAACTATCATCCGGCCTGGCTCAAGCCGCCCAACCGGATCTCGCTTCCAGTCCGCCCCGCCCCATCTGCCGATCAAGTTCAGGTTCAGTTCTTCTCAGGACTAACCCCGGCCCTCAAACCAAGAACTGAAAAAAAGGGTTTGTAGGGGAGCATTATTGCCCTGTGCCTAGACACACGAGAGAATCGCCCCACCGCGCCATGAAATGCCAGACAACTACTTTATTGATGCTTCATCGCACGCTCCCATTGACCCCATACACGTGCAAGGGCCACTCTCCCACAGGGAACACTTCTCCTTCTCACACCCTCAATTAATCATAAACCTCATTTTGCCTCCGACAACTGGTTTGGAAATAAGACATCAACCCAACTTGGCAGTGGCGACAACTCTGATTTCAGCAACAATCATGCTCCTTCACAAAAGGGCTTTTTATCTTCAAAAATCAGTTTTCACAGTGGAGTTCCGTAATCACCAAATTCCAGGTTTACATTGATAGTTTAGAATTCAAGGTTCATGGATTCATGGTCTAGCGCTTACGTTCAAGTGTTAGGGCCATTTCTGGTGACAATACTTGAGAAGAAGAAGACTACTAAATATGATTCAACAATGAATGGGCAAGATGAAATGAGCTGCTAAAATGGATGGCTGTGATCTTTTGTGACATGGGCCGTGTCGCAAATGGCTGTTAAAACTAATTAGAACCTTCATCTCTTTCGGAAAAGACCCGACTTCTTGAATTGAAATTATGATCTCTGAACAAAGTTTTTGCCATCGAATGACCTTCCAGAATTCAGAAATTTCCACCATTGATGAGTTGGAAATCGGGCATTGGAAGTTTCAGCCAAACAGATACCTCAGTTGAGAGGTTCAATATGACATCAGTTTCACTGTTCTTTTATCACTCAAACCCCAGAATGCCTTCACTATATACTCTCAAAGATGGTCAATGTGACCCACCACTTCTTCCTCCTGCAGGAAAATGGGTCTCTGGCATACTCTATTGGACTACCCAGATTCATCATCTAGTTTCTCTTTTCTTTGCAACTATCAAGAGTAGTTACCAGTAAGACTGCAGCTCATTTCCAATTTAATAAGATCAAAGACTAGGGTAAGAATATTCAATTCTGACAAATTAATAAGCCTGCCTCACACTTTAGAGAAGAAAACTCCATTTGCTTAGCCGCTACCAAATTAAAAGGCAACCAAATCTAAATCCCCCGCAGCAAATCCAATAAACAGGAATCTTAAATCTAGGGAAGGCTCAACGTCGAGCAGGGCCACGCTTATCATAAGGTCCCCACGCTCCACCATGGCCATCACCAAAAGTGCCACTAGGGTATCCGAATTCAGAGCTTCCTTTCAACAATCCATAGCCTCCACTACCTACAATGGAGAAAAGAAAAGAAAAGCCTTCAACACCCCCACTTACAAGAGCTCACCACCCTAACGAATTTCAATAGAACTCTGAGCTCCAGAACAAGAAATTAAAGTCAACTTACCAAGTCCACGTGCTCTCTTCTCCACTGCTAGGTGCTCTGCTCGCAGCTTCTCAATTTCACGAGCCATTGAGACCAGATTTTTTTCCATTGCTTGCTTCTGTTCCATTTGCTCAGCATTCGCTTTCTTCTCATACTCAAAAGCCGTTCTGAAGACAAAGCCCACGGTATTCAATTTCAAGTTATCTGTTACAAAATTTAGTCAAGAAGTCGTGTCTTCATTGACAGACTACTTTTAGAAAGTACTAGACACTTCAATGTGGAAAGCAAAAGAATTCGAGTAAAAGAAAACATGGTAAAGAATGGAAAAACCAATCAATGATTAGCTTCATACCTGGTTCTCACAAGCTCCTGACGCAAACGATCAATGTCTGCCTTCATGACATGTAATTGTTTATTCTCAGCTTGCAATTGGGTCAGGTCCTGTGTGAGATTCTGAACCTGGGAAGAGAGATCCTGTCTCAAAGCATTTAGTTTCTGAGCTTCAGCTCTTAACTGCAGAACTTCTACCCTCAGAGGCTCAGTAGCACGAAGCTCAGCTTCTAGCTTCAGTCCTCTCTCAATTAGCTCTCGTGCCTGTCCCTCCTTGTCAGCCCGGAGTTTGGGTATCACCTGGCTCAACCTGTGGATTTCATCTTTTGCAGCAGCTAGCTCCCTCTGCAGAATCATATGGTCATCAGCCAAATGCCTATTCTCAGCAAGAATTCTCCGCATCTCTTCATGTTGGATTTCAAGCTCCTCTTCCAGAGCTGCAGGGTGAAGAGGCAGGGGCCCTGGACCTCGGTTCAAAACTGGCCTGGGGCCATCACGAAAGCCTCGGAAACCATCATTCATGGGATGGCGAGGCATGCGATTCCTCCCTGCCATACTGGAGAGTTCCTGTACAAGGAATGATGTAATCAACAGTGAAGGGAAATGCTAGTGACTTAAAGCCTACTCAATGTCGTACAGTGCAGAGGAAAAGCTGAAGAGCTTTCAAATGAAGACCACTTACTGCTGATATTTGGCTTGTAAAGGAGGAAAATACTTGAAAAAAACTCATCATAAACATCCATCCCCATGCTTGATTATGAAACTAATGAAAATCTAAGACATAAAGGAATGATTTTCCTGCTTGCAGAAACTAGCAAAAATTATGAACCCTCCACCCTGTGAAATATTACACAGCTAGGCCCAATTTCTTCTGCTATAGAGTTTCAATTTATTACCAAAACTCTTGGAGTGCCACATACAAGAGAAAAGCACCTCTTCCTCAAATTAGAGATTCATCTTGATAATTCGGATTTCCACCAAGTATCAAGTCAATAATATCCCAGTAATTAAGGATCTCAAAAGGTCATATCTAACAGAGTGCCTTTTATCCCCACAAATATTGCAGCTCTTACCCAATTAAGATGACAAGAAACATTTATATGGAAGGAGAAGAATTATTCATGGGTTAATACACAGTAAGAGAAATCTCACAATCCTTTCCAGGACACTGGCTCTCGAAAAACAGGGAAATGTTCAAATCTACAGTCTAAGCTCTCAACTACCTGGGACCATGATCCCTAATGTTGTAAAGACACTATTTTCACAGAACCAATTGTTTTGTTTCCACCAAAATACTTTTTTCTATTTTTCCTCCTCAGGTTCGAACATACAAAACTTTCAACCGTTTTGATGTTATTACCTAAGAGACATGGAGTGTTTGATAGTATTGTTTATTCGCTCATCTATTCCAGTAACAGACATCCTCAATGATAATTCCGCGCAATAAAAATAATTACTAGTAGTCCTCTAACATCCACAAGATATGATACACATCAGTTAGCCATATGATTATGATCCCAAAGGCCACCATGAGACAAGTCCTGAAACCACCCCACAACAACAACCACGAAAAAAAAAAAAAAAAAGAAGAAGATGAAGAAGATTTGGCCCACAAAAAAAGAGAATCAATGGAACTGAAGGAAAAAAAGGTTAAGCGGATGGAGAAGCTGTTAAATGATTCCAGAAATGGTCAGCTTCTGTGAAATCTGCTTATTTATTTATTTATTTAAAAAGTATAATCTGTGGATCTGATAGTATTGTTTATTTGCTCATCCATTCCAGTGACAGACATCCTCAATGATAGTTCCTCCCGATAAAAATAATAACTAACAGTCTCTAACATCCACAAGATATGATACCAAAGGCCAACATGAAACAAGTCCTGAAACCGACAACCACCCCCTCCTCCCACCCCCCAAACCCAAAAAATAAATAAATAAATAAATAATGAAAGGAAAAGAAAAAGAAATATGATTTGGCCCACAAAAAAAAGAGAATCAATGGAACTTAAGGAAAAAAGGTTAAGGGGATGGCAAGGCTGTTAAATGATTCCAGAAATGGTCAGCTTCTGATGAAATCTGCTAATTTCATTTATTTATTTTTTAAATAAGTATAATCTGTTTTTCCAATTTTCACCACTCAAATACATTAGAACATCCAATGAAAGCTCGTTGTATACAACTTCTGAAAAATGTAACTTGTCATCCTCACTAAGTGAAGGCATGGCAAAACAATTTCTTTACCTTGATTGGTCTCTTCAGCCACCTTTTGTGGTACATGTGTGATGCAGGACAGCCAAGAATCTAAAACTCTAGGCCATAGTTGTCACGGCACCATCGCGACCCAAGGAGGTGGAGGGGTGGCTAATCGATTTGACTGTGAATCGCTTGCTATGGCGTTGCCATGATGACCATATCGCCATAAAAAATCAACATGACTTATTGACATTTAGAGAAATGCTCTTGTTCTATAATAAGTTTTATTAGTCAAATAATTTTATTTTTAGATGAGACTTTTTGTATTAGATATAACACAAAACCAGTTTTCCAACAAGTCTAAGGTTACTTAAATGATTAAATATGAGTTGTTATGACAAAGTTATGCTCTGGTCAAATTTATTCTAAAGTGTGCGAATGCTGTTAAATCACCTGAATGGAAATAATTTTATGGACATAAAAAATAAAAATAAATAAAAAGACTATTCTACCGGACTTTTGGTTTTTAGCAATGTTCTACTATAATAAGATTTATATAATTTTCAGAATTGAGAAAAACGTTAGCATTTGAAAGTTGAAAATCTCTCTACAACCAAAAATCCAGTTTTCGTTCTTGGACCGGGGGGTTGAATTTTTATCCTTTTGGAATTTGATTTTTAAACTATTTTTATTGGATTAAAATAGGGGGTATTTGCTTATTTATGAATAATATTTTAAGAAAATGAAATAACAAAATATAAAAACATTTACTTTAAAACTGGAAATGCACGATAGGCTTTGTCAAATAGATCAAAGAGAGTCTCTGATGACAGAATAAGACATACCAGCAAAGAAGAAGAAGGTGATAGAAGAACAATAAGGTTCAGACATAGGGCTGTCAACAGGTACCCATTTACCCACCTTATCTAAACATCATTTGAAGGGTAAGGATGAGGTTACTATACTGTTTTAAGTTCGTAGGGAGGGTAAGAGAAAGGTCCACACCATTCAATTAAATGAGTAGGGAATGGGTGAAGTAGATCAAAGCACGAGGAAGAAGAGAGTGAACAGAAATTACTGTTCATGCAAAGAGTGCTGATGCCCCATATGGTCCTTCTAGAAGCATACAGCTGTCCCATCAGATTTGGAAGCAAGAAGAATAGAAGAACTCCAGATCTGCCCATCTATTTCAGCAAGAGTAGTTTCTAGTATATGTTTCCTTTTTTGGTTTTCTTGGGAAGCAAGTTTGTTTTATTTGTTAGAAGATATTAGACTAATACTAGTTTCTATTTCCATGTTTACTTGGTTAGCAAGTAGCTTGGTTTAGGAAAGAGTAGTCTCTTAAGTCTTAGTTTCTATTTTCCAAAAGTTTCCAAATTTAGTAGTTCTTATTTGTAATCAACTTTAGAGCCTATATAAAGCCCAGAATCGATTGCAATGGTGAGTCATGAATTAATAAAGTTTATTTGTGAGGAATGCTTACTCCTAGACCTGAGATAGGTTTGTTCATCAACTGAGAGAGTTGACGGTGAGAGACCCAGGCTGAGATAACCATTCCCCTACACCCCCCCTCTTTCTTCTACAATCTCTTCTCACCCTCTTCCCTTTCTTATAGTTTCTGTTTCATCATATTTGAGTGAGTGATTGAGTGATTGAACTATGTCTTTTTGAAGCCCTTAATGACTAGCAGCAGATTGAGTTGAAGACAGTCCAGATTCTCCCACTCGATACAGCAGAAATTGGGTTTCTTGGAGAGACGGTCATACATCAGATCTCCATAACCTGAAGTCCAATCAATTAACCCTTTTACGGTTTTGTTCCAGTCCCCTAGAGGAGTCTTCAAAGAGGTTTGCAGCCCCATCTAGGCCTTCTACTTGCAGCCGCAGGATTTCTCCTCTAAATTGTGAAACCCTAATGTGTCCTTCTCCGGAAAGCGAATGGTTTGCGAACTACTTGGAGGAATTCAACCAAATTTGGAGGATAGTTTGGGGATATTATTGCCACATTCAACTAAAATTTCAGGCTCATCTGAGCCACGATTTGTGAGTTCTCAAGTTTTCCCTATTTCAACCCATATTTCAAATCCTGCATGGGGTTATGGGTTCTTTGTGATCTATCCTGACATCAATGGGTAAGAGACTCCTACTGTCCCCATTTACCTGTCTAGATAGGGATTAGGGACAGTTAGGTACTTTTGGCACATACATACAATAAGGACATATATAGTCATATGTTAATGCCTAGTCCATAAACTCACAATCCATCCCATCTAATCAATCCATAAGTCTTAAGCTTATAACCCATAGCCTCTTGAAAATCCCCCACAAGAAGGTTAGAAGAACATAATAAACCATTAACCATGTTACAGTTTACCCTCAGGGTATGCAACTTCCTACCCCTACCTTACAAAGTGAGAGAAAGGGTATAGACCTCCTCCACCCCTTGGAGGGTACAGGCATGGCCATCAACGGACCCAACCTACCCGGTGTCAACCGATTCAGATAAAAACAAGGAAACAGGTTTAGGATTGGACTGGGAACGAATGAAAAGTGGTCTATACTCCTCTATTTGGTGATCATGTTACTCACTTGTGCAGACGTAGTGCAAAAGCACTATGACAGCAATGTTGGTGACACTTGAAGGATGATTTGCATTTGAAATGAACGCATGTATGAAAAGATCCAAGTTCCATGAACTCACTGCTCCCTTAGCTTTCTGTTATGGAAGATTAATTGCTATAGCCAGTAGAAAGTGAAAAATCCAGAACTCAAAGGTGTTCCTTGCAATTTTCTCCATGAATTCAATCTTGAGGTTCATTTCAACCATGTTAACAATTCCAGAGGCACTTCTTCAAAGTTTGATGATATTTTGAAAATTTGATTAATTGTCCAGAGAATTACTGCTTCCCTTGTCACGGAGTCAAATCGATCCAAGGCGTGGAGGGGTGGCTAATCGATTTGGCGATGAATCGCCCGTTATGACGTTGTCATGGCGGTCAAATCGCCCATGTGTCATTTTTTATTTTACCTATTTTCTAAAGTTATTTAGTATGCTATTTTTTTATTTTCGCTATTTTTTAAAGTTATTTAGCATGTTACAAGCCTATAATATATATCCTATAACATATAAAACCAACATTAAGCAACATCAAATCATCAAAATCAACATAGCCCTATCAAAATCACCTTGCATTTTACAAAAAATCGACCGCCTAGTGAATCAGGCGTGACCTGACGTCCATGGCGGTGCCATAGAGACGCCTATCAGCCAATGGCGACCGCCATTTGTGAGTCACGTAAATCGTAATACTGCCATGAACTTCTTTTTCAGTTAGGACGCCAAATCGCCGCCTTGCCATGACAACTATGCTACTTCCCTTTCCTACTAGCATAAAGGCTTCAAACCAAGGGAAGGACAATATTCACATGCTACAGTTAAGAGTGTATGGATCTAAGTACCTAGCCTCAGACAGGAAATTTCATTGATTGACCTAGATTCAAGTTCAAGCTTTAGCAGAATCTCCAAGAGTAGAGCACCCTTATTCCTTGCATGCAAACTCATATCATTTGCAAGAAGCAGATGACACAACTGAAGCTGATAAGGTATTATGTCAACTTCATTTTCAGTATGCTGATATTTCTAAAGTGCAAGGAAACTACGGCACCGTTTGACAACGTTTCATTTCTGCGTTTTCTTCTTCCCAGAAATGGAGAAACAGCCTAAAAAGCGTTTGATAAAGTTGTTCTGTTTCACCTGTTTCTAGAAACATAAATCAAAATTTATGCCTATTTACAATTCTAGAAACGACTTTGACGAAACAAGTCGGACTTGTTTCGTCGTTTCTAGAAACGAATTTGAGAGAAAAAAAAGGTTGTTGTGTCCGATAAATCTCTCAACTATTTAAACCTAAAAAGAGGCAACTGAACCCTCTCTCCCTTTTGGACATCCGATGATACTATTGGGTTTTTTCATGGCATTATTTCTACAAAAAACGTTTCGAGAAATATGGTTACCAAACACCAAAAAACCGTTTTGTTTCCGAAAAAGTGAAAAGCCGTTCCTGCTGTTTCTAGACACAGAAACAGCAGAATCATTATCAAACGGTACCTAAGATTTCTACCAAAAATAACAATATTTTTCAAGCAAACAACCAAAACACCCCGACATAGTATGTAAAGAACATAAACGAAATTATAGCGGTTATGGTAAGTGCTCCCCCAAGGGGCGTGCTTGGTCCAATGGTAAGGTACCAATGTTGCGATCTGGTGGTCAAGCGCTCGAAACAGTGATGTAGGGGATTCCTAGGTGGCTAGGTTTCTACAAGATTAACTAACCACATAAGGTAAACTCAAGGGACTTGGGTTGGATAGAGTAAGGGAAACTCAGCAAACAAGATTGACATGCAAGTAAAGTGAGATTAATGACTAATGTAGCAATGAACAATAATAGTCTAAGCATAAAGCACATAAACTCACTCAATCTTCAAGTGGGAATATGGGGTAGGAAACATGGCAACAACTATATGTTAAGTTTAGCACGAGTCAATCAAGACATTAAGCAAACTAGGAAAACCAAACAATGCCTAAAATCAACCAACTAATGAAAGGTAAAACAGCAGAAGTTTCTTTAGGAAAAAACAATAAGTATTGGATTAAAAAGAAAAGGTATATGTTCAGATTTCAGTGGGGACTAATGGAGGTAATAGCAGCCAACGAATGTAGAACAGGGGGGTTTTTTACTTACTTTCCTGTTGTATGAAGTCTGAGGAGAAAAGAAGAACCCGAGATCCTCCAAAATAAAGAGTTGCAGTCCAACCTACTTGATGAAGAACAGCAGTCTCGATTGTTGGAGAAGTTCCAACAGCAACCCAGTTGGGGGTTTTCTCGATGGAGATAAATCTCTAATGATGGTGAACAATTTCTGTAATAGGACAGAAGCAACAAGAAAGACAGAAAACAGAAAACAGAAAAGAGAGGGATGAAGGTCGAGAAAGGGAGAAGGAGAATGGGAGAAAGAGCCGTGAGAGAGAGAGAAGGCTAGAAACAGAGGGAGACCGAGAGTGAGAGATGAGAAGAGGGAGAGGGCAGCGAGAGAATTCGTAGGGGGGGATTGGGGGGCTGTTTTGCCTTCAATAATCTTCATTCATTCATTAATTAGAACCTTCGGCCATTGGCCTTACAATGTACTTATAAAATAAACTCCTAAGAAAAGGAAAAGATCCAAACAGAATCTACTAAATAAAGTGTTCTATACTTTAGGAAACAAATAAGAGAAATAAAAAAAGAAAACAGAATCTGCAAAATACATAGGAGTCCTAACCTTTTAGGGACATAAAAACACTACTTAATTAAAACAGATTCATTTCCTAACAGAAAAATAAAATAAATAAAATAGGTAAGAAGTCCTCTTCCTGCGTTGACTGCTAGTGGGGCCCATATACAGCTGCTTGAGTTCCTGTGTGCTCTCCAAAGGTGGGCCCCAATCTGATCCTTAACCATCCAACCACATAGAGTCCAGATTGGATGGTTCTCTGTGCCGCCTCCTCTGGTAAACCCGAAAGCTTGGTCTGATGTCCCCATCAACTCTCCCCGGCTTGAAAGAATTCACCACCGGTGAATTAAGACTCATGTGATGCTCAAGCAGATCCGGGTTCAGTTGTTGGATTTCTTGCACTATGATCCAAGTGTTGTCAATTTTCGAACGTCCTCGCCATTTTACCAAGAACTCTCTAGAACCTCCTGTGTGTGGATACAATCCTCTCATCAAGGATTTCTTCAACTTCTTCAGTTCTCCTTGTGACCTTAGGTACAGGTGGTAAGGAAGTTGGGGGAAGTGGTTGGGTTGGTTCAGTAGTATCATCAAGGGTGAAAGGGAAGTCCTCAAGGTCATCAGGGTAAAAGGGGGTAATGGTAGAGGCACCATAGTATAGGACAAGATCTTCCACGTTGAAAATGTTACTGATTTTCATACTAGCTGGTAGATCAAGGACATAAGCATTGGCACTTATCCTCTTAAGTACCTTGAAAGGACCTGTGCTATGAGCATGTAGTTTGCTCGCTTTTCCCCTAACAAAATGTTGTGGCTTAATTCTAACAATCACCATATCGCCCTCTTGAAACTCTTGTAGCCTTTTGTGCACATCTGCCTTTGACTTATATTGATCATTGCTCAGTGATATCTGTCTTTTTATACCTACATGCAAATCATGTATATGTTGAGCAAAAGACTCGGCTAACTGGGAGGTCCTGGAACTAGACAAGACTGGGATAAGGTCTATGGGTGCCCGGGGCTAGTATCCTGAACAGATCTCAAAGGGGGACAGATCAGTGGTACGGTTCTTAGAACTATTATATGCAAACTCGGCCTGGCTAAGTATTGGATCCCAACTAGTAAGGTGTTCTCCTATGAGGCAACACAATAAATTCCCTAAGCTCCTATTGACAACCTCGATCTAGCCATTGGTCTGAGGTGGAAAGCGGAGGGAAAACGGAGCTTCGTGCCCATAATCCGCCACAGGGTCCTCCAAAAATGACTAGTTAACTTAACATCCCTATCGGATTCTATGGTGAGGGGCAACCCATGGTACTTGACAACCTCATTAAAGAAAAGTCTTGCTACTGCAGATGCATCAAAGGTCTTAGAGCATGGGATGAAATTGGCCATCTTCGAGAAGCGGTCCACAACCACATAAACAGAATCATGGCCTCTTGAAGTTTTTGGTAGACCAGGCACGAAGTCCATGCTAAGGTCCTGCCAAGGGGAATGGAATGGGAACGGGTAGGGGAGTGTACAAACCCATGTTTTGCTTTTGTTGTTTGGCAGTTTAGCATATCCTACACTGACTCACAACTTTAACATCCTCTTCAGTCTTAACCAAAAGAATCGGTCCTCAACGAGAGTGATGGTCTTATCTCAACCGAAATGGCCAATGACTCCCCCAGCATGCAATTCCCAGATCAGGAAATCTCAGAGTGAAGTCCTAGGAATGCACAACTTGCTTCCTTTAAAAAGGAAGCCCTCCCTAAGTAGGCAATCCGAGCGGTTGACCAGGTTGACTTCACTCAAGGAAATGAATGGCTCACTAAAATCAGGACAGGTGGGGTATTGTTCCTCAACTCGCTCGAACCCTACAACCTCTACACTCATTGGTTGGAGTAACACACTAGCCCGACTCCTAGCATTGGTGCGACTAAGGAATATGTTCACCCGGCTCAGTGCATCTACAGCAGTATTCTCAACACCAGGTTTGTGCTTGAGTACAAAAGTGTACTCTTGGAAAAACTCAACCCACTTGACATGTCTCTAGTTAAGTTTCTTTTGGGCACTCAGGTATCTCAGAGCCTGATGGTCAGAGAATAGCACAAATTCTTGTGGTAAAAGGTAATGTCGCCAATAGCGCAACCGCATAGAATTCCTTGCCGTATGTGAAATATCGTTGCCTAGCTTCATTAAGCTACTCACTAAAATAGGCAAAGAACCACCTATTCCAATACCAGATGCATCGCAATTCACTTCGAAGACCTTAGAGAAATCCAGGAGGTGCAGGACTGAAGCTTCAATCATAAGCTTTTTAATCTCATTAAAGGCCTTCGTAGCACTCTTAGACTATTGAAATTCCTTCTTTTTCATGCAATCGGTGATAGGAGACATAATGGAACTGAACCGGTAAATGAACCTCCTGTAGAAAATGGCTAAGCTATGAAAGCTTCGTACCTCATGGATATTAGTTGGCTCAGGCCACTCTACAATCGCTTTCACTTTCTCAGGGTCAGCAGATACTCCCTGAGTTGACACAACAAATCCTAAGAAGATGTCTTGATCACTCATGAAGGTGCACTTCTTGAGGTTAATATAGAGTTTCTCTTGTAAGAGCACATGAAAAACCTTCTGTAAGTGATCCAAGTAGGAAGACAGGGTCTTACTATAGATGAGGATGTCATCAAAGTAAACCACTAGGAACTTGCCAATGAATGGTTGAAGCACTTGATTCATTATCCTCATGAGGGTGCTAGGTGCATTTGACAAGCCAAAAGGCATGACTAACCACTCAAATAGGCCATCCTTCGTCTTGAAGGCTGTCTTCCACTCATCTCCAGGCCTAACCCTAATCTGGTGGTACCCGCTCTTGAGATCAATCTTCAAAAAGATCAAGATTTAGCCATCATATCTAACATGTCATCAAGCCCAACGATAGGGAACCTATACTTGATGGTGATCTTATTGATGGCCCTACTATCAACACACATACGCCAGGTGCCATCTTTCTTTAGTGTGAGCAAGGCAGTACAACACACGGGCTAAGACTTTCCCTAATGAATCCCTTCTGCAACAGTTCATCCACTTGCCATTTGAGTTCGGCATGTTCTTTAAGATTCATTCGGTAATGGCGTAAGTTCGAGAGAGAGATCCTGGAACTAAGTCAATAGCATGCTGGATGTCACGCATAGGTGATAACTCATCAGGTAGTTCCTCAGGAATAACCTCTCGAATTTCCTCAATAAGAGTCGCACTTCTCTAGGAGCCTCAGTGAATAAGTCACCTATCGGTATTACTCTATATGGCAACTAGAGCGTAAACCACCTCTGACTCTTGACACTCTCCTTCAAATTGTTGTTGATTTAAAATATTGAGTGTTTTAGTGGGGGTGTGTTTAGATGTACTTCCCTTGTGTTCTGGAACCCTAACTTCCCTAGGGGCACTGGTGGTCAGTCTAATTTTCTTCCCTTTGAACTCAAAGACATAGGTGCTAGACTTCCGTAATTGGTCACATCCCGGTCATATAACTAGGGTCTACCTAGGATGATGTGGGCAACATCCATCTCTAGGACATCACACCACACTCGATCCTCATATCCTGCAAAGTATAGGAGAACTAAACACCTCAGATCAATGGGAATGGTGGACTAATCAACCCGAACAACCTTGTAAGGGTTAGGGGGTTCAGGTTTGAGGCCCATTCGAGCAACAGCGCTCTTGGCTACCACATTCATGTAACTCCCGCTGTCTATGGCGACGCGGCAGTTCTTGCCCTGATGACATGTGTAAGTGATGAAAATATTAGTTCGCCGCCAATCATCGCTACTCCTAGGTTGTGAGACCATACATCGCACAATGCCAAGCTTGAGGTCACCGGCCTCCTCGATGTTCTCATCAGATATGGTCTCATCTGGTCGATAGTCCTCATACTCATGGTCCTAAAAACCCTCTTGGTCACATTCTTCAGGGCTCTGCTCTCCCACATAAAGATTTCTATTGGGACACTCTCTGGAGAAGTGACCAAACCCGCGACACTTGAAGCACTATTGTTGGCCATTACTCTTGGGTGCTTCTCCCAAAATTCCTTTACCCTTATTGTTAAATTGACATTGTGATGCAGCAAGGGGTTTTGGGAATCTAGTTGAGCCTTGGGGTGGTTTTCTAAATTAGGACTCCCCCAGCTTGGAAGCTCTTCCTCTGAGAATAAGTTCTCATGGAGGATTCAACCTCAAGGGCTATCCTGAAAGCCTGTGAAACATCTCACACCAAGTGGGGTACCATACGAGACTAAATTTCGGAGTTGAGCCCGGTAAGGAATCTGGATAGTGTCTGCTCAACATCCCCCGAATATGGCTTCTAATTTTTAATTCATTGAACTTGCTCATGTATTCGGTCACAATCAACTTTCCTTGCTTCAGGGTATTCATTTCATTCAACAACTGGAGCCTATAAGTGATAGGAAAAAATTCCCCCTTGAGCCGCTCTTGCATTTCTACCCAGGTGGTGATTGGCTCAAGTCCTAAGTGGTCCTCCTAGTACTCTAGGTCTGTCCAGAAGACCTGGGCAGCTCCAATAAGCTTGAACTTAGCAAACGGTAGCGGACTTCCTCTAGCATATCGTAGAAATCGAAGTACCTATCCATCTACTTGATCCAATCCAGAAGGATCCTAGCATCAATCTGACCATCATAGGTAGGGGCATCTACCTTAACCATCCGTCTAACATCAAAGCCCCTATCATGATGCTCATAACCCTCATCATCTCCATATTGGGTTTGGCGTCTTGGCAGTGGGCCTCAACCCCTACCCCGATCCCTACCATGCCCTAGGCCTTGGAAGTTATCCCTTATCTGGTCATAACCATCAGTCTGGTTATTCTCGTTTACTTCCTCAGGGTTAAGGCCCCTGCCCCTAGGTTCAGTGCCAGTTGTGTTACGACCTTGCCGTCCATCAGGGTTTTGGGCACTTGTCTCGAGGGCAGCCAACTTATCGAAAAGGGCTTGGAGATGGGCAGCTTGTGTTTCCTGTATGGCTTGGACGGCTTTCACAAATTCAACCAATTGCTCAGATTGGGTGGAGGTTCTAGGAGGGTCAGATATATCCTGGTATGCTCTAACACTACGAGTGGACATAAGGAGATAGGCTACCAAGGTACGGTTGCCACCAAAGACTCAAGGTCTACTCAAAATCTCCAATTGAGACAGGTAGCTAGCCCTTTCAATCTTGAGGTCAGAAATCTCCCTCTCAAGTATGTGCTTTTGGAGGGAATAGAGTCCAATGCTATTTGGTCCCGCCAACTTAAGAAAGAAAAGGGTGTTCTCTAATCTATGGTAATGCTCTCTTAGCTCAGACTCGACTACGGACAGATTGTGACGGAGACCAGACCTCAAAAGGTAAGACATGTAAACAAGGGACAGCAATACTTAATTACCCTAAACCTAGACAAAACCATGCTCTGATACTAAGATGATGTAGGGGATTCCTAGGTGGCTAGGTTTTCTATAAGATTAACTAACCAGGTAGGGTAAACTCAAGGGACTTGGGTTGGACAGGGTAAGGAAACTCAGCAAACAAGATTGACATGCAAGTAAAGTAAGATTAATGACTAATGTAGCAATGAACAATAATAGTCTAAGCATAAAGCACATAAACTCACTCAAGCTTCAGGTGGAAATATGGGGTATGGAACATGGCAACAACTATGTGTTAAGTTTAGCATGAGTCAATCAAGACATTAAGCAAACTAAGTAAACCAAACAGCTTAAAATCAACCAACTAATGAAAGGTAAAACAGCAGAAGTTTCTTTAGGAAAAAACAATAAGTATTGGCTTAAAAAGAAAAGGTATATGTTCAGATTTCAGCGTGGACTAATGGAGGTAATGGCGGCCAATGAATGTAGAACAGGGGTTCTTTACTTACTTTCCTGTTATCTGAAGTCTGAGGAGAAAAGAAGAACTCGAGGTCCTCCAAATAAAGAGTTGCAGTCCAACCTACTTGATGAAGAACAGCAATCCCGATTGTTGGAGAAGTTCCAGCAGCAACCTAGTTAGGGGTTTTCTCGATGGAGAAAATCTCTAATGATGGTGAACAATTTCTGGAATAGGACAGCAGCAACAAGAAAGACAGAAAACAGAAAACAGAAAAGAGAGGGATGAAGGTCGAGAAAGGGAGAAGGAGAATGGGAGAAAGAGCCGTGAGAGAGAGAGAAGGCTAGAAACAGAGGGAGACCGAGAGTGAGAGATGAGAAGAGGGAGAGGACAATGAGAGAGAATTCGTAGGGAGGGATTGGGGGGCTGTTTTTCCTTCAATAATCTTCATTCATTCATTAATTAGAACCTTCAACCATTGGCCTTACAATGTACTTATAAAATAAACTCCTAAGAAAAGGAAAAGATCCAAATAGAATCTGCTAAATAAAGAGTTCTATACTTTAGGAAACAAATAAGAGAAATAAAAAAAGAAAACAGAATCTACAAAATACGTAAGGAGTCCTAACCTCTTTAGGGAAATAAAAATACTAATTAATTAAAACAGATTTATTTCCTAACAGAAAAATAAAATAAAATAAAATAGGTAAGGAGTCCTCTTCCTTGTGTTGACTGCTAGTGGGGCCCATATACAGCTGCTTGAGTTCCTGCGTGGCTCTCCAAGGTGGGCCCCAATCTGATCCTTAACCATCCAGCCAAATAGAGTCCAGGTTGGATGGTTCTGTGTGCCGCCTCCTCTGGTAAACCCTAAAGCTTGGGCTGATGTCCCCATCAAACAGCCTCTCAACATTCTCGGGGTAAGGCTGTGTAGTTCTCGCCCCATGGACCTCGCACATGTGGAAGCCTTGTGCACCAGCTACAACCTTTCTTTATGGTAAGTGCTCCCAGTCTTCAGTACAGCAAAGACTCCATTTTTTACATTCCCATTGGCTTACATAGAGTGTCAGACACAAGTTTGAAACAATATGGTCATAATTTGAAGTATCAAGGTAACATAGCCCCACACTATAAATCAATACGAATGGAGATAAGCAATATTGTCATTAAGTGAGATGTCTTAATGGCATATTTTGAAGTTATTTAATATTTCTAAAGTATTCGCATAAGCAAAATTGTCATTTCAATAACAATAACAACTCAGCCTTATCCCAACTAAATTGGGTCGGCTACATGGATCCGTGCAAAGTTAAAAACAAATATTATCATTTCAATGCAAATGTAAAAATGTCAAAAGTGATAATGACATTTTTTTAATTATTTAAATTATGTGATATGATAATGGCATTTTCAGAATTAATTTGGTTGCAGTGGCAGAAGTGATGATGGCCTTTTCGTAATTAATTATGTTGTAGTGTGATTATAATGGCATTTCCATGATTATTCGTTGTAGCAGTAAGTGATTCAGTAAGTGCCTTCCAAAGCTTGATTCTGTTCTTTTTATGTTTCGGAATCACTTCTTACCCCTTGTTACCAGACCCAATCTATTCTCATAGATCACACCCACAGAACAAAATCTTAAGAAAAAAAAAATCAATTCCACCTCAAAAACACTCGAGCTGAAGAGCAACCAAATACAGCCTTATTATTTGTCTAATAGGAACTGTATTAGTTAAATAAAAACTAGTTAATAATTTCTATAAATTAGTAAAGGAGATAATTATAATAAGATTACCTACTCATCAATTATCCCAGGAAATGTTAGCCTTAAATCAATAAAATTGATACTAATACTATTAAAATTTTGTAGTTTCCCGGATACTTGTATTGTATTACACGCTCATTCAAAGATTCCAAATCTTCCTTGCAACACCCTTCATATATTAGATCTAAATCAATTGTTAGAGACTAGTATAAATTCAAGTGTCCTCAACTCAAGACTAGTACAATGCAATTCCAAATCTTACTTGCAACACCCTCCATGTTATATTTCATATAACAGACTGCTTACATAAATCCCATGTACATAGGCATAGATTTTCCAATGGATTTACATGTCCCATTAATGGAAATTTTGGATGTCATGAGTACTAGGCTCGGGTTGTTCTCCGTTCAGGAATTCTTGTTTAGGCAGTTCAAACCATCCATAGCTAGATGATTTAGTTTCTTTGCCATCCTCGATTCATTCCAAGAACCCAAGCATTGATGTACCTAGCATCATTACCATGTACCAAATCCAAACAACAAAATGTACTCTTCTTACGGCACTTACTATAACAGGAATTGGTACATATACAACATGCATCCACCTAATATAAAAGAAGCGAATTCACACAAACAAAAGAATATGACAATCTTCATAATTCCAGCTTCAAAATCTAAAAATTTCCACTAAATACTCAGGAAGACGCATTTCCGGGCACTACCTTACATGTGTAGCAGATGAGATTTTTCCATAACAAAATAATGCAAAAAAGATTTCTTAGCATGTAAAACAGTTGAGAAATTCAGAAACAGCAAAGGTAACATCATATGGAAAATGAAATGGAAGAGCAAATTTGAATCGTTTGATTTTGAGGGCATTCGAGGAAGCAAAACGTTTTCCTTTGATTACGAATCGAACATGAAATTAGATATGATGAAGTGGAACAAGCAAGAACCAACTTACAGAAAATTTCGTCTCTGAAACTTCACCAGGAGCTATCTTGAGTCTCAAGCTTCGACGAGAGCGGAATCGCCCTCCACTTTAAACCCTGCGGACAAGTAAAGCTGAAGTTTTCATTTGCTGTTACATAATTACAAAATTGCCCATGTTTTCCTATTATATATTTTCTTCTGGCTTTACAGAAAGGAAATGACTTAGATGGGGCGGGTCCAGGTTCAATCAATTCCACCCCAGGTAATTATCAACTTTGTCTTCTGCTTCTTTCTTTCTTTCTTTCTTTCTTTCTTTCTTTCTTTCTTTATTTTTTTTATTTTTTTAAACAAGCATGGCAAGCCAAGGGTGTCAATTTGGGAGTAGAATCAGAAATCGACCCACTAAAATTGGATATCAAGTCGTTTTATTAATAAATGGGATGGTATTGAAATCTAATTTTAGAACTGATTAATAAATGGGATGAAATGGTTCTGGGATGGGATTCTCAATTGTATTAGTATTGAAATACTGGTTAGAAACCAAAGGAATTGGAACCGTCGGTACTGTTTCAAAGGAGTATATTTCATGTTCTTGTATTTAAGTTTTACAACTATAATTTGATGTATTTGAATGATCTTTTCTTTCATAGAGGTTTCAGTTGATGGACCTTTAGTTTTGTCACTAAACTTGTTTGGTGATTGACACAAAACTATATTGAGGCATGTTTATTTGTCCATCATTAATTCTTAATTATTATTTTAAGAAGTTTACATGTGACTTAGAAAGTATAAAGATGTAAAACCTTGAAAATTCGTAATGGTTTTTTTTTTTTTTCCTAATGACAAGTATCTAGGTCTTCGGCCTGACTAGTCCCAAGGGCCCATATTGACTCCACAACCGCATGGACCGAGTCATACCGGGGTTGAATGAAAACCATTAAACTTTCACTGAAACTAGTGAAGAGCATTAAACACCCCGTGTGAATGGCCCAAGGTGTGCCTAGTGGGAGTCGAACTTAAGACATCAAAGTTAAAAATTCGTCATGGTTTTGTATTAAGTAAATAACATCTTAGATCTCATGATAATGAGAAGATCCACAACACTAATAATTAAACTATCTTGTTAGGAGCCATTAAATTTCTTGTCCCAATTCGATCTATAGTGCCTAGAACCATTTAAGAATTGATACCATCCCATCCCATTACTAATCAGGACCGGGACCTAGGTTTGATCCCGTTAACTAAAAAGGATGGTGTTGGGATTGGAACTTTTGGTACTAGAACTGGTACCAGTATAGGTCTGTCCCGAATACTGGGAACCATTCTAATTGACACCCTTACGTAGAGGAGAGCACATGCCTCTTTGTTACCTAAATGTTTTGTTGATTGTTGTATACAACCAAAAGGTCCAAGATTCAAGGCTTGTGAGGAGGCAATAAAACATAGTGGACTGCACCAATGAGGTGCTATAAAATAGTTCCATATAAGGGAAAGGTGGTAATTTCATGTGAAAGAGAGGGTGCTTTATACCCTCCCCAGCAGCTCAGATTCTTTTCCCAATTGCGTTCTTTGTCCAGAAGCACGCCCTTACACCCAAACACAGGAATACAAAGTGATCATCATGCACCTCTTGATCAATACCTGCATGTCCAAGCTCTCATTGGTTAGGATGCTGGTGTAAGGGCCATGCTCCTAGACAAAAAATATTTTCCCAATGAAATTATAAAGGTACCATCATGAAATGACAACGCATTTTTGTAATTTACAAAATGACAAATTTCAATCCTTTTTGCTTGTTTCAAGTTGAATTTTTGGCAAGCAAACAAGCGTGGAATCATTGAGCACTTGAGATCACTTTCTGCCATATCCAAGCCACTGATACCAATGAAACACAACTTGGTGAGGAATGAAAATTGTCAACAAATTATGTCATTTATGGTTGCCAAATTGATCCAAAAACAAAATGGGTATAGTATTCATGGTCTAGCAAGTCTAGGAAAAATCCTCGAAAGTTGAAAGGTGCTGAAATTTCAGACCAAATACGATTTTCCAAATCACAAGATGATCTTAAAAAACAAGACTATAAGAGATGCACAGTAATGGGGATCATTATCCTCTCCAATTCTTCAATTGTGCAATTTGGTGCAATTCCTCTCTCAGCACTCGACACATATCCCTAGTGACGTGGACGGTTCAGATAGAGAGAGAGGAATTGCACTTCTTTAGCAAACTTTTGGCAAACCTTGACAGGCAAAACTAGATCCAATGATATGGATCCACCATCCACCAACTCTCCCCCCATATCCTTCAAATTGAAATCGTCAAAATTGATTCTCCCCCATTTTCAATTGGTGGATCTAGGTTTCAATTCTTTCTGAAATCGACTTAGATGCAAGCTCTAAGTGTTCGATCGACTCCCTCTTCTCTTGTACGAGTAATAGTCGGAGGCAAAAGCAGTAGTTGGGGGCAGAGTCATCGGCATTGGGCCCTTCTTCTCCAAAGGTAAAACCTCAATTTTTGGTGCAAGTAAAACCTTACAACTAAGAAATAGTTCCCCTTTCTTCTCTCTCTCTCTCTCTCTCTCTCTAGATCTCTCTCCTTGTTTTATGGTTCCTTGGATTTTTTTTTTTAATCAGCCGAAAAGAGAAAATTACCATTACTCAATAGTATATACATCACAAGTCATATTAGCCCTATATATAGGCTTTCTACTAGTGATAGTTTCATAAGCTAAAGTCTTTAGATCTCCAAACAGTCTATGACTATTAGTAAAACTAAAGCTAGGTGAATTAGGTTGTTTATCCAACTCGCTACATAGCATAATTAGGGTCATTGGCCACAGATCTAAAAGTTTATCATATTGTTTCTCAAAAAGTAGTTTTAGTTCAGTTGCATCACTCCATACAGCTTTGACCGTCGACTTGTTCAGCCTTGCTCTTGTCATTCCCTTTGTGAGGCCTAGAGCCTCCTCTTCACCACTTTTTCCTCAGCTCCTTCAAGTTATATGGTGGAGCTTGCTATTCTTGCAATATATTATTCCTTGCGTGACTATCTAGATTGACAAACTTCATGGAGGAAAGTGTTTTTTTTTTTCAATAAATTTTAGTTGTACTATGCAATTTCTTTTTATTAAATTTTTTTCCTCTATTTTGTGTGTTTGCTTGAGAATGGACCTATGTTCTCTGTTATATTGATCTTGAAGAGTTATGGCTGTAGGGATTTTTACTTTTTGAAAAGAATATAATATAGTATTAGACGAAAAAGAAAAGGGAAGGTGTAGGGAAATTATGTGTTAGAATATTGAGAGAGCAAACATAAGTGTCAACTTTGTGTAGGAGAACTTTCAATCTATCACCTGCATGGAATTATCATGTACCTGCAATAGAAATTGTTAGAAAATTGGTGGACTGAGTTGTTTCTCTTGACACTGTCCTTAAGACCGTAGATGCCCCCAATGGTGCAACCAGGAATAATGCAAATCGTCCTCCAAGATAAAACATCCCAAATGACTCCCCCAGTAGTCGTGCACTCGACTAATGGACCCCTTCAAATGCTATAGAGTTGTGCTCAAACTAGAAAACAAAACCTCAAGAAATGGACATGTGAAATCCAATAAAACTCAAGAAAATCAAAGTTTGACAACACACACTTGAATACTTCAAGTGACTTGATCCATGTCTGCAAATACTAAATCCCCCTCTATTTATAAGATAACTAAGATGAGGAGTAAAGGAGAAGGAACTAAATTGAGACTTGAATGAGAGATTATACATCTCCCAAAACTGAAGAATTGATGCCTCAAGAGGCTTCTCATGTAGAGACATAAAGTGACTCAAACGATTAAAAGAGAATTGCCTTAAGGAGCTTTTAGAAACTATAGGGATTAATAACCATTATGTGGAGAGACTTAAGGAATCTCCAAAACTGAAGGAAGTACATAATACTTCTAGCTTCAATAATAGGCTACATAAATAAACTAGCCATTTAAGAAGCAATTAAGGGGAGGTGTAAAGAATCTTAAAAAACTGAAGGGGCAAGTGTTTTGAATCTTAATTTGTTTTTAAAAACTTGCATTAAAAACCAATAGAAGGAAACTTCTTTACTTCTAATTACATTGTCATAAAACTAGACATATGTAATTAGAAATAGATAAAAGCAAGTGGACTCATCACTGGGTTTGCTTTGAAAGAAATAGAGTTGATGATGAAAACTTCTCTATTACTATTTGTCTCTCTCGGTCTCTAACTCCCTCTCAATGTAGAGATTTTATTTGATGAAAAATTCATCTCTAAATTAGTGGAACAACTTCATAGTGAGATTTTATGAAAGGGGTGTTGGATGCTTAAAGATCCATGGGAGAATTTTTTTTTTCCTTTTGAACACTTGCAGCCTTGGGATTCGATCTTACAGTTCCTTAATAAATTTGTTTCCTAAATATGGATCTAGAGATTCATGAGTGAGAACGATGGTATATTGAGAAGGGTGAATCTTGCCAAGTCTACGAGCATTACTGGGTTGGCTTGATCTCTAGGTTATTTGGGTACTTCAAATTATGAGCCATATTGTTATGAGCCATATTGTACCCTTTGCCATGTCTAGATAATATAGACTGATTTTTTAGCATGAGTAGAAAAATCAAGTGTGAAAGTTTAATACGAACAAGTTCTTTTTTGTAATTTCCAGACTTTGATTGGGCGTCCACAGCTCTCCCTGTTGATTTTATTTTTTTCCTTTGGTGCCTAGGCTAGTGTCATTTATTATAATTATTAATTTTTTAAAAATTTTATAGAAACTTTAGAAAAAATATCTCATTATGGGCTAGTTCTTTATTTGCACTTTGCATTCTGCATTTCAATATCATATGAGTACAACTCTAGTGCTTCATTGTAGGTATTATTGGTCAGCAAAGTACATCAAAATTATTAAATAATTAAGAATGCTACTTTATTCCCTGAGGCTGAGCAAAGTGGAGATCTTGAGAGTAAACCTCAGGGTTGGGATATTGTTTAATTCATAGGAGGAGTCTTATGATGAGGTTTAGTATTATGAGAGAACTTACAAATAAGAGCAAGACAAGACAACTATAGCTTCACGGGATTTGTATGTTCTAAAGATGGTTATCGGAAAAAAGACAAACAAGATATGATACTAGTAATCCATGAGCTGAGACAAGAACACGTCAGACACAAATGAACATATATTTGACTGATTATGAAAATACGATTGTCGTGACTTATTTGAAGAACATAAGCACGTTCTTCATCTTCTAACTACTACTCATATGATGTGTTCCCAATGGAATATGTCAAATATACATAGATATGAAATTGATTTAAGGGATTACTCAAGGATCATACCTAAGGCCACATTTGAGTACATAGATCGGCAGGTTGGTGGGAGAGAGAACCTTTGCTACATGACTGGATCCAGATCCTCTGTTATTCTTGCATCTGTTATTCTTGAGTTATTCTAGGTGCAGAAGGTGACACGTGGTGACGATGATGTGGACAGCTAGGATGAAGTGAGAGAAGGTGGAGTATTTGAAACTGATTTTGCAGAATAAACCAAACCCAAACCGATTTGTTTCCAGACCAAACCAAATCAGTTTGAGATATCCGGTCGAACATCACAAAACCCTACTCACCTATCGATTTCAAACATAGATCTCTCATGCTCTCTTCTCTGTCTTGCACTCCTTGTACTCTACTACCCAGATCACTAGAATCAGCCGATGTATGTATCCTCTCTCGAACTCTTTGTCTCTCTCTCTCTCTCTCTCTCTCTCTCTCTCTCTCATTCTTTGTTCTCTCTGAACTCGTCCTCTCTATTCTCTTTGAACTCGCGCTTCTGAACTTGAAGTTCTTCATAGATTACTTACCTAAACTAGCCTGAAATGCCTGACATGGCTGCGATCTTTGATCTCTCTTGCCTGAAGCGTTCTCTCCCGAAGCTCGTAAACAAGCAAGGCGCTATTACTGGTCTTTCATAAGGTCTTCTTCTCCGCTCAGATCTATATACAGTTGGTGGATTCCATCTCTTCTGCCCAGCTCAGGTACCCTCTACACATGTCTCTCTCTCTGAAATCGTGTACTGTCGTTTTTAGGCCAATGAAAAAACTTGTTCAATTTTTAGGCCAATGAAATCGTGCATCAATTTTTTTTTTCATTTTTCTAGATTGAACTTGTTCAAGATCTGATATTGACTCATGTATGAAATTACTTTCAATTATGTGGTTCCTTAAAGGAAAGGTACTAATCATATTTATAGTGGCTTTAGTGTTGGATTCAACTGCTTGGGTAGAATATGCAAAAACTAAGAAAAAAGAAACAACCAAAAGCCCCCAGTTTGCCTCCTCTTTCTGCCCTTTGAGCGTCTAGTTTTTTCAGAAAGTCAATGTAAAGTGAAATAAAAATTTGATTTTTAGTTTACTGTCATGGACATAAAATGCTTGCAGTTGTTACGAAATATATCAAAGTAATATTTCATATGTTTTATGTGAAGATTGAAACTTCATACTGGTGTTTTGTCTATTTTATGGGAAGTTTGCTTCTATTACTACTGTTCTGGATATTATTATATCTGTTGTTATGCATATGTTCATCAATTATCCTACTAGTTTTATTACTACCATATCATGTATAGAGGTATCCATTTCTTTTTTACATACCTCTTTTATCTTGGTTTGCTATCTTAACATTATATCTTAATTGACTTTGTATGCATTATCTTGTACACTCCCTGTAATATTTCTAGTTGAACAGTGTTGCATTTTCTCTTACAAGTCAATGGAGAATGCTAGTGTGGTTTTTGGGAGGAAACCTCAGGTTGGGATGTTCTTCAATTTAGAGCAAGAGGCATACGATTTCTATAATGACTATAGATGGGCAACGTGGTTTAGTATTAGGAGACACTTTGTGAATAAGAGCAAGAAAGACAAGATAACTATAACTTCAAGGGGATTTGTCTGTTCAAAAGATGGTTATTGATCACAAGACAAACGATACGTCAATACTAGTAATCCATGAGTTGTGACAAGAACACATTGTCAGGAACGGATGTCCATCTATTTGACGGAGATGGGAAAGTACATGTGTCGAGACTTTGTTGAGGAGCATAATCATGATCTTCATATATCAGCAACTGTTCATATGATGCTCGAAGAGGAACATGCTAAACACACATAGATATGAAATTGACTTGGCAGATGACACAGGGATTAGACCTAGATCTACATTTGAGTTGATGGCTAGATAGGCTAGTGGGACTGAAAATTTTAGTTGTACGACCTAAGATGTTAGGAACTATCTTTGCACTAAAAGGATGCATTCCTTATCTTATGGTGAAGTCGGCAGCTTGTTAAAGTACTTTGTTATTCAAAGTAGGATCAACCCATCTTTTACATACACATTTCAATTGGACAGTGATGAAAAAATAACTAATATATTTTGGGCTGATCCAAATATGATCATTGATTACGCACAATTTGGAGATGTAGTAAGTTTTGACACTACATTTTGCACCAACAAAGATTGTCGGCCATTTGGGGTATTTGCTGGGATTAACCATCATAGAGGATGCACTATATTCGGGGCTGCACTCATATATGATGAGATAGTCAAATCGTTCAAATGGCTGTATGAAGCATTTGCCGAAGCACAAGAGAATAAGAAGCCTAAAGCCATCTTCATGGACCAAAATGCAACTTTGGCTAGAGCATTAACAGAGTTGTGGCCTGAGACATCACATGGTTTGTGTACATGACACTTAATACATAATGGCATTAAGCATCTGGGGCATTAAGAATATTGAAATGAATATTCCAATATGAGGAGGAATATCAATTTGAGTATGCGTGGTCTAAATTGCTTGATGAATATGATGTCAAGGACAATGCATGGTTGTAGTGCATATATGAAATTAAATGTAAATGGGCAAATTGTTTTATGAAAGACATATTGACAATAGGCATTCGGAGTACTCAGCTCAGTGAGAGTCTAAACAGTGATTTGAAAGATTATTTGAAGTCAAGTTTGGATGTTGTGTAATTTTTTAAGCACTTCGAGAGAGTCCTTAATCAGAAGCATGGAAATGAATTAAAAGCAGAATTTGAAGCAAAAAATAAGATGCTAAGACTCATGTGTTCAATGTCACTTGTCCAGAAGCAAGCTGGGGAGCTCTACACTCCTGCAATTTTTGAATTATTTGAAGAACACTATAACTGGATGACTGTTTGCTAAATAAAAAACCGGAGTAATGGGTTTCATTTTATTAAATTTTCGGTTGGGATTGTTGATATAGAATGCGAATATAGAGTCCGTTGTAACACAATTGATGAGATTATAGCTTGCTTTTGCAGAAAATTTGAGACAACTGGTTTTCTTTGTTGTCACCTTCTTGAAAGTTTTGGATAATCTAGACATAAAGTGTATTCCAGATTTTTATATTTTAAAAAAATGGATACGGTCTACAAGAAGTATGGTTGTCATTGACAGTAGAGAGAAAGAAGTTGAAGAAGAAGGTAACTTGGATTGTGCACAACGGTATAGGCGGATTTGTCCTGAACTTGTTAAGATAGCATCAGAAACTTCAAATACAGTTGAGGGATATGAGCTAGTAAAAGATGTTGTTGCTGAGTTAAGGTTGAAACTTGCACATATCAGATCAATGGAACTAATTGCCCACAATTTCTAGTAAATACTGATTTTCCGGATGAAGTATATCATGGAATGTGTATGAAGAATAAGGCAACTAAAGCAAGAGGTGGTAGACGGTCAAAGAGTTGGGTAGAGAAACAAGGATTGGATATGGAAGCAGGTGGACAATATGAGTTTGCACCAGACACTGCACCTGGGGTGGACAACAGATATGGAAGCTACACTTATCCCTTGGTGCGTACTTTCGATTTCTATATCTGTTTACTTTTTTACTTTATAGTTCAATTTGAACTTATCGTAACATGTTTGTTTTTCAATATTATTTGCAGCAGGATTCTATTTCTTATGTGTCATCTCAAACATTTGCAACTCATCACCTTTTGGATGAAGATTAGCAGGAGTATTTTGTAGTTCATTATTTTTCATTTTGTATTTCTATGATATAATATACATTTACAGACCTCTTGTTTATCTTTTGGAAGAAGATTTAACTTTATTTTCATTTTAATGCCTTCACTCCCAGGATCTCTATTTTTATTGATGTTCTTATCTCTCAGTTGTACTAACAAGTTTTTTTTTTTTTTTTTTTGGTAGGTAAGGAGTCTCTAGCTCAAACTGGTAGAGCACCTGGGGTAATACCCAGGGTATGGTGGTTCGAATCCACCAAGACTTGATGTTCTAAAGTTGAAACCTTTAGTGCATTATTTATACTTGCTTTGTTCTGAAAATTGGTTGTCTCCTTGTTGTGGAGGAGGTTTGATGTTGGAAATACAAGCTTTATATGATGCAATATGCAAGCTTCTGACATTATTGTATTCTCTCTCAAATTTCCCTTACCTGACTTGCTTCTAGTCATTGTGTAATCCTATATGCTTTATTATATTTCCCTTTCTATTCTCTTTTATGCTTTATTCTAATCTCTATTATTTGTTCATGCTTCAATTTCTATTATTGTTCAGCCTTATGAAAGCCTTCCACATCATAATGTTCTTATGATGCCTTTATGATGCAGTTGGGCGATGGAAGGGATCTCTTTGATTTGAGAATTTTACTATTTACTTTCCTTTTTGGTTTAGAAATTAGTTTGATAGTATTTTAATTTAGATTTGATTTTTATTTAGTTGCTATATAGATTAGTTTCTATTTTCAAGTAGTTGCCATTAATTGTCTAATTTTTCCTTTATATTGGACATGTAATCGATGGAGTTTTTAGAGAGATTTGAAGTATTTTTTTGAAGAATTGAAATTTGGTATGAAAACCATGGTCGTCGTGGGCTATTTTCCCTCCCGATTCTCTGAAATCTTTTTCTCACTCTTATCTTCTTCTCTTGGTTTTTTTCCTTCTTTGCTTCTTGCATGCTCTGTCAGCGGTAATCTCGTGTACAAAATGTGTTGCTAAACCTTGAAAACTCATCGATCAGTGCGAGATTTGGACGAAGGTTGCTACCTCCTAGCGACACAAACCCTAGAAGATCTCCTCCCAAGCTTGGTTCTCTTGTGAGAAATCGATCTCGATTCAGATCTGGCTCTTGCTTGCCTGGAGAAGTTCAAAACTTGTTTTACTGATTGAAGCTTTTGTTTGAGAGATCTATCTGCGGAATCAAGAGACTTTAAAGTGGCAACCTTCGTTTCAATTTCAGGTCAAACCAAGCCCTATCAAGGAGTTCTACCGATCGAATTTTTTTTCGTCTGATTTACGGTTCTCACGACAAGAAGAAGAAGAAGAACAGTTTTTTTTTTAAAAGAATTTTCCTGTTATTACAACTAAGCCCTTGTTCCCAAAAGTTATATTCCATTACCCTTTTCTCTTTGGTAAAATTCAGAATAAGCCTTTGTATTAAAGTTTTAGTTCTAGAACTACCCCATCTACCTTATAATTATTTCTAAGGCCCCTTGTTTGAAATTACAAGAATACCCTTCAACCATTAAATTTGAGATTTTGGTCATTCTTGTGGGCCATAAGCGATCCGATTTGGTCCTTGGAATCGGATCCGCATCAAGTGGTATCGAGCAAATTTTCCGCAATTTTCTAACTATGGCAAGTCACATCACCAATGCCGAGGTACAAATTATATCGTGAGTTATCCGAGAACCAACGAATCGATGCTAGGCTTGAGAGGACTGAAGCCAAGTTTGATAATTTTATGGAAGAGATGATTGCCTTTATGAAGAGGTCCGACAAGCGAGCTGAAGAAGGATCCTCTACATTACCCCCTCAGCTCAACACTTTACGGATCGAAGACACACCTCAGAGGCAGCAATCTGATCCGGTTGTTCCCCAGGATGTTACCCGGCAATTTTCTGACAGAGATTATAGCATCAAAGTGGAGGTTCCCGAGTTCAGTGGTGAAAAGGGACCTGAGGAATTTCTTGACTGGCTTACCAAAGTGGAGAGAATTTTTGCGTATAAGTCTCTTCCAGACGTGAAAAAGTGTGAACTCATCATCACGAAGTTTATTGGGTATGCATGTTCATGGTGGGATGATGTACTACATGCAAGGTTTGTCGAAGACTTGGACCGTTATCAATTGGGAGGTCATGAAGCGATCTGATTGAAAAATTTGTTCCCTTAATTATGAAAAGGTAATGTTCCATAAATTACTTAACTTGCAACAAGGGAACAAAGATGTGGATTCTTACACCTCGAATTCCACAACTGTCTTCAAGGTGTCGGTCAGAAGCAGACCAGCAACGGGTGATGCGATATATCGATGGATTAAAATCGAGATTCGACTTGAGTTGGCTAACACGATTTCGTGTCTTGATGTGGCGTGCTCATGCGAAGACAATTGAAGAGAAGTCCATTTATTGGAAGGGTATGCTCAAGACTCCTTCGTTCATAGACCTCCACCACGTATGGAGGAAAAGAAGCTAAGCTCGCAGAGTTGAAGAAAAAGGTCGAGTTCAACAAGGATAGTGTTGGGGTGAAGAATATCATATGCCATAGTTGTGGCGAGAAGGGTCACTATTCCCAAAAAGTGTCCCAACAGGACTCGTTCGTGAGCGTGTGAGAAGCGACCGACGAGAAGAGTGAAGATGAATCTCATTTATATCCTTATCCCCTCAAAGATGATGATATTGTCAATGATGAAGATGAAGATGTAGAAGCTCATTCAGCTAGCCTTTCATCATTTTCGAATAAACTAGTTGATAAGGCTCCTCTCTTCAGACAGAAGGGTACTCTCCTGCACGGCTCCGACCATACTGATGTTCATGCAGTTGTTGATACTGGGGCAGAAGCAAACTTCATATCTGCTGAATTTGTTCGAGCACACAACCTTCCACAAAAGCAGCTTTTCAAGAAGATTCATGTGCGAGGTTTTGGACCCACAGCTCGAGAAGAAGCCACTGCAGTTGTTCGAGTACACCTACAGTTTGGGCCGTCATGTACCATGTCACTGTTTGGTCACCTCATTGGCACACTGCGACATTCTTCTAGGGCGACCTTGGCAGCAACATGCAGGCATTCTCTATGATGGCGCACGGAACACTATAAAGGTGAAGCAAGGAGGTCGACGATTACTTAATGAGGCCACATGCATTATCGACATGCCACGTCACCGTCGACTCAGCTCAGTGACACGCACCTACTCACCCTCCTCTTGGTGTTATGTTCCCATTTTCTGTTTTGAGCTATGTGCCACCTCATCTGCGAGCGATTTACGAGGGAATCTTAGGAGTCCGTCGAGTTCTTTTAAGACCGGGAGAGCTGATGCAGTTGGGCGATGGAAGGGATCTCTTTGATTTGAGAATTTTACTATTTACTTTCCTTTTTGGTTTAGAAATTAGTTTGATAGTATTTTAATTTAGATTTGATTTTTATTTAGTTGCTATATAGATTAGTTTCTATTTTCAAGTAGTTGCCATTAATTGTCTAATTTTTCCTTTATATTGGACATGTAATCGATGGAGTTTTTAGAGAGATTTGAAGTATTTTTTTGAAGAATTGAAATTTGGTATGAAAACCATGGTCGTGGGCTATTTTCCCCTCCCGATTCTCTAAATCTTTTTTCTCACTCTTATCTTCTTCTCTTGGTTTTTTTCCTTCTTTGCTTGTGCATGCTCTGCTCGGCGGTAATCTCGGTGTACAAAACGTGTTGCTAAACCTTGAAAACTCATCGATCAGTCGAGATTTGGACCGAAGGTTGCTACCTCCTAAGCGACACAAACCCTAGAAGATCTCCTCCCAAGCTTGGTTCTGCTGTGAGAAATCGATCTCGATTCAGATCTGCTCTTGCTTGCACTGGAGAAGTTCAAAACTTGTTTTACCGATTGAAGCTTCTTTTTTGAGAGATCTATCTGCGGAATCAAGAGACTTTAAGTTGGCAACCTTCGTTTCAAATTTCAGGTCAAACCAAGCCCTATCGAAGGAGTTCTACCGATCGGAATTTTTTTTCTGTCCGCTGGTTTCTGGTTCTCACGACAAGAAGAAGAAGAAGAACAGGTTTTTTTTTATTTTAAAAGAATTTTCCCTGTTATTACAACTAAGCCCTTGTTCCCAAAAGTTATATTCCATTACCCCTTTTCTCTTTGGTAAAATTCAGAATAAGCCTTTGTATTAAAGTTTTAGTTCTAGAACTACCCCATCTACCTTATAATTATTTCTAAGGCCCTGCTTGTTTCTGAAATTACAAGAATACCCTTCAACCATTAAATTTGAGATTTTGGTCATTCTTGTGGGCCATAAGCGATCCGATTTCGGTCCTTGGAATCCGGATCCGCATCACTTTATCATCTTCTTTTTTACATGTAGATGGGACAGTGAAGGTGCTAATAGATGCCTACTTGACTTTGTTTTCTTCGTTGAGTCTTTTCCAATGTCTTCAATTGTGTGGTGCTTCTCTTTTCATTCTTCAAGTTTTCTAAATATTTGGTAGCTTGTCACTATTTTCCTTTGATAGATGTCTTTTACGATGCATGCATTGCTTGAATCATGATTTTGACTCTTATGTGTTCTGGTCATTATACTTCACCGTTTGGGTTCTTCCTTGTTGATTACTATTGTATTGTCATATTCCACTTCACTGTTTGAAGAATTTTATTTTTCACTGTTTGTGTTATTTCTGGGGATTTGTTGTTATTTCTTCACATTTCTGGGAACTGAACTCGTTAAGTTCCTTTTATTTCAGCTAAATAGCGCAAACTCATTTTGGGATCTGTCTAGTTTACACAGATTTATTTAGCTTCCTGATTTGTGCTCTCTGTTAGTCTCACAACCCAACCACAAGTGCTGCTGGGAAGTTCCAGATTCATATAGAGGATAGAGAGGGATTATATATATACACAAGACTGCTTGCAGGTGTAGAATAGGTGTAGAATGTAAGTTCTTTCTACTGGGATATTTTTTTCATGGCTGCTTGCAGCTGAACTCTGAACTAAAACTCAAAAACCCCAAATGTGTCTTGCAGATTGTAAACATGAAAGTTGAATTATAGAACAAAAGCTTATGGTTTATAGTTGGCTTAGTGGTAAAGCAAAAACATGTATAGACGTGTATTTCTTTATCATTTTCTTCGGGAACTAAAGATTTAAGAATTAATTCTTGTTTCCTGTATCTGCTTCATGGTGTAGAATTTCTAGGCTTTGTAGCAGGATTCAAGTGTGTTAAAGACTGTAACAGAATTTCTAGGCTTTGAAATAAACTGCTTCATGCCTTGGATTGGGATTAAAGACTCTGTTTTGATCTTAGCAAAAGAAGCATGAGTGCTTACAAAGGATATCAAAGGGAGAAAAAGGGAGAAAACCAGGATATCATATTTACCACATCAATTTAATTGGTTAAATAGCTGTATATTTTATAAAATCTACCATTGAATGAGCAACTGAGCAAGGATATCAAAGGGAGAAGAACTTCTCAAGAATTATATTCAGGTCCTCAGATAAAAATATTATTCTTAAAGAGATTCACAATCCATAGAAGACATACTTCAGAAACACAAAAAAATTTGATGAATAAGAACTAAGCTCATCTACAAGAACACAGTTCAGCCACCATCCCATCTTTATGTTAATGAAGGATCCTCCCTCCCCCATAATCCCATGGTGCACTCTTTTTTTTCTCACCTCATGGCAATGGAAACGCAACCCTTCAATTTTAGAACTTTGAGTCTTGGTGGATTTGAACCACCATACCCTGGGTATTATCCCAGGTGCTCTACCAGTTTGAGCTAAAGACTCCTAACCTATAAAAAACACTTGTTCGTATAATTGAGAGATAAGAACATCAAAAACCCCAAGGATCTAGAATAACATGATAGAGAATAACAAAGGATCTGGATCCCTCCTCCATTTTCTCGATTATAAGGTTGTTACATAAAAAACATAGCACGAAAGAAATAAGACCCAAATATAAAGGAAGATGGTTACACCATAGTAATGGTCGAGCAATGATTGGTCCACTAGTATTTGGTTGTGCACTTGTGTACTATAGGGTGTTTGAGGTACAACCAAGATGTCTCGGGTGTTCCTATTAACACTTTCATTTGAATGACATGCCCCAGTGTCTACCATCTCTATGTATTTCCTCGATGTTGAATCCAATCAAATTGAAGAGTCGGGATGTTTATCACCTAATGGACATCTGTAAAATCTCGCCCAAGATTCTTGGCCGTTCTAGAAGTCCGGATGACCATCATCCCTTCACCGCAGCTACATATCTGCTGTTGTGGTGCATCCGTATCTGTTGCAAACCAGTAGTCGATTTAACAGATAGAAAGTTCCATATTACATCTACTATATATGATAAATGTTAAATTTTTTTTTTTTTTTTAATAGCATTAGCAAACAACGATGACTGTAGTGAAGAAGTTTAACCACTGTCACATATCATTGAATGCCCCAGTGCAACCCAAACCCCTACAGTACATGAACTTGCAATTTAACCCAATACATATTTAGCTCAATGGGGAAAAAAGACACCATTTTATGACATCTAATTACATACAAGCAGTCACAAAAATCAATCACAACAGTCATAGAAAGACTACTAACAACATTATGGTTAATGCCATTCCTTGGAAAGCTATTGGATGTGGGCAATTTTGGTCCCCAAAAAAAAAAAAAAAACAGCAATACATGAAGATGTTCATCGATTTTATATATACATATATATATATATATATAGAGAGAGAGAGAGAGAGAGGTAACAAACACAATGCCAAAATCGATTACATGAAGCTAAATCATGATATTTCTTCATCGCATTTCAGAGAGATGGAGGGAGACAGAACAATACAAATTAAGAATAAATATAACACTAATTTATAAACATAGGGGTGAATCTAACAAATCATATATCTACAAACACAGTTACTATCTAAAGAACCATATAATCATCATTATCAGTCCATAGCTAGTAGAGCTAACAAACACAGTGCATAGCTAAACAATTTAAAAGAAAAAAACCCTACAACACATGAAATTTCTTCAAAGATTTCAGAGTATAGAGAGAGAGAGATAGGAGAAACACAGTGATAAAGAACCAAGCAAAAACCAAATCTGAGATTAGGAGACGCTTACCTGATCCTTCGTAAGAGATTAAGAACCAAGGAAAAATGAACTCCAGATCAGAATAGGGTTATGTTATCAAACCCTAAATAAACCATACCTTGCTTGCTTACGAGCTTTGGGAGAGCGTACTTCAGATGAGAGAGATCAGTGATCGCAACCACGTCAGGCGTTTCGGGTGAGTTCAGGTAAGCAATCGATGAAGAACTTCAAGAACTGAGAGTGCGAGTTCAGAGAGAACAGAGAGGGCGAGTTCAAAGAGAACAGAGAGGGCGAGTTCAGAGAGAAGTGAGAGTGCGAGTTTAGAGAGAACAAAGAATGCAAGAGAGAGAGAGAGAGAGAGAGAGAGAACAAAGAGTGCGAGAGAGGATACATACATCAGCTGATTCCAGTGATTTGGGTAGCAGAGAACAGGGAGTGCGAGAGAGAGAAGAGAGTGCAAGAGACCTGCGTTTGAAATCAATAGGTGAGTTGGGTTTTACGATGTTCGACTTGACATCTCAAACCGATTTGGTTTTGTCTGGAAACAAATCGGTTTGGGTTTGGTTTGTTCTGCAAAATCGGTTTCAAATACTCCACCTTCTCTCACTTCATCCTAGCTGTCCACATCGTTGTTGCCACATGTTACCTTCTGCACCTAGAATAACACAAGAATAACTTAGCTAATGCTAAGGAAAAACGAACTCCAAATCAGAATAGGGTTATGTTGTCAAACCCTAAATAAACCATACCTTGTTTGCTTATTTCACAGGGATTTGTATGTTCTAAAGATGGTTATCGGAAAAAAAGACAAACACGACATGATACTAGTAGTCCATGAACTGAGACAAGAACATGATGTCAGACACAAATGAACATATATTTGACAGACTATGAAAATATGATTGTCGTGACTTAGTTGAAGAACATAAGCACGTTCTTCATCTTCTAGCTACTGCTCATATGATGTGTTCCCAAAGGAATATGTCAAATATGCATAGATATGAAATTGATTTCAAGGATGATTCAGGGATTAGACCTAAGTCCACATTTGAGTACATGGATAGGTAAGTTGGTGGGAGAGAGAACCCTTACTACATGACTCAATATGTTAGGAACTACTTCCGTACAAAAAGAAAGTGTGCTCTATCTTATAGTGAAGCAAACAGTTTGTTGAAGTATTTTATTGACTAAAGTAGGAATAATACTTCTTTTATATATCCCATGCAACTGGACAGTGAAGAACAGATAATTAATATATTTTAGGCTTATCCAAAAATTATAATCAAATATACATAATTTAGAGTTGTAGTCAACTTTGATACTAAATTTTGCACAAACAAAGAGTGTAGGTCATTTGGGATATTTGTTGGGTTTAAACATCACAAAGGATGCATTATATTTAGGGATGCACTTTTAAAAATTAGATGGTCGAATATTTCAAGTGATTATTTGAGGCATTCACTGAGTTACATAGTGATGAAAAGTCTATAGCCATCTTCAAGGATCAAAATGATGCTATGGCAAGAGCATTAGCTAAGATGTGGCCTGAGACATGACATGGATTGTGTACCTAGCACATAATGCAAAATGACATCAAGCATTTGGGTAACATGATGAAGGCTGACTCATGTTTTCTTAAATTAAAAAAAAAAAAAAATGTATATTTCAATATGAGGTGTGTAGAGATTTGAGAACCAGAGGAAAGAAGATAAAGACAAAGGAATTTGGGAGTAAGGCTTGTGCGATTAATTGTTCAATTTCTTACAATCTACCATCAGCCAATCTCTTTATATTAATTATAATATAATTACGTACTTTGATTATGACTCTAAAGACATAATATGAGTAGAAATTTAAAACCTAATCATATCACGAAACTTACTTAGACTAGGAAACTAACTCCTCCTAACTCACTTAGACTAGGACTCATTCTAATATGGGAACACTCCCTCTATCATGGACTCATATTCCAACACTCCCCTTCAAGATAGAGTATACATGTACACAAAGAAAGACTCCAGCTTGGACCAACAATGCATCACCAATCTTTAATAGTAATTGTTGACTCCAATGAATAGTGAAAACTTCAATCAACCACCATAAAACCAACAACGTACAGTATCAACTCAGGCACAACAATCATCAACAACATCAGTAGATAAAAAATATCGTGTCGAACCATCAACAACGAACAAAATGGACGATAGACAATCACCAACATGTGCAGTACTTGATCTTCAAGAGGAGAAGACTTGATCTTCAATGTTTGAGGAAGACTCAATCTCCAAAAGAAAGAATAAAAAAATCACAAAAAGAATAGATAACATCATTTGCAATCCAAAATATCATAGCAGCAGACAGGTAATTATGACACATAGTCTCCTATAATTGTGGAACTTGATTTTCAATAGGGGAAGACACGATCTTCAATATAAGGGAAGACTAATCTTCAAAGAAATGAATCAATTCAATCGCACAAGGTGGATAACCAATCTTCAAAAAATGCCATATCACGCTTTAAAATAGGTAAAGATGGAGGATAGCAACTTAAATCCTTAAGAGATCACCTCATCTTAAGATATCACTTCATTAGTGTTGCCCTTCAAAAACTAAAATTGTTACTGAATGCACGAGCTAATAAATATTCTTCACTGATAAAAATCTCCAATTGATTAATTGTGAAGACCAGATTAAAATCTCCAATCTCCCCCTCACATGTAACATTACACATGAACAAATAATTCAAATATTCATCATCCCAAAGAATCTCTTAACCAAGAGCATTAAATAATTTTCAACTCCTTCTCAAGGCAACAAGGCTGAACAAACAATCTCTAACTATCATGGCATGCCAATACCAGTGCTAAAAACATTGTCAGTCCCAAAGATGTTTATTTTGGGCCCATCAAAGCAATAAAATGGCACATGTATATATCCAATGGGAACTCTGTAATTATTTTATGTAATCCCAATTGATGCGGAACCTAAGTCAAAATACCTAATTGAGTTTGGTATAGACCCATCCAAGTTTATAATAAGCAATAGCAAGGGGATAATGGCAAAATCGTAATTAATCAAAATGCTTAAGATTAAATGACAAATTTGTAAATACTTCAATCTTACAAGGAAGTGGCAGTACCATAAATAGGTTAAAGTCTTTGAGAGGTTGGCAGGATGATAAATAAATTGAAATTACAGAGGAGAATGACTAGGGGTGTTAATTCCAAACCCACACCGATAGGCCCAACTAAGCCTGACACATTTATGGCCTGACTTGGACCGACCCGATTAATAAACATGTCGGGTCTAAGCCCAACCCGTTTATAAATAGGTAGTACATGGTACAAGGGGTAAGCCCGATGGGCCTCTCGACCAACCTGACCCCTTTCCAAGCCTGACTTGGACTGACATGTTTAGCCCAACCATTTATATAGGTATTTTTTTTTTTTTTTGGAATAGAATAGGGTATATATTGATATTCTTATCAATTATTCACTGTAATTAAATATAATATCTTTTCAAAATTATTGATGATTTAACAAAATAAGTTAAAGGATCTTAAATCTAAGAAAAGTAAAGACCATTTAAGGCCATTTTAAGGCTTTATTGGTATACTACCCCGTTTAAGGCCCGATTATTGTTACACCCATGCCCTAATCCGATCTAATTTGATCTGTTGTGATAGGCCTTGGATCGGAGATCAAAAGTACGATCAGGTTTAGGCTCGGAGCTGTTCATTGCCGAGGGGTAGAGATGACCCCACATGTTTATACATTGTGTGCCTATCTAACTAGAGGGGATTCATACCTTTCGATTCCAGATGGTAAGTAACCCGAATCCCCACACTTGAATTTCGACACACGTAAAAAATTACCAAATGGCCTTGGGTATGTCCGAGGGCAACCACCCATGCTAGACCAGCCATGGGATAGCAAACTGTCAGGAAAGCAAGCTATTTTGACCACCAGAAACAAGCCATCGGAAGCAGCCTGGGCTTGGATCCGGTGCCTATTTTTGGTGGATTGACAAGCTATTGTCGTCGTTTCGATGCCCGTGGTTCCCAGTACTTGCATCGTAAATGGTTTCGGATGATCCTAAATCGTCCTCCTCACCTTCCTCATGATTTTAGCACTTTACCGACCTAAATGGTCTGGCTCAATGTAGGTTTTTATTCCTGACTTCTCACCCTGTAAGGTGGTCCACCCACACTTGAGTGAGCTATCAGGCTCCACACATTCATCGACCAACCAACCATTAGTTGAACTATCCGAATTCTCTGTCTTCATAGAATGTCACACTTTTGAAAGCGAGTCAAGCGAGAAAATGGAGGGCGCGCAGTAGGCCATAAAGATGAAACTTCTGATCCTGGTCTATTAAGAAATGAAAACTTCCATCCCCAGCCTATCTATTTACAAGTAGAAGTGCTCTTACCGGCCTATAGGGACTCATTCCAAGAAAATGTTCCCTTGCCCCGAAATTCATTTTTACCCGATTAGTCCAAAAGGGGTCTAACCCAAACAGACCCTAAGGTCCACTTAAGTTATAAGTTGGGAAATGAGGATTCATTTCCTCATTTTCCTTGTGCTCAATGTAGGAGAGGAAAGAAAGTGAAGAGGAAGGAAGAAGAAGAGGAAGAAGAAGAAGGTTAGAGGCTTACCTTTGTGCCGGTTGCTGCCTTGTTGCCAAAATCATTGCCAGAGGTAAGTGCAACCTCCCATTCCACTCTCTCTCTTCATTTCAACCTAGACAAAGCAGGGTATGGGTGGAATCTTAGTGTACAAACCATGTTAAGGTCGTAGAATGTGTGTTCTACCCTCCAGTGTTGTTGTCAAGCTCAAACCAAGCCCGTTGAGCTCCGGTAACATGTATTGCCAAAAGACCAACTAGGTTTTCTATCATTCAATCGACATATCTCCTAAATGACTCGGCGGAATTGGAATTTTCTTGGCATAGAATGATGCTAGGAACATCCTCTACAAACTCTACAGAACAAATCTCGACGATTAGGCCCGAGTCAAAAAACCCCAAAATGGATGGACTGCCCTGAACCACCACCAGAAATAGCCCACCGAATCCACTGGGTCTATTTTAGGTGGTATATTTTCGATGGACAGGTAAGCCTTATATGCTCTCTGACTTCTCCACTGGAAATAGGACTGATATTTTTAGTAAAAATGCCCTGTTTCCGGTGGGTGTTTACGGTGACAGTACTGTCACTTAGGAACAGTGTCTGTACACTTTGGGGGTGACCTATGTGGATCCCTTTTGATATTCCTAACACATGCTGATGTATGATTCCCTTATGTCTAGGACAGTGATGCGCACGTGCTTCGAAGCCAGAATTGATTTGATCGATCAGTGGCCGTACTTGAACCCAAACACACTCGATCTTAAACCAGGTGAGGGATGGATTGTGTTTATTTTTAAAATATTTATTATTATTAAATTACTCACATGCTTAAAATTATATGTTTAATTGTAATTGCTCACATACGAGGATGATATGTTACATTTGTTATTTAACGATCATGATATGAATTGTATAGAGATGTATGATGGGATCCGGTGCGGTTGAGGTAGTACCAGTACTGTGATCGCCGTGTGTTTGGTTGTGTGTGTGAGACGAAATCTGACGTGGCCGAGGTGGTACCAATGCCATGAATGCCGAGTGTATGTTGCATTCGTACATTGATTATGTGCATTAGAGTTAGTTGCAGTCGTAGATTACACCTTGTGGCCAAGGTCTCACTAGTAACGTGTACGCCAGGACTGCATTTGGAAATGGATGCGCTTTGTGGCAGATGATTTGTACCGGTGTCGCGTAGTCCATACGTAACTGTGATATATATGCTAGATTAGGTAAATGGTCTCGGGTTTCATTTTGTGGCTAAGGTCTCGCTGGTATCGTGTATCTGGGACTGTATTTGGAGATGGATTATACTTTGTGGCTGACGTCTTGTCGGTATCGTGTAATTCATACTAACTGTATCACTATGAAGGCATGTAGAATATATATGGTTAGGTATCACTCTCTATGCTACGAACCCTTGCCAACAGGAGTTGAGGTGTTGGATAACCTATTGTGATATGCTCGATGTGCCTTTCTGACATCCACCAGTCACTCACTTTGTATTTAGCCACAGGGACGACCGTACTTGCATCATCATCTAAAAAGTGTGTATACGTGGGGTGAGCTTTCCAACTCACTCAATGAGGGGTAGGTCAAGCACATCCAAGTAAGACAATAGCAGTAATAATTTATGATACATGATTGTAAAAATTAAACACATAGTCCATGATACTCGTGATGCAGTTCATTTATTTATTAGCCACCTAATAATACAAACTAAGTCTGGTAAATGCTACTATGGCACATTAGGCTGTATCCTTCATCTCAGAATCGCCATCGACTACGCAAGGATACAAATCCTAGCCATGAATAGAAGCCTGCCGATCCCTATATGCGTCCATGGGTCACCCAGCAAACCCCTGATAACCCTCTCCTAGCAATCACGGCATCGATACATCATCGGTCACGTAGGACAAGTTCCTGGCTCTGGCTACAATCACATCGTACCACAGGTGCGGCATTCTAGAAAGGCACATCGAACATACCACAATGGGTTATCCAAAACCTCAACCCCTGTTGGCAAGGGTTCATAGCATAGGGAGTGATACCTAACCATATACACGTTACATGCCTTCATAGTGATACAGTTAGTTTGAATTACACGATACCAGTAAGATCTCGGCCACAAAGTGTAATCCATCTCCAAATACAGTCCCGAGTACATGATACCAACGAGACCCTGGCGATAAAGTGAAACCCGAGACCATTTACCTAATCTAGCATCTATATCACAGTTGAGAATGGACTACACGACACTGGTACCAATCATTGGACACAAAGTGTATCTATTTCCAAATGCATTCCTGGGGTACAAGATACCAGTGAGACATTGGCCACAAGGTGTAACCCATGACTACAACTAACTCTAATGCGTATAATCAATGCATGAATGCAACATACACACTAAAATCATGGCACTGGTACCACCTCGGCCATGTCAGATTCGGTCTCACACACACAACCAAACACACGACGATCACGGTACCGGTACCACCTCGGCCACACCAGATCCCGTCATATATCTCCATATAATTCATATCATGATCGTAAAATGACAAATGTAATATATCATCATCGTATTTGAATAATTATAATTAAATATATAATTCTAAATATGTGAGTAATTTAATAATAATAAATATTTAAAAAATAAACACAGTCCATCCCTCACCTAGTTTACAATAGAGTGTGTTCAGGTTCAAGTACGGCTAGCCATCAATCAAACTAATTCTAGCTTTGGGGCCCATACACGTCACGATCCTAGACACAAGGGAATCATACATCAGTATGCATTAGGAAAATCGAGAGGGACCCACACAGGTCACCCCCAAAGGGTATAGACTCTGTTCCTAAGTGACAGTATTATCACCGAAAACACCCACAGGAAATAGGGCATTTCCACTGGAAATATCAGTCCTGTTTCCGGTGGAGAAGTCAAAGAGCATATAAGCTCACCTATCCACCAAAAATATGCCATCGGAAATAGACCGAGTGGATTCGGTGGGCTATTTCCAATTGTGGTTCAGGGACGTCCACCCATTTTGGGGCTTTTTAACTCTAGCCCGATTGTTGGGATTTGTTCTGTGGAGTTTGTAGGGGATGCTCCTATCATCATTCTAAGCCAAGAAAATTTCAATTCCACCTAGCCATTTAGGAGATACGTCAATCGAACGATCGAAACCCTAGTTGGTCTTTTGGCAATACATGTTATCGGAGCTCACCGGGCTTGGTTCGAGATCGACAACAACACTGGGAGGGTAGAACACGCATTCTACGACCTTAACATAATTTGTATACTAAGATTCTACCTATATATAGTTTTTTCTAGGTCAAAATGAAGAGAGAGAGTGGTATAGGAGGTTGTACTTACCTCCGGTAATGATTCCGGCAACAAGGCGGCAACCAGCACCAAGGTAAGCCTCCAACCTTCTTCTTCCTTCCTCTTCTCCTTCTCTCCTCTCCTACATTGAGCACAAGGAAAATGAGGAAATGAATCCTCATTTCCCAACTTATAACTTAAGTGGACCTTAGGGTCTGTTTGGGTTGGACCCCTTTCGGACCAATCGGGTAAAAATGAATTTTGGGGCATGAGAACCCGACCATTTAGGTCCTTAAAGTTCTCACATCATGAGAAAGGTGTGGAGGATGATTTGGGATCATCTAAAATCATTTACGATGCGAGTGTCGGGAACCACAGGCATCTGAACCCCTACAGCAGCCTGTCAACCCACCGAAAATAGGCATTGGACCCAAGCCTAGGCTGCTTCCGGTGGCTTGTTTCCAATGGTCAAGACAGCTTGCTGTCCTATGGCTGGTCTAGCATGGGTGGTTGCCCTTGGACATGCCCAAGGCCATTCAAAAATTTTTGACGAGTGTTGAAATTTATGTGTGGGGAGTCGAGTCACTTACCGTATGGAATCGAAAGGTATGAATCTCCTCCAGTTAGATAGGCACGCAATACATGAACATATGGGGTCATCTCTACTCCCTTGGAAATGTGCAGCTGTAAGCCAAAACCCAGTCATACTTTCGATCTTCGATTCGAGGCTTGTCACAACAATTCAAATTAGACCGAATTAGGGTACGGGTGTAACATTCCCCCCATCTTACAAGAATTTCATCCTCAAAATTGAACATACCTAAAAAATCAAACAATCCAAGATATTGCTTTAATATCTTATCTTCTCGCTCCCATGATGCTTCCTATTTAGGGTGGTTCATCCATTTCAC